>LR738710.1:363863561-363894299 GCA_902687465.1 Secale cereale
CCCTCCCCTCCTCACCACCGCCAGCACCGCCGCCGCACCGCCCCTCCCCGCCACCGCCCAGCACCGCCGCCGACCCTCCCCTCCCCGCCACCGCCCAGCACTGCCGCTGGCCGACCTAGGGTTCGCGCCTCCCCGCCGGCCGCCGCCCGACGCCCGCCCGCCGATCCTCTCCCCCGCCCCCAAGGATCCACGCCGGCCGCGCCCGCGCCCGCTCCCGTCGGTCGCCGCTCCGGATCCGGGCTGCCCGCGCCCCTTGACCTTCGGGTTCTTCTCCACGAAGACATGGCGGCAAACTTCACCACAATGAACTGCTCACTTTTAGTTGAAAAATTTTGTACTTCCTTGTGTTACTCGACTGTCTAGGTTTGCATTTACCCTCTCCCATAGGGTCGCCGGGACCCTGGCGTTGCATTGGCTGCCTGCCTTCTTGCTTAGGTCTCTCCCTACAGATGCCTAATTCTTTTTGTTTGATGTGTTATGTGCAGTGTTATTGCCAGGAGAGGTCTTTTTGTTTCTGCAAGAACGATATGTCCAAGAATTCAGGTTAAGTTCAGCCACCATGTACCTCTACTACGAGGGCATGCCAGATTCTCCACAAGCTCAGCAGCGAGTCATACGACTTCCTCTGCAGGCACTGTAACCACTTCTATACGTGCTCTGCCATAAGCTTGGCATCCCCAAGCTTCCAAGTAAGGGTTGGAGATTCAGGCTTTGTTTCTTATGACTTGCCACTGGACTATGGTCTTCTTCCTAAAAATTAGTCACTAGACTGTATTTGTAGGCAATGTGTGGTGCCGTTTGACACATCTTAATATCATGGTTTACTAATAGAATGGCCACTAAATATGTGTAGTGTTTTTTCGTCCGATTGTAGTTTTCTTGCTATTTCTCATAATTGAAGCTTGGTACCGATACTAGCTGGATACCAGTACTAGAAAAAAAAACATATTTGGTCACACTCCATTCCATGGCTACATACTCGAAGAAGTGGTTTTTTGGATAAATAAAATAGTGCCAGTTTTGCAAAGAACATATTTTCATTGGATTGTTTTCGGAAAATCCAGTTTTACTTATATAATTCACTTAATAAGTACGCACAGAATCTTCTTTGGACTAGAAAGTTGTAGTATCCATTACCATCAGCAGATGGATATTCATCATATAGACATACATACTTGTTTTCACTTGAATCCAAGCAAAATATTATGTAAATTAGATAAATTGTACAGTTTTTTGACTGAACCATGATTTTTTTATGGCTTACCTATTTTGTACAAGCATGGGTGTCTAAACGAGGAAAGAGTCTTTATTCGAGTCTAGGTTAAAGTGAAAATTGTCTAGAAGAAGTTTAAGGTGGTTATGTGGATTCACTTTGTTTTAGCACAATATGAGTTGCAACTGTAGTTTGTCAACTCTCGGCCAAGCAAACTTAGTTCTTCTCAATTTTAGTCCCTTATTGTTACAGGTAACAATTTGAATTATGGCAAGGATTGGAATTATGTCTTTCATGAGGCTATTACCTCAAATGTTGCGCCAGTTTTTTAGGTACTTGCAGATCACATCTTCGATCTGAATTTGGGTAAATCTGTGCTATATGGTAAATATCCCATCATTATAATGGAATGAGTATTTATTTTGATTTGCCTTCTGAACCATAAAAAATGGATATCTCATTGTTCTAGATAGTCACAGAGTGGGCTTTCATTGTTTTATATGATCTATGTAGTCTTTAAAATTACAATTTAAGGACTTGCTAATTGAGGTGAACATGGTCAAGTGCTGAGCAGTTTGGGGTCAAAGATTGAGAACTGAGAAATTTTTTCACCAAAAAGAAAGCTTCGTACTAATTACTCTTTTCTGTTTTCCACTCTGATGCTTTTGATGTTTAATGATTTAATAGTTTTTTGTCTATATTGTCAGTGTATTTGCTAATTGTCAAGTTTGTACAGGTTTTGAAAAAAACGTTTGATCCCTTGTTGCGCATAATTTGTATAGGCAAAAGTAGCGATCTCATTTTGTTTCATTTTATTCAGGTAGGTAGTGCGTGTCTTGCACAAGATAATTACGGTGTTGATGGATCATATAGCAGGTTTAGTGTGCAGTTTTAAATTTCTTTAGCACAAGTGTGCATGCACCCACACACACGTACATAGTTTATAGATCTTTTTGATAGTGTAGTTGTTGTCCTTTATTTGCCAGCCTAATATGATTGCTGCCTTGGTCTACTTTACAATTGATAAACGATTTTCTGATTCAAAAACGGTTTGCTTTCCAAAATTGTATAGAAGAGCAGCATGCACATTTTTCAGAGAGTATCAACATCTGAGAGGGAGTTTTTCAGCAAAAAAGAGAAGGACTGCTTCTTATGCTTCCATGTCATTCTACCATTAGTTTTGGTAAACAATGTGTGAGCCAAAATATTCAAATCCCAGTGAGCTTTCACATTTAGTTTGAGGGAAGCATGAAAAAGTGCTCCAAGCCGTAATAAATTTTGATTGCACTTTGATTTAAAATTATTAAGTGCAGCTGTTGCATAATTAAGATGGTATCTTATGGAAGAACCAAGCACTTAAAGTATATTAGTGTTAGCACTCAGAATGAGGCAACTATAAGAATTTGCTAGGTTTAGTTGGTGTTACCTTGTTGAATTATATCGATAAAGGTCGGAGTACTCCCCCAAGTATTTATTTTGATATTATCATTTATATATACAACTCCGATACGCGATAGTGGTTTTCATTTTTTTAATACAATAGCTAATGTCACTTTTCTGGAATTAGATGGAAGAGGTGAATAGTCACTTTATATTAATATTCCCGTTCAAGTCCATAACTGATGGAAGAAGTCAGGGTTAACTCTTATGTTCATATTAGCATTCAGGTCCCAAGCTTCAACAATTTAGTTGTGATGACATGGTTGATCTTGGCTTCCTACTCTTCAGAGTTTATTTGTTTTAACAAGGTTGAAAGGAGACACAGACAATCTGCACATAGCCTAGCCTACCAGGGATGGATTAGTGACTAACTGAGCTTTTCCTGGCTTTGACTTCAGAGGTTGTAGTTAACTCTATGCGCCAGGAACATGTAGTTTGGCATTGGTTTTAGTACTGAATATATACCTTTTAAGGAAACTCTTATATTCACTTAGATATGCTAGCTGAAGAAAATAATACTAAAAATAATACTTTCTGAATGTGCTATGGTTATGGCTGCCCAATATAGGAAGGGTGATACTTTATTTCCTTTTTGTTTTGTTGAAATCTAATCTGTCTTGGAAAATATCTTTTGATATATATTTGTTTTACTATCGTTGTTTTTGTCTGAATATTGTGAATGAGCAGCATGAACATGGCGTCTAGAGGAGCACACACGACAATGGAGTGATGAATGATGCTTTCGTTTTCTAGATGGCAAAACTATATATAAAACACACTCAAATGTATGTACCCCAAAAGAATCTGACAAGGCAAAAGTAAATGAGTTTGTTGATTGGTGCCGAACATACAAAATTGTAGATATACCAATGGAGCTCCCTGGAGCAACTAGCACTTGTTATTTACCAGTTTATATCAGATGCCACCTTTGGAGGACCTCTTCTCTTATACATTCTTCTTTATATTTACATTACCTATTCTCAAAATAGTGCAACGTCAGGCGAGGGTAACAAGATGATGCATGTACCCGTAACTGGGAGTACGGTTACATCTACCGACCAAGCCGGCTTATTCATATTCTCTTCACACTGTTGTATTCGTCTTAATTTTTATTTTATAATTATAAATAGGCTTCACCCCAGTATTCTGGTATCACTTTGTTGTTGGTACCAGGTACATGTGTCTATATTCCTGCTTGCATCATGTATAAACTTTATGAATAATTAACCATACACGATTGTCTTCAACATTGTTAGAAAGACAAAGACATACCCACATAAAACATACAACAATTTTATTACTGTATCAAGAAAAATAATTCCTAAGCGAATCAGTGAGGCGCGGCGTGCCGCCGCGCACTACTCGCTAGTCTCATTTAAATATGCAATTTGATCAAAGAACCAGTGAGGAGTCTGCATGATACAGTTTTTTTTGTATTTCGATTTGTGCCATGTAATGTCGAACCTCTGTTTATGTTGTATATTTTTCTCTGAACTTTGTAAAATAGTGATGTGTCTAAATGTTTACAAGTGGTCACTTTGATCTAATAACTGCAAGTCTTCTTCATACAGTTCATCCTATGCTCTCTGAAACTAAATATTTGAGTTTTTTTAGTTATACAATAGATAATTCGGAGGCCACTGTTTCTATCCTATGCTCTTCTAGTCTTCTTCTTCTAACTTTTTTCTTTCCCATTTTACATATTTGCTTAAGATCACGGAAACTTGGGTTGATGGAGTGCTTCTATTTAGTTTTTGTTTTGACCTTGTGAAACTTGCTACCTATGGATGAAACTGTGTAATATTTGGGCTGGCCTATTTGGGCTCTTTGCCATCTGTCAGCCGATGGCAAAGCTCTTTGCCATCAGCTAGCACACGGCAAAGCATGCAGCCTTTGCCATCTGCTGACAGATGGCAAAGAGCCTGCAGCTCTTTGCCATCAGCTGGCAGACGGCAAAGTATGCCGTTATCCTTCTAACGGGGCTAACCCCGTTAAGAGGCTTTGCCATCTGCCAGCTGATGGCAAAGGCACATGCTCTTTGCCATCAGCCAGCAGACGGCAAAGAAGCCTTTGCCCACTGGATTTCAGACAAACTGTTTGCCATCTTCTGGCTGATGGCAAAGCCTTTGCCATGCGCCGGCCATGCCTTAGCCATCTGCCATGGCAGATGGCAAAGTGCCAGATTCCAGTAGTGCATCCTTCACAATGCCGAAGCACAAGCAAGTGCGATGTAGAAGCGTCGTGGTAGAAAGTGGTTCGCTCTCAAGAGCTCGAATGGTCAACTCACGTGAAGTGGAAGTCGACACGAAATCCAAGTATCCTACACATGCACACAACAAAATGAAGAATGTATGCGCATGGTAGATAAACACATCATCCATCATGATGGTTCTCTGCTCTTGCACATGACCATTAGGAGCAAAAGTGCATGAATAATATGATGCTACAATGGCTATATTCATGGCACTAGGCACATGGTGCAAAGAGGTAACACAAGCATGCTTCACAAGAATTATGTCAAAATCTCCAAATATATGTGAGAATGCTATGGGGGAATCTCTTTTGCAAGACGAAAGGCATTGCTGCACTCAATACATGGCAAATCATTTAGCATCCGAGAGGCAACATATGGAGACATATGACAACACGGACTAGAAATCATGTGCAAAGCATGGCAATAGTGGCTATCAACCGCATGAAATGAGCATGTATGAATCATGGGTGATGCAACATAGTCAAGCATAGAAATCATGTCGTGCAAACTAGTGGCGCGAAGATGCAACACACTATAGGAAATCATGGCAATCATGTCATGTGAGCAAATAGTGGATATAGGCAATGCACATGACATATCGCAAGCACGATCACAAATCAAGATCAAAGCATCATAATAGGCATGGGGTACAAAGGCATCATGGCAATAACAAGCAATATCTCCACCAAGCTTGCAAATACACTTACAAGTATGAGAATTAATCATCAAATGTAATGCAAAGCATGGGTCACGAATGCATGGCAAAGGCATATAAATGAGCATATCATGCAAAGTGAACATGGCAAGATGGGCGTAAGAGATATAATGGACAATAACCCATAACCATGTGAGTGCCATGTAGAAGGAATGCACGAAGTGGTTGCGCAAAAGGAGCGGTGGGAAAGACAATCCACGATATCCCAAGTCATCATTGCTCTCTAGAGCTCTTTTCGTCAACTCATGTGTTTGTGAAGTGGACGAGTATGGATGGGTACCTACACAAAAGAGACACAAACCAAAGAAATTGTGCGCGTGGTAAATGTACACATCATCCATCATGATGTGTATGTGCACGTTAGAGTTAGCACAAGATAAGCATCGCTCAAAGATATTTGATGCATGGTATAAGAACATGCCATCCATCATGAATGAATAGTTATTGTTTATAGCATGATGTGGATGCAAATTGAGCATACAATTATATGGCACATGTATAGCATGTTCATTCATGGGGAGCGTATGGTGCATATAAGGATTGAGATCATGCAATGGATGGGATGGATCAAAATCTCCTAATATGTATGAGGAAACTATGGGGGTCTCCTCATGAGCAATAGTGAAAGCATAATATGGAGAAGTGGAACAACATCCAAAACAATGCATGTCGAAAGCTAGGTAATCATGGCATGGCATATGATGGATATGATGCAAAGGAAGCATGTCAATATCATCACAAGAAAAACAAATGCCAATAACCATGGGCTTGTCATCTATGCCATATGTGCAAATTGGGTTTATTTTAATGGCATATGCATAGTTACTACGAAGAGATTGCTAATATTACATATGGTTGATCTCATGCATAGCATACGACAAATCAAGCAGATTATCAAACATGATGTGACCGAGAGAATTATCACAAGAAATCCTATGCAACATGGCATCACAACTAATAGACTCCACATGGCAATCATCAAACTCATCATAAATGGGTAAATCATCGCATGAGGAAATCATACTAGAATGAAGCATGGCAATAGGAGGATCAACATCATGCAAGCAATCAATGTTAACATAGTCCACAAGTGGGACGAGAGCATCACCATCACCTTTGTTAACTTTCTCATTCCACTCATCTGGTGTAGGTGAGGTGGGAAAGACCAAATGGTGGTCATCATCTTCATCTTGATGGAACCATGTGAGGGGGTGCATAATATTCCACCATGGCCATCGTCTTGTACATAGGGAGGACGAAGTCGTCGAGGATCGGCGCGTCATCAAATGTGGGACCTAACACCAAATGAGAACACAGAATAGAGGTATTGGTCAAGTCGTTAGCGTTGAAAGTGGCCTCACATGACCTATCAACTATCTCACTCTCTCTATGTGGTGGCTCACTCACTCCCTCAAGGTAGGTGCACGCAATGTCGCATATGGTGGAGTCACTCATCTCACTCAAGTGGTGCGGGTTGTGGCTCTCCTCACATGAGAATTGGGGAAACTTGTCATATATGGGGCTAGTTGTGAACTCGCTCTCACTCTCAATATGGTGGCACAAGTCACTCAAGTCATCATACGCCGCCGTGGTCGAAGGGAAAATCCCATGCTCAACCATCTCGTCATCGTCACCGTGGATGAAGGCCGAAGATGGCACATCATCAGTCTCGCCTCCAAAGATGGAAGCATCATCCTTGCTCATCACCATGTCGTTTGCCTCCGAAGCTTGGTCCTCGAATGGCTCCGTAGTCGTAGTCGTTGCCGCACCGTCTTGAAAAAGAGTCAAAGTAGACTCGGCATCATCAATGCCACAAAGAGGGATGGCGGTGGAGTCGAACTTGGGAGCGTCGTCTTGGAGCTCGTTGGACTTGGAAATCATGGTGGTACTAGCCTCATGCTCGTCGTCTTGGAGCTTGGTCTTCGAGAAGTGTGCTTGGGGTGGAGAAGCCTTGGCCTTCATGAGTTCTCATTCCGCCTTGAGAGCACCAATGTAATTGTCGTCATGGGACTTGTAGTTCTCGAGGAAGATAGTCTTGTAGATGTTGTTGTGCAATCCCATCATGAAGTGGAGCTTCATCGAAATGGGGTCGTCCACGCCGGCTCGTCGCAAGGCCATCTTCATCTCCTTGAAGTACTTGTCGATGGACTTGGATCCTTGTATGGTGTTCTCCAATTGGCGTAGAAGTTGTTCCGTGTATGTGGGAGGCACGAACTCTTGCCGCAAAGCTCTCTTCGTCTTGGGCCAACTCGTGTCATAGTCCTCCGAAGGTGTGTGAAACCACCATGTCAACGCGAAGTCGTGGAAGTTTCTTGTGGCGCACTTCTCTTAATCTTGGGGAGGAACTTGAAGTAGCGTGAGGTAGTCGTCCATCAAGCGCTCCCACGCGAGATACTCCTCAGGTTCTTGAGTCCCATAGAAAGGAATCTCGCAGTCGTTGTTGAGGTCGTAGTAGCTCGTGTAAGTCGCGGACTTGAGCTTGGGTAGCTTCTCTTGAGCATAAGCTTGGGTTGCTTGTTGACGAAGATGCCGTATGTCCAAAGGCGAAGATGCCTTGAAGTCGCTTGGCGAAGATGCCAAGGTACATGGTGAAGTCGTTGAGCGGTTGTTGGAGTTCAGCTCTTGACCTTCATGTTCTTCTCGTTGATGGTGTCGATGCCGATGTGATCGTGCGGAAGATGGTAGCTCGGAAGGATGTGCACTTGAGCATCTTCTCGAAGATGAGGAAGACCTCTTGCGGTTCTTGATGTGGACTTTGAGCTCCTTCATTTGAGCATCCATGTAGGCGCACAAGTGGTTCGTCATGGCATCGAACTTGTCGTTGTTGGTGTAGACCGAAGTAGATGCAATGGTTTGCCTATCCATCACAAGACTCGAGCAAAGGTGAGTAGGAGATGAGATAAACAATACCAAGTTACATTTTCCCAACGTTGAGGATGTATCCCGTTTCACTCAATGTGAAATGAAAGAATAATGGAATTGGTACCGAACTTGTTCACTCACATCTATCAAGTAAATCTTATCGAGTGGCTTGGTTAGGATAAGTGGCACAAAAATTTGATGCAATTGTTAGAAAGAGTCAATAATGTTGAAAGAGATTCACAAATTTGCAAGCGAAACAAGTAGACCAATAGCAATGAGTGGCACACAGAAACACACACACAGATAGATAAATGGGGTCGTGCAACCAAGGAATGAGCACAAAATGTGGAATCCACAGAAAACGCTTGTGCTGCACAACTCAAGAGAGACGCTAGCACGATTGCTCAATAAGCGGATACAACACTTGTGCACAACCTATAAGATGCAAAATGTATGAACTTTCTATCCCAAGTATGCTATGTATGTATGGTTCCCGTTGTTGATCCAAGATGATTGGATATGATATCATATGATGCGATGCTATGGCTCTTGCTTACAAGCTTCTTTGCTTTTCTCTTTTTGCTTAAAAGCTTTTTTTATGGCCACGAAACCAAGATAGCAATTGTGTATATGCGGGATCAATCTTGTGACACAAGGGATGATATGATGATACCAATATGATATGGTATATATGCAATGGAAGAGCGGATCGATTATCACTAATGTGCACAAGCAACGTTGCCGGCAATACTGAAAGGCTAGTCTCGATAGGCAAGTGACGCAAAATGGGCTAGGGGTTAACAGTGCAATTTCAAGGGGAATATACAATGATGTCGTCGAGGTTACCGTCCTTATGTACAATGACGACCTCGTGGCAATGATGAGTCGCGGTGTTCTCGATGTAGACCCGTTCCTAATTAGCCGAAACACCTTAGGAAACGGAAAAACCACAACTCAAAATCTCAAGGACAAATGTCAAATGGTGGTAGCGGACAAGCAGTGGTGGTTGCGGAAATATTGGTGGAAACCCGGTCAAAATGGGTTATGGTGGCGGAAGGGTATGATGGGCTATACACGGTGTCGGGGTTGTAGGCACAGTCTCTAAGTAGCTAAAACACCTTAGGAGACACAACCCACAACTCAAACAAGCTGAAAAAAAATTGGGTTAAGCTTCGTTGGCTATGTATAAAGGACTAAACTATGCGGAAGTGGTGGTGGTGGTTGATGAAGAAGCGATTGTCCCTAAGTAGCCTAAACACCTTAGGAGACTCAAAACACTACTCAAGCAACCACAAATGCTATGGTGGACAAAATGGGTTAGGTTGCGGAAAGCTATGGTGGCTATGCGGGTGATATGATGGAGGGCCTATACAACTTGCCAAATTTGACTAAATTTGATGGAGTCAAATGATGATGGTAGTATTTTTGTGGTATGGAGGATGTCAAGAGCTTCAAAACGAGCTAAAGAACTTCAAAATCGATGTTCGAATGAATTAGTTATGGACAAAACAAAAATCAGCCGAAGTCTGAATCTACACGTACCGCACGTCCGAAAATGGACGGATGTCCGGTGGCCGGACGTCCGGTCGAGCTCGGAAATCCGGTAATTTCTTCTGTATAGGTGGTTCCGGTCGTCCGGTGGATGACGGACGTCCGGTGCTTCGTGAGGGTCCGGACGTTCGGTAAAACGCTGGTCGTCCGGTGGGTCGGGGTCAACGCGAGATGCGAGTTTTGGGACGCGATTTTGGGCGGAAAATGGAGATTTTGGGCTCGAAATTGATGAGATTTTATGGGTGAAAGATGGGGGAAACTTGGAGAAATGCTAGATCCACTTGTAACCAAGCAAATCCATGGATCAAAATCAACAAAACATCATCAAACCAACAGATCACAAAAAAAATTGGGGCTATTTTAGTTGGGGATTTTCGAAATTTAGGACGAAATCACACAAAAGAAGGCTAGAAAACGGTGGAGGGGGCTCCAAATTCATGAGAAACCTTGCTCTTCATACCATATGATGTAGGGTGGAACCCTAGAAGGTCGATCTTTCACGAAATGGATGGGATCCCACAAAGAACACGATGAACTCGGGGAGAAAACACAAGGGAAAACACTGAAGAACAAGTCCAATCACACATCCACTAGACAATCAAACACACAAGATCACAAGGTACAAGAACAACAAAGGGAAATATACAAGGTATAGTTCATCTCTGTGAGGAGGTCTTGAATCCGCGAAGGATCTTCCCGTTAGGGGTCTTGAACCCAAGGTGGATCTTCTCCGTAGAGGGGCCGCGGTCTCTCTCGTGGAGTAGATCCATAATGGATGAGCAAAGCTCTATCTCTCATATGAGCTAAATCAATGCTAACCCTAAAATGGTGGGGGTGGAGGAGTATATATAGTCTAAGTCCACGAAGGGGTAAGTGAGGGGCGAAAGGGGAACATGGCCAAAAGGCCCGCGGCTGCGCACAGGCAGGGAGCGGACGTCCGCTGGGCACCGGGATGTCCAGTGGCTCGGGAGGGACCGGACGTCCGGTAGCTGTCGGACTTCCGCTATTTTCCATCGATTACGTTCTGTTGACGATATCACGGGCGTCCGGTGGCTGCCTGTCATCCGGTCACCTGGGACGCGTCGGACGTCCGGTGTGTAGCGGGCATCCGGAGCCTGTAGCTTGTAGCAGCTCCGTTTCTTCCGTCTTCTCTTCCACGCTTCCCTTGCTGATGGTGTAGGTGATCCTTGCCGCTAGCACTCCTCCTCATCATCCGTGGAGTGTCAAGTAGTATACCATCCTCGAAGGGGTCAAGTGAACACATGTAAAGGAGATGATTCACCTTTAAGTATGGGAAGTAGAGGTCACACGTGTTACTTGCCAAACAGACTCTTGGCATGGTGATGTCCATAAGATGCTACGCATCATCGACCTTCATCATGGTCACCGCGTGCATCATCTACTTCGACACGTCCGGCTGCACCACCGCCTACTTCATCCGTCACTTCTAGCCGTGATAAAAGCAAACAGGCACCACCACCATCAACCAGGAGTACACCTTCCGGTCCTGCACAGAGCTCTTCTTCATTCATGGCATCCAATGGGCCAACAAATGATGTTATATGTCGTCGTTGCACTGGTCATGGTCAGTATGCGAGCAAATGCCCATCGTAGCGTGTCATGATTGCTACTGAGGATGGTGGTTATGAGTCCGCTAGTGACTATGGTGAGGAAATTTTGGCTCTTATTACACGTGAAGAACATGGTGGAGATGATTCTGAAAATGAGATGCAATACATGGCTCCTGACGCTGACGGGTATGAATGTTTAGTTGTTCAACGTGTTTTAAGTGTGCAGGTCACACAAGTGGAGCAAAATCAGAGGCATAATTTGTTCCATACAAAGGGAGTTGTGAAGGAACATTCTGTTCGCGTCATCATAGATGGAGGGAGCTGCAAAAACTTGGCTAGCATGGAGATGGTGGAGAAGTTATCTCTCACCACAAGACTACATCCACATCCTTACTATATCCAATGGTTCAACAACAGCGGCAAGGTTAAGGTAACACGTACTGTTCGTGTGCATTTTAGTATCTCCACATATGCTGATTATGTTGATTGTGATGTGGTACCCATGCAAGCATGTTCCTAATTACTTGGTAGACCATGGCAATTTGATAAAAAGTCTGTACACCATGGTAGAAACAATCAGTATACTCTTGTTCATAAGGATAAACGTATTACTTTGCTTCATATGTCTCCTGATTCCATTTTGAAAGATGATATTAATAGAGGTAATAAAGCAAAACAGGAGCAAAATAAGAGTGAAAATCAGATTGTGGCAAAATAATTTGAGCATCATATGAAGCCTAATAACACACCATCATCTCATGTTGCATCAGAAATTAAATTAAAAAGTGGATGTTTACTTGCCACCAAATCTGATATTGATGATCTAGATTTAAGCAATTCTGTTTGCTATGCTTTTGTGTGCAAAGAGGCATTATTTTCATTCGAGGACGTGCCTTCCTCTTTACCTCCTGCTGTCACTAACATTTTGCAGGAGTTCGCGGACATTTTTCCACAAGACGTGCCACCGGGATTACCACCTATTTGAGGGATTGCGCATCAGATTGACTTAATTCCCGGTGCATCGCTACCCAATCATGCACCATACCATACCAATCTAGAGGAGACAAAGGAGATTATGCGTTAGGTACAGGAGCTACTCGACAAAGGTTATATACGCAAATCCCTTAGTCCTTGTGTTGTTCCTATTATTCTAGTGCCGAAAAAGGATGGTACATCGCGTATGTGCGTTGATTGTGGAGGCATTAACAATATTACTATTCGTTATCGTCATCCTATTCCTAGGCTAGATGATATGCTTGATGAATTGAGTGGCTCTACAATATTCTCCAAAGTTGATTTGCATAGTGGATACCATCAAATTTGTATGAAATTGGGAGATGAATGGAAAACAGCATTTAAAACTAAGTTTGGTTTATATGAGTGGTTAGTCATGCCTTTTGGGTTAACTAATGCACCTAGTACTTCATGAGATTAATGAATGAAGTTTTACGTGCTTTCACTGGACGATTTGTGGTAGTATACTTTGATGATATATTGATTTATAGCAGATCTTTGGAGGAACATTTGGAACATTTACGTGTTGTTTTTATTGCTCTACGTGATGCACGTTTGTTTGGTAACCTTGGAAAGTGCACCTTCTGCACCGACCAAGTATCTTTTATTGGCTATGTTGTTACGCCACAGGGAATTGAGGTTGATAATGCCAAGATTGAAGCTATTGAGAGTTGGCCGCAGCCCAAAACAGTCACACACGTGAGGAGTTTCCTTGGCCTCGCTGGGTTCTATAGGCATTTTATGAGAGATTTTAGTACCATTGCTGCACCTTGCAATGAGCTTACAAAAAAGGATGTGCCTTTTGTTTGGGGTACTACACAGGAAGAAGCATTCACGGTATTGAAAGCTAAGTTGACACATGCTCCTTTACTCCAACTTCCTGATTTTAATAAAACTTTTGAGCTTGAATGTGATGCTAGTGGAATTGGGTTAGGAGGTGTGTTATTACAAGATGGTAAACCTGTTGCATACTTTTCTGAAAAATTGAGTGCGCCTAGTCTGAATTATTCTACTTATGATAAGGAATTATATGCTCTTGTTCGGACTTTGGAAACATGGCAAAATTATTTATGGCCCAAAGATTTTGTTATACATTCTGATCATGAATCTTTGAAGCACATTAAAAGTCAAGCAAAATTGAACCGTAGACATGCTAAATGGGTTGAAGTCATAGAGACTTTCCCTTATGTTATTAAACACAAGAAGGGAAAAGAAAATGTTATTGTTGATGCATTGTCTCGTCATTATACTATGCTTTCACAACTTGACTTTAAAATATTTGGTTTGGAGACCATCAAAGATCAATATGTGCATGATGTTGAATTTAAAGATGTATTGCAGAATTGCAAAGAAGGGAGAACATGGAACAAGTTCATCGTTAATGATGGATTTGTGTTTCGTGCTAACTAGCTATGCATTCCAGCTAGCTCTGTTCGACTTTTGTTGTTGCACGAGGCGCATGGAGGAGGATTAATGGGACACTTTGGCGTGAAGAAGACGGAGGACGTACTTGCTACACATTTCTTTTGGCCAAAGATGAGACGGGATGTTGAGCGTTTTGTTGCTCGCTGCACTACATGTCAAAAATCTAAGTCACGACTCAATCCTCATGGTTTATATATGCCTTTGCCTGTCCCTAGTGTTCCTTGGGAAGATACGCTGTCAGGACCCCGATCCTAAGTCACACCGATCTAGCTGTAACACGCCATATCACTTTGCGGCCTCACGCACGGTAACCCCACAGGTGCCACCTTACCTGGCCCGGGACCGTTTGCGCATTTTGGCACACGTATATGACAGTGTCGCTAGCATCCATATGACAGAGAACCCGGGCCGACATGGCTAGTTATAAACCAAAAGTGGCACTAGATTACAGAGACAGGCATCCATGACCCAGCAACGAACGTGTCGGTCATCAACGTATGAACCCAAGTCGTAGCAAGCTACATGGACTTAAAGGAACAACGCGTGACATTTCCCTTAAGGGACAGACACAGGAACAAAGAAGGACACATGCCGGCCAGCCTACGTGTTCCGAGCAGTAGCAAGCTACCAAGGCTCATTGGAATCACTAGGAGGCATTTCCCTGTAAGGTAGGCTACCAAAGGAAAACAACTAGGTGTCGGATCCCACACATACCAAGCATTTCAACCATACACACAATATGCTCAATATGTGCAAATACAACATTGCATCACAACAGAACTCTATGACTCAAAGTACTTTATTTAAGAGGCTCCAAGAGCCATACATAACATATCCATACAGGTAGGGGTCACATGACCCATCACTCAAGTCATACAGTCATACAAGCACAAGCGGAAGCTACATGTCTGAGTACAGACATCTTAGAAAATAAAACAGGCTTGGTGTAGCCTGACTATCTACAAGGCCCTTCACAAGCTCCAGATCTCCGTCTGGGTGTCAAGCTACTCGTCGACGTCAACGTCTATGTAGAACCCATCAGCAGGGGCAGGGTTCTCCTCTGCAACAATTATTAAGCAAACATGAGTACAAAGGTACTCAGCAAGTCTTACCACAGAACCTATCATACATGCAACATTATCAAAGGGGGTAGTGGAGTTCATAGCAGAAAGCCAGCTTTGACTCTTGGCTAACCTATACTACAACTCTCAACAGATTGCAAGATGTTATTACGAACACGAGTCCTCTAATCACCACAACAATACACTACCGAGGATCCTCTTCCGTCATCCTATGGAAGGGCCATCCGGGGTACTCACACTTATCTTGAGGCTTTTAGTAGTATCCATCAACTTGTCTATGAACTGTAAGAGTAACCAAGTAGTCCGTACCACGAACAACGGCTATTCGAATAGGTTGATAACCCTGCAGGGGTGTACCTCTTCACACACGCTCCCACCACTTATCGCGGTTTACTCGGCGTGTACTCGGCAACCTTCAAGCGGAAGCCCAACGAGGGTGTCGGCCACGACCTGACTAACTACTCAAGTCTCTCGTCCAGGTTTATCGCCTATTTGGGTTCCATCCGTGGGGAGATCCGGCCGGGGTGTCGCTCACGGCCCCAAACGATGTGTACAGGGTTCCCGAGTCACCAAACGGGCAACCGGTACACCGTGCCACGTACCTGTCGCATCACAACCCACCCCGAGGGTCAGCGTTGTGCACGACCTCCAGTAAGCTATAAACACCAGAAACTAGTTGCAACTCCTGGACAGAGATCGAGGGTAATTAATAAGCCGAGAGGGTCAATTAAGGATCCCAATGTGTGGTAGTAGCTGTAACTTGAACCACACATACAGATCTCGGGTCCTATGGACGATTCCAATGAAACAACCCACCATGTACTCCTACATGGCCTTTCATCAATACCTTTACCAAGCGTATTCCACACTTCCTTCTCTTTATCGGTATGATCATTTCACTCTGATCCATCACCCAGATGAACCAGACCAGACACAACTCTAAGCATAGCAGGCAACATAAACAAATAGCATGGTGGATCACACATCACATGGCTCAATCAACTCCTACACATGCTAGTGGGTTTCAACTATTGACTGTGGCAATGACAGGTCATGCAAGGGAATAGGGTTGAACTACCGCATCAAGTAGCAGTTCACACGCTGTTGCCTTAATGCAGTAAAAGAGAGCAGGAGCGAGAAGATTGGGTTTGTATCGGGATGATCAATGATTGCTTGCCTGACAAAGTGGTTGTCGGGTACTGCTCTTCAACTGGATACGCAGCAGTATCCTCGGGAGCAGGACCTAACACAGAGAATACCGGCGATACAATCATTAAACAAACAAATGCAACAATATGATGCATGCTCATGACATGGCAAGATGCATGTGTGTTGGGCTAATGCAACTAAAACCAGAAAGGTTTGAGCCTATTTGAATCCAAGATTCAAATTGGCACTTTAACTATTATTTAAATAAGTGCATTATCATGTTTTAATGTATACAGCAAGGTTAACTTGCTCAAACATGCATGAAACCAGTGCCATTGGAAAGATTGGATTTTTCTGATCATTTTTCATATATAAATCTTTTCCATCTGAGCTACTGTTGAATTCATATGATTTTTTGAAGTTTAGGCATTTTTCTGGAATTTCTTGAATTATTTTGAAATCTAAAAATCCCAGAAAAACCTTTACTGCGTCAGCATGACATCATGCTGACGTCAGTCAGTCAACATGAGCTAGTCCAAGTCAAACATGACATGTGGGCCCGGCATGTCAGTGTCACAGCTAACTAACAGAGTTAATTAGTGAACTAAATGACCGTCAGTGGGGTCTGGGCCCACGGGTCAGTGACTAAACTAACTAACTAATTAAATTAACATTTAATTAATTAAACTAGGTAATTAGGAAAAGGGTGGCCCACACGTCAGTGACTCAGGGGTGGTAAAACCCGTGGTCAAACAAGTCAAACTCGCCGGCGACATGATGCCGGCGAGGCAGAACACGGCGGCGTGCTTCGGAAAACGTCTGCAGGGCACGGTTCGAGCTGCGGTTGGGCACGTTGGAAAGTCCTTGCTGTTGCGCGTCGGATGGTGGTGGTCGCCGGACCTGTGGTGGCCGAAGACGACGGCAACGAGCTCAACGGCGGCGACCGGTGTCGGGTGTGTGTGGAGACGCAGCTACGGTGGCCTAGGCGATGCGTGTGTGGTACCTAGCTTGTCTACGTGTTGCGGCGAGCGAGATGGACATGTGCCAGTGACCAAATGGTCACCGGAGCATCGCCGGCGGCGAGCGCGGCGGCGGTGAGTTTCGGTGATCAACGGAGCGGCATCTACACGGCGCAAACGAAGCAAAAGAAGGAGGGTAACGGCGTAGGAGCTCACTGCGGTGCTAACGAGCTCGACGGAGAGGTCGGGGACGCGCTGCAGCTTCTCAATCGACGGTGAGGTCATCCGGCGATCCGAGGAAGGGGACGACGGAGTGGAGACGTTGCAGGGCTCCCGGCGATCCGTGGCTCAGCGAGGAGGTAGAGGGCGTCGCGGCGAACCTTTTGGACACGGTCACGGGTCGAGGGGGAGGGTCTAGGTGCGGCAACGGCGAGCGGCGGCGACGGGCGGCTCGGTGGTGAGAGAGGAGGGCCAGGGGAAGGCGACGGGCACGAGGGGAAAGTGCGAGAGGGGTCGGGGCAGCTGCGTGGCATCGCGGGGAGTCTTCCAGGGCGTCGGGGATGCAGGCGGGCAGCTTGGAGGTGGCCGGGCGCGTGTCGGCGCGCGGCGGCCACGCGCGCTGCCGACTGGCGCGAGGAGGAAGGCGACAGAACGAGGCTGTGGGCTGGGCCGGCCTGCTACAGTGCTGGGCCCGAGGTAAGTCCTTTCTCTCTTTCTTTTCTTTCCTATTTCTTTTCTGTTTCATTTGTTTTGCAACTTTGTTTAATTAATAAGAATGCTAGAACATTTTTATAACTCATGAAACTTGTCATGGCCACTGTTATATAATATGAACAGTATGGAACATTATAGTTTATGATTATTTGAGCATTTAAAATATTTTATAGCATTTAAATGCCCAAACACAAATACCATATGATTTAATCCAGAGCCCTTGGATGTCCGAGAAAATTGTGCACCATTTTTAGCAAAGGTTTGAGACCAAGGCAGAAATGATGAACATTTTTTAAGGGCATTTTGGGTACATTGGAAAATATTTTATCAAACCCTAGTTGTTAGAAGAGGGGTGCTGGGGTTTCTGTCATTCCCATTTCAAGTTTCTGTGTTAAATAAACATGATGCACACTCTAGCTAGCCCTAATGCAAGTGCTAAACTAGGGATGTGACATATATCTATGGACTTTGTTTTGGGTTTACCTCGAACAAAGAAGGGGAGGGATAGCATATTTGTTGTCGTGGATAGGTTGTCGAAGATGGCACACTTTATACCATGTCATAAAAGCGATGATGCTGCTAATATTGCTGATTTGTTCTTTCGTGAAATTATTCGCTTGCATGGTGTGCCAAATACTATTGTTTCAGATCATGATACTAAATTTCTTAGCCACTTTTGGAGATGTTTATGGGCTAAGTTGGGGACTAAACTGCTTTTTAGTACTACTTGTCACCCCCAAACTGATGGACAAACTGAAGTAGTCAATAGAACTTTGTCTACTATGCTTAGGGCTGTTTTGAAGAATAACAAGAAAAGGTGGGAAGAATGCTTGCCTCATATTGAATTTGCTTATAATCGTTCGTTGCATTCTACTACTAAGATGTGCCCTTTTGAAATTGTCTATGGTTTCCTACCTCGTGCACCTATTGATTTGTTGCCTCTTCCATCTTCGGAGAAGGTTAATTTTGATGCTAAACAATGTGCTGAATTGATCTTAAAAATGCATGAGTTAACTAAGGAAAATATTGAGCGCATGAATGTTAAATATAAAATTGTTGGAGATAAGGGTAGAAAACATGTTGTCTTTGCACCTGGAGATCTTGTTTGGTTACATTTGCATAAGGATAGGTTTTCTAATTTGCGCAAGTCAAATCTAATGCCCCGTGCTGATGGTCCTTTCAAGGTGTTAGAGAAAATAAATGATAATGCATATAAACTTGAGTTGCCTGAAGATTTTGGGGTTAGTCCCACATTTAACATTGCAGATTTGAAGCCTTTCTTGGGTGAGGAAGATGAGCTTCCATCGAGGACGACTTCAATTCAAGAAAGGGAGGATGATGAGGACATCACTAACAAGGTTACACCCACGGCCCCAACTATTACATATACAGGACCAATTACTAGAGCACGCGCACGCCAATTAAATTACCAGGTACTTCCGTTTCTTGGTAATGATTCTAATGTTCATGAGAATATGATGCTGCCTAAATTGGATACATTTGTCTTGCTTACAAATGAAGGGCCTAGCTTGGAGATGATGGCATGCGCAATGGGAACAAGAACGAAGTTACGAGTGATGATTTCAGGACTTTGAAGCCACCATAATGAGTGTGTGAAGCCTTGGACGAAATATACAAGATGCCACTTCATAAATTTCGTCTAGAGGCTATTATAGGTGCTGCGTCACCTTATTATTGGGCCAGGCCCATGTAATTTCGAAATACTTGAGTATATGCTATTTTTAGAGTTCGTGTGTGTGGGGAAACAAGAGTTAGGGTTGGTTTCGGACCCCTCCTCCAAGGACCACGAAATTCCCCCCTCTTCCTCCATATATACAGCCCTTAGGGCGTCGTTTAGACTTTGGGTTTTGTTTAGATTAAAGTTCGACATAGCTACAACTTCGTGTACTTCGTTTGTGTTCAATGACCAGACAAATACGTCACAGAACCCCAATTGATCAATAAAGCTTTCCTCTTGAATTCGCAATATCTAGATTGCAATCTCGGTTTCTTGCTTGTTCTTCATTTGCCTGCAGGAAACAGACCTTCGTGGTCAGGTTGATCGTGCTCCGGCGTGGTCAATATCCTCTCGGAGTTGGTTTAGCGATTGCTAAGGCGCGACGTCCTCGCACGTTCGTAGTAGGATTGTGAAAGTCGACTTCCTCCAAAACGATAGCCGCCATCTCATCGAAAGACAGGACACCTTTGCCTCTATCATCACCCCCCAACAGTGCTGACCAAACCACACACAGAAATACAAACCCCTTATGTCTCTATAACAGGCAGACACACATTTCAAAACTGAAGTAGGAACATTAGATTTATATGAAATTCGTATTTGAACAAATAAACTAAGGAATTATGAGTGCCATAATTTTTAGCTTCAAGGGTGGAGTGTTGGTAGTGTGACACAAAGCAAGTAGGCAGATTGTATTCCATGTAAAAGATCGAAGCCTATGTAAAAGCTGGAAATGATACTTTCTTTCTATACAATGCAGTGTTCATTGCCCACACATGATGGAAGAGATCACATAGAGAAATACTATTCACTCATGTCTACGGTTGCAGTATTTAGAAACAAGGTGGTCCACCCTAAAAGAATATTGACAACAAATATGACAAGGCAAGCATAGATGTAGTGAATCAATCATTTACTTGTGAGCTTACTAGGACAAGTATGCAGAATTGTAACTGTAGTAAGAGACCGTCCAAAATCTGAATCAAGAAGTTTGTCTACCACTTATTGTTTGCAACTAATCGACGTGAATAATTAGATATTATATCGAATTAGTAATAAAGACAAGTAAAATTGCCAACAAACCTGGCTTGCACTAGTAATCTGGGTCAATGTCACTACGACCAACAATCCAAAATGACTAGTGTCTGTTCCTAGGGACGGAATTTTGAAAACCCTTTGAACTTTACAGGTGCTAAAGATTACCGAAATACATCTGAACCATTAAGTGTAGGTAGCATTGGGCACACAACAAACCATAATGACAGTCATGCCTAATGAGTAATGAATCAATTAGAAAATGAGTGATGAGGAGTGGCTGCTGAGTGTTGAGGACTTATCTCAGGATAAATCGGGTTGGCTTAGTGATGCTGCACGCCTGAACCCTGAACGGGCAGGGAAGGTAGGCACGGCGGCGCGCCCGGGCAGCGGTGACGCTGTTGGACGAGCGGCTCCTGACCTCCTGTTAGTCCGGTATCTCCTCCTAGAGTCATGCCGTCCGGGGACGGCAAGTCGCCGGCGAGGCAGGCGGCTTTGGGCGAGTAGAGATCAGAAGCGCGCAGCAGAACAGAGGGGAATCGGGGCCTGGGACGACCCAAAATCCCAGGGTGGGCCGGACCACCGTGGGCACCTTGTAGAGATACACACCCGAGCGGCAAACATGCATTTTCGAAACTAATTTAGGAACATTTAGCTGACCAATTAAATAAATATGTTTTAATAATATCATATTCGTATTTGAACAACTAACCTTGTTTAGCTTGATGGGTCGAGCAGTGCTATTATGACACGAAGCATGTATTCTGATCGTATAGTGATCATAAAAGGGAGAAATCAGAGAAATGGTATTTAGCAGCCATTGTTTGCTTCGAACTAAGAACTAAATTCTAAGAGCTAAAAAGAAAGTAGAGTAACCAAGTTAAGATCTATTTTCTGGTTGAGATCAAAAAGTTGAGGAGATATGAAGTACCACCTCTCTTGCGGCGCCGTGTAGGCATCGGGGGTGCGATGGCTGTCAGTGGTGTTGAAGCAGATCCGCGACGGTAGACGGGTGCATCAGGGGATAAGTCCCGTCGCGGTGGAAGAGAAGGTCGTGTGAGCGGCCCCGACAAAGAGGATGACGGCGTCGATGAAGCGAGAGGACGTGATGCAAGGCTCTTGGTCCGTCGTCGTGGATGAGAAACGATCATCTCTAGGAGTGGATGATGCTGTCTTGGTAGGCGCTCCGGCGTGGTGGAGGATGGTGGCGACGGATGTGGTGGAGGACGGCGGCGATGGATGTGGTGGAGGACGGCGGCGATGGATTGGGTGGCGGACGGAGGCTGGTGTGGGGATGGTGTTCTAGCGCGGACGGTGTATGAATGGGAAAATGGAGGGAGAGGTATGGGGAACCATGTTTTTGGGACTCGCCTATCTGAAATATGGGAAAGTTATGAACTTAGCCCCCATTTAAAATTTGGACGTCTCGTCGGTTGGGGATACGGCGGTAATCTCGCATCTCGCCAATATTTGCCGAGAGCAATTTCGGGCGGGAGAGGGTGGTTGGCACCCATGGTAGGCGCCCACGGTGTATGAACGGGGCTGACAGGTAGGGCGGTTGTGTCATGTATATGTGAAGTTACAAACCTGCCCCTATTGAAAATATTTGCCTACATCAATTTCGTCCGAGTCGAGTTTGTTTTGCCGCCCATCATGTATGAATGGGGGAATAGAGGGTGAAACAGAGGTCTTTCAGACGAGCTTGAATCAAATGTGTTTTGCCGCCCATGTTTGGTGCCCTCCATGTCGGAATGGGCTCAGAGGTGGTCGTGTCACATCTAATTGAAGTTACTATCCTACCCCTATTTAGAGCAGTGGAAATCGGGCCGATGGATTGTCCGTTTAATGGGTAGACAGTAATTTCCATCTCCCAAACACTTGGCTTCGGGCAGCCGACGTGGGAGTGGACATTTTGCCGCTCCTTTCGAATTTCGGGACAATAAGCATCCACGTTTACCCTCGCAAATAATTTCGAATCCATTTTGTATTCCTATAAGAATCTTTATAAATCATTCTATGTGTTTTATATATCTTCAAAAGGACGAAAAATATGTATTCCACTCTCATATATGAATATGGTTTACAAATGCCGATACTCAAATTCAGAAGCTAGAATCCAGTTTAAGGTGAATTCGAATATTTGGAACACTTCATGTCCAAATCAAATGTCACACGCAGCATAATGTGTACTCCCATTTAGATATGTACACAAGCGATGTATCAAGATTCAAATACCGAGTCAATCAACCAAGAATGTACAGAACTAACAGACATATAAACACTTATAGAGTATATGGATCAATAATATCAACTAACGTACATAAGACAGGCCGCTGTACTTTTCTTTGCTTCAACAGCATCCTTTTTTAGCCAAGCTACTACAACATCTTGGCCCTTTCCGATGCGTACCACTTATGGTCCATCTATACTACTATTATTGTTGAATGCACATTCAGCCCGATTGGCATATTTGTAGGTCTAGCACAGCAATCAAAATGAAATGTCTCCGAGTCTTATCAATTAATACAGACTTGTGCTCAAATAAAATTACAAACCAAAAAACAAAAAACAAAAAACAATTATTACATGATCTCTAAAACAAATGGTTTGGTTTATTACATGAACAAACTACACAAAGGTTATTCAACGATGGAAAGAACATTTCACCTATGATTTACCAAGTGGAAATTTAATTTCCTTTTTCCTTCAGGACCTTAACAATGTGGTTAGTCTCAATTTGCTCTGTTTTGAAATCCACCAAATACTTAATGGTTGTCTTGAGTACTGCTACTGATTGTGATGTTTGCTTCCTCAACATGTCAACTTCATATCTAAGTGCAGAAGTAGAATCTCTTTCTACCACTAGTTTAGCCTCTAGAGCATCAGCAGTTGGCAATTCATAATGCACGATTGGGCCGGTGCCACTGTTGTGGGATGATACAACGTCCATGGGGACCTCACTCTTTGATCTTGGGCTAACCTGTTTTGCCATTAAAGTTCCGATTGGATTCAGAAAAGTTGAAGTTAGCAAAACATCTCAACTGGGAGTTATAACAGCAAACCGGTTAAACAAACAAGGAAGTAAAGAGTTTCAATTCAATGCTGAAAAGTAGTTATTAACATCATTGTAACCCGTTGTTGCAGCAGCAAAGCAGTTAAAGAAACAAGTAGCTATTTAAGTTCAGGCAAACATGTAATTCTTAACAGTAAGTATCAAACACGTTGATAGGCGCAGTCTATAATAGGATTAACAGGCTGTGGCATTATGTAATCAGTAGCAAACTAAATTAAGCCAAGCAACGTAATTGAACAATTTTGCAATAAGTGGCTAACTAAAATTTCGAGAAGCAGGTAACTGAACTTACGCTAGTTCTTTGTAAAGGCACACTACAACTTCTTTTTCGCTTACAAGGTTGTACGAAGGAGTCCATGGCATCAATTGCTTGGATACGCAGTCCCAATACTTCTTTCTTCCCACACAACATTGGTAGGTCGAATGGTTAATCTGGTAAGATGGTGCGTCCTTGATATGTTATATGAGGACGTGCAGTCAGACTAGTTGTCGCCACACACATCACACTGGCTTTTACTGTATATTTCATGCGATTACTTTTGGCATATCGAGATCTGAGCAATCTACAATAGGATGAGAAGACTGGCATCCTTCACATTATTGGCGAACTCAGTTCATAGAAACAAGCAATTCAAACATTCTGTGGGCAAATCAAAAGCGCCATTAGAATATTTTTCACCACCCCTATCATACACTCAAATGTCACACGCAGCATAAGTGCAAGGCAGGCCCTATAACAGGCTCGCGGCCCAAACGAGCGCCTCCCATATCGATCGGTAGCAGGAAAAATCCCAATTCATCCGCTCCAGCCTCCAGCATGGTTTGCTCCTAACCTAGCCGCCGCTGGATAGACCGACACATCACTTCCTCGCCTCCTCGTTGGAGGGCAGTCGCCGGGCTTCAAGCCAATGGAAGGACAAGAAGATGAAGATCCAACCCTGGGTGTAGCCTGTGTGGGAGGCGGCGGCGGAAGCACGGGCATGGCATCGAGCTTGCGCAGACAGACAGTCGCAGCGTGCAAGAGTAGCATGCGTAACGAGCAGGTACATCACATCCCTGATTATATCTAATTCAACTCTTCATTTTCTGGCCAATAGTTAAACCTGACGGTGTTGTAAAACTGCTTATATGTAGGGAATCTATGACAAAATGAAACGAATTTCTACTTATTTTATAACTCCCCAATCAATACTGAACTGGCTGAATTTGATGAATCTAATCAAGTTTCCGGTGCAAACATCCAAGCTCATGTTATTCTTGAGCCTGAAGTGTCTAATGAACACACTGGTAATGAAGAATTTGATGCAAACATTTTACATGCTCCTGGTGATGAACATATAGTGTCTAATGAGGCATCTAATGCAAGCATTTTGCAAGCTCCAATTGAAGGATTTAATCTCTAATGATGATATGCTATGTTGAGAGAGACATAGAGATTTGCAGGCATTGATGACAAGCAAATTATAGTGCATTTTCATGGCTTGAGGAAACGTCGAGGCCATCTACCAGAAAGTCCCCGTATCATGACAACGTAGCATAAATACTTTTCTAATCTGTTGTTTGGAACTATTGGCATACTTGTGCATGATAGATATATTGATATGCAGTTTGCGCACCGGTTATAGGTGCAATTACACTTCGATATTTTCAGCCAGAGAACGAATAATTCAAGTAGGTACAGACCATATTTGTAGTCCTTGTACACCATGTTGCATTTTTGTGTTTTTGGTGCTTGCATCACTTAGTGTTTATAATCTGAACTACTTTGGATCATTAGCTGGTTTTCAAAGTGTATGTAGCTTCACATTTCTCAAGTTATGTTGATTTCCGGAGTGCAAGTGCCTTCATATTTTTTAAATTAAATGTTCGCCCCTGGTAACTTGAATTCGTGGATCCGCCACTGCACACAAATCATACATGAATGCCAGTACGAATTAAATGAAATGCAGGGACTTACACTAGCTCGTTGTACAGGCTCACTGCAGCTCTGCTTGCATTTGGGGATGTTCCATGTACAAGTCCATGTTACCACTTGCTTGGATGTGCAGGCCTTATGCTCCTTGCATCCCCCTGTGACTTTTTGACCCGGCGAATGGCTGATCAGAAAAGAGGAATCGACCTTGTTGTTGTATCGGAGGACAGATACTTACAAGGTTATACGGGTGTGCAGGATGTGTAACAGATCCCGTAGCGCCGTCGTTCGCTAAAAATAGCTTGCTTGTTTCAGATGATATCTCCAGAAGAAATAAGAGTTAAAGTCAGAGTTGGATAGGCGTGTAAGCTAAGAGAGTAGTGAAAGGATATCCAAACATCGTCGGAACAGTGCACAATGGAGTGATGTGTGGATACCTAGTTCGGGCCGGTGTTTGGGCATGCTCGCCTAGCTAGAGTGCGGGTCACTTCAAAGCTGTTGAGGGTGATGCGCTGGCATTGGCTGGCCGCGCACGGATGCAGATCTTGAGTGGCAGCGGAGCGCTATGATGCGGTGGACGAGACCGTTGGTGAAGCCCCAGCGGCCTCGGGGGGCGGAGGCGCGACGATGTGCTCGGTGAAGTAGCCCCGGTGAGCTGGGAGACGGCGTCGGTGAAGCGCACATGATGCGGTGGAAGTCGGTGGCTGTGAGGCACATCGGTTGCGGCGGCCGACGTTGTCGGTGGACCACTCGGTGCGGTGGACGAGGGCGTAGATGAGGTAGCTCCGGTGCGGTGGTGAAGCGCGACCGTCGTCTTCGTCTTCGTCGTCCGGCACTGAGGTGGGGAAAGAGACGAAACGAGTGGCGATTCGAACTTTGCTTGGGTTGGCGGCAAATTAGGGATTTGAGCAATCTGGGCGTGGAAGGGGACGGTGGAGAAGGGAGATTTTGCAGGGCTGGAATTGGGGCCGCCAGATATTTCAATCCGATACGTGGAAGCGCGAACTTATTTTGCCGTCCGACACACGCGACCACCACGACACGACCGTGGTGTGCCTGATGCGCCTACATTTGAGAATGCAAACGAATCTTCTTTCATTTGCGAACGAATCTGTATGTATTACCATGCCCGTGTTTTCCTTGCAATAACTAGTCATTCAAAATGAGATACTATAAATTAATTAATGAGTAGTTATTTGAAACAAAATCAAAACGGTATCCATGCTAACGTGGATTAGAGTGTGTGTCACATAATTAGTTATTTGAATTAGAGTGTGTGTCACATAGCGATCTCCAATTCTAACGTGGATTTCGCATTTCACTGTATCCACGCTACTTTTTTAATACAAATTCATATGTATATGCTGAACACCATGGTAGTGAGAAAACTTTTGGATGGATTCAAACATATGACCTACAAAATAGCACAACAAATCGAATCAATGTCAGCTTTTCGAAACCTAGTATGGCACGAATTCGAAATAATTACCCATATGCTTGGTCTTCAGTTCAAATCTTACAATGTACACCGAATTGAAACATAGATCTGAAGTCTCATACTATCTACATTCAAATGTTGTTTTTAGCCCCCCCCCCCTTCCCCGCACACACGCTACATACTTCCTGTATCGGTCAATCTTCCTCTCCTAACCACCTTAGGAAGCTATCGGTTTCCAATACACATCCATTCTTTCTCTCCATGTTTCGATCTCTAACTCTCTCAACTACAGAACCCCCCTTTTTCCACTTTGTTACGAAATGTATTTACCTCACACACCCGCCATTGCACCCCATGCCAAGCTCTCTCTCGCTCCCTCTCCCTCTCACCCTCTCGCGCTAAATACGTGCATTGCCTATCTAGCCCCCAATGTCTCGTGCGCACGCACACACGTTGTCTATCTAGGTCACTACCTCGAGACTGTCTCACTCTTTCTTCTGCACGGTGGGCCACACTCGCTCAATCTTGCTCTCTTTATCCGAGTCTCGTTTAACCTTGATTTCTTTCACACACAAATGATATCTCTCCCTGTTCGGGCCTCGATCAACACACTCTATACTCTCTCACGCAGATTTCTATCTAGGTCAGTCCATCGAAGCCGCCCCCACTCTTTCGACCTCATGAACGGGCCACGCTCTCTCTCTCTCCCTCTCTCTCCCTCTCTCTCTCTCTCTCTCTTTGTATGTCTCGATTGACCTCGCTCTTTCTTGGACAAAAACAATATATCACCATGTTTGAGCCCAATTCGACTTATTCACATTGTATACTCTCTCACACACATTGTCTACCTAGGTCACTCTCTCCAACCCGTCTCACTCTTTCGATCGCACGATGACCCTATGTGATCGATTGACCTTGCTTCCTCCCACGCACAAAATATATCTACACATCTGTGACTGGATCATCTCTCAAGCTCTATCTTACAGCCCTCACCCTTGCCAAAAGCTCAATCGGACAATATCTCTCCAGAGCATATATATTTGTTCAATGAATGTCTCTCTCTATCTATATGTCTCTCGATTGACCTCGCTTTCTCATGTCGTATCTTCCACACATTGAAGCTACCTCTCCATCCCTCGCAAAGTCGGAGCTATTTACATTGCGAGGGGCACTCCAACCTTGGATTAATTTGTGTAGGCATTTATTCCAGTCGGTTTAGATTATATTTTCGTAGCATTCGGCCCACAACTACTAGAAACACCATTGCAACCCCCGCAACTCCCCTAGTTGATTTCCCTGTGGCTCGGTCATTGCTCTCTCGCACGTCCTTTCTGGCCTTCAACGTCGCACCATGGTATTATTGCAAAAAACTCTGTTGTTCTCTTTAATTATTATAAATAAGCTACAAATCTACACACCATTAGTCCACTTGGAATGGAATAAATTTCGACCCACAATTAAAGTGCTACAAACTACACAACGAGGGGCCCACATGTCATGAAACAAATTTGGACCCATATACAAATTAAAAAATAGAGGACGAGGATCGAACATGCGACCAGGGCCTTCAAGTTGCACGTCAATAGGCAACATACGTAGAACATCACTGTTTGTTGTACCTCCCTTTGTTCACATAATGTTTTTATATTACCACAGCCCATTTAATTGGTAACATTTAATATTATTTTTAGTACTATTCGCCTTGACTTACTTGTGGGTTCCATGTGTGCTCTCTCTCTCTCCTCCCCTTCTGCGTTTAGACGCACGGGCAAACATGAAGAACTCGCGGGCGATGTTGCCGTTGACCATATCTCGACGTGTTCACAAGTTATGGCACCAGTTTCACGTGCTAGCAGCACTAGTCAGTGTGTACGTGCAATGCACGTTAATTTGGAAGTATATTAAGTGCATGCAGATATTAAGTAGGATATTATTTGCCTGTTATTATGTGATTAGCACTATTTTTGGCATGAAATTAACTGCACGCTAAACGTGTTGAGCGCTCGACATTGAAGCAGTCTAGGTCGTTGGATGACAAGGAATAGATGTGGCTTGATGACGTTTTATATTTAATTTGATACCACTCTAGTAGAATATTCAATCGATCAAACCATAGATTTCGTTCAGTCTGACTCCGACTTTAAATTATACGACGATCGATCTAAAATAAACGGAAATGATAAACGTTCGGATTTTAAGCATGGCAATCCGAATGTTTTTCATGGCAAATTTAGATTACGCGGAGGCGGCGGGGGCGTCTTGCGGTGGGAAGCGGCTCCTCTGCCGTGCTCTGTGTGTCGTCGGGCCACTGACCGACGGCGACGGTGGCGCCTTGCGCCGTTGTTGGCGTACTCCTGGACGTTGGCCTAGTGATGCGGAGCATCCCAAGTCATCGCCATGGACCTACCATCGTTTCACCAAGTGCCAAGTGGACCCATGACACGTGCTCGAGCACGAGCTCTCGAGACCGAGGTGACTTCACTCCTCTCTCTACGTCACTTTGATTCACATGAGACATGGCTGCTACCCTCATCAGAGACTCTTTGCATACTCAGGCACCTCGGGAGCAACCATGGAGAAGTCAAAGAACAAGAAGGATCGAAGGAGGAAGAAGGAGGAGAAAAATAGCCGAGACTCAGCCAGCCCGGACGATCCGGACGAAGTCGCGGACGATCCGGCCGAAGCCCGGATGATCCGGACAAATGTCCGGACGATCCGACAAATGTGCCCAAGGACACCCGAGAGCCCCAGCTGAAGCCGGATCATCCGGACCCCAGCCCGGATCATCCGGACGAACCCGGACGTCCGGACAAAGTCCCTGATATCCGGATCATCCGAACGCCTCCCCCCCCACCAAAGCTCGGATCATCCGGACAAACGTTCAGATCATTCGGACAATGCCAGCGTGCATGATGTTGGGCCGAGGCCCATGTACCCCTTCGCCCCTCCTAGCATATATAAGTCACTCTACCTAAACTATCTAGGTTTAGCTTTATGTTAGCTCATACCAAACCTTAGTGGTTCCTCTCCTATGAGACCGTCGCCTCCTCGGAGAAGATCCACCAGATTCAAGACCTCCTTAGCGAAGAAGAACATCAAGACCTCCTCACGGAGATGACTACCGCCACTTGTATCGTCCTTAGTTGATCGTGTATCGTGTATCGCACTTTATGTACCCGGATCTAGCATTTGTGTGACCTAAGATGGTTGATTTGAGTGTTTTCTCCTCGTCTCCCTTGTGTTTTTCCTCGTGCCCCTCGTGTTGTTCCTCGGGATCCCTCCTTTTCGTGAAAGATCGGCCACGTAGGGTCCCACCCTACATCATCTATGGTATCATGAGCCTTGGTTGATCACGAATTTGGAGCCCCACACCTTGTTTTCTAGCTTGTTTTTGTTGTGTTTCGTCCAAATTCGAAAATCCCCACAAAAATAGCCCCACAATATTTTTTGTGATTTGTGTGTTTTGATGAGATTTTGTTGATTGTGATCCTTGGTTCAGTTGTGTGACAAGTGGATTATCCCTTTCCCCACCTCCCCCACCCTCAAAAACCACCAAAAATACGAGAAAAAATCATTTCCCTCCGAATTTTAAG
>LR738710.1:363894475-363989167 GCA_902687465.1 Secale cereale
GATCATCCGACCAACGCCCAAATCATCCGGCCGAACGTCCGGATCATCCGGCTTCGTCTGACGAAACTGCATTTTGTAGTTTTCGCACCCCGTTTCCGCCACCGCATAAACCCTAGACACCTCTTCCGCTATACCCTCGACATATCCACCACCACCACCATTGCCTAACCAACATCACTACGGTCTTACCTCTTTGTGTCTTGGATCATTTGAGTTGTGGTTTTCTCCGTTTCCTTTTGTGTTTCGGCTATCTCGGAGCGGAAGGACATCGACAAGACCACCTCTCAACCTCGTCAAGGACGGTAACATCGACGACACTTCGCTTACTACCTTGCAATTGCATTGATAAACCCTCATTGACCATTTTGCATAGCTTTCCTACCGAGACTAGCCATTTGAGTATTGCCGGGCCACAACACTTGTGCACATTAGTGATAGTCCTAGACATTGCATACTACATTATCATATCTACGTGTGACACAAGAGTGTTTCGCATACACAATAGCTACCTTGATCTGAGAAGCATGTATAAGTGGCCAAAGAAAAAGCTCACAAGCTTTTAAGCAAAAGCGCCATCCAAATCTTATAAGCGAATGCACAATAGCATCAACCGCCTTGCATCAAAAGAGATCATATGAGATAGCAATACTTCATCTTGTGCTAAAGCATCGGCACATCATACACTCATAGCATACTTGTGATAGGAAGTCGTTAAATTGCTCTTATAGGTCATGCACAAGTGTGTATCCTCCTATTAAGAAGTCGGTTAGCGTCTCTCTAGCGTTGTGCAACACGAGCATTTTCCGTGGATTCCACATTTTCGCTCACTTTTTGTAGCTCAACCACATTTATCTATCCATGCGTGTGTTCTTTGTGCTACTTATTGCTTGTGATCTACTTGTTGCATGAGCCAATTGTGAATCATTTTCAACATCATCGAATCTTACTCACTTTTTGCATTGAATTTTGCCACCATCCTAACCAAGATCCTCTCAAAGCTTTACTTGTGTAGGTGTGAGAATCGATAAGACTTGGTACCAATAGTGCTATTTCCGGGTTACATTATTGAGTGATCATTGATCCATTGTCAACTTCGGTCAAGGTACATTTGGTATTGTCTTCTCCTTTCTCCCACTCACATACTTGCTTGTGACGATGGATAGGCCAAGTACATCTACGACCCCGCTCTGCGATGATCCTCAAGAATCGAACAACTACGTCACCAAACTACATCTCTTCGGTGTCCAATGAGCTCTACATCAAGAAAGTGAGGCTATGTGATAGTCTGGCTTATTAGGGATGATAGACTACTCATATCAATAAGGAATTCCTTCTTTTCCGGGAGCCCATTCGGATAGAACTCCAAAGTTAAGCGTGTTCAGCTTGGAGTAGTTTCAGGATGGGTGACCGACCGGGAAGTTGCTCCCGGGTGCGCACGAGTGAGGACAAAGTGCTCAGAAAAGACTAGTATTGATATGTGTGGCCAGTCTAGATCCCGCCAGGAGTAACGACCACCGGCGGGTGTGTCCGGGGCGTTACAGGCTATGCGAGAGCACATTGAGCAAGTCACCACCGATGCACGACAATTTGAAGAAAGAACAAGAGAGAAATTCGACATCATCAACACCAACATGGCTACTCAATTCGATGCGCTTCGAACTTTGATAGTCAACCGACGCTCTTCTTCCACATCTTCTCAAAGACAAAGCCGCTCAAGTCGACATGCAGACTCCACGGACGGCTCAAGTACCCCTACATCAAATACTCTTCGTCAAGCTGCACGTCAAGCTCGACATGACAACCGGAATCCACTTCATGACAAGACCTCCCAAGACCTACTTGACGAACAAGAAAGTCGACATCGTCAAAACCAAGCTACACTTGAGCAAGCACAAGAACGGCAAAGACTACGCCAACAACAACAAAAGCGAGCACATCAACACCAAGAAGAACAAGATGCCGAAGCTCATCGTCAAGCACAACACCACCGAGAAGCTCAAGCTCTTGAGGCGGAACGAGCATTATGTGATTCACATCGCAATGTGGCAACTCGCAATCGACACACTCGTCAAGAAGAGGATTTCCTTAGCGATGAGATGCACGAGAGGCGCCACCAAGCACAAATGCAACAAGAAGTTCCTCCTCAAGCACGAGAAGAGCAACAACCTCAACAAGAACCGCAAGCTCGGCAAGTACACCATGACAATGAACATCTACTCCGCCAAGAGCAACATGAGATTGACAACCATCCAAATCAAGAACGCCCTCCCAATAGGCAAGCAAACAACGAAGAGCATCGGTATGGCAAGCTTAAGTTCACCATGCCAAAGTTTTCCGGAAGCATTGATCCCGAAGACTACCTCTCATGGGCATTGAAGGTTGACAAGATCTTTCGTCTTCACAACGTCGATGAAGAGAAGAAAATCGCAATGGCCTCTCTTGAGTTCCAAGACCATGTTCTCATTTGGTGGGAGCAAATCATTGAGAGAAGAGAAGCAAAAGGCAAACCTCCCATCACTACTTGGGCTCAAATGAAGGAAGTCATGAGAGCACGCTTCGTGCCAACACACTACAACCGTGACTTGTTCAAGAAGCTACAACTCCTCAAGCAAGTTACCAAGTCCGTTGAAGAGTACTACAAGGAGATGGAGATTGCCTTGATACGAGCAAACATCATGGAAGATGAAGAAAAAACGATGGAGAGATTCTTGAATGGACTCAACTATCCTATCAAGAAGATTGCGGACTTTCAACCATACACCAATCTCCTCAAGCTAGTACATCAAGCCACCAAAGCGGAGCGACAAGTTCAAGAGGACTACAAGTACTCCAAGTTCACCTCCAAGAACTTCGGCTCCTACAACCAAGCTTCAACGACTTCGACTACTCCTACCTCTACCAAGTCATCTACAAACTTCGGTGACAAGTCCAACTACAAGAATGCGACTACATCAAGTCGGCCACCTTCTACAAACAACTTCAAGCCAAAAGCTTCATCATCTACAACTCCAATCGAGGACAACTCAAAGACGAGTTCCATCAAATGCTTCAAGTGCCAAGGGCGAGGCCACAAGTCATTTGAGTGCAAGACCGTTCGTACCATGATCATCAATGATGACGGTTCTTATGACTCCATGAGCGATGATGAGATGGAAGCATTTGAACATGTCGCTATGCATCGCCAAGTGAATGAAGATGAAGACCATCAAGTGTTTTGCGACAATGACTCAATTCCCAATCTGGTTGTCTCCAAGGTCTTGACACTCCAACATCAACAAGATGACGATCAAAGATGTCATATCTTTAATACCAAGGCCGGCATCAATGGACGCTCCGTCAAGGTTATCATCGATGGAGGAAGTTGTCACAACTTGGCAAGCGAAGAGCTATCCGACTAGCTAAACTTGGCGAAGTCAAAGCACCCTCATCCCTACAAGGTCCAATGGCTTAGCGACGCCGGAACTCTTCGAGTCGATCATACCGTGCAAGTCTCCTTCAAGATAGGCGCCTACGAGGACACACTTGAGTGTGATGTGGTCCCTATGTCCGTGTGACACCTTCTTCTTGGACAACCATGGCAATATGATCGTGGAGTCACACACAATGGACGGACCAACCACTATAGCTTCAAGATGAAGGGTAAGGAATTCGTGCTACGTCCAATGTCACCTAGTGAAGTAGCCGCCGACAAACACGTACCTACCAACCATCGTGGAGCGAATGGTGAGAGAGTGAGCCACCAAAAGGAGAGTGAGAGCCACAAGCCAAATATGAGCGACTCCACGATGAGTGACAAGAAACAACTAGTGCTATTCCCCACCAAAAGTGAGATGAGAGAAGTGTGTGAGAACCCATCGAATGTCTTTCACTTTGTGCTTTTATGCAAAGGGGAAGCCAAACCTACTAACACTTCACCACCTCCACCTTTAGTGTTGTCTCAATTGTTGCAGGAATTCTCCGACGTCTTTCCCGATGAGCTACCTCCAGGTCTACCTCCACTTCACGGAATCGAACACCGCATCGACCTCATACCCGGGGCACCACTTCCGAACAAGGCTCCTTACCGCGTCAACCCCGAGGAAACCAAGGAGATACAACAGCAAGTAAAACAACTCATCGACAAAGGTCATGTATGTGAAAGCCTGAGCCCTTGTGTCGTTCCGGTTATTCTCGTGCCTAAGAAAGATGGAAGTTTTCGCATGTGCTCCGACTATCGCCCGATAAATGCTATCACCATTAGATACCGTCACCCTATCCCACGCTTAGACGACATGCTTGATGAATTATGTGGTGCCACCATCTTTTCGAAAATTGATCTTAAAAGTGGTTACTACCAAATTCGCATTCAAGAGTGTAATGAGTGGAAAACGACTTTCAAAACCAAGTTTGGGTTATAGGAGTGGCTTGTCATGCCAATGGGTTTATCGGAAGCGCCCGATTCATTTATGCATCTCATGCATTTTGTTCTACGACCCTACATAGGTGTCTTTGTAGTGGTTTACTTTCATGACATCCTCGTTTTTAGCAAGTCGCTTGAGGACCATGTGACACACGTCCGTATGGTTTTGCAAACCCTTCGGAAAGAGCGCTTATATGCTAACATGAAAAAAAATGCACTTTTGGCATTGACAAGGTTGTTTTCCTAGGATTCGTCGTTTCTTCCCAAGGTGTTCACGTTGATGAAACTAAAATTGCAGCAATTAAAACTTGGCCACAACCAACGAATGTCCAACAAGTGCGTAGCTTTCTTGGTTTAGCCGGTTTCTATCGACGTTTTGTGAAGGATTTTAGCACAATTGCTATGCCTCTACACGCCTTGAGCAAGAAGAACGCACCCTTTGTTTGGGGTCCTTCGCAAGTCACCGCGTTCATTAAGCTCAAAGACTTCCTCACTCACGCACCACTTCTTGCCCTACCAAACTTTGATAAACCTTTTGAGATACATTGTGACGCGAGTGGTACCGGCATAGGTTGCGTGCTCATGCAAGAAATGTGCCCAATTGCTTACTTTAGCGAAAAGCTATTCGGAGCGTAACTTAACTACCCCATCTATGATAAAGAGCTCTATGCCTTGGTGAGAGTTTTGCGTGTTTGGGAACATTACCTTAGACCTCATGAATTCATTCTTCATACGCACCATGAGACTCTCAAGTATCTCAAGGGTCAAACTAAGTTGAACAAGAGTCATGCTAAGTAGAGTGAGTTCATTGAGTCTTTTCCCTACGTCATCAAGTACATCAAAGGCAAAGAAAATGTTGTGGCGGATGCGCTTTCCCGCAAATGCATGCTTGTCACAAAACTTGAGTTGAATGTTATTGGCTTTGAGCACATAAAAGACTTATATGATCATGATCCTTTCTTTGCAAATCCTTATGCTAAGTGTTTGACTCACACTTTTTGGGAACATTACTACATCAAGGATGGATATCTTATGAGAGCTAACAAACTTTGCATTCCCAAGTCTTCGCTTCGTTTGCTCCTTTTGCAGGAATCTCATGGAGGAGGACTCATGGGACACTTTGGTCGTGACAAGACATTTGCTACGCTCTCCAAGAACTACTTTTGGCCCAAGATGCTACGTGGCGTCTCACGTCTCACCAACCAATGCTCTACATGTCGCAAAGCTAAGTCAAAAGCTCAATCTCATGGTATTTACATTCCACTTCCTATTCCTTATCATCCATGGGAAGACATAAGCATGGACTTTATACTTGGATTGCCTAGGACTCAAAATGGAAAAGATTACGTGTTTGTTGTCGTGGATAGATTCTCTAAAATGGCTCATTTCATTCCTTGTAACAAGATCGACGATGCTTCACATGTGGCCAATCTATTTTGTAGGGAAATCATTCATCTACATGGAGTGCCCAAGACGATCGTGTCGGACCGAGACGTCAAGTTTTTGAGCTACTTTTAGAAGACTCTATGCGCCAAATTCGGCGTCAAGCTACTCTTCTCCTCGGCATATCATCCACAAACCGGCGGCCAAACGGAGGTGACCAACCGCACGTTTTCGACGCTTCTTCGCGTGTTGATCAAGAAGAACATCAAGGAATGGGAGCAATGCTTGCCCATCGCCGAGTACGCCTACAACCGCACAAGACATTCGACTACCCACAAGTCCCCTTTCGAGGTCGACTACGGCTTCAACCCATTGTCTCCATTGGACATCCTACCTCTACCTCTATAAGAACGAATCAACTTGGACGGAAGTGCTCGAGCAAGCTATCTCAAGAAGGTGCATGAAGATACAAGGGCAACGATCGAGCGGCAAGTACATCGACTAGCGTCCAAGCTCAACGCCAACAAGAAGCCTATGATGTTCCAACCTGGCGATCTCGTATGGCTACATCTTCGCAAGGACCGTTTCCCCAACGAGCGCAAGTCCAAACTTCTACCTCGGGTAGACGGACCCTTCAAGGTGCTAGCACGCTACAGCAACAATGCATACAAGCTCGACCTTCCATGTGACAAGTACAACGTGAGCGATCTATTCAACGTCAAGGATCTCTCCACTTTCCATGGTGATGAAGATTTAGATCCGAGGTCGGATCTTTCCCAAGGGAGGGGAGATGATGCGGAGCATCCCAAGGTCACCCCCATGGACCTACCATCGTTTCACCAAGTGCCAAGTGGACCCATGACACGTGCTCGAGCACGAGCTCTCGAGAGCGAGGTGACTTCACTCCTCTCTCTACGTCACTTTGATTCACATGAGACATGGCTGCTACCCTCATCGGAGACTCTTTGCATACTCAGGCACCTCGGGAGCAACCATGGAGAATTCAAGGAACAAGAAGGATCGAAGGAGGAAGAAGGAGGAGAAAAACAGCTGAGACTCAGCCAGCCCGGACGATCCGGACGAAGTCCCGGACGATCCGGCCGAAGCCCGGATGATCTGGACAAACGTACAGACGACCCGGCAAATGTGCCCAAGGACACCCGAGAGCCCCAGCTAAAGCCGGATCATCCGGACCCCAGCTCGGATCATCCAGACGAACCTGGACGTCCGGACCAAGTCCCGGATATCCGGACCACCCGCATCAGATCAAACACGTCCGGATCATCCGGACGCCGCCCCGGATCATCCGGACCCCCGAAGCCCAGATCATCCGGACAGTGCCTGCGTGCATGATGTTGGGCCGAGGCCCATGTACCCCTTCGCCCCTCCTAGCCTATATAAGTCACTCTACCTAAACTATCTAGGGTTAGCTTTGTGTTAGCTCATACCAAACCTTAGTGGTTCCTCTCCTACGAGACCGCGGCCTCCTCGGAGAAGATCCACCGGATTCAAGACCTCCTTAACGGAGAAGAACATCAAGACCTCCTCACGGAGATGACTACCGCCACTTGTATCGTCCTTAGTTGATCGTGTATCATGTATCGCACTTTATGTACTCGGATCTAGCATTTGTGTGACCTAAGTTGGTTGATTTGAGTGTTTTCTCCTTGTCTCTCTTGTGTTTTTCCTCGTGCCCCTCGTGTTCTTCCTCGGGATCCCTCCTTTTCGTGAAAGATCAGCCCTGTAGGGTTCCACCCTACATCACCTAGCTTCAAGGAAGACCAAAATGTTCTCGACTTCGGAGCGAGTCAACTGGTGGAAGGAGGCGACTAGCATTGGTGCAAGGAAGCGGTCGACGGCGTCCATCCATGCCGCTGAGGGGGGCACTAGCACCCGCGCGGGGACAATCGCTGTCAACGGCGCGGCGGAGACATTCGTGTGCACGGGCACCGGCACGGGCGCGCACGTCAGTGCATGCGCAGGCGCATGCGCTGGCAGGTGCACGGGCACCGGAATGGGCGTGCGCGTCAGTGCAGGCGCATGCGCATGCACTGGCAGGTGCACGGGCACCGGCACGGGTGTGCGTGTTAGTGCATGCGCAGGCGCATGCGCTGGCAGGTGCACAGGCACGTGAAAGTCGGCGGGGACCTCGTGGAACCCCGTGAAAGTCGGTGGGAACCTCGTGGGACCTCCCGGTGAGCCTGCACAGCGGTCTGCTCGCACGCCTCCCTGTCAGCCGACGCAGTGGTCTGCTCGCACGCCTCCCGTCGACTCACACGCTTGCTCGGATGACACCTGCCGATAAGAAGCGGGACTCGTGGCGGCACGTAAACGCCCACGGTTTCAACAGTGAAAGCGTTTGCCTTTAACGTGACAGATCTTTGTTCCAAAATACCTTGGATCTTCATTTGTGCAACTTCTCATAAGCAGCTTGTCTCAAATTGAAGAAAAAAATTATGAATTAATATTTGTGCCATATCACGTGACCATGGTCAGTTTCAAGAATTTGTGGTCACTTTTGGATTTTCTGAAATTTAAGATCCAGGATTCGAAACAATATCATAACCTGCGTCATGCAATAAATTTTCAAGCCATACATCTGTCCTATTGTATTTCTTAAGAAAAGATTTGGTCAAACATTTTGCTTAGTTAGACTTCAGACAAGTTATAATGCAGAGCAAAAAGATAATCCCTCCGTACCAGTGCATTGCCTGATGTATTAACTCAAGTACTAGGCACGAGCAAAGGGGCTCAATTTTGTGCTCATCCTGGTGTAGTAGTAGTAGTACTAGGCAATGCAGTAGATGGGTGACCTTGGTAAGCGGCGACCGAGGGAATTGAACCATGCTCGGCATAGTAGGTTACGTTGTCTAGTTACTAAAGCATCCCTCTGTTGTTCATTGGTAGTCATTATGGACCGGGGACATGAGGGGAATTTACTAGGGCTGGAATTCTGGCCGCCAGATATTTCGACTCGAAACCTGGAGGATCGACTGGTTGGGGATGCCTAATGTGCGTACCACGCACGCCACAAGAAGGACACAAGCCCGTTTTTCTTTTCTTTTTTAGGATCAACACGAGCCAAGGTCTGGCTGGTACGCCGTTGGGTCCTACCATTCGAGAGTATGAAAGGAACCTTTTAAATTGCCGAACGAATCTATGTGTATTAGAATGCTCGTATTTTCCTTGCAAATACTAATCTTAACGTGGTAATTGATTTATGACGAGTTTTTGAATTAGAGTGGGTTTGTGATATAGTGATCTCAACGTGGATTTCACATTTCGTGCTATCCCTGGTAATTTTTTCAATGCAAATTCAAATTTAAAAGATGAACAATGTGGAGGTGAGAAAACTTTGTATGTATCAAGCATATGACCCCCCCCCCACACACACACAGAGACACCAACACACGAACACATCAATAATCCAGTAAGTATAGTGCATCTATTTTTCCAAACCATGCATGTATGACACGAATTCAAAAATACTCCTTCTTTTCCTAAATATTAGTCTTTTAGAGATTTCAACAAGCGACTACATACGGAGCAAAATGAGTGAATCTACACTCTAAAATATGTCTATATACATCCGTATGTGCCAGTCCACTTGAAATCAGTAAAAAGACTAAAATTTAGGAACGAAGGGAGTAAAATGTAAGACATGCATGGTCCTCAATTCAATATTTAAAACGAACATGAAACTGAAACATGAATATTAGGTCCAGTACTGTAGTACATGCAAATCTTATGTTTAATTAGGCGGAGCTATGATTGTCGGGGGTCACCCCCTCGACCTTAGATAAAATTGTGAAGCTCTGCTTAGGGTTGTTTAGATTATATTTGTCCCCACCCTCCCAACCACTGATTGGTTGTGCACCCCCACCCCTCCTCCCCGGGAGAATATCATGTGCCCCCATACCTTAGATATGCCGATACGAGTTGCTTAGAGCTTGTAGATCTGAGATATAGCAGCTCACATGATGTCTTAATATTTTTATAGGAAACCTTGATGAGTTTGAGAATTGCACACAATTTGTACAAAAACTACTCAGATGCCCTTGGATCCCATATCCAACGACCTCAAAGCTCGTATCACCGTAGCATCTAAGATGAAGGAGGACGTCATATTCTCCTATATGTAAGAATATCATGTGGTACCACACCTTAGATGCTTTGGTGATACAAGCTCTTCGGAGCCGTTGGATTTGTGACCCAACACCTCCTCAGTTGTTCGAATGGTTTTTTGCAGAAAAGCCCCCAAAGAGTTCGGCCACTGCTTACAAGCACAAAGACTGCTCAGATGCCATTGGATCTCAGATCAAACAACCTCGAAACTCATATCACCGTAGCATCTAAGATGAAGGAGGACATCATATTCTCCTATATGTAAGAATATCATGTGCTACCACACATTAGATGCTTTGGTGATACAAGCTCTTCAGAGCTGTTGGATTTGTGACCCAACACCTCCTCGGTGGTTGGAATGGTTTTTTGTAGAAAAGCCCCCAAAGAGTTCGGCCACTGGTTACAAGCACAAAGACTGCTCAGATGCCATTGGATCTCAGATCAAACAACCTAGAAACTCGTATCACCGTAGCATCCAAGCTGCGAGAGCACCTTATGTTTTCTCGCACGGGAGAATATGAGGTGCTCCCGCACCATAGATTCTATGGTGATACGAGTTCATGGAGATCAAACGGCCCACGGTAGAAGGTTTGAATGTTTTTGCAATATACGGCTGAGATAGTTTGGGAATTGCGGAGAAAGTACAAGTACTACGCATGTGTCGCCTGATCACTTATCATACGACCTAGATGCTCATATCACCGTGGCGGGTAATTAAGCTACGGGGAGCACCTAATATGAGCAACGGGCAGCCGTTGGATCCAAGATGCAGCGGCACACACGAGGCTTGAATGTTCTATTTGCAAAAAAACCTTTGGAGAGTTTGGAAATTGCGCATAATTACAAAGACTACTCCTAAGCCATTGGATCTCACTTCCAACAGTGTAAAAACTCGTATCACCATAGCATCTAAGCTGCGGGGTGGATGTGATATTCTATGTCGCTGTCATTTTTGTTCGTAAACTTGCAAAATACGTGTAACTAGTGTCGTTACTTGTCAAACCGTGCAAAGTGTTTGTTCAAAAAAAAACATCCTACACTAAAATATCGCAACAACACATGGGGGTCCCACTTGTCATTAATCAAATTTGGACCTAAAACTAACAAATATGAAAGACGAGATTACAACTGGAAACCTGGACTACAAAGCGTAAGTCGATAGCCTGAAAATACAACGGTTGTTGGCTTTGTCCCATAACTTGATTTATACAGTATTATGTTGAGTAGAGTAGAGGGAGTGCCTCATCAACACGTGCATGACGTTGACTCACTTACTGGTGGGTCCCAGGTCTGCGATCTCTCTCTTCTCTCCATCGTCTGACCTTTGCACGGGCACACATGAAGAGCGGCGCTAGCTTGCCGTGGTGTTATTACAACTAAAAGAAAAAGCTTGGAAAATAGAAGAATCGCGTAGAACAAGAGACGTTGTGGCTGGTCGAGACCGAGGTAACCACACCTATTCTCCATGCCATGTTAGCATGATGAAGCTGTGTGGCTAGTGGGGTGTTTTCGACCGACTGGCTGGGTCCCGAGGTCGAACCATAGGTAATACGTTTGATACAGTAAATTTTTACACGCACATTTTTCCTCTGTGCCGAGACATGGGACACCCTACCACGCGGTTTCGGGGTCCTCCCGAGTGGTGCACGCATATATTCTTCCTGACGTGGGACGCCCTACCGCGCATTTTTGCCGAAGCAAGTAAATGAGTCATCAAATCACGAAAGACCACTTTTCCCGCCGAGTACATCAGTGAAGCACGATGGCTAGCTAGTTGGGCTAGTTCGACCGATTAGCTAGGCCGCCGCCACATTTGTTTTTTCACCCCTTTTTTATCTACTTGCCGGCAGGTAAATTTAAATATCCACCGCGGCGTTGCTCTGGTGTTTGAGTGCGGCAGGATTTTTAATTTTTTGATTGATGGGAACAGGGGCGGCAGGAATTTTATTTTTTGATTCACGGGAGCAGGCGCGGCAGGAATTTTAATTTTTTTGATTGACGGGAGCAGGCGCGGCAGCAATTAGTCACGATGACTCCGCCTGTAAAACCCATTGCTCCCTGATGTGAGAAGTCGTCGACTGGTGTTTTACCATGGTGAAAACCAAAAGATTCCCCGCTCCTCGGTTGGCTCCCTCCGGCTTCCAATAGATTGCATTGCCTTTCAGCCGTTTCGCTCCCTCCATCACCAATGTCCTGCGCCTCGAGAAGCAGAGGGACTTCGGTGGTGTTTAGGCGCCCTCTGCATGGGCATGTCCATGTCTCGGCGCAACATGACCGTTGGATCAAACTCAGACGGTGCAGATCAGTCACTGTAGCACAAAGCGCGTGGGTGTGTTTGGTTGCATTCTCATCTCAACATACTCCTCTATCTAGGTGTGTAAGTCACCTTACGAATATCAAATAATCCCAAAACACTTAGGCACGATACATTAACTCCCTCCCCGTTTCTTGTTTTGTGACAAATCAACCAATAAGAGACGTGGGCCGTGCATGCTTTCAATGACTTGAAACTAATAAACATGACATGCAGTGGTTAGTTCATTGCATGCAATGCTATTAATTAGCAAAAAGACATTAAGTTTTCTCGTTTTCCTCTCCGCCTTGGTCGCAGTACTCTCCGTGCGCTGTAGAACTAGTTCAGTTAACATTGATCTCACCATTTATTCTTGACCGGACAGTCGAGAAAGCGGTACTATGTTACTACATTACTGTTCATATAGTTGACGTGCGCACAACATCATTTGTTGTCGTCATATCTTACTACACTAGCAACAAGATTATGTAGACGTATGAACCACTGCACATGCCTAGTAGTAGGAGCACTATGTATGTTCAAGTGGTTGTCGTGCTTCGAACTCCTCCATCGTAAGAGTGGAAACGCTTGCTGTAATCATTTTTTTCTTCAAAAAAACAGTGCACACGCTCTACAGTGTGGATCCTCCTCCAGCCATGCACTAAATTACTCACTTTCACCGCCGTGTGGGACAGCCAGCATCAGGGTCCACCAGCCATGCACTAAATTACTCCGTAGTACAGTGACGGTAGACTACCCCGATCGAAGCGCTGCAGTAATGCCCAATGAGCCGTCAAATCACAAAACCCCCTCCTTTCCAGCAGTAAGTTGGACGGACGAAGCCACCATCATTTCACTCTTCTCTCTCAGCTTCCTCTCTACCCAACTCGCTTCTCCCTCATCTTGTTCCTCATTTCTTCAAGAAAACTCCGACCTGCTTCTGCCATTGTTCTTCTCTCCCAAAGAAGGAAAGGTGAAAGCATCAATGGTGTTGATTCTGGCCAAGGCCCGGTCTTGCAACCCCGAGACTGATCCTATAACTCCCTCTCTTTTCTTCTTTTGGGTTTGTGATTATGGTTTCTTTTCTTTTATTTCTATTCGATAGTTTCTTGATGGACGTTGGAGCACCGGCCAAAGTGATGTCTATGGCTCTGGCCAAAACCGTCGAGGCTCATGGTACGAAGAAGCTGTAACATCCCAAAATTCTAAATTTTGGAATGTTATATTAAATAGATAGTTTTGATTGATTATTTGTGGACTGACTGAAATTGAGAGAATTTCAAGACTTTTTGAAAGTTAAATGAGAGGGAATAAAATGACTTTCCCAAACTTTCACCTTTGCTTTCTGGTCTCCATGAATTTAAGTTATTTTCATCACAAAACCCTGGAGAGAAGATGACATGACTTCTTCCATTTGTATAAATGAAAAGGGGTGTTGAAAATATTTGAATTTCATCTGGAAATATTTCAAATTCAGAAACTTTAAGCAACTCAATGATTTTCATGAGAGAAGATAAAATGACTTCTTCAAAACATATGAAATATGAGTTGGGAGTTTAAAAGGATCAAATTTAAAGTCCTTTTGGAAATTATTTTCAATTTGGAGTTATTTGGGTTTTCATCAAATTATTTTTATCCAAAAATAAAATATATGGAAATTAGGGTAAACTGATTCCCTACATCAGAAAATTGAGTGAAATAAATAAATTTAAAATAATTTTTATTAGATTTTATTAGAGCAGTAGCACTGTTTGAATTATTTGAATTTTTGTAGATTTTATTTGAAGCTAGAATAATGTTCATCTTGTAGGAAATATTTTTCTGAAAAATTTGATATATAATATGCCTATAGTATATTTTTATTTTGGTAGTTTATTCTAATTATTGTTTTCTGGTAAATGTTTTAAAAAAGAAACTTCCCTCCGCCGAACTGGGCTGGCCCAGCTCCTACCAGGCCAAGGCCCAGCCCAGCGCGCCCGTCCCCGAGCTCCCGCAGGACTCCGCCGCCAGCACGGCATCGCCACTGCCGTATGCCGCCCGGCCTCTCCCCGCCGCCTCTCCTGCCCCCTCCTCCACGCCACCTCCTCCCCACCTATAAAACCCGAGGCCCCGGGCCCCGTTCCTCTCCTTCTTGCACTTCGCGCCGCCGCCGCACTTCTCGCCACGCTCGCGGAAGCCGCCGCTCTGGCGAGATCCAAACATCGCCGCCCGCTCCACTCCATCACCCCCGACCCCTGCTGCCACCACCGTCGTCACCGCCGCATCGTGCCGCTTCTTCCCGGCCCCTCTGCCACGCCGGAGGACCACCGGAGTCACCGCCGCTCAAAGCCGACGCCGCCGCCGCCGTCGTCTCCGACGACGTCGACCTCCACCGCCACGGTACACCCCGGAGTTACCCCGGTCGTCCGATCTCTTTTTCACGGTTAGGATTAGATTCGGTTTGTTTTTATTTTATTTTATTTTCTTTTACTTTCGAACCAGTATCCTCTAGTTAGCAAACTTCGCTAGTTAAACCTCCAGAGCGAACACTTTCATCGCTTAGGTCTGTGTAGCGAACGTGCGTTCGGCAGGGTTTTCATTTACTTTTAATTTCGGCCAGGGACCCAGTAGTATATACTTTTCTTACAGTTTAGCCCCTGGACTTCAAACGCTCACAACTTTTTGTTCGCTTATCCTAATCCAACGAAACCAACGCCCACCTCTTCATTATGATCCCCTCTATCTAGATAAGCAACTTAAACATGTTTCTGAAAGTTTAAAATTTGAATTTCAAACAATTTTGTATTCAAACTTCTTTTGTTCGTAACTCAAGTTTTATAACTCCGTTTGAGTTGATTCTTTTTGCAAATAGAAGCTCTTGACCTAAACTTTTTGATAAGGCCAAATTCACTTAATTTTGGTACTGTTAGAAATTGTTTTATGCTGCAAGAGTAAATTGTTTGTTTTCGAAGTTTTCCGAGATCTTCTCTTTGATTCTTTTGCATGAGTGCTTATGTGTGCAATTGCTTGCTCGCGATAGATTGCCCGGCGTGTGACGAATAGAACCATCAGGAGTATTGAGTGCAAATCATCTTCATCAACAGTATGAGGCAAGTTTACACTTTGATCATACCTCTTTCATACCGAGTTTTATTGCATTAGATCAATCCTCAAACATTGCATGATTAGGATCTAATTAAATTGTGGGTTTTGGGGAATTAGTTGAGGTAGTACCTATTACCTGTTTTATTATCAGACCCTTGGGAGTTACTTCTATATTTGCTTTTTATGCCATGCTATGCTAGTAGACGTGGATTGGGTGAGATTGTTAAATTAATGGTTTATTTAAGGTGGCAACTTTAATACACATCTGGGTGGATTGAGGCACCTGGGTATTCCAGCGATTGCCTGTTTTTATTTATGGACCGCCACCCAGGCTCAAAGGGATCATGAGATTTTTCATGCTAGAAACTTCCGTGTGTAGCCACAAGCTACTATGGGCTCTAGCATAGTTGATTAAGTCATGTGAACTCTTACATTGGTAGACTAGCAGATGTAGGGGATGTAGGTTGGTACTGTCTACCCGATCGTCAGGTGCAAACGCTTCTGAAAGACTATGTCTCGGTCATTCGTTTCTCAAACACCATGTAGTGCGAGAATTCCAACGGAGGAGATCGAGTCTTGTGGGGAAAAGTGTGCAAACCTCTGCAGAGTGTACAAACTAATCATGATTAGCCGTGTCCCCGGTTATGGAAGTTTTGAGTATCTAGTACTTGGATTATCATGTTGATCTCATCACTCTTAATTATTAATTTGATTGGGTTTTAATGATGATGATTAATTGGGATTGAGTTGGGTGAACCTTCTCAAAGTTTAACAACCATCATGATAGTTAAATAAAATTATTCCTTTGCAGTAGGGAAAAATTGGCTTTTCGCAAAAACATTTAACCATAGAGCTTTTCCACCAGCCAAATATGCACGTAGTGATAGCTTTTATTCATCATTATCTTATGGTGTGAATTTGCCAGTACATTCAATGTACTGACGTACATGGCTGCAACGTCTCATGTTGCAGGATTCTTACGACGAGTAAGTGATACGTTAGGGTTACGATTTCTACACTCAACTTTGCCGTTGGTGTTGATGGGAATCCACAACCTTGTTACTTCCGCTATTTGGATTGAGGTAATAGTATTTACGTTACTTTATACATGTGATTTACCTCTGTTATAAATCCTCGAGTACTATGTGTGTCAGCGTACCGATCCAGGGATGACACTTAAGCACAGAGACTTGATCCATTCAGGTCAGGTCGCTACAAGATGGTATCAGAGCACATGTTGACTGTAGGACGTGACCCTAGAAACTAGCAAGCCCATAGGAAAGATTTTCTCTACAACTTTCTTTTCAAAAGATCTTTTAGCTCTCTTCTCTTCTGAGCTTATTCAAATATTCCCTTTAGTGAGACTATACCCTTTCCCCCTTTTGATCACATGAAGATTCGGCTGATGAGACCACACCAAGGAGTACAAGATATCGGACAACTACTACATTGGAATGAAGATGATTTAACCGTGCATCACAATGATGGAAACTACAACGGTTGAAGACTCCAAAGACTAGGATAATTAGAAGGCTCTGAAAAATTTCCAGATTTGTATGACCTAGGGAGGCTACCCTTATGGAATTTGGCAGACTATGGAAGCCATCAATACCCGAGATCAAGGTGTATCGTAGAAAGACCGAAACATGGAGCATTAGAACTCTAGATTTTGTCAAGAAAACCCTAAGATAGGAGATATCAACTATGGAATGATAGCTCATGGAAATGACAAGAGCAGAAGCACGGTTGTCCATGATGTCATCGCCCGCTTATGCTATTGTCACCATGCTGAGTTAAGCAAGCATTTCTTCGGAAGGATTGGATGGTAGAAGGCTGATGGAGCAACTGTCAACAGAAGATGAAGTTTTAACCTTAGCTGGTGTATCACTAGGATCTGGAGTATTACATCAAGAAGTTTAGGGTGGATCTGTAGGAGGCCGTATTTGACAAGGAAGTAGTTCGTGAAGAACTCAGGACCCAGAAGCTAAAAGTAGCCAAGCTGGAGGAGAAAAACCTCGAGATACTAGAGATTAGTCAGGAGCTGAAGGATAGAAGGACATGATTCATGTCAAGGAGGTTGAAACCCAGAAGTTTGGAACACAACTCCAGAATATTAAAGGACATCAGGAGAAACTTCGCGTCAACGGAGATGATCTGGCAAAAGAACTTTAGAAGGATAAGCACGATCAGAAGAAGCCATCGGAGACATAAGCAAGACTTGAAGAGTTTGGCGACTTTGAATATTTATTGACCTTAGAAGACCAAACCCCTGTTATATACCTACGGTAGATGCGACGATTGTGAGCAGTCATTTGTTTGTTGTTTTTCCGACAGCCACAATAAAATATGTCTTTTCAAAACTATTGTTTGTATTGTGTGTATCCCTCTCTATCTCTCTTATCTCACCCCAAAACCCCTGGACCCAATAGAGGATGAATGGAGATGAGCTCATATTATCTGGACCGATGAGTCAATTGGAGACGGACCGATGGATTCAGAACGTGGAGGATCACATGAAGAATAACCCTATAACTGGAAAGGATATGGCCCAGCATGCTCTTCAATGCTTTGAAAGAGGTGCTGCTACTTGGTGGAGGATGTACCAAACCATCAATGGATGGCAAAGAGTGACCACTCGGGAAGAAATTAAGTTGACTCTGCTAAAGTCTCGGCTTGTGTCCCAGGAGATGAAGCCTTATGGAAGTCATATGAAGAAACTCTGTGCATGCAAGCTTTGTGGAGAAATAGGAAACAACCATAAGGAACACAGTGATGGATGCCCTAATTGTGAAGGAAGTCACCCAGCTGAAGAATGCCCAACTAGGTAGACTACTTGTTTCTTGTGTGAAGGAACTACCCACTACCCTGCTGAGTGTCACATCTACCCCATGGAGCAAAGCACCATTCAACAAAAGAAAGAAGCAATGAAAGGAGCCTTCATGGGAATTTTAGTAGAACCGGTGATGAAGGAAGATGTCGAGGACACACACAAAGGAAACAAAATTAAAGCCTGCACCAAGTCATGCTATTCATGTGGAGAAGAAGGACACATCTCCCAAGATTGTCAGAATGGGGATCTAGTAGCATTCCTGACAGTGGAAGTAGAGTATGACCCACAGGAAATAGAAGCCCTGATTGGAACGGAAAAATCCAGGAAGAGAAATAGATTGGATTCCAGGAAGGACCGGAACCATATCACCTGTTTCAGGTGCAAGGAGTCAGGGCAATACTTCAGCAGTTTCCCAAAAAGGAAACCTCGAGACTTGTCAGAAGTAATATGTTTTCACTGTAATGAAGCAGGGCACTTTGCCAGGGATTGTCCCAAAGAGAAGGAGGCTAGTGTTAAATAAGTTGAGTCTGTGAGAAGTATAGTAAAAGTAGTGAGAACATTTTTATATTGAGGTGTTGAGTTGAGGCATGTAATGGAAATACAGGAGATTGTAGTAATTGGAGAATCAATAAAATTATCATCGTTGGTACTTATTTGGATCCTATGAGTTGTTACTCTATGAAGAAGGATTTTGACCAATTTTGAGGATATGAGAACTATGGTCTATGGATAAGTTTGTGCATTTCAAGGGTGGTAGTAATTGTGAGAACCCTTGACCTTTGGTAAAGAAAATGATATTCCACGAAGTGGACTTCGGACAAAATAAGTACAAGTTTTTGTCGCGATATGTGTGATATCCCAAGAGTATGAAGCGATGAAGTACTAATGGATATAAAGGAAGTATAATGTTGGTAACATGGAGCAATTTTAACTCCATGGAGAGTTTGAGTAATCACGTCTTAGTGTGATACGATATAAGGAAGGGAGACAGTACAATTGGATGGATTTAAGAATGCTAGGAAGCTGGATGTTGGAATAATGATTAGTTGCCCCTATGATGAGTTCAAGGTTTACAAGTGATGAGATGGGCCATAACCCACAGGCCCCAGGACCTTCCAAGAAGCAAGCACACTCTTGCTGAAGGAAAAAAAACCTGGAAGAGGATATGCCTTTATCAACCGACGATTTTATAGGAGCAACGCAAAACCTGAGAGTGGTGAAGAAAACGATAGATGTTTGTTTGGCTTGCAGAATCAATGGATTTATCCAAACTTGGTTCGGTGACAAGAGAAATTATGCAATGCTTGTGAGGATGAGCGAGTGTTAGAATGCGAGATTTGCTAAACCATATACACGGTAATGATTTGGGTGCGGGATGGATTGATCACCATACCAACTTACTCTTATTATTCGCCTTGCTATACGGGAAGGTAAATCTGAGTGACTTACCTATAGTAGAGAGACGATGATCAAAGCGTTGCTTGAACCTTAGAATGGTATAAGTATTTTTTTCCTGGTACAAGGTAGTTGTCGCCACTCGTAGGACATACGGTGAGGTTCAACCCAGACCCATTTCCTACAGGAGAAACCATAAATGGATGACCACCATGAGATATCGATAGTTGTTTAGTATTGGCACCAGACCCGTCAGCTAAGAAGACCCAGTCTCAGAATAACCGTACCAAGATGAAAGGACAAAAGAATTGCGGTAAAGGTTATGCCACCATCAAAAGAGCCCAGAGAAGTAATTACCCAGAGGATCTGAGAAGATCGACACTGCCAACAATAAGGATGGAGTATATGAGTTTTGATGGAACCGTATCAATGTTTCTAAGGGTGGTAGCACCTCAGACCCCCCCTGAGACGATCGATGGATTTTGAGAAGACCCCCAAACCCTAACCTATTTCTTGCTAGCCTCTCCGAATCTCGAGGACGAGATTCATTTTAAGGGTGGTAGGTTTGTAACATCCCAAAATTCTAAATTTTGGAATGTTACATTAAATAGATAGTTTTGATTGAAAGTTTGTTGATTGACTGAAATTGAGTGAAATTCAAAACTTTTTGAAAGTTAAATGAGAGGGAATAAAATGACTTTCCCAAACTTTCACCTTTGCTTTCTGGTCTCCATGAATTCAAGTTCTTTTCATCACAATACCCTGGAGAGAAGATGACATGACTTCTTCCATTTATATAAATGAAAAGGGGTCTTGAAAATATTTGTATTTCATCTGGAAATATTTCAAATTCAGAAACTTCAAGCAACTCAATGATTTTCATGAGAGAAGATAAAATGACTTCCTCAAAACATATGAAATATGAGTTGGGAGTTTAAAAGGATCAAATTTAAAGTCCTTTTGGAAATTATTTTCAATTTGGAGTTATTTGGGGTTTAACAAAATTATTTTTATCCAAAAATAAAATATATGGAAATTAGGGTAAAATGATTCCCTACATCAGAAAATTGGAGAGAAATAAATTTGAATTAATTTTGGTATTTTTAAAATGATTTTTATTGGATTTTATTAGAGCAGTAGCACTGTTTTGATTATTTGAATTTTTTTTAGATTTTATTTGAAGCTAGAATAATGTTCATCTTGTAGGAAATCTTTTTCCGAAAATTTTGATATATAATATGCCTATAGTATATTTTTATTTTGGTGGTTTATTCTAATTATTGTTTTCTGGTAAATGTATAAAAAAAAGAAACTTCCCTTCGCCGAACTTGGCCGGCCCAGCTCCTCCCAGGCCAAGGCCCAGCCCGGAGCACCGCCCCGCGCCCGTCCCCGAGCTCCCGCAGGACTCCGCCGCCCGCACGGCATCGCCACTGCCGTACGCCGCCCGGCTTCTCCCCGCCGCCTCTCTTACCCCCTCCTCCACGCCACCTCCTCCCCACCTATAAAACCCGAGGCCCCGGGCCCCGTTCCTCTCCTCCTCGCACTTCGCGCCGCCGCCGCACTTCTCGCCATGCTCGCGGAAGCCGCCGCTCCGGCGAGATCCAGCCACCGCCGCCCGCTCCACTCCGTCGCCACCGACCGCTGCCTCCACCACCGTCGTCACCGCCGGATCGTGCCGCTTCTTCCCGAACCCTCGGCCACGCCGGAGGACCACCGGAGTCGCCGCCGCTCAAAGCCGACGCCATCGTCTCCGGCGGCGTCGACCTCCACCGCCGCGGTACGCCCCGGAGTTACCCCGGTCGTCCGATCTCTTTTCCACGCTTAGGATTAGATTAGGTTTGTTTTTATTTTATTTTATTTTATTTTATTTTCGAACCAGTATCCTCTAGTTAGCAAACGTTCGTTAGTTAAACCTCCGGAGCTAACACTTTCATCGCTTAGGTCTCTGTAGCGAACGTGCGTTCGGTAGGGTTATCCTTTTCTTTTAATTTCGGCCAGAGACCTAGTAGTATATACTTTTCTTACAGTTTAGCCCCTGGACTTCAAACGCTCACAACTTTTTGTCCGCTTATCCAAATCCATCAAAACCAACGCCCACTTCTTCGTTATGATCCCCTCTATCTAGATAAACAACTTAAACAAGTTTTTGAAAGTTTAAAATTTGAATTTCAAACCTTTTTTATTCAAACTTCTTTTGTTCGTAACTCGAGATTTATAACTCCGTTTGAGTTGATTCTTTTAGCAAAACGAAGCTCGTGACCTAAACTTTCTGATAAGGCCAAATTCACTTATTGTTGGTACTGTTAGAAATTGTTTTATGCTACAAGAGTAAATTGTTTGTTTTCGAAGTTTTCCGAGATCTTCTCTTCGATTCTTTTGCACGAGTGCTTATGTATGCAATTGCTTGCTCGCGATAGATTGCCTGGAGTGTGACAAATAGAACCATCCGGAGTATTGAGTGCGAATCATCTTCATCAACAGTACGAGGCAAGTTCACACTTTGATCATACATCTTTCATACCCAGTTTTATTGCATTAGATCAATCCTCAAACATTGCATGATTAGGATCTAATTAAATTGTGTGTTTTTGGGAATTAGTTGAGGTAGTACCTATTACCTGCTTTATTATCAAACCCTTGCGAGCTACTTCTACGTTTGCTTATTATGCCATGCTATGCTAGTAGACGTGGATTGGGTGAGTGTATCCATGACATATGTGAGATTGTTAAATTAATGGTTTACTTAAGGTGGCAACTTTAATACACATCTAGGTGGATTGAGGCACTTGGGTATTCCAGCGATTGCCTGTTTTTTCTTTATAGACCGCCACCCAGGCTCAAAGGGATCATGAGATTTTTCATGCTAGAAACTTCCGTGTGCAGCCACAAGCTACTATGGGCTCTATCATAGTTGATTAAGTCGTGTGAACTCTTACAGTGGTAGACTAGCAGATGTAGGGGATGTAGGGTGGTACTGTCTACCCGATCGTAAGATGCAAATGCTTCTGAAAGACTATGTCTCGGTCATCCATTTCTCAAACACCATGTAGTGCGAGAATTCCAACGGAGGAGATCGAGTCTTGTGATGAAAGGTGCACAAACCTTTGCTGAGTGTACAAATTAATCATGATTAGCCGTGTCCCCGGTTATGGACGTTTTGAGTATCTAGTACTTGGATTATCATGTTGATCTCATCACTCTTAATTATTAATTTGATTGGGTTTTAATGATGATGATTAATTGGGATTGAGTTGGATGAACCTTCTCAATGTTTAACAACCATTATCATAGTTAAATAAAAGTTATTCCTTTGCAGTTGGGAAAAATTGGCTTTTCGCAAAAACATTTAACCATAGAGCTTTTCCACCAGCCAAATATGCATGTAGTGATAGCTTTTATTCATCATTATCTTATGGTGTGAATTTGCCAGTACATTCAATGTACTGACCTACATGGCTGCAACGTCTCATGTTGCAGGATTCTTATGACAAGTAAGTGATACGTTAGGGTTATGATTTCTACACTCAACTTTTCTGTTGGTGTTGATGGGAATCCACAACCTTGTTACTTCCGCTATTTGGATTGAGGTAATAGTATTTACGTTACTTTATACATGCAATTTACCTCTGTTATAAATCCTCGAGTACTATGTATGTCAGCATACCGATCTAGGGATGACACTTAAGCACATAGACTTGATCCATTCGGGTCAGTCGCTATAGAAGCGCAAGCAACCCGCCGAGACTACCGCAGACAAGCTCAAAGCCATCGCCCTGTCCAAGCCCCCCTCTCCAGGATCCCTCATTAAGCAAGTCCAGGTAATATCTCTTCTTGACGATCTTTTTTTCGATCTTGATCGTGTTTTTTCATCTAACACGCAGTACTAGTACAAGTAGTACAACTTTCTGGGTGATCTTGCATGTGATTTTTGTGTGCCAAATGACGGTTCTAAATTCCTCTTTTTACCAAAACATGCGAGAGGTTGACACTGATTTCTTATAGATTACTTCCAACTACTCCCTCTATCCCAAATTTCTTGTCTTAGATTTTTCTAGATACAGATGTATCTAATACTAAAATGTGACTTGATACATCCGTATCTAGACAAATCTAAGAAAGAATTTTGGGACGGAGGGAGTACATTATGAACATCAATGCTACTGTACCTTTGAAGAGGGTATATTTGCCTCAGTAACTTTTGTTATGGATATTGCAAGTATTCCCTCTGCTCTCATGCCTTTGAAGAGATGTTCCAGTGTCTTTGTTCGCTCATTTCTGTGCGTATATGTAGTCATATATGGACTATAATATCGAAAATCATCTTATATTTCTGAATGGAGGTAGTAATAACATATGGTTTCTGTTTGAATTAGAACCAGGTCCGCGGTGGAGATGATGTGTGACGCCCGAAGACCGACATCCCAGAAGATTCCAGAAGATTCCAGAAGATTCCAGATGTTCCGGTTTGTCCCGTGTGTTTTCATTTGGGCTTGTGTTATTTATTTTTGCATTGCATCATGTCATCATGCCATCTTGTCATTAATCTTTGCATCTCAACTTAAATAAATTGCGTGGACCTTCGGTCCATTTAAATCGAGGGAAGAATGTCTTCTCTTTAAAACATATAAAAGCCTCTCAATATTATTAGGGAGCTATATAATAATATTCCATTTGCTTCGGAATAACCCAACACACTTGCATATATTTTCCCCATGCCTTTTCTTCTCAATCCCTTGCCTTAAACCTTCCTTATATTCTTTTCCGTTGTATCGAGGTTCCTCCAAAAGTCTTCCAACAAATTCTTTAAATTCCTTACATTTTTGGGAGTCCAGGGAATTTTACCCTATGCCATATTCCTCCTCTACCATCTCTTTCTTTTCCCTTCTCTTTTCCGTTTTGTTTATTTTAATTTTGAGAGAGAACCAGCCCAGCAGCTGCAGGCCTCAGGTCCTTCTAGCCCGAGCCGGACCGGCCACTTCCCTCCCAGACCGCCCCGGCCCATTTTCTTCCTTTGGCCCAATCCACCCCGTAACCCTAGGCCTGCTGCGCTACGACCCCAACTCCCCTCGCTCCTCTTCTCCCACCGAGCGCCGCCCCCTCGTTCGTTCTCCCTCACCCCGCAGCCCGACCGCATCATCCTCCTTCGGTCGCCGCACTTCTCGTCTCGCTCGCTCTTTTTCCCCTCGCTCGACCTCCCCAGCGCCTCGTCCTCCACCTCCATCCTCTCGAAGCCCCCCTCCGTTCGATCACTGGAGCCTCGCCAGGCCTCAATACCGCAGCTCGCCGCGCAGGCCTCCTGCCTCGCTAGCCTCCGCGCCTCCCTCCATCGCCCCGGCCCCGAGCCAGCGCCAGGAGGCCGGCCCGCGCCCGTCCCTTCGTCGCTAAGGCCGAAGCCCGGCGCTTCCCGAGCCATCCTCTCCAGCGCGCCAACGACGAGCAGCTCTGCGCGCCTCCATCTTCCTCGCCGGGGGAGACAGCCCCGCGACCACGAGCGGCCCCTTGCTGCACCCCGACAGCACCGGATCCCGCGGCCCCTGCCTCTGCCGTGTTGTCTCCTTGCTGCTGCTGTAATGTTTTTTTCTGCAAAGTCCAAGTTCTACCGTCGCCGGAAGCGCCAAGTACCATGACTACTCGGAGACCCCAAGTACCCCTACCGTCGCCCCGTGTACCTCTACGGAACGTGTATGACTCCGAAACGATAACGACTACACGTGACGACGAACGCCAAGTACCACCACGTCCGACGATGCGACAAGTACCCCTCCGATGACAAGTACATCTACGAACGGGAACAACTACACGACGTCGCAAGTACCACGACACGTAACGTGAACGTCTACCGTCGCCGAAGACCCGTGAACAACTACTTCCTCTTCGGCCGTGTACCACTACTTCCTCTACGAGTTGCGAGAACGACTACCTCCACTACGTCCCTCTACGAACTCGAACCCCTTCGAGAACGTTTGTCACGAAGGTATAACCCCGAGACGATGACCCGTGTGATGCTTGTTGTGGTTGTATGAAATGTTTACCTTGTGTGCATCATGCCCGTTTCATCTTTTGTCGTGCTCCTCGGTTGCCTCGTCACCGACCCGTGGGAACCCGGTGACGGGATCAACCCACTTTCATCTTGTTCCGCTCACCACCTTCATCTTTTGCACCGGTCTCTCGACAAGTTACCGAAACCGATATGATGTTGTTGCATCATTTTCGGATCGTTGCCGTGGCACCCTTTTCTTCCACCACGGTGACAATGCTTCATATATCTTCATGTCAACTTTTAATAAAACTTGCATAAACTTGATCATGTCATCCGCATCATTTAACAACATTAATATGTGTGAATTGTTGTTGCTTTAATAATTGCTAAACATGCTCATGGGGATTTTCCGGATATGTTGTTGTTATTTTCCGGCCTCATTTAACTTGCCTAATAGGTAGTTTACTTTTGCTTCACCTCTTGCCATGTTAACAAACAATTAATCTTGTCTTGTAAATAAACGAGAGTCAACTAAATAAATAAAATGTGGTGTTTCGTCAATATGCAACACGTTGCATATTGAGCTCCACTTAACTTGTAGTGTTGCTTGTGCACATTGCCATGCCATGCATATTTAAACCGGACATGCATCATACTTGTTTGTGCATCGTATGCCATGTCTATGTTTGTGTGTTTACCGTGTTGTTTGCTTCTTTCCGGTTGCTTCTCTTGCTAGCTTCGGTTTCGCTCCGGAGTTGTGAGGATTCGCTCGACTATGTTGCTCCGTCTACTTCGTGGACCCGTTCTTCTTCCTTTGCGAAATCCCAGGCAAGATGATCATACCCTTGGATACCTTTACTACCATTGCCATGCTTAGTTGTCTCGATGCTATCGTTACATGTCGCGCTACCCATCTTTATGTCAGCCTCTCCTTGTTGCCATGAAACCTCTAACCTTTGAAACCTTCCTAGAAAACCACTGTTTGGCTATGTTACCCGCTTGTTCAGCCCCTCTTATAGCGTTGTTAGTTGCAGGTGAAGCTGAAGTTCGTTCCAGGAGGGAACTTGTTGTTGTTATATCACAATATCTATTATTATTATTAACACACCTATATACTGGGCATGGGTGGAAGGCTTGGCCTTTTGCTCGGTGTTTTGTTCCACTCATGCCACCTTAGGCGCCGATAAACCGGCATTATGTTCCTTGATTTTGCGTTCCTTACACGATGGGTGGATGGGGACCCCTTGACAGTTCGACTTTGAATAAAACTCCTCCAGCAAGGCCCAACATTGGTTTTAATTTGCTCATAATAACAACTTAATTAATTAATTAAATTGCATAGGGAGTTAGCGCTACCCGAGGATTCTTTCTACATAGCAGGGGGGCCAGTGCTGATGGTGTTGGTCCCAAACGGGGGTCCTGCAGGGCCACCACGGGGAAACTCGAGGTTTGGTTTTACCTGTAGCATCGCCCATCCGGTCGTGGCCTGAGACGAGATACGCGCGGCTACTATCAGGGTGTCGACACACGGGGAGGTCTTGCTGGACTTGTTTTACCATTGTCGAAATGTCTTGTGCTACCGGGATGCCGAGCCTGATCGGATTTCCCTAAGATAAGGGGTGATGATATTATATTTATCACTTCAGCTAATCGTGAGAGCTTGTGATGGGCTAAGTTGGAACACCCCTGCAGGGTTATGATCTTTCGAAAGTCGTGCCCGCGGTTATGTGGCAGATTGGAATTTGTTAATGTCCGGTTGTAGAAAACTTGACAGAGGATCCGAAGTAAAACACACCACCGCGTGAGTAACCGTGACTGTCTCTTTTCACTTTGAGAAGAGAACACGGTGGGGTTATGTTTGATTCGTATGTAGTTCAGGATCTTTAGCGATCACTACTTTTGCGACCGTTTGCGTAGATGCTCATCTTATTCTTGTACTCGTAAGTTGGCCACCATATTATGCTTAGCCGCTGCTGCAACCTCACCACTTTACCCCTTCCTACCCACAAAGCTTTGCTAGTCTTGATACCCATGGTTATGGGATTGCTGAGTCCTCGTGGCTCACAAATACTACAACACCAGATGCAGGTTCAGCGGAGAATGAAGCAGGAGTTGGTTCAAGTACTTCACTTGGAGTCCGATGTAGATCGTGGCCGTTTGCGTGTGACGTTTTCGACGATCAATAGTGGTTTCTACAAGGATTCGATTCGGACTTGTGGCTTTATGTTGTTTTGGTATTGTAATGCCCCGGACACACCCGCCGGTGGTCGTTACTCCTGGCGGGATCTAGACTGGCCTCACATATCAATACTAGTCTTTTCTGCGCACTTTGTCCTCACTCGTGCGTACCCGGGAGCAACTTCCCGGTCGGTCACCCATCCTGAGACTACTCCAAGCTGAGCACGCTTAACTTTGGAGTTCTATCCGAATGGCTCCCGGAAAAGAAGGAATTCCTTATTGATATGAGTAGTCTATCATCCCTAATAAGCCAGGCCATCACATACACCCTCACTCAGAGGCCACAGGAACGTTCCCTCTTGGCACAACCGTCTGTGCTTTCAGGACAGCACATGTGCCATGCCGTGTGCCACGACGGGTCACAAACGTCATGCACAACATGACTGCAAACTGTCCGCAAACATCCGTGTAACCGCGAGGGTCGGCTCTGATACCAACTTGTAACGCCCCGGACACACCCGCCGGTGGTCGTTACTCCTGGCGGGATCTAGACTGGCCTCACATATCAATACTAGTCTTTTCTGCGCACTTTGTCCTCACTCGTGCGCACCCGGGAGCAACTTCCCGGTCGGTCACCCATCCTGAAACTACTCCAAGCTGAGCACGCTTAACTTTGGAGTTCTATCCGAATGGGCTCCCAGAAAAGAAGGAATTCCTTATTGATATGAGTAGTCTATCATCCCTAATAAGCCAGGCCATCACAGATCCTCCCCGCGCCGCCACTCGACTTGTCTCCCCTTCCTCGGGATCTCTCCAGATCCAAAAAAATCCCCAACCCCGTGCTCCACCAGCTCGACCCAAGCCGCTCCTCTGCCGTCTCCAGAGACCTCGCGGCCGCCCTTTGCGCCCGAGACCAAGCCCTTCGAGCGGGAGGGCTTCTCCTGCCTTGTCCCCCTCGTCCTCGCCCTTCCGCCGCCGTCGTGCGCCACCACAGCAGCAGGACCAGGCCCGTGCCATCGCGCCCCGTTCTCCTCTCCTTCTCCTTCCTCACCTCACCCCTCCTCTCTGTCTCCCGCAGGGAGAGCCACCGCCGCGAGCTACCTCGTCCCCGCCGGCCCCTCTGATGCCCGGATATGGCACCCCGCGCGTAGGATGCGTCCATTTCCGGCGTCCCCAGCTTACCAGAAAGCCGTCGTGGCTCTGCTCCCCGCCGTGGACGCACCTGCCTCGAGATGCCGCCGTCATGTCCAAGCTGCAGCCCCGCGTTGACTTCCACTGCATCGCCTCTTGCTGCGCTGCACCGAGCACGTCAATTGAGCCGAAGCTCATCTGGTGAGCCCCGCCCCGCACGCCTCGCATGCAAAGCTGCGGCTGGCCTTCGCTGATCTCCATCCCGAGCGCACAGGCCGTGCCTTTTTTCTTGTTTTTTTAGATCTGTCGGTTTGGCTTGATCACCTAGCATGCCGCGGCAATTATTTACACCAACGCATGCTTAGCAGAGTGGTTTGACCCACTCAGCTCCATCCAGGAGGTGATGTGTTCGATTCCCAGTTGGCCTTGTTTTTGATCTGTTCCTTTTATTTTTGCACGCACACACACCTGGCTGCTTGGGTCTGATCCAACTGCTGGGCCGCTGCACTATATTGCTTCGGGCCCGTACATGTTTTTTTTCCCGCCTGCGGTTTTTGCCATTTATCCAAAAAATGCATAGTTACAGTTTGATCCTCCATGTTCATGCATTGAATAACAAAATAACCATGCATCATATGCAAAAACTTTATATATGAAAATTGCTCAGAATTTTGTGTAGATTAATAATATGCCACTTTCACCCCTGTTAAAAATGTTAAACTTGTTGTTTTCATTAATTTGTGTAAATAACTTGCTAAAATGGTTTATTTCATAACTAAATAACCGTAGCTCCAAATTTAATAAACTTTATATGTAAATGGGGTGGAAAAATGTGTAGAATAACATGATGCACTTTGTTTTGCTGTTTAAAAACTTTAAAATGGTGTAATAGGCAGAACAGTACCAAATTCATAAATATGTACATGGGGATTTTCCGGAATTGTTGTTTGTCATTCCGACCTCATTTAAACTTGTCTAGATAGTGTAGTTTTACTTATGCTTCACCTCTTGCCATGTATTGCATCATATATAGACTTGTCTTGCATCATACTTGCTTGAGCATATCGTCATGTTTCTTGTGTTGTTTTTCTGTGCTTCCTACCTTGTCATGCATTGCTTCCTGTATAGACTTGTCATGCATCATACCTTGCCATGTATTGCATCATATATAGATTGTGTTGTTTTTCTGTGCTTCCTACCTTGTCATGCATTGCTTCCTGTATAGACCTGTCATGCATCATACTTTGATGTGCATCGTATGCCATGTTTATGCTTGTGTGTTTACCGTGTTGCTTGCTTCTTCTCGTTAGTGCTTGTTCCGTTGCGTTCGTGAGGACTCGTTCGTCTACTCGTGGTTCTTCTTCAAGGCTTCTTCTTCGTCTTCTTCATGGACTTGTTCTTCTTCCTTGCGGAATCTCAGGCATGATGACCATACCCTTGGATACCATTACTATCATTGCCATGCTTAGTGTCTCGATGCTATCGTTACATGTCGCGCTACCCATCTTTATTGTCAGCCCCTCTCCTTGTTGCCATGACACCTCTAACCTTTGAAACCTTCCTAGCAAAACCATTGTTTGGCTATGTTACCCGCTTGCTCAGCCCCTCTTATAGCGTTGTTAGCTGCAGGTGAAGATGAAGATCGTTCCAGGTGGGAACTTGTTGTTGGAATATCACAATATCTATTATTATTATTAACACACATATATACTGGGCATGGGTGGAAGGCTTGGCCTTTTGCTCGGTGTTTTGTTCCACTCATGCCACCTTAGGTGCCGATAAACCGGCATTATGTTCCTTGATTTTGCGTTCCTTACACGGTTGGGTATATGGGGACCCCTTGACACTTCGTCTTTGAATAAAACTCCTCCAGCAAGGCCCAACATTGGTTTTAATTTGCTCATTATAACAACTTAATTAATTAATTAATTGCATAGGGGCTCTTGTTCCCGGGTTCTTAATTCTACATAACAAGGGGGGCCAGTGCTGATGGTGTTGGTCCCAAATGGGGAGCCTGCGGGGCCACCTCGAGGAAACTCGAGGGCTGGTTTTGCCTGTAGCATCACCCATCCAGACGTGGCCTGAGACGAGATATGCGCGGCTACTATCAGGGTGTCGGCACGCCGGGAGGTCTTGCTGGACTTGTTTTACCATTGTCGAAATGTCTTGTGCACCGGGATGCCGAGCTTGATCGGATTTCCCTAAGATAAGGGGTGATGATATTATATTTATCACTTCAACTGATCGTGAGAGCTTGTGATGGGCTAAGTTGGGACACCCCTGCAGGGTTATGATCTTTCGAAAGCCGTGCCCGCGGTTATGTGGTAGATTGGAATTTGTTAATGTCCGGTTGTAGAAAACTTGACAGAGGATCCGAAGTAAAACACACAACTGTGTGAGTAACCATGACTGTCTCTTTTCACTTTGAGATGAGAACACGGTGGGGTTATGTTTGACTCGTAGGTAGTTCAGGATCTTTAGCGATCACTACTAGTTTGCGACCGTTTGCGTAGATGCTCATCTTATTCTTGTACTCGTAAGGTAGCCACCATATTATGCTTAGCCGTTGCTGCCACCTCACCACTTTACCTCTTCCTACCCATAAAGCTTTGCTAGTCTTGATACCCATGGTTATGGGATTGCTGAGTCCTCGTGGCTCACAGATACTACAACACCAGATGCAGGTTCAGCCGAGAATGATGCAGGAGATGGATCAGAACTTCAGTGGGAGTTCGATGAAGAGCGTAGCCGTACGTGTGTGACGTTTTCGACGATCAGTAGTGGTTTCTACTAGGGGCGATTCGGACCTGTGGCTTTATGTTTTTGGTATCTTTCTTTTGGATCTTCGCCCGTAGTCGGGTTGTGATGTTTTGGATGATGATTTTGCTTATGTAATGTATTGTGTGACGTGGCGAGTTAAGCCAACTATCCTTTTGCAATTTCATCGCTATTTTTACATGAGTCGTGCAAAGATACCAAACTTGAGATCATTCCAGAATGGGCTTATACCTTTAAGTCGTGCCTCGACACGTAGGAGGTATAGTCCCATCCTGGGCATTACACTATGGACTGCCAGTTTTGGTCTTCTGCTATGGGCTTCTAGACTTGCTGCCAATTTTCATCATCTGCTAGGCGCTTCTACACTTCTACCTCTTACTATGCAGGCATGGTCTTCTGCTGAAGGATTCTAGACTTGCTAATCCACCGCAGCAGCCTTGGTAGTTCCACGGCAACCAGCCAATCATCAGACCTCAGTTGCATCGAGCATGGGAGGGAGGGCGAGATTGTTATCTTTCCGTACTGGCTTGTACATGGGCCGCTAGATTGATCGAAAGTGGACGTCGTGGTGGAGAAGAAGTAGGAAGATCAGTGAAAAGAGGATTGGGAGAACACATATAATGTGTCGGGAGTCTTTGTGGAAGGATCCATCTTCAAGTTTCCTAGGAGCATTATAAATTGGTTTATGTTTGTTTTTTTCTATCGAAGAAACAAAAAAAAGCAATCTAGGAGTATGCTAGATGTTGGAGTTCTTTAGGAGTACGCTAGATTTTTAATGGTTGTTTGTGCGAAAACAAATGTATCCGCTTTTAAATTTGTTGCAACGTAGGATTGTTTTCTTATTTTTTTGTTAGTTCAAACATAGTAATTTTATAGATAGGTTAGATGGTGCGTGAGGTTAGTTTTGATAGATTAATTATTTTCTTTCACAAAAAAACTTAGGTAGAAAAATCTTAGGTAGAAAAACTAACAAATCTACACCGTTATAACTTGGACCCACTAGATTAATGGACCATATTTTCTAATTAATGTAGGAATTTATAGGGAGTCTCTAATTAGTATAAGTATAGATAGTGCAACTTATTTGTGGCACTACCGTTTAGGTCATATTGGTGTAAAGCGCATGAAGAAACTCCATAATGATGGACTTTTGGAATCACTTGATTATGAATCACTTGGTGCTTGCAAACCATGCCTCATGGGCAAGATGACTAAAACTCTGTTCTCCGGAACAATGGAGCGAGCAACTGGTTTGTTGGAAATCGTACATACTGATGTATGTGGACCAATGAGTGTTAAGGCTCGCGGTAGGTATCGTTATTTTCTAACCTTCACTGATGATTTGAGCAGATATGGGTATATCTACTTGATGAAACACAAGTCTGAAACATTTGAAAAGTTCAAATCAGAGTGAAGTAGAGAATCATCGTAACAAGAAAATAAAGTTTCTACGATCTAATCGTGGAGGCGAATATTTGAGTTACGAGTTTGGTCTTCATTTAAAACAATGTGGAATAGTTTCACAGCTCACGCCACCCGGAACACCACAGTGTAATGGTGTGTCCGAACATCGTAACAGTACTTTATTAGATATGGTGCGATCTATGACGTCTCTTACCGATTTACCACTATCGCTTTGGGTTATGCATTAGAGACAGCTGCATTCACGTTAAATAAGGGCACCATCTAAATCCGTTGAGACGACGCATTATGAACTGTGGTTTGGCAAGACACCAAAGTTGTTGTTTCTTAAAGTTTGCGGCTGCGATGCTTGTGTGAAAAAGCTTCAACCTGATAAACTCGAACCCAAGTCGGAGAAATGTGTCTTCATAGGATACCCAAAGGAGACTGTTGGGTACACCTTCTATCACAGATCCAAAGGCAAGATATTCGTTGCTAAAATGGATACTTTCTAGAGAAGGTGTTTCTCTCGAAAGAAGTGAGTGGGAGGAAAGTGGAACTTGATGAGGTAATTGTACCTTCTCCTGAATTGGATAGTAGTACATCACAGAAACTAGTTCAAGTGATTCCTACACCAATTAGTGAGGAAGCTAATGATGATGATCATGAAACTTCGGATCAAGTTACTACTGAACTTCGTAGATCAACCAGAGTATGTTCCGCACCAGAGTGGTACAGTAACCCAGTTCTGGAAGTCATGTTACTAGACCATGATGAACCTACGAACTATGAGGAAGCGATGATGAGCCCAGATTCCGCAAAATGGCTTGAGGCCATGAAATCTGAGATGGGATCCATGTATGAGAGCCAAGTCTGGACTTTGGTTGACTTGCCCGATGATCGGCAAGCCATTGAAAATAAATGGATCTTTAAAAGGAAGACTGACGCCGACAGTAATTTTACTATCTACAAAGCTTGACTTGTTGCGAAAGGTTTTCGACAAGTTCAAAGTGTTGACTACGATGAGATTTTCTCACTCGTAGCGATGCTTAAGTCTGTCCGAATCATGTTAGCAATTGCCACATTTTATGAAATCTGGCAAATGGATAACAAAATGGCGTTCTTTAATGGATTTATTAAGAAGAGTTGTATATGATGCAACCAGAAGGTTTTGTCAATCCTAAAGGTGCTAACAAAATGTGCAAGCTCCAGCGATCCATCTATGGACTGGTGCAAGCATCTTGAAGTTAGAATATGCGCTTTGATAAGTTGATCAAAGCATATAGTTTTATACAGACTTGCGGTGAAGCCTGTATTTGCAAGAAAGTGAGTGGGAGCTCTATAGCATTTCTGATAAGTATATGTGAACGACATATTGTCAATCGGAAATGATGTAGATTTTTTGGAAAGCATAAAGGAATGTTTGAAAGGAGTTTTTTAGAAATACCTCAGTGAGGCTACTCATACATTAGGCATCAAGATCTATAGAGATAGATCAAAACGCTTAATTGGACTTTCACAAAGCTCATACCTCGATAAAGTTTTGAAGAAGTTCAAAATGGATCAGTCAAAAGAAAGGGTTCTTGCATGTGTTACAAGGTATGAAGTTGAGTAAGACTCAAAACCCGACCACGGTAGAAGATAGAGAAAGAATGAAAGTCATTCCCTATGCCTCAGTCATAGGTTCTATAAAGTATGACATGTTGTGTGCCAAACCTGTTGTGTACCTTGCCATGAGATTGACAAGGAGGTACAATAGTGATCCAGGAGTAGATCACTGGACATCGGTCAAAATTGTCCTTAGTTACTGGATGACTAAGGAATTGTTTCTCGATTATGGAGGTGATAAAGAGTTCGTCGTAAATAGTTATGCCGATGCAAGCTTTGAAACTAATCCAGATGACTCTAAGTATCAATCTGGATGCGTATTAAAAGTGGGAGCAATTAGCTAGAGTAGCTCCATGCAGAGCATTGTAGACATAGAAATTTGCAAAATACATATGGATCTGAATGTAACAGACCCGCTGACTAAACTTCTCTCACGAAGCAAAACATGATCACACCTTAGTACTCTTTGGGTTATAATCACATGGCGATGTGAACTAGATTGTTGACTCTAGTAAACCCTTTGGGTATTGGTCGCATGGCGATGAGAACTATGGGTGTTTGTCACATGGTGATGTGAACTATTGGTGTTAATCACAAGGTGATGTGATTTAGATATTGACTCTAGTGCAAGTGGGAGACTGAAGGAAATATGCCCTAGAGGCAATAATAAAGTTATTATTTATTTCCTTATATCATGATAAATGTTTATTATTCATGCTAGAAGTGTATTAACCGGAAACTTAGTAGATGTGTGAATACATAGACAAAACAGAGTGTCCCTGGTATGCCTCTACTAGACTAGCTCATTGATCAAAGATGGTTATGTTTCCTAGCCATAGACATGAGTTGTCATTTGATCAACGGGATCACATCATTAGGAGAATGATGTGATGGACAAGACCCATCCGTTAGCTTAGCACTATGATCGTTTAGTTGTACTGATATTGCTTTCTTCATGACTTATACATGTTCCTATGACTATGAGATTATGCAACTCCTGAATACCGGAGGACTGCCTTGTGTGCTATCAAACACCACAACGTAACTGGGTGATTATAAAGATGCTCTACAGGTGTCTCCGAAGGTGTTCGTGGTGTTGGCATAGATCAAGAATAGGATTTGTCACTCCGAGTGTCGGAGAGGTATCTCTGGGCCCTCTCGGTAATACACATCAAAATAAGCCTTGCAAGCAAATTAATAATGAGTTAGGCACGAGATGATGTATTACGGAACGAGTAAAGATACTTGTTGGTAACGAGATTGAACTAGGTATTGAGATACCGACGATCGAATCTCGGGCAAGTAACATACCGATGGCAAAGGGAAGAACGTATGTTGTTATGCGGTTTGACCGATTAAGATCTTCGTAGAATATGTAGGAGCCAATATGGGCATCTTGGTTCCGCTATTGGTTATTGACCGGAGATGTGTCTCAGTCATGTCCACATAGTTCTCAAACCCGTAGGGTCCGCACGCTTAACGTTTGATGGGGATCGGTATTATGAGTTTATGAGTTTTGATGTACCGAAGGTAGTTCGGAGTCCCGGATGAGATCACGGACATGACGAGGAGTCTCGGAATGTCGGAGACATAAATATTAATATATTGTACGACTATATTCGGACACCGGAAGTGTTCCGTGTGTTATCGGGTAAAACAGGAGTGCCGGAGGGGGTTAGCGGAACCCCCCCCCCCCTGAGGGATTATGGGCCATAGTGGGCCAATGAGGGAAAGAGAGGGGCAGCCCATAGGGCTGGCCGCACTCAACTAGGGTTCCTAGTTGGACTAGGAAAATGGGGGAGGCGCCCCCTCTCCTTTCCTTCTCCTCTCCCCTTCCTTTCCTACTCCTAGTAGGAATAGGAAAGGGGGGTTCCTATTCCTACTAGGAGTAGGAATCCTACTCCCTTGGCACACCCCTTGGCCAGCCGCACCTCCCCCTTGCTCCTTTATATACGGGGGCAGGGGGCACCCAAAGACACACAAGAAACATTGTTCTAGCCGTGTGCGATGCCCCCCTCCACAGAAACACACCTCGGTCATACCGTTACAATGCTTAGGCGAAGCCGTGCGCCGGTAGCTTCATCATCTCCGTCACCATGCCGTCATGCTGATGAATCTTGTAGGATCGAAAGTATGTCTAGAGGGGGGTGATTAGACTACTTGACAATATAAAAAATCTGCCTTTAGATCATGAACAGTTTTTGGCAGTTTCACAATTATGATCAATTCAAGTATCACCCTACACATGCCATTCTAGAGTATAAGCAGCGAAAAGTAAATTGCACATGTAGTAAAGAGAGGTGGAGAAGATCAAACGCAGTTTGGAGACACGGAGATTTTTGCCGTGGTTCCGATAGGTGGTGCTATCGTACATCCACGTTGATGGAGACTTCAACCCACGGAGGGTAACGGCTGCGCGAGTCCACGGAGGGCTCCACCCACGAAGGGTCCACGAAGAAGCAACCTTGTCTATTCCATCATGGCCTACGCCCACGGAGGACTAGCCTTACTCGGGGTAGATCTTCACGAAGTAGGCGATCTCCTTGCCCTTACAAACTTCTTGGTTCAACTCCACATCTCAAAGACGGAGGCTCCCAAGCGACACCTAACCAATCTAGGAGGCACCACCCTCCAAAAGGTAATAGATGTGGTTGATGATGATGAACTCCTTGCTCTTGTGCTTCAAATGATAATCTCCCCAACACTCAACTCTCCTCACTGATATGGCTGTGGTGGAAGAAAGGATTGAGTGGAAAGCAACTTGGGAAGGCTAGAAATCAAGTTTCATATGGTAGGAATGGAATGACTTGATCTCAACACAACGGTAGGTAGTTCTCTTCTCAGAAAGTGTATGGTAGGAGTGGTAGACTTTCTGATGGCTCTCTCCACGAATGAAGAGGGGGTGGAGGGGTATATATAGCCTCCACACAAAATTCAACCGTTACACACATAATTGAGCAATCTCGGTGAGACCGAAGTGAAAACTCGGTCAGACCGAAAGTTCAAATATAGTGAACGTTGGGGTTTTCGGTGGGACCGAAAATACCGTCTCGGTGTGTCCGATATGAGTCAAAGGTAGGAGCTTGCCATCTCGGTGGGACCGAAATTAACAACTCGGATATTCCGAAATGATGTCAAACGGTTACAGAAGGTTGGCAGTCCAGTTTCGGTGAGACCGAACTCAAAATCGGATGGACCGTAATTTCTAGGGTTTGGAAGAATAGCTGAGGTGGTTCATCTCGGTGGGACTGAGTTTGCAGAATCGGTTTGTCCGAGATTACTTATGAGTGTGTTAAGTAGTGAAAGTTGCTGATAGTTGAGGGAGCTAAATCACTAAGCACTTGAGCAACCAGATCATCAACACAACCTCATCCCCTTTTAATAGTATTGGCTTTTCCTATGGACTCAATGTGATCTTTGATCACTAAACCAAAAATAGAGTCTTGAGCTTTTGCCAATGCTTGTCTTAGCATTTTGAGCGGTCCACTTCTTCAGACATTTCCATACCCATATCATCGAACTTCTCTGAAATGACTCTCAAGTAACTATTAGTTCAATGATATATATGTTGTTATTAATTACCAAAACCACCCGGGGATTAGTTGCACTTTCAATCTCCCCCTTTTTGGTAATTGATGACAACATATAGATCAAAGCTTCGACAAAAGATATAATCAATGAATAATATCGTCGCTTTGAGAAGTATGTGATAAACAAGAGCTCCCCCTAAATTTGTGCATTATTTAAAATTTGCGTTTGAATGCAAATGCACAATCGATTAGGATTATGGGTCACTCTTCCATGTCACATACATCTTGGTGGAGCGCACAAAATGATAAGAATGAATAACATGCACTCAATCACCAAGACATGAGTAAGTGATCATACAAGAAGGAATAGCATATGATAAGCATTAAGCACACATTAAAGCATAGTACGACCAAGCACTCATTAAGGTAGCATCAAACGTAGTAGCAAGCACACTGAAAGTATCAAGAACCAAAAGAAACAAATGTATCTCAAAGGAAACCGGCAAAAGAACGAAAGAGCACTCTCTCTCTCGAAGCCCTATGATCTATACAATTTCTCCCCCTTTGGCAACAAGTTACCAAAAAGTTCGAAAAGGTATAGAGCTAAACGTCACTATGGGCTCTGCTGGCGGCTCCCGTCTGGGTAGATGTCGGAGTAGAAATGACGGCATCGGGATCCTCTGGGAACCTGAGCAGTCTGGCGATGAGAGTCCTGGACTAGATCATCCTACATGAGCTCTGCTCTCTCCTGCCTTGCTTCCTCCATGTCTGCCTCAAGCTTGTTGACGGACACCTGAATCTCAGTCAGCTTCACGTCCAGAGCGTGGATCTTGTCCTCAACAATCCTCTCTAGGCTTTCCTGAGATTGTTCAATGCTGGCCAGGCGTTGTTCAATCCTCTGGGTAGCTTCAAGAATCTGCTCTCCGAAGCTCTTTGGTTTAGCTGCTGCTGCTGCTGCCTCTTTGTCAGCTTTGGCTTTCTTTGCAGCTTCGATTTTGGCTTGTCCTTCAACTGAGGTTGGATCCTCCTCATCCATCACAACTACGTTATCCTCATGCTCTGGCTGCAGTGGCAAGTGCTTCCTATCCAACATGAATTTGCCCGTGCCAAACTTGGCATTGATAAGCATCTGAATCTGCGGGGCAAATCCACACGACCTCTTCTGGTCAGCTGCAGTCCTCTTAATGGTCTCTACCATTAAGTCCATCACCTTGAAAGGTGCCTTCTCATCGAGAATGTGCAGCATGTTGATAGAATAGCCTCGAATCATGCGGTGGTCTCCAGACTTGGGCATCAATGTATGCCTCAAAATAGTGTTTGTGGTGGTCAGACCTGCCTGGAGATAGTACACTGAGCCAAGCTTCCACCCTTCCAAATCAGCAGCGGGGATTTCCTTGTACATGTTCTTCATGGAATCATGGTTCTTCTTAGGAATCCCATAGACATCAATGTCGTCCTCTCTCTGTACTGGAGCATTCAGAAGTTCTGCCCATTCTTCAACAGACGAAGAAAACCTTTGACCTTCAGTCATCCAGGTGATCTTGCCATCAGGATAGAAGTGGGCTGTGGCGTAGAACTGCATGATCATCTCGTCATTCCAAGCTGTCAGCTCCTGACCCACGAACTCATCAACTCCACATGCAGTGAAGCTCTCATGCACATGGGGAAAGAAGTCTCGGTGCTCTTCACTGTCAATGTACTTCCAGTCAACATACCTGGTGTCAGCAACAATAGGCTTCTTATCCATCAGCACGGTCTCATAGAAGTCCTGCTGCTCTCTGGTGTGGAATCTGGGGTCCACAGCAGTCCTTCTCCTCACGGCATATGGATCAGACTGTCTCCATAGCCTAAGACCTCTATCCTTCCTTGCCTTCATATCCTCGGCTTGAGGATGAGCATCGTTGTGGAGTGGCAATTTAGGACGGAGCTTAAGCAACACATGTTCTTCTTCTGACTCAGACGGTGGCATCTCACCTTTGTTCTTCTCAGAAGCTGGAATGCTCCTGGTTGTCCTCTTGGGCTTGGCTGGAGCTGCCTTGGCTTGTGCAGGCTTCTTGGGCTTAGAAGTGGCTTGAGCCCTAATAGCATCACCCATGAACTTAGCTTTCTGAGGAGGAGGCTGGGGTGCATCTTCTTCTTCTTCTTCAGCAGCATCAACATGAGGTTCAGCATATACTACCCTCTTCCTCTTGGAAGTTTTCTTCACATTACTTGGAGCTAGTTCTTCCAAGTTTAGCTTCTTTGCAACAGCTGATTGCTTGACCTTGCTTGTGCCTTTCCTCGACTGCTGCCCTTGGTGCTCTTTGGCAACAACATTTCTCTTGGGCTTGGAGGTAACTTCCTCAGCAACGAAGTCAGAGTCCTCATCATCAGAATTTCTCTTCTTTCTAGTTCTGGTGGCTGCAGGAGGCAAACCACTAGGGGTGCTCCTCTCACCATCATCACTGGAACTACTAGCCTCAGGACTAGTATCTGCCTCTGGAATCTCTGCAAACAGTGACTCAGACCTGTTCTGGCTGTCACTGGCATCTGACATGGCTGACAACCAGCGAAAAGATAAGGTATAGGCAGAGTAGAAGAGTTATCACAACTGCAGAGGTTTTTGCAAAAAAAATGAGTTCAAATCTTGGTTTTGAGTTTTCACAGAATGCATTTCGGTCAAACCGATTTTCAGTTTCGGTGAATCCGAAGTGTATAACAGAAACCTACACACCACTTTCGGTCAGACCGAAATGGGTTTCGGTCCTACCGAAACACTAGGGTTTCACTGAGACTCTACATCGGTCACACCGATTTGCACGAATCGGTTAGACCGAACGGTGCAGTGCAATGGCCAGAGGCCAAATCGGTCATTCCGAGTTTTCAAAATCGGCTTCACCGAGATGTGTTCCGTGGAAACCTAAACCTAAGAATTTCGCTCGAAACTAAGAGGATCTGATATGATGTTTAGGGAATATCTCAAACGTGGGTAGATACATGGCAAACCAATCGTGCAAGAATCAGATGGGGAGCACGAGAGGGATCGGGACTCACCCTAACTTGGTGGAGTCCCTCTACGGCGGCAACGGCGCGGAGAAGATTACCGTTGACGGCGGCGGAGACCTGCGGCGAGGGCGCACAGGCGACGACGGCGACGATCCGAAGACCAGGGCGACGGCAGCAGGGGACTTGGGGGCGAAACGGTTTGAAGAATTAAATCGCGCGCAGCCCTCGGGTATATATATCCCCATACTGTCGGTGGGACCGAGTTGTAAAACTCGGTGACACCGAAATGGCTAACTGCTGTGCAGTTACACATATCGGTCACGCCGAGATTTTGAACTCGGTTTCACCGAGATGAAACCTAGATCAGTCTAAGCGTTTCGGTTGAACCGAGATGGAGAGGTCGGTCAGACCGAAATGGACTTAGAAGGTTTTGGAAGTCAGCCTTAGACGGATCGGTGGCTCCGAGTGCTCCTCACTCGGAGGGTCCGAAAATGACTTGTTCAAACTTGTGATATGAGCATGAATAGAATTTGAGACAAGAAAGCATAGATAGCTAAGGAAGGTGCTTAGGCATTCTTGTCCATCCATTTGGCCAGAAAAGTCAAAACAATCAAAACAACAAATGGATGTCCTTGAATGAATAAAATCATGCATTCAACATGCTCACACAATAAGATAGCAACTGAAATATGTGTCAAACATGCACAACCAAAACTCTAGCTACTAGCACACAATTTGTCGATGACTAGGTCTTCTATATATGAGTATATTGACTTAGGAGCCAAATGAGAACATTTGATCATAGGTCATACTCATCGTTTAAGCACAAGTGGGGTTACCACTTTTACATAAAGCATTGATGTGTTCACATCATTTGGAGATGCTTTAGCTCAATTTTTAGAGCAAAGCTCCCCCTAGATGTGAGAACCCCTTTTAAAGGGTCAAACTAACCTTGGGTTGTCGTAGAAGACTTCATGTAGATGTTGAAGATGTGGATGCTCAATGTTGATGTAGATCATCAAGAGTTGGGAGCTATCCTTTGGATTAGGGCACTTTCAATACCTACATGGGTTAGTCCCACAAGGAACAAACAAGGATATCCATAGACATAGATTGAAGTTCACAAAAGATGATGTCCATGAAAGCAACGATTACCTTGTCCCTTGACTTACCAACAAGAGGGTTTGTGACTCCATGAACTAGTGCATGATGTGGAAGTTGATTGCACAAGTTCTTGCCAAGATGAATATGAGTGAAGTATGTTGGCGGAGTCACCCTCAAGAACCTTCTAGTTCTTCTTCTTTGGGATCCACATCATCTTGATGGGAATCCTTGGGGTTGTAGTTGAGCTTGACGAAGTAGAACTTGATGTGTCCTTGGGAACCCACTTGACCATGGCTTTAGGTGCTTCAATGAATGCATCAATCTCCTCTTGAAGCTTGTCCTTGGCCTTTAGCTTGTGGTCTTATGGTGGAAGGTCATCTTGAGCTTGTTCCACATTGGAAGAAGTAGGATCATACTTCTCCTTTTGTGAAACAAACTGTGGAGTAGGGTATTGACCTTCTTCCCACTCAACACCTTCGGCGTTGAACTTTCGCTCAAAACCAATCCCTTGATTCTTCCGGTGCCTTCCTTGTTTGCGAACAATCTCCTCAAAGTTCTTGCTTCCGGCAAGACTCTTGTAGACACCTTTCTCTATGATTTCCTTCAATAAGCTATTTTCTTGCTCAAGTGTAACTTGGCTTGAAACATTGTTAGTGGAATCAAGAGAACTACTAGAAGTAACAATATTGGATTTAACATTGTTATTGTTACTACTAGAGGAAGAACTTTTCTTATGCTTGTCATGCTTAGTCTTAATAGGTGGCATGAAATTAGACAAGAGAAGTCGTTTGGCAAGATATGAAGAGCTCTTCTTTCGAAGATCGTCATTGATCGCTTTTAGAAACTCATGTTCTTGCTCTAGAGTGAGCTTCTCGAAGCGTAGCTTCTCATGAGATCTTAGGAGCTCTCTATGATCTTCTTGAGTTGTTTCATGAGCTAACTTAAGAGTTTTTAGTTCTTTAGTTAGACGCTCAATCTCCTTCATAGCATTGTCATTCGATTCTTCTCGACTATAAAGACTACTAGCATTTTCATCATTACTAAGCTCACTACATTTATCATGCAAGAGCTCATCTTCACCAAGCAAGTCATCCTCATCACTATCAAAGTCAATGAATTCAGGGTGTGTTACCTTGGGGCCTTTAGCCATGAAGCATCTTCCAATTCCCTCATTTGGTGAATCAAATAAGTCGTAGGAGTTGGAGTTGGAGGATACGAGTTCAAGTCCGGCAACACCTTCATCTTGACTGTAGTCGGAGTCGGAGTGATAGCTTCCATCGGATTGATTGTCGGAGTCGGAGCCGGAGACCCATTCACCTACATGAGCTTGATGTCTTCTTCTTGTGTAGCTCCTTGATGACTTGTCTTTCCTCTCCGAATCCTTGCTTCTCCGAGAGGGCCTTCGTTCATAACGATCATCTCTACTCCTTCTCTCTCTCCGAGGTGACTCATCTCTTGCTCTTCTTCTTGGAGATTCTTCTCTTCTCTTGTGGGGAGCCGTACACTCATTTGAGAAGTGTCCGGGTCTTCCACAATTGTAGCAGTTTCGATCACGACTAGAAGATCTCTTTTCATCATATGATCTAGACTTTGAGCTTCTTTCTTTGCCTCTATTCTTGTAAAACTTGTTGAAGTTCTTAACCATTAGGCTTATCTCTTCATTGGAAATTAACTTGTCACTTGAGGTAGTGGGAGCATCACTTGTAGCTTTGTAAGCACCACTTGACTTGTTGTGAAGCTCTTCCTTATCCTTAAGTGTCATCTCATGAGCAACAATTCTTCCAATGACTTCAGTTGGCTTGAGAGTCTTGTAGTTTGGCATCATTTGGATCAAAGTGCACACGGTGTCATATTTTCCATCCAAAGCTCTTAGAATCTTCTTGATGATGAATCGGTCGGTCATTTCTTCACTTCCTAAGCCGGCAATCTCATTTGTGATGAGAGCAAGCCTAGAGTACATTTCAGCGACTCCTTCACCATCCTTCATCTTGAACTTGTCAAGTTGACCTTGAAGAATATCTAGCTTTGATTCTTTCACAGATTCAGTACCTTCGTGCATTTCAACCAAAGTATCCCAAATCTCTTTAGCTTTCTCAAGACGGCTGATTTTGTTGAACTCCTCGGGACACAAAGCATTGAAGAGAATGTCACAAGCTTGAGCATTGTTTTGCAACATCCGCAACTCTTCCGGTGTAGCTTCGTGATCCTGAACTTTTCCTTCCTCGAAGAAATCACCTTGCATACCAACACAAATAATGCCCCATGCGGCTGGGTTATGACCAAGAATATGCATTTTCATTTTATGCTTCCAACTAGCAAAATTTGTACCATCGAAGTAAGGACCTCTACGATAATTACCCTCACTAGACGCCATACTCTCCTAGGTTGTGAAACCAAGCTTATGGAGTCCAATGCAATGGAAACCAAAACAATGGAGACCAAAGCTCTGATACCACTTGTAGGATCGAAAGTATGTCTAGAGGGGGGGGTGATTAGACTACTTGACAATATAAAAAATCTGCCTTTAGATCATGAACAGTTTTTGGCAGTTTCACAATTATGATCAATTCAAGTATCACCCTACACATGCAATTCTAGAGTATAAGCAGCGGAAAGTAAATTGCACATGTAGTAAAGAGAGGTGGAGAAGATCAAACGCAGTTTGCAGACACGGAGATTTTTGTCATGGTTCCGATAGGTGGTGCTATCGTACATCCACCTTTATGGAGACTTCAACCCACGGAGGGTAACGGCTGCGCGAGTCCACGGAGGGCTCCACCCACGAAGGGTCCACGAAGAAGCAACCTTGTCTATTCCATCATGGCCTACGCCCACGGAGGACTAGCCTTACTCGGGGTAGATCTTCACGAAGTAGGCGATCTCCTTGCCCTTACAAACTTCTTGGTTCAACTCCACATCTCAAAGACGGAGGCTCCCAAGCGACACCTAACCAATCTAGGAGGAACCACCCTCCAAAAGGTAATAGATGTGGTTGATGATGATGAACTCCTTGCTCTTGTGCTTCAAATGATAATCTCCCCAACACTCAACTCTCCTCACTGATATGGCTGTGGTGGAAGAAAGGATTGAGTGGAAAGCAACTTGGGAAGGCTAGAAATCAAGTTTCATATGGTAGGAATGGAATGACTTGATCTCAACACAAGGGTAGGTAGTTCTCTTCTCAGAAAGTGTATGGTAGGAGTGGTAGACTTTCTGATGGCTCTCTCCACGAATGAAGAGGGGGTAGAGGGGTATATATAGCCTCCACACAAAATCCAACCGTTACACACATAATTGAGCAATCTCGGTGAGACCGAAGTGAAAACTCGGTCAGACCGAAAGTTCAAATATAGTGAACGTTGGGGTTTTCGGTGGGACCGAAAATACCGTCTCGGTGTGTCCGATATGAGTCAAAGGTAGGAGCTTGCCATCTCGGTGGGACCGAAATTAACAACTCGGATATTCCGAAATGATGTCAAACGGTTACAAAAGGTTGGCAGTCCAGTTTCGGTGAGACCGAACTCAAAATCGGATGGACCGAAATTTCTAGGGTTTGGAAGAATAGCTGAGGTGGTTCATCTCGGTGGGACTGAGTTTGCAGAATCGGTTTGTCCGAGATTACTTATGAGTGTGTTAAGTAGTGAAAGTTGCTGATAGTTGAGGGAGCTAAATCACTAAGCACTTGAGCAACCAGATCATCAACACAACCTCATCCCCTTTTAATAGTATTGGCTTTTCCTATGGACTCAATGTGATCTTTGATCACTAAACCAAAAATAGAGTCTTGAGCTTTTGCCAATGCTTGTCTTAGCATTTTGAGGGGTCCACTTCTTCAGACATTTCCATACCCATATCATCGAACTTCTCTGAAATGATTCTCAAGTAACTATTAGTTCAATGATATATATGTTGTTATTAATTACCAAAACCACCCGGGGATTAGTTGCACTTTCAAATCTCTCCCGTGAAGCTCAACCGGATCAAGAGATCGTGGGTTCGGTGCTTGATCGTGTGCTGAACGCGGAGGTGCCGTACGTTCGGTGCTTGATCGGTTGGATCGTGAAGAAGTCGACTACATCAACAGCGTCACTAGACGCTTCCGCTTTCGGTCTACGAGGGTACGTAGACACACTCTGCCCTCTCATTGCTATGTGTCTAGTAGATAGATCTTGTGTGATCGTAGGAATTTTTTTGAAATACTACGTTCCTCAACAGGAATAGCTTCTACCCACTTAGTAATGTAATCAACAGCAACTAAAATATGTGTATACCCATTAAAGGAAGGAAACGGTCCCATATAATCAAAGCTCCAGACATCAAATGGTTCGATAACAAGTGAATAATTCATAGGCATTTCTTGACGTCTACTGATATTACCAATTCTTTGGCATTCATCACAAGATAAGACAAACTTACGGGCATCCTTGAAGAGAGTGGACTAATAAAAAACAGATTGCAGTACCTTATGTGCAGTTCTATCTCCAGCATGGTGTCCTCCATAAGCTTCAGAGTGACACTTGTGTAGGATATGTTCATGTTCATGCTCAGGTACACAACGTCTAATAATACCATCCACTCCTTCTTTATAAAGGTGTGGGTCATCCCAGAAATAATGTCTTAAATCATAGAAGAACTTTTTCTTTTGCTGATATGAGAAACTAGGTGGTATAAATTTAGCAACAATGTAATTAGCTTAATCAGCATACCATGGAGCAGTACGAGAAGTATTTATGATAGCTAATTGTTCATCAGGAAATCTATCATCAATAGGTAGTGGGTCATCAAGAATATTCTCTAACCTAGACAAGTTGTCAGCAACGGGGTTGTCAGCTCCCTTTCTATCAGTAATATGCAAATCAAATTCTTGTAGCAGGAGAACCCATATAATAAGTCTAGGTTTAGCATCTTTCTTTTCCATAAGGTATTTGATAGTAGCATGATCAGTGTGAATAGTTACTTTAGAATCAACAATATAAGGTCTAAACTTATCACAAGCAAATACGACTGCTAAAAATTCTTTCTCGGTAGTAGCATAATTTCTCTGGGCACTGTCTAGAGTTTTACTAGCATATTGGATAACATTCAATTTCTTATCAACTCTTTGTCCTAGAACAGCACCTACAGCATAATCACTAGCATCGCACATAATTTCAAAGGGTAAATTCCAGTCAGGAGGCTGGACAATAGGTGCAGAGATCAATGCTTTCTTAAGTACTTCAAATGCTTCTACACAATCATCATCAAAGACAAAAGGAACATCTTTTTGTAAGAGATTAGTCAAAGGCCTAGATATTTTGGAGAAGTCCTTAATGAACCTCCTACATAACCCTGCATGACCAAGGAAACTTCTTATACCTTTGATGTCCTTGGGACACGGAATCTTTTCAATAGCATCAACTTTAGCTTTATCAACTTCAATACCTCTTTCGGAAATTTTATGCCCCAAGACAATACCTTCATTAACCATAAAGTGGCACTTTTCCCAATTCAAGACAAATTTAGTTTCTTCACATCTCTGCAAAACTCGACCAAGGTTGCTCAAGCAATCATCAAAAGAAGTTTCGTAAATGGGAAAGTCATCCATGAAAACCTCAACAATCTTTTCACAATAGTCAGAGAATATAGCCATCATGCATCTTTGAAAGGTAGCAGGTGCATTACATAAACCAAAAGGCATACGTCTATAAGCAAAGGTACCGAAGGGACAAGTAAAAGTGGTCTTTTCTTGATCCTCTTTTGACACAGGTATTTGAAAGAAACCAGAATAGCCATCTAGAAAGCAAAAATGAGTATGTTTGGATAACCTTTCTAGCATTTCATCAATAAAAGGTAAAGGGTAATGATCTTTCTTAGTAGCTTTATTTAATTTGCAAAAATCAATTACCATCCTATAACCTGTAACAATTATTTGCGGGATCAATTTATCTTTATCATTAGGAACAACAGTAATACCTCCCTTCTTAGGGACACAATGGACAGGACTTACCCACTGACTATCAGCAACTGGATAAATTATACCTGCCTCTAGAAGCTTCAATATTTCGTTCCTTACCACTTCTTTCATCTTAGGATTTAACCATCGTTGATGATCGATAACTGGTTTAGCGTCCTTTTCCAACTTTATCTTGTGTTGGCATAGAGTGGGACTTATGCCCTTAAGATCATCAAGAGTATATCCAATAGCAGCACGGTGCATCTTCAGAGTTTTCAATAATTCATCTTCTTCCTGCTCTGAAAGGTTAGCACTAATAATAATATGATATATCTTCTTTTCATCAAGATAGACATACTTAAGAGTATCAGGTAATGGTTTGAGTTCAAACATGGGATCACCCTTGGGTGGAGGAGCCCCTAAAATTTCAACAGGCAAGTTGTGTTTCAATAAGGGTCCCTGCTTAAAGAATATTTCATCTATTTCCCTTCTCTCATTCATATACATGTCATTTTCATGATCTAGCAAATATTGTTCTAAAGGATCATTAGGAGGTACATCAATAGAACCAAGACCAATAATTTAATCCTTACTAGGCAATTCTTTATCATGGCGTTGTTTACAAATTTTAGCAAAGTAAAAATCATGAGACATATCCCCTAATCCAACAGTAACAATATCCTTTTCGCAGTCTATCTTAGCATTAACAGTGTTCAAGAAGGGTCTACCAAATATAATGGGGCAAAAATAATCTTTTGGGGAACCAAGAACAAGAAAATCACCAGGGTATTTAACTTTCCCACACAAGACTTCGACATCTCTAACAATCCCCAATGGTGAAATAGTGTCCCTATTGGCAAGCTTAATAGTAACATCAATACCTTCTAACTCAGCAGGTGCAATTTCGTGCATAATTTCTTCATATAAGGAAATGGGTATTACACTCGCACTAGCACCTACATCAAATAAACCATGATAGCAATGATCTCCTATTTTAACAGAAATAACAGGCATGCCTACAACAGGTCTATGTTTATTCCTAGTATCAGGTTTGGCAATTCTAGCAGCTTCCTCATGGAGGTAAATAACATTCCCATCTATATTATTGACAGAGAGATCCTTAACCATAGCAACACTAGGTTCAACCTTAATTTGCTCAGAGGGTGTAGGTGTTCTAGTATTACTCTTACGAACCACAGTTGAAGCTTTAGCATGATCCTTTATCATAACAGGGAAAGGTGGTTTCTCAATATAGGCAGTAGGAACAATAGGATCAACATTATAAGTGATAGTCTTTTCTTCAACTTTAACAGGCTCAACTACTTTTACTTCAATGGGAGGATGGTATTTAAACCACTTCTCCTTAGGGAGATCAACATGAGTAGCAAATGATTCACAAAAATAAGCTACTATCTCAGAGTCAAATCCATATTTTGTGCTAAATTCACAGAAAACATCGGTATCCATAAAAGATTTAACACAATCAAACTTAGGTGTTGTACCTGACTCCTTACCTTCGTCGAGATCCCAATCTTTGGAGTTGAGTTTAATTATTTCCAATAAATCCCATTTTAATTCAATAGTCTTCATCATAAAAGAACAGGTACAAGAAGTATCGAGCATGGAGCAATTATTGAGAGAAAGCCGAGCATAAATTTTTTGAATAATCATTTCTCTTGAGAGCTCATGATTGGGGCATGAATATAACGTTGACTTAAGCCTCCCCCAAGCTTAAGCAATACTTTCTCCTTCGCGAGGCCAAAAATTATATATATAATTACGATCACGATGAACCTGATGCATAGGGTAGAACTTCTGATGAAATTCCAACTTCAATCGATTGTAGTTCCATGATCCAATATCATCGCATAGCCTAAACCATGTCAATGCATCTCCCTTCAAATATAAAGGGAAGACCTTCTTCTTGATCACATCCTCGGGCATACCTGCAAGCTTAAATAATCCACAAACTTCATCCACATAGATTAGGTGCAAATCGGGATTCAGTGTTCCATCTTGATGGTCCCCAAGTGCAGGGAATCATCGTAGCAATTCCCAACGGTGGAAGTGATAAGTATGGAGTGTCGAACCCACAAGGAGCTAAAGGTAAGATCAATATTCTCTCAAGTCCTATCTGCCACTGATACAATTTTACGTACACTGAATGTTTGCTTCCAACTAGAAACGAGAAATAAAACTACGTTATGGGTATGAAGAGGATAACTTTGCGTGATATCAGAGAGCTAAAATATAAAAGTAGGTGATGTTATCATAAAGTTAGAATATATTACTAAATATTATAAATAGCGACTGTGGAATAATGATGGATCGGTGTGCGTAATTGTCCTAGGCAATTGTTAACAAGACCGGTAGTCGTCATTGCAATTTCATATGAGGGAGAGGCATAAGCTAACATACTTTCTCTTCTTGGATCATATGCACTTATGATTGGAACTCTGGCAAGCATCCGCAACTACTAAAGATCATTAAGGTAAAACCCAACCATAGCATTAAAGCATCAAGTCCCCTTTATCCCATACGCAACAATCCCCTTACTCGGGTTTATGCTTCTGTCACTCAAGCAACCCACTATAAGCGAATCATGAACGTATTGCAACACCCTACAACGGGAATCCCTCACGCTTGTGCGACACGGAGGGCGCCATAGGACAGAACCAAAATAAAACATACAACTCGTACCAATCTAAATCATCAATCAACCCAAAAACAAAGGATATCTACTCAAAACATCATAGGATGGCAACACATCATTGGATCATAATTTGTGGCATAAAGCACCATGTTCAAGTAGGGATTACAGTGGGGTGCGGGAGAGTGGACCCCGTAAAAGAGATGAGGATGGTGATGTTGATAAAGACAATCACCGCGGCGATGATTCCCATCCCGATGTCACTCCGGCGCCATTGAGTGAGAGGAAGAGAGGTTCTCCCCCTTGTGCTTCCTCCTCCATGGCCTCCCCCCTAGATGGGGAGAGGTTCTCCCTCTGGTCCTTGGTCTTCATGGCGACGATGGCCCCTCCGGGATCCTCCTCCATGGCCTCCGGTGATGATGGCCCCCTCCGGTAGGGTGCTAGAGAGGGCCTAGATTGATTTCTCGTGGTTATAGAGGCTTGCGGCAGCGGAACTTCCGATCTAGGTTATTTTCTGGAGGTTTCTGTATTTATAGGAATTTTTGGCGTCGGTCTCACGTCCATGGGGTCTCCGAGTCGTCCACGAGATAGGGGCCCACGCCCAGGGGGCGTGGGCGTGCCACCCACCCTCGTGGATAGCCCGAGACTCTTCTGGCCCAACTCTTTTACTCCAAGGGCTTATTTTGGCCCATAAAAAATCATCAAAAATTGGCACGTCAATTGGACTCCGTTTGGTATTCCTTTTCTGTAATACTCAAAAACAAGGAAAAACATAAACTAGCACTGGGCTCTAGGTTAATAGGTTAGTCCCAAAAATCATATAAAATAGCATATAAATGTATATAAAACATCTAAGATGGATAATATAATAGCATGAATACTTCATAAATTATAGATACGTTGGAGACGTATGAGCATCCCCAAGCTTAATTCATGCTCGTCCTCGAGTAGGTAAATGATAAAAGAAATAATTTATGAAGTGTGAATGCTAGCAGGTGCACAAGTTTGATCAATGATAATTTTAATCACCTTTTCTAGCATCATTATATGTCATAACAGTAGCTCATCTCATAAAACTTTTCATGATCAAGTAACAAGCTATTCACATGTTAAAGTATAGATCATAAATTTTCTTGAAAACTAACAAACAGTGCTCTTAGGCATCAAACAATTGCAATTCATCTTATTTTCGGTAAGGCTCTATGTAAGAGCTTTGACTCAGCAAACTCCAAATACTCAAATATCATTTAATCTTTCACGATTGCTAACACTCATGTGATATTTATGGGTTCAAAGTTTTAATCGGACACAGAGAAAGATAGGGGCTTATAGTTTCGCCTCCCAACCTTTTACCTCAAGGGTAATGTCAACAATAATAATTTATGAAAACCTACATCCAAGTGGGTATATATATCCGGATCGCTCCAACACAAAGTGCTTGCCAAAGGAAAAAGTGTAAAAAGGAAAGCTGATGATCACCATGATTCTTGTATAAGGGTAGAACATAAAAGTAAAAGATAGGCCCTTCGTAGAGGGAAGTAGAGGTTGTCATGCGATTTTATGGTTGGATGCACAAAATCTTAATGCAAAAGAATGTCACTTTATATTGCCACTTGTGATAAAGACCTTTATTATGCAGTCCGTTGCTTTTATTTCTTCCCTATCACAAGTTCGTATAAAGCTTATTTTCTTCGCACTAATAGATCATACATATTTAGAAAGCAATTTTTATTGCATGCACCGATGACAACTTACTTGAACGATCTTACTCAATCCTTAGGTAGGTATGATGGACTCTCATGGCAAAACTGGTTTAAGGGATGTTTGGAAGCAAAAGTAGTATTTCTACTTGGTGCAAAGAATTCGGCTAGCATGAGAGGGAAAGGCAAGCCCAACATGTTGGATGATCTAAGACAATATAACATTTCGGATATAGGAAAACATAACCCATTAAGTTGTCTTCCTCGTCCAACATCAACCTTTTAGCATGTCATATTTTAATGAGTACTCATAATTACAAAAGATGTCCAAGATAGTATATTTATATGTGAAATTTCTCTTCCTTCAATATTCTTTCATGAATTGTTCAAGTGACCAATTCTGCGTTTGCTAACTTTCAATAAGTTTACTACCTATACTTATTCTGTGTGAATTCATTACTCCCCATGGTATAAGCATATGAAACATATATAAATTCAGATTTATGATATTTAATTCATTCAACCATGTACTCATAGGATGTACGTGAAGCACGTGAGTAAATGAAAAACTACTCCAAAAGATATAAGTGAAGGACACTGAGTAGTCAAATAATTAACTAGCCATGGGAGGATTCTTTTTCATTCAAGATTTCAGATCCAATGATTTTATTCAAACAACAAGTAAAATTGAAAATACACTCCAAGCAAAACACATATCATGTAACGAATAAAAATATAGATCCAAGTAAGGTATACCGATAGTTTTGAAGACGAAGGAGGGGATGCCTTCCGGGGCATCCCCAAGCTTAGGCGCTTGAGTCTTCCTTGAATATTACCTTGGGGTGCCTTGGGCATACCCAAGCTTAGGGTCTTTCCACTCCTTACTCTCCTCATATCGATATCTCACCCAAAGCTTGAAAACTTCAACCACACAAAACTTAACGTAACTTCGTGAGATAGGTTAGTATGATAAAGAGTAAACCACTCACTTTGGTACTGTCAAAGACAAGGTTCATAATTGTTCTCACACAATTCCTATTGTACCATATCAATTCTACAATTTATATTGAGAAATATAAGCCATAGAAACTAGAAAACAAGCAAACTATGCAATGAAAACAGAATCTGTCAGAAACAGAATAGTCTGTAATGATCTGAACAACAACCATACTTCTGCTACTCTAAAAAATATGAAATAAATTGATGGACGTGGGTAATTTGTCTATTAATCTTCTGCAAAACGAATCAACTCAAAAGCACTCTTCTGCAAAAATGTCAGCTAATCCCGTGAGCGCAAAGTTTCTGTTTTTTTACAGCAAGATCACATTGACTTTCACCCAAGTCTTCCCAAAGGTCTTACTTGGCACTTTATTGAAACAAAAGCTATAAAACATGATTACTACAGTAGCTTAATCATGTAAACACACAAAAACAGTAAGGGTAAATATTGGGTCTCCCAACTAGCGCTTTTCTTTAATGCCTTTTAGCTAGGCATGATGATTTCAATGATGCTCACATAAAATACAGGAATTGAAACATAAAGAGAGCATCATGAAGAATATGACTAGCATATTTAAATCTAACCCACTTCCTATGCCTAGGGATTTTGTGAGCACATAATTTATAGGAACAAGAATCAACTAGCATAGGAAGGCAAGACAAGTATAACTTCAAAACTTTAAGCACATAGAGAGGAAACTTGATATTATTGCAACTTCTACAAGCATGTATTCCTCCCTCATAAAAAATTTCAGAAGCATCATGAATGGGTTCAACAATATAACCATCACATAAAGCATTCTTTTCATGATCTGCAAGCATAGAAATTTAACTACTCTCCACATAAGCAAAATTCTTCTCATTCGGAATAGTGGGAGCAAACTCAAAATAGTGGAATCATTACTAACTAAAGTTGACACTCTTCCAAATCCACTTTAGATGATAGTATTATTCATACTCCAAAAGATATAAGTGAAGTTCATGGAGTATTCTAGGATTAATATCGACTAGCAAATATCCAAGCTCAAAATATATAAGTTAAGCACATGAAGCATTATATAAAACCGTACTCAAAAGATTTAAGTGAAGGACAAAGATCATTCTATAAGATCATACTCAAAAGATATAAGTGAAGCACATGAATAATTCTATAAATAAAGTAAGGGTTATCTCATACTAGCATGGTTCTTAAAGAAAAAAATGGAAAACACAAGGGACACAAATCATGTGAACAAAACAAAAACCAAGGTATACCGATAATTGTTGAAGAAGAAAGATGGGACGCCAACCGAGGCATCCCCAAGCTTAGATGCTTGATTATCCTTGAAATATTTACTTGGAGTGCCTTGGGCATCCCCAATATAAAACTCTTGTCTCTCTTTATTCTTCTCATATTGATAGCTCCTCGATCTTCGAACACTTCATCCACACAAAACTTTAACAAAAACTTTGTGAGATCCGTTAGTATAATAAAGCAAATCACTACCTTTAGGTACTGTTGCAAACTTGTTCCAATTTCATATTAGCACTTTATCTACTGTATTCCAACTTCACCATTGTTCATACCCCCCCCCCCGATACTACCCATAGATTCATCAAAATAAGCGATAAACACATAGAAAACAGAATCTGTCAAAACAGGACAGTCTGTAGTAATCTGGAAGTTTAGTAAACTTTTGTAACTCCAAAAAACTCTAAAAATATATGACAATTTGAACTATTTGTACAGAAGTAATGTGAAAAAAGTTTCAGACCCAGTTGACCTTCTAGTAAAAAAATGTAAAATCACGCGCTGCAGCCAAAGTTTCTATTTTTTTTGTTCTGCACATAGAAAACAAGCAATCTAATCATCCTAAAACCAAAGCTTGGCGCATTATTTTTATAATACAATGGGTAAATACAAGGGGATAATTATTTACACAGAAAATTCCATGAAAAATTCTACATTGTTTCCGTGAGCATGAACACAAGTGCTCAAAGTCGACCCTCACTTCTTCAATGCATAACTTTCCAATCAGTTCTCTTTTTGAAAAACATTTTAGGCATAAGAGGCAAGTAATTTTTTTGTATTTTCATTCTTTAATTTTTTTTGTATGTTTCACCCAAAACTAAACAGAAACAAAAAGGTAAGAGGCAAGTAATTTTTTTGTATTTTCATTCTTTATTTTTTTTGTATGTTTCACCCAAAACTAAACAGAAACAAAAAGGAAAAACAAAATCTACTTAGTGAAGAAAGCAAACAAGCACACACGAGAATATCAACGCCACGCTATTGCTCCCCGGCAACGGCGCCAGAAAAGATCTTGATGGTCCCCAAGTGCAGGGAATCATCGTAGCAATTCCCAATGGTGGAAGTGATAAGTACGGAGTGTCGAACCCACAAGGAGCTAAAGGTAAGATCAATATTCTCTCAAGTCCTATATGCCACTGATACGACTCTACGTACACCGAACGTTTGCTTCCAACTAGAAACGAGAAATAAAACTACGTTGTGGGTATGAAGAGGATAACTTTGCGTGATATCAGAGAGCTAAAATATAAAAGTAGGTGATGTTATCATAAAGTTAGAATATATTACTAAATATTATAAATAGAGAGTGTGGAATAATGATGGATCGGTGTGCGGAATTGTCCTAGGCAATTGTTAACAAGACCGGTAGTCGTCATTGCAATTTCATATGAGGGAGAGGCATAAGCTAACATACTTTCTCTTCTTGGAACATATGCACTTATGTTTGTAACTCTAGCAAGCATCTGCAACTACTAAAGATCATTAAGGTAAAACCCAACCATAGCATTAAAGCACCAAGTCCCCTTTATCCCATACGCAACAATCCCCTTACTCGGGTTTATGCTTCTGTCACTCCAGCAACCCACTATAAGCGAATCATGAACGTATTGCAACACCCTACAATGAGAATCCCTCACGCTTGCGCGGCACGTAGGGCACCATAGGACAGCACCAAAATAAAACATACACTCGTACCAATCTAAATCATCAATCAACCCAAAAACAAAGGATATCTACTCAAAACATCATAGGATGGCAACACATCATTGGATCATAATATGTGGCATAAAGCACCATGTTCAAGTAGGGATTACAGCGGGGTGCGGGAGAGTGGACCGCGTAAAAGAGATGAGGATGGTGATGTTGATGAAGACGATCACTACAGCGATGATTCCCCTCCCGATGGCACTCCGGCGCCACCAATAGAGAGGAGGAGAGGTTCTCCCCTTGTCCTTCCTCCTCCATGGCCTCCCCCTAGATGGGGAGAGGTTCTCCCTCTGGTGCCTTGGCCTTCATGGTGACAATGGACCTCCGGGATCCTCCTCCATGGCCTCCGGTAATGATGGCCCCTCCGGCAGGGTTCTAGAGAGGGCCTAGATTTATTTCTCGTGGTTATAGAGGCTTGCGACGGCGGAACTTCTGATCTAGGTTATTTTCTGGAGGTTTCTGTATTTATAGTATTTTTTGGCATCGGTCTCACGTACAGGGGGTCTCCGAGTCGTCCACAAGATAGGGGCCCACTGATACAGGCAAAGGTGTCCCGTCTTTCGATGAGATGGTGGCAATCGTTTTCGGTGGAGTAGACTTTGACAATCCGACTACGAATGTGCGAGGACGTCGCGCCTTAGCAATCGCTAAACCAACTCCGAGAGGTTATTGACCACGCCGGAGCACGATCAACCTGACCACGAGGGTCTATTTCCTGCAAGCAAACAAAGAACAAGCAAGAAACCAAGATTGCAATCTGGATATTGCGAATATAAGAGGAAAGCTTTATTTATCAAGGTGGGGTTTAGTGACGTCTTTGTCTGGTCGTTGAACACAAACGAAGTACACGAACTTGCAGCTATGGCGAACTTTAATCTAAACAAAACCCAAAGAAAAAGTTACTAGATGGATCTATTTATATAGCAGCAAGGGGTGGCGGCCAAGGAGGTGGGAGGACGTCCCAAGGCAGCCTAAAACTAACCCTAGGTTGTACAAGGCTCATGGGCCCAAGTGGAGGTGATGCAACACCTTTGGACTTGTAGTTTGACTCGGATTCTGCTGCAGAGTCAGATTGTTTCGTCGGTATCTCAACGCTCCGGACGAATTTGAAGGTGAATCCAATTGGGTTGGAATGTGTACGAAATCTAGTTTCCAACAAAAAAGAATCACCCAATTCGGAGTCCGTATGAAGGAGTTCTTGCCGTTTTGAGTTAGGTATGTGTGTGTAGTCTGAATCTGGATGCAGAACGTGAGAGACTTGGACTCTATCTTCTGTTGGCCCAAAAGTGACGTGAGAGAAATTTTTGAAAAACACCTAAACTTCTCTTTTTCCCTTATCTTCATATGTGGATTGTACAAATGTCCCATACACCTGGAATTAGACATGGCACAAAAGTCTGTGAAGTATTTTTGTCCTGGATGACATAAATAAATTGTTGCATAGTTTGCATTAGAAATCACCTCACAAATATACATGTATACAATATTTTTGGTCGTATCCAAGGTAGTCATGTCCTCATCACCCACGCCCAGGGGGTGTGGGCGTGCCCCCCACCCTCGTGGACAGCCCGGGACTCTTCTAGCCCAACTCTTTTACTCCAAGGGCTTCTTTTGGTCCATAAAAATCATCAAAAAAGGCACGTCAATTGGACTCCGTTTGGTATTCCTTTTCTGTAAAACTCAAAAACAAGGAAAAAACAGAAACTGGCACGGGGCTCTAGGTTAATAGGTTAGTCCCAAAAATCATATAAAATAGCATATAAATGTATATAAAACATCTAAGATGGGTAATATAATATCATGAATACTTCATAAGTTATAAATACGTTGGAGGCGTATCACATCTCCTGTAAAGGAATTAGCCAACAGTTTCTCTATCATACCCAACGGAATTTCAAAGTAAACATTTTCAGTAGGTTCAGTAGGTTCAGGAGAAACTCTTTGCTCTACTAGTCGGGGTGAAGATACCCCGAACAAGTCCCTCAAAGGATTAAGTTCCATAGTAACAAGTGACAGTAAATTTCAGCACAATATATAAATTTTTCCTTACCAAATTTCACTTACCAAAGGGGCTTCACTCCCCGAATGTTGGGGAACGTAGTATTTTAAAATTTTCCTTCGATCATGCAAGATCTATCTACCAGATGCATAACAACGAGAGGGAGAGTGTGTCTACGTACCCTCGTAGACTGGGAGCGGAAGCGTCAAGTGACGCGGTTGATGTAGTCGAACTTCTTCATGATCCAACCGATCAAGCACCGAATGTACGGCACCTCCGCGTTCAGCACACGTTCAGCTTGATGACGTCCCACGAGCTCTTGATCCAGTTGAGCTTCACGGGAGAGTTTCGTCAGCATGACGGTGTGGTGACGGACATGATGAAGTTACCAGCGCAGGGCTTCGCCTAAGCACTGCGACAGTATGACCGAGGTTTGTTTCTGTGGAGGGGGGCACCGCACATGGCTAAAACAATTCAACTTGTGTGTCTTTGGGTGCCCCCTGCCCCCGTATATTAAGGAGCAAGGGGGGAGGCCGGCCGGCCCCTATTGGCGCGCCAAGGAGGAGCAATCCTACTAGGAATAGGATTGCAATCCTATTCCTAGTAGGAACTACCAAAAAGGAGAAGGGGGAAAGGAAGGAGAGGGAGAAGGAGAAGGAAAGGGGCGCCGGCCCCCCTCCTTCCTTTTCCAATTCGGACCAAGGGGTGGGGGCGTGCGGCCCAGCCCTGGCCCTCCTTCCCTCTTTCTCCTACGGCCCATTAAGGCCCATAGCTTCCCCACGGGGTTCCGGTAACCCCCCCCCCCCGGTACTCCGGTTAATTCTGAAACTTTACGGAACACTTCTGGTGTCCGAATATAGTCGTCCAATATATCGATCTTTACGTCTCGGACATTCCGAGACTCCTCGTCATGTCTGTGATCTCATCCGGGACTCCGAACTACCTTCGGTACATCAAAACTCATAAACTCATAATACTGATCGTCATCAAATGTTAAGCGTGCGGACCCTACGGGTTCGAGAACTATGTAGACATGCCCAAGACTCATCTCCGGTCAATAATCAATAGCGGAACCTGGATGCTCATATTGGTTCCTACATATTCTACGAAGATCTTTATCGGTCAAACCGCATAACAACATACGTTGTTCCTTTTGTCATCGGTATGTTACTTGCCCGAGATTTGATCGTCGGTATCTCCATACCTAGTTCAATATCGTTACCAGCAAGTCTCTTTACTCGTTCCGTAATACATCATCTTGTGACTAACTTATTAGTCATTTGCTTGCAAGGCTTATTATGATGTGCATTACCGAGAGGGCCCAGAGATACCTCTCCGACACTCGGAGTGACAAATCCTATTCTTCATCTATGCCAACATCACGAATACTTTCGGAGACACCTGTAGAGCATCTTTATGATCACCCAGTTACGTTGTGAAGTTTGATAGCACACAAGGTGTTCCTACGGTATTCTGGAGTTGCATAATCTCATAGTCAAAGGAACATGTATAAGTTATGAAGAAAGCAATAGCAGTAAAACTAAACGATCATAGTGCTAAGCTAACGGATGGGTCTAGTCCATCACATCATTCTCCTAATGATGTGATCCCGTTGATCAAATGACAACAGTCTATGGCTAGGAAACATAACCATCTTTGATCAATGAGCTAGTCTAGTAGAGGCATACTAGGGACACTGTTTTGTCTATGTATTCACACATGTACTAAGTTTCCAGTTGATACAATTCTAGCATGAATAATAAACACTTATCATGATATAAGGAAATAAATAATAACTTTATTATTGCCTCTAGGGCATATTTCATTCAGTCTCCCACTTGCACTAGAGTCAATAATCTAGATCACATCACCATGTGATTAACACCAATAGTTCACATCACCATGTGACTAACACCCATAGTGCTCATCGCCATGCGACCAATACCCAAAGGGTTTACTAGAGTCAACAATCTAGTTCACATCGTCATGTGATTAACACCCAAAGAGTAGTAAGGTGTGATCACGTTTTGCTTCGTGAGAAAACTTTAGTCAGCAGGTCTGTTACATACAGATCTGTATGTATTTTTGCAAATTTCTATGTCTACAATGCTCTGTACGGAGCTACTTTAGCTAATTGCTCCCACTTTCAATATGCATCCAGATTGATACTTAGAGTCATCTGGATTGGTGTCAAAGCTTGCATCGACGTAACTCTTTACGACGAACTCTTTATCACCTCCATAACTGAGAAATATTTCCTTAGTCATCCAGTAACTAACGACAATTTTGACCGCTGTACAGTGATCTACTCCTAGATCAAAATTGTACTCCCTTTCCAAAATCAGGACAGGGCATAAAATAGGTCTGGTATACAGCATGGCATACTTCATAGAACCTATGGCTGAGGCATAGGGAATGACTTTCATTCTCTCTCTATCTTCTGCAGTGGTCGGGCATTGAGTCTTACTCAACTTCATACCTTGCAACACAAGCAAGAACTCTTTCTTTGACTATTCCATTTTGAACTACTTCAAAATCTTGTCAAGGTATGTACTCATTGAAAAAACTTATCAAGCATCTTGATCTATCTCTATAGATCTTGATGCTCAATATGTAAGCAGCTTTACCGAGGTTTTTCTTTGAAAAAACTCCTTTCAAACACTCCTTTATGCTTTCCAGAATATTCTACATCATTTCCGATAGACAATATGTCATTCACATATACTTATAAAAAAGGATGTAGTTCTCCCACTCACTTTCTTGTAAATACAGGCTTCACCACAAGTCTGTGTAAAACCATATGCTTTGATCACCTCATCAAAGCGTATATTCCAACTCCGAGATGCTTGCACCAGTCCATAGATGGATCGCTGGAGCTTGCACAATTTGTTAGCACCTTTTCGGATTGACAAAACCTTCTAGTTGCATCATATACAACTCCTCTTTGAGATATTCATTCAAAAATGCAGTTTTGTCATCCATTTGCCAGATTTCATAATCATAAAAATCGACAATTGCTAAAATGATTCGGACAGACTTAAGCATCGCTACGGGTGAGAAAGTCTCATCGTAGTCAACTCCTTAAACTTGTCGAAAACCTTTCGCAATAAGTCGATCTTTGGAGACAGTTACATTATCGTCGGTGTCAGTCTTCCTCTTGAAGTTCCATTTATTTTCGATGGCTTGCCGATCATCGGGCAAGTCAACCAAAGTCCACACTTTGTTCTCATACATGGATCCCATCTCAGATTTCATGGCTTCAAGCCATTTTGCATAATCTGGGCTCATCATCGCTTCCTCATAGTTCGTAGGTTCATCATGGTCTAGTAACATGACTTCCAAAACTGGGTTACCGTACCACTCTGGTGCGGAACGTACTCTGGTTGATCTACGACGTTCAGCAGAAACTTGGTCTGAAGTTTCATGATCATCATCATTAGCTTCCTCACTAATTGGTGTAGGAATCACTCGAACTAGTTTCTGTGATGTTCCACTTTCCAATTCGGGAGAAGGTACAATTACCTCATCAAGTTCTACTTTCCTCCCACTCACTTCTTCCGAGGGAAACTCCTTCTCTAGAAAGGATCCATTCTTAGCAACGAATATCCTGCCTTCGGATCTGTGATAGAAGGTGTACCCAACAGTTTCTTTTGGGTATCCTATGAAGACACATTTCTCCGACTTGGGTTTGAGCTTATCAGGTTGAAGCTTTTTCACATAAGCATCGTAGCCCCAAACTTTAAGAAACGACAACTTTGGTTTCTTGCCAAACCATAGTTCATAAGGTGTCATCTCAACGGATTTAGATGGTGCCCTATTTAACGTGAATGCAGCTGTCTCTAAAGCATAACCCCAAAACGATAGTGGTAAATCGGTAAGAGACATCATAGATCGCACCATATCCAATAAAGTACGGTTACGACGTTCGGACACACCATTACGTTGTGGTGTTCCGGGTGTCGTGAGTTGTGAAACTATTCCACATTGTTTCAAATGAAGACCAAACTCGTAACTCAAATATTCACCTCCACGATCAGCTCGCAGAAACTTTATTTTCTTGTTACGATGATTCTCTACTTCACTCTGAAATTCTTTGAACTTTTCAAATGTTTCAGACTTGTGCTTCATTACGTAGATATACCCATATCTGCTCAAATCATCAGTGAAGGTCAGAAAATAACGATACCCGCCGCGAGCTTCAACACTCATTGGTCCGCATACATCAGTATGTATGATTTCCAATAAATCTGTTGCTCGCTCCATTGTTCCGGAGAACGGAGTTTTAGTCATCTTGCCCATGAGGCATGGATCGGAAGCACCAAGTGATTCATAATCAAGTGATTCCAAAAGTCCATCACTATGGAGTTTCTTCATGCGCTTTACACCAATATGACCTAAAACGGCAGTGCCACAAATAAGTTGCACTATCATTATTAATCTTGCATCTTTTGGCTTCAATATTATGAATATGTGTATCACTACGATCGAGATCCAACAAACTATTTTCATTGGGTGTATGACCGTCGAAGGCTTTATTCATGTAAACAGAATAACAATTATTCTATGACTTTAAATGAATAACTGTATTGCAGCAAACATGAACAAATCATATTCATGCTTAATGCAAATGCCAAATAACATTTATTTAGGTTCTACACTAATCCTGAAAGTATAGGGAGTGTGCGATGATGATCATATCAATCTTGGAACCACTTCCAACACACATCGTCACTTCACCTTTAACTAGTCTCTGTTCATTCTGCAACTCCCGTTTCGAGTTACTAATTTTAGCAACTGAACCGGTATCAAATACCCAGGGGTTGCTATGAACACTAGTAAAGTACACATCAATAATCTATATATCAAATATACCTTTGCTCACTTTGCCATCCTTCTTATCCACCAAGTATCTAGGGCAGTTCTACTTCTAGTGACCATTTCCTTTGCAGTAGAAGCACTTAGTTTCAGGCTTGAGTTTAGCTTTGGGTTTCTTCACAGGAGAGACAACTTCCTTGTCATTCTTCTTGAAGTCCCATTTCTATCCCTTTGCCCTTTACTTGAAACAAGTGGTCTTGTTAACCATCAACACTTGATGTTGTTTCTTGATTTCTACCTTCGCCGATTTCAGCATCGCGAAGAGCTCGGGAATTACTTTCGTCATCCCTTGCATATTATAGTTCATCACGAAGTTCTACTAACTTGGTGATAGTGTCCATAGAACTTTGTCAATTACTATCTTATCTGGAAGATTAACTCCCACTTGATTCAAGAAATTGTAGTACCCAGACAATCTGAGCCCACGCTCACTGGTTGAGCTATTCTCCTCCATCTTGTTGGCAAAGTATTGTCAGAGGTCTTATACCTCTCGACACGGGTATGAGTATGAAATACTAATTTCAACTCTTGGAACATCTCATATGCTCCGTGGCGTTCAAAACGTTTTTGAAGTCCCGGTTATAAGCCGTAAAGCATGGTGCACTAAACTATCAAGTAGTCATCATACTGAGCTTTTGTCAAAACGTTCATAACGTTTGCATCTGCTCCTGCAATAGGTCTGTCACCTAGCGGTGCATCAAGGACATAATACTTCTATGCAGCAATGAGGATAATCCTCAGATCACGAACCTAGTCAGCATCATTGCTACTAACATCTTTCAACTTTAGTTTTCTCTAGGAACATATCAAATAAACGGGGAGCTACATCGCGAACTATTGATCTACAACATAGATATGCTAATACTACCATGACTAAGTTCATGATAAATTAAAGTTCAATTAATCATATTACTTAAGAACTCCCACTTAGATACACATCCCTCTAGTCATCTAAATGATCACGTGATCCAAATCAACTAAACCATGTCCGATCATCACGTGAGATGGAGTAGTTTTCAATGGTGAACATCTTATGTTGATCATATCTACTATATGATTCATGCTCGACCTTTCGGTCTCCAGTGTTCCAAGGCCATATCTGCATATGCTAGGCTCGTCAAGTTTAACCCGAGTATTCTGCGTGTGCAAAACTGGCTTGCACCCGTTGTATGTGAACGTAGAGCCTATCACACCCGATCGTCACGTGGTGTCTCAGCACGAAGATCTTTCGCAACGGTGCATACTCAGGGAGAACACTTGTACCTTGAAATTTTGTAAGGGATCATCTTATAATGCTACCATCGTTCTAAGAAAAATAAGAAGCATAATAAGATAAACATCACATGCAAATCAAAATATGTGACATGATATGGCCATCATCATCTTGTGCTTTTGATCTCCATCTCCAAAGCACCATCATGATCACCTTCGTCACCGGTGCGACACCTTGATCTCCATCGTAGCATCGTTGTCGTCTCGCCAACTATTGCTTCCATGACTATCGCTACCGCTTAGTGATAAAGTAAAGCAATTACATGGCGATTGAATTTCATACAATAAAGCGACAAGCATATGGCTCCTGCCAGTTGCCGATAACATTACAAAACATGATCATCTCATACAAAACTGTATAACTCATCATGTCTTGACCATATCACATCACAACATGCCCTGGAAAAACAAGTTAGACGTCCTCTACTTTGTTGTTGCAAGTTTTACGTGGCTGCTACGGGCTTAGCAAGAACCGTTCTTACCTACGCATACAAAAACCACAACGATGTTTCGTCAAGTATGTGATGTTTTAACCTTCACAAGGACCGGGCGTAGACACACTTGATTCAGCTAAAGTGAGAGAGACAGAGACCCGCCAGTCACCTTTAAGCAACGAGTGCTCATAACGGTGAAACCAGTCTCGCGTAAGCCTACGCGTAATGTCGGTCCGGGCCGCTTCATCTCACAATACCGCTGAAGCAAAGTATGACATGCTGGTAAGCAGTATGACTAGTATCGCCCACAACTCATTGTGTTCTACTCGTTCATATCATCTACGCAGAGACCTGGCTCTGATACCACTGTTGGGGAACGTAGTATTTTAAAATTTTCCTACGATCACGCAAGATCTATCTACCAGATGCATAGCAACGAGAGGGAGAGTGTGTCTACATACCCTCGTAGACCGGGAGCGGAAGCGTCAAGTGACGCGGTTGATGTAGTCGAACTTCTTCGCGATCCAACCGATCAAGCACCGAACGTACGACACCTCGCGTTCAGCACACGTTCATCTTGATGACGTCCCACGAGCTCTTGATCCAGTTGAGCTTCACGGGAGAGTTTTTTCAGCACGACGGCGTGGTGACGGATATGATGAAGTTACCAGCGCAGGGCTTCGCCTAAGCACTGCGATAGTATGACCGAGGTGTGTTTCTGTGGAGGGGGGCACCGCACACGGCTAAAACAATTCAACTTGTGTGTATTTGGGTGCACCCCTGCCCCCGTATATAAAGGAGCAAGGGGGGAGGCCGGCCGGCCCCTATTGGCGCTCCAAGGAGGAGCAATCCTACTAGGAATAGGATTGCAATCCTATTCCTAGTAGGAACTACCAAAAGGGAGAACGGGGAAAGGAAGGAGAGAGAGAAGGAGAAGGAAAGGGGCGCCGGCCACCCCTCCTTCCTTGTCCAATTCGGTCCAAGGGGTGGGGGGCGCGCGGCCCAGCCCTGGCCCTCCTTCCCTCTTTCTCCTACGGCCTATTAAGGCCCATAGCTTCCCCAGGGGGTTCTGGTAACCCCCCCGGTACTCCGGTTAATTCTGAAACTTTACGGAACACTTCCGGTGTCCGAATATAGTCGTCCAATATATCAATCTTTACGTCTCGGACATTCCGAGACTCCTCGTCATGTCCGTAATCTCATCCGGGACTCCGAACTATCTTCGGTACATCACAACTCATAAACTCATAATACCGATCGTCATCAAACGTTAAGCGTGCGGACCCTACGGGTTCGAGAACTATGTAGACATGACCGAGACTCATCTCCGATCAATAACCAATAGCGGAACCTGGATGCTCATATTGGTTCCTACATATTCTACGAAGATCTTTATCGGTCAAACCGCATAACAACATACATTGTTCCTTTTGTCATCGGTATGTTACTTGCCCGAGATTCGATCATCGGTATCTCCATACCTAGTTCAATCTCGTTATCGGCAAGTCTCTTTACTCGTTCCGTAATACGTCATCTCGTGACTAACTTATTAGTCATTTGCTTGCAAGGCTTATTATGATGTGCATTACCGAGAGGGCCCAGAGATACCTCTCCGACACTCGGAGTGACAAATCATATTCTAGATCTATGCCAACATCACGAATACTTTCGGAGACACCTATAGATCATCTTTATGATCACCCAGTTACGTTGTGACGTTTGATAGCACACAAGGTGTTCCTACGGTATTTGGGAGTTGCATAATCTCATAGTCAAAGGAACATGTATAAGTTATGAAGAAAGCAATAGCAGTAAAACTAAACGATCATAGTGCTAAGCTAATGGATGGGTCTAGTCCATCACATCATTCTCCTAATGATGTGATCCCATTGATCAAATGACAACTCATGTCTATGGCTAGGAAACATAACCATCTTTGATCAATGAGCTAGTCTAGTAGAGGCATACTAGGGACACTCTATTTTGTCTATGTATTCACACATGTACTAAGTTTCCAGTTAATACAATTCTAGCATGAATAATAAACACTTATCATGATATAAGGAAATAAATAATAACTTTATTATTGCCTCTAGGGCATATTTCCTTCACCGACAACGGTGCCAGAAAAGAGTCTTGATGACCCACAAGTGTAGGGGGTCTATCGTAGTCCTTTCAATAAGTAAGAGTGTCGAACCCTACGTGGAGCGGAAGGAAATGATAGGCAGTTTTCAGTAAGGTATTTTCTGCAAGCACTGAAATTATCGATAGCAGATAGTTTTGTGATAAGGTAATTGGTAACAAATAAATAATAGTAAAAGTAAATGAGGTGCAGCAAGATGGCCCAATCCTTTTTGTAGCAACGGACAAGCCTGGACAAATTCTTATATGAAGGAAAACGCTCCCGAGGACACATGGGAATTATCGTCAAGCTAGTTTTCATCACATTCATATGATTCACGTTTGTTACATTGATAATTTTGTACGTGGGTGGACCGGTGCTTGGGTGCTGCCCTTACTTGGACAAGAATCCCACTTATGATTAACCTCTATTGCAAGCATCCGAAACTACAAAAGAAGTATTAAGGTAAACCTAACCATAGCATGAAACATAGGGATCCAAATCAGCCCCTTACGAAGCAACACATAAACTAGGGTTTAAGCTTCTATCACTCTAGGAACCCATCATCTACTTATTACTTCCCAATGCCTTCCTCTAGGCCCAAACAATGGTGAAGTGTCATGTAGTCGACGTTCACATGACACCACTAGAGGAAAGACCACATACATCTTATCAAAATATCGAACGAATACCAAATTCACATGACTACTTATAGTAAGACTTCTCCCATGTCCTCAGGAACAAACGTAACTACTCACAAAGAATATTAATGTTCATAATCAGAGGGGTATTAATATGCATAATGGATCTGAACTTATGATCTTCCACCAAGTAAACCAACTAGCATCAACTACAAGGAGTAATCAACACTACTAGCAACCTACAGGTACCAATCTGAGGTTTTGATACAAAGATTGGATACAAGAGATGAACTAGCGTTTGAGAGGAGATGGTGTTGGTGAAGATGTTGATGAAGATAACCCTCGCCAAGATGGGAGAGTTGTTGGTGATGACAATGGCGATGATTTCCCCCTCCCGGAGGGAAGTTTCCCCGGCAGAACAGCTCCGCCGGAGCCCTAGATTGGTTCCGCCAAGGTTCCGCCTCGAGATGGCGGCACTTCGTCTCAAAAACCTCCTTATGTTTTTTTTCCAAGTCAAAACACCTCATATAGTAGAAGATGGGCATCAGGGGGTCACCAGGTTTCCCACGAGGCAGGGGGCGCGCCCCCCACCCTCGTGGACAGTGGGTGGCCCCCCTCTCGTACCTCTTTCGCTAGATATTTTTTTATATTTCTAAAACGGACTTTCGTAGAGTTTCAGGGCTTTTTGAGTTGTGCAGAATAGGTCTCCAATGTTTGCTCTTTTTCCAGCCCAGAATTCCAGCTGCCGGCATTATCCCTCTTCATGTAAACCTTGTAAAATAAGAGAGAAAAGGCATAAGTATTGTGACATAATGTGTAATAACAGCCCATAGTGCAATAAATATCAACATAAAAGCATGATGCAAAATGGACGTATCACTGGTGTACCGCAAAAAGGAGGAAACAGACTTCTGTTGGAGCGTTACAGTCGAACCTGGGGTCCTGTTCATCGGGAGGGATGGGGCGTACCGCAAAACGGGACTCCACGGGCTACTGTTCACCCATCGTCTACTGCCTTGCTCCAGCCTCCACGGGCTACTGTTCATCCACTGTCGACTTCCTCCTGTCTCCACCTGCTACTGTTCATCTACCGTGGCTTCCTCCTGCCTCCACCAGCTACTGTTCATCCACGGTCTATTGTTCATCCAGCCTCCACCGACTACTATTCAACCAGCCCTCCATGGGGTCCTGTTCATCCACCCCCAACCGGCTCGGGTGTGGCGGCCTCCTCTCAGGGTCATGTTCATCTAGCGGCAACCGCCTACTACCACGGGGTCATGTTCATCCAACCCCCAACAATGGTCACTGTTCGTCAAGAGGCAGGTTCGATCGGCTTCACTTAGCAGCAGTAGCGAAGGAATCGCTCGGGTTCAGTTAACAACCAAGGGATCGATCGCTCGGGTTCAGTAACGTAGCTAGTGTAGTTGGTCAAGTTTAGTAAGTGAATGCCTCGCTCAGGTTTAGTTAGAGCACAACGCCTCGCACACATGCGTGTACATATACGAGAGAAATGCGCAAACCTCTATGCATCGTTCCTCCCCGACCACTCACCATAACGGGGAACTCCCATAAATTTTCCTCGCCCTCTCTTCTACCATAATTTTTTTCGTCATGTACGGCCCAAAGAATGTCCTGCAGGTGCGTCTCTGGCCTGCCCAGGATGAAAAGCCCATTTTCTGCCATGAATTTTTGTCATAGAAGTAGGAGCCCGCCCATCTATGATGATACGAGTTTTTGTAAAAATTATCGTCATAGAAGTTTCATAAGCATGACATATTTTTTTGTTTGGGCCAAAATGTCACAGATGTGTCTTTTTTTGTAGTGTTACCTCTTTATGTATGTGGATCTACCACATGTGTGATTGCATCTTGTTTATTTTAGTGTTTCCTCTCGTTTTCACCTCCATGTTCTTCATGTTCTTCACGGGATCCACTCCAATCATGAAACAAGACCACCATTAGGGTTCCACCCTACATCACGTTGTCATTGTCGGCAAGGAAGGGAATCCACTGCCGACCGCGATGTTCTCTTTCACCCAACGCCGGCGCGAGAGGGCCTCCGACCCCTTCTTCCTCGCTGCCGTACATAGTGTGGGCAACTACCGCCGCCCACAGAGCCACATCCTGACAACCCTAAGGTATAACTTACTTTGAAACATGCATTGCTCTAGATGCATGTGGAATTTTTTTACAGTTCAATAATTCACCCGATTAATCAGTTAACGGGCCAGTTAATCGCTACTCATAGCATGGCCGAATTGAATATCACATGTTCGTCACGTTAACTTGTCAGGCGGGTTAATTGGCCTGTTAGAACGATTAATTATTTGTCATGCCAATTAATCCCTACTGGCTCGTTAAAGGGTGGGCAAACAAAGCCCCAATTTTTGACCCGTGACCCCTTCCAGCCCCATCTAGCTCCTTATTAGCTAAAAAATAAAGTAAAAATACCTCCTCTCCATGCTTTTCATATGTGTATGGCAGCATGTTTTGGTATACTACACATATGGGAGTACGAGAGTATGGTACAATACATAAAAAATCTAGATATATGTTGGCAAGTTCATATTCAATCTAAATTGACGACCAATTAATCTTCTTAATAGGATGATTCACTGATTAATCACTACTCCTAAATCGACCGAGCAACTACCAGTTAACGATTTCTTGAACATTGATTTTCTTCTTCTTCTGCACTCGGATCTAGGTGTTGGGTCAAACATGGAAAGAAGAGGGTGGAAGTTGTATAGCATGAATCCAGGACGTGGTTCAAAGAGGAAAGCAAGGGGGAAATTAGTACAGGCTGGCTATCCATCCGCTCTGTTGGTTGAAAAGGGAAAACAATGATAAACGCAGTACACACATATGTAAGGAACTGATCTTTCTTTATTGAAAAAGGAAAGAAACCAACGGGTGGGGAACAAGGATGTAGAGTTTGAGCATGACTATATTTGCTGCCTTCACACAGGGAAAGGTGTCTAAAGAAAAAAAAAATCTTTGTTGCAACAGACTCTGCATCGCCCCTTTATACATCGGTGGATGCACATGGTGCTGGTGCATCCACTGTCCCATACAACTATTTAGCTATTATTAATCTAATAATGCCACTAGAAAATTGAAGCAATGCCATAGTTAAAAGCAGATTACATGTTTAATGAATGTTATTGTTAATATAATCTCTCTGTTAATATGAATCAATGCCACTATTTGGGAAATGCTACTGTTATGTTTTCTTTCCCAATTAGATAAGTTAGATTCTTCTTTTTGTGGGTGTATGTGTTATTCACCATGATTGGCCAATAATTCTTTCCTTTGTACCTATGTGCAAGCTAAGATATCTACGTCACCTTGTTGCTGTTGCGACCATTTGGTGCGCTGCATAAAACACTTTTGTTTTAAGAGTATTTTGTGCAGTTCAACTAAAATTTCACACTGACAACATTGCATGATTGCTTGATTTTAGTGGAACTGCATAAAAGGAGATCGGACTTCCTATCCGTGTTGGCAAATTTGTTTTATATTTTCTTCGTGTGAGTTGTTTGAATTCTGCATCATGAGAGGTCAGTATCGGCCTTCTTCCACATGATTGTCCAGTGTGCTTTCACATGTTGTGCTACTTATACAGTAATGTTTCTTGATTTTAGTGAACTGCATAAAAGGAGATCAGACTTCCCATCTGCATGTGCACCGTAATATCTCGTTGAGGTAAGATAATAATATTTCACAACTACTTGCCTCTATTTTGCTATTGTCATCGGAAAATTAATGTTGTTGTTTTGTGCTATACTTGTCCTCCTTGATTGACATGCCAAATCTTACATTAAAGTCCAAGCTTGTCTGTTATTGAACCTAGTGATGAAGGGGAAGAACAAGCGAAAGAAGAACAAAAATCAAATCCTAGTGTTGTAATGAAGTACTGGAACTGTGATGACACAAGTAATGATATTGTTTTGCATTTTAATTTATTGCCACTCATGGAATGATCCATTGTTTTTCCACTTTAATTTGATACCACTCTTTGTGCAATTATCTCTACTTCTGCAAACATGAATCTTGTTTGAAGATAACATGTATTTTAGTGGAAGTGCACAAGAAGATGTTGGAAACATTAAACTAATCCAAGAGTAAACTGTAAGCATGGCAACCACAGTAGATAATAAAGGATGGCTCCGGAGAAGTGCTTAATCTATATGATGTACGCCATAAGCCTCCTCACAAATGTTGGTACCGGCCCATAGCTTTCATCCATATGATTGAGCTTTGTCATCTCTATGGGTGTTGTGCTACTGTTTAGCTACTATCATGATAAAGTGCTATTGTTTTCCATTTTAATCTAATGTCACTAATAAACTAAGGCACCCTTTTTGCTACCGTTAGAGCCACTGATAAAATGCAGATAATGAAAATGCTTCTCCTTTTGACTATAAGTTTCAATTTCCCCTATCTCCTCTACCTCCATCTCATCTCCCCACTAATTGATGTAGGGTGGAGACCCTAAGGCCGATCTTTCACGAAATGGAGGGGATCCCACGAAGAACACGATGAACACGGGGAAGAACGGGGAGAAATCACAAGAGAAAACACTCAAGAACAAGTCCAATTACACATCCACTAGACTAACAACACATAGATCCACAAGATACATGAACAACAAAGGGAAAGATACAAGGTGTAGTTCATCTCCATGGGAGTGCTAGTCTCTCTCTCTCTCAAGAGTAGAGTAGTACAAGAAGCAAAGCTCTCTATCAAATGAGCAATCACTTTGATAACCCTAAAATGGTGGAGGTGGAGGACTATATATAGTCCAGGGCCATGAAGGTGTAAGTGAGCGCCAGAATAGGTACATGGACCTCGCCCCGGATACATGCACGCAGGCGGATGATCCGGATGGGGTCCCGGATGATCCGGGTGGTGGGGTGTCTGGATGATTCGGACAGAGTCTCGGATGATCCGGCTTCGGTGGAAGCCTTCGGGTATCTTCTGCACACTTACCCTGATGATCCCGGGGACAGCCTGGATGATCCGACTGGGCCTGGATGATCCGGACAGCGGTCTGGACGTCCAGCCTGGCTCCAGCTGCTGCTCCGTCTTCTTCTTCTCCTTTCTCTTATCTTCTCTTCCATGCCTCCGTCGGGGATGATGTAGGTGTTATCTTATTCTTGCACTCCTCCTCGTCAATGGTGAAGCTCTAGCAATACCTATGCATGCACATGGGAGAAGTGTCAAGTAGCATACCATCCTCGAAGGGGTCAAGTGAGCACATGTAAAGGAGATGATTCACCTTTGTGTATGTGAAGTAGATGTCGCATGTGTCACTTGCCAAATGGACTCTTGGCATGGTGATGTCCGTAGGATGCTCCACATCATCCCCTCCCCCTTGGGAAAGATCTAACCTCAGATCAAAAACCAAATCACCATGGGAAAGAGATGGTGTCGCCATGTAGAAGTGGACGATCACCAATTACTCGTCATCTTGAAGCTCGAAATGGGCACTCCCCAATGTCACATCGTCTAGTGATTCCTTCAAAAGGAGCAAGGACAATAAATACTTGGAAAAACAAAGGTGGTTAGCGTTAGTGCAAAACCAAGCATTCAAGAGGTGATTCACCCAACAAGGGTCGTCATCAAGCATAGAATATGGTGTGACAAAGGATTGTGACATGGCATGTAAGCACATAAATTGAGTACAATCAAGGTCATCATGGAAACAAGCATGTAAATGTGTGGTATAGATGCACATATGTGTGACAAGATAATAAGCATCTACCTCAAAGTCATAGCAAGCGTATAAAGCGCTCAACAAATGGTCTATGGTAGGCATAAGAATCATTTACAACACCAAGGAAAATGAAGTGTCAAAACACATGGGTCAAGTGCAAGACAATCCAAGCATAGCGTGCATAGGGTGTAGTGAAAATCGTGTGGCACTCAACACGATAGAAAGAGCAATTGTTCATCTTGTGTGAAGCAATCAAGTTAAGCATGTGACAAGCAATTGGACATGGCATATGTGAAGAGATGATATTGTTGCAACCAAGCATATGATAGGGACAAGTGATCCACAAGTCGAATGCAACACACAAGGCATATATATCATGATGCATGAAGATGTGAAAATGGCAAGTCAAAGCGATATCTCTAACATGTGTGCAATCAAGGGGTCCAAGATGACAAATAAGTCTCATGGTGCAAGCAACACAAGTAGTGTGATCCACAATATCCATGCTCGTGGTTTTGGGTGTCTCGAAAGAGAAGGATGTCACCTTGAAAGTGTGTCCTTATGCGTCCTTCACAATGCCGAAGCACAAGCAAGTGCGATGTAGAATTGTCGTGGTAGAAGGTGGTTCACTCTCAAGAGCTCGAATGGTCAACTCACGTGAAGTGGAAGTTGACACGAAGTTCAAGTATCCTACACATGCACAAAACAAAACAAAGAACGTATGCGCATGGTAGATAAACACATCATCCATCATAATGATTCTTTTCTCTTGCACATAACCATTAGAAGCAAAAGTGCATGAATAATATAATGCAACAATCGCTATATTGATGGCACTAGACATATGGTGCAAAGAGGTAAGGCAAGCATGCTTCACAATAATTATGTCAAAATCTCCAAATATATGTGAGAATGCTATGGGGGCAATCTGTTTTGCAAGACGAAAGGCAATGTTGCACCAATACATGACAAATCATTTAGTATGCGAGAGGCAACATATGGAGACATATGACAACATGGACTAGCAATCATGTGCAAAGCATGGCAATAGTGACTATCAACCGCATCAAATGAGCATGTATGAATCATGGGTGATGCACTACACAAAGAAAACATGGTAATCATGTCGTGCAAGCTAGTGGCGCGAAGATGTAACACGCTAGAGGAAAACATGGTAATCATGTCATGTGAGCAAATAGTATGCATAAGAAATGCAGAAACATATCACAAGCACGAGCACATAGCATGAACAAGGTATCATCATAGGTATTGGGCACAAATCAAACATGGCAATAATAAGAGAAATCTCCACCAAGCTTGAAAATACACATACAAGGACTAGAATCATGGATTATGTGTAATGCAAAGCATGGGTCACAAATGCATGTCAAAGTCAAAGGAATGAGCATATCATGCAAAGTGAACATAACAAGATGGGCATAAGAGATATAATGGAGAATAACCCATAACCATGTGAGGGCCATGTAGAAGAAATGCGCGAGGTGTTTGTGCAATGGGAATGGTGGTAAAGACAATCGACAAGATCCCAAGTCGTCGTTGCTCTCTAGAGCTCGTTTTGTCAACTCATGGGATTGTGAGGTTGAGAAGTATTCATGGGTACCTACACAAAAGAGACACAAACTATCGGTGTACTAGAATAGGGGTACCCTAGTATCCCGAAATTGTGCACAGGCAGTCGCAGCATCCCGCGGCAAGGCTTGCCGGGTGACCGCCAAGGTCCTCCGTGGTTCCTTTGGAGCCATTCAAGAACAAAGTATTCAAGCCAAGAAGGCCACTCAAGGCACAAGACCCCGACAAGAGGAGCTTGCCGGGAAGGCCAACCAAGGCATCTCAAGGAATTTGCCGCGACACGCCACGCGTCCCGGCAAGGCCCGGTGAGTGACAAGCTCCCGGACGCGACAAGACAACGACCGCGGCAAGGCGCTTGCCGCGGCGAGCTACCACTCTGCACCCGCGCTCCAGCACATCCACCAACGTGTCGCTCTGGGACCCTTCCAGGCGTACGTGGCAGAAGGCTGTGCAGCCAACGGTGCGCGGTGGCAAGCGGTGCTGACAAGATTGCCATCGTGGCGAGCGGTGGCGTCCCTGACGGTCCCTTTTGCATTATTTGGGCGACGCAGACGGGCATTTAATGCCCTTGTCCCCTGCCGTCAGGGTTAGGTATGATACACTGTACAGGTAGTTGTACCAACCGCAACACCTTTCCATTTTTACCCTTGTCTACGTTGCCACCTGTCGGTGACCCTTTGAGCATATAAAAGGAGGCCCATGCGCAACGTAGGGGGGGGGGGGTTCGAAGAAGAAGAGAACTCTCACGCTCGGTCTCGTTAGCCACTGGTGTATACTGTAGCACTCAGCGCTCCCGAGCAAGAACTCAATACAAACCACAAAGCAGGAGTAGGGTTTTACGCATCCGTGCGGCCCGAACCTGGGTAAACTGCTCGTGTGCTTCACCTCGATCCGCTCTTCGTGCGATCTCCGCCCCCGCCGAACCGAAAGGGGCTCGGTCCGCCGGTCCCCATAGGTGCTCGTGGATCAGTTTCCCCGACACAAACCTAAGAAATTGTGTGCGTGGTAAATGTACACGTCATCCATCATGATGTGTATGTGCACGTGTGAATTAGCACAAGATAAGCATCACTCAAATAAATTTGAGGCATGATATAGAAATATGTCATCCATCATGAAAGAATAGATGTCATGTATATCACGGTGGGGACACAAATTAGAGCAAGTATGTGGCACAACAATAGCATTTTCATTCCTGGGGAGAATATTGTGCAGACAATTAGGAGAATCATGCAATGGATAGGATGGATCAAAATCTCCAAAAATGTATGAGGAAACTATGGAGGTATCCTCATGAGCAATATTGAAAGCATAATATGGAGAACTGGAACAATATCCAAAACAATGCGTGTCCAAAGCAAGGTAATCATGGCATGGCATATGATGGATATGATGCAAAGGGAACATGTCAATATCATCGCAAGAAAAACAAATGCCAATAACCATGGGCTTGTCATCTATGCCATAAGTGCAAATTGGATTCATCTTAATGGCATATGCATAGTTACTATGATGAGATTGCAAATATGACATATGATTAATCTCATGCATAGCATATGACAAGTCAATCGGGTTGTCAAACATGATATGACCAAGAGAATTATCATAAGAAATCATATGCAACATGGCATCACAACTAATAGACTCCACATGGCAATCATCAAACTCATCATAAATGGGTAAATCATCGCATGGGAAAATCATACTAGAATGAAGCATGGCAATAGGTGGATCAACATCATGCAAGCAATCAATGTCAACATAGTCCACTAGTGGGATGAGAGCATCACCTTCACCTTTGTTACCTTTTTCTTTCCACTCATGTTGTGTAGGTGAGCTGGGAAAGACCAAATGCCACTACAAAAAAATACACTTCCGTGATGATACGTGTTTGTCACAGTAGGTCACGTTTTCTGTCATGCATGTACATCCATGACAAATTTATGACAGAATCAAGATAGTCATACCTGTGATGTCGTAGAAGTGTTCCATGACATTACCAAAATTATCATCACGGAAGTGTCCACTTCCATGACGATAAATCATGCGTCACAGAAGTGCTTTTGTCAAGGGTGACCGACACGTGGCATCCACCGCAACGGAACGCTGTTAAGCTATCGGGTCCGGTTTTGGATCCGATAACCCGTTAATAGCCCCGACAATGGGGATTTTCCACGTGTAAAATCATCATTGGCTGGAGGAAACACGTGTCGGCTCACCGTTGGAACAGATGTCATCCACTCATTGGACCCAAAGTGCCTATTATACGTCGACACGTGGCACGGCCCAACAGAGGCCCATTCCTATGAAAAGGCTGGCCCGTTTGACTTGGTCAAAAGGTGGCGGGCCGGCCCACGGCAAGCGTGTGAACGGCATATTCGCATATAGCCCATTTACAACCCGCTAACCATGGGCCCGTTTACGACCTATCCGAATTAGGCCCAGTAGCGTCATCTGGGCCGTCCAATATAATTCCAGCCTGTTTTAACTTCCAGCCCATGTATGGCCCATGACGTCTTTCGGCCCATATGAGGCCCTTATTACTCTCGACCCATTAATGGCCTGTGGTAAAACTGGCCCGTAATGAACAGTGTATAACTTTATACCCATTAACGGCACGTGGTGAAACTGGGCCGTAATGAACAGTGTATCACTTTATGATGTAGGGTGGAACCCTAGATGGCCGATCTTTCACGAAATGGAGGGGATCCCATGAAGAACACGAAGAACGGGAGGGGAAATACGAGAAGAAACACGAGAGAATCACTCAAACCAACAAGAACAAGTCACACATATGCTAGATCCTCGAAACACAAAGAGATACAAGATCCATGATCAACAAGGGACGATACAAAGGGTAACCGGTTCTTCTCCGTGAGGAGGTCTTGGGGTATCCCGCGGGATCTTCTCCGTAAAGTAGGTCTTGAATCCGTGTGGATCTTCTCCGAAGAGGTGCCGCAGTCACTCTCGAGGAGATGAACCACTAGATGAGCAAAGCTCTAGGTATCAAATGAGCTATCACTAAGCTAACCCTCACTAGGAGGAGGTGGAGGAGTATATATAGTCTAGGGCCACGAAGGGGTAAGTGGGAGAGGGATACATGGGCCTCTGGCCCGATAATTGTGCGCAGACAGCATGTAGCGGACGTCCGACGGCTACCGGACATCCGGTGGCTCGCGAGGGTCCGGATGTCCGGAAGTCTTCGGACTTCCGCTATTTTCCTTCTGTCGTTGAAGTCACGGACGTCCGGTGGCCTCCGGTCGTCCGGTCGCCTGGGAGTCGCCGGTCGTCCGGTAGAGGCCGGACGTCCGGAGCCTGTAGCTTTTCCAGCGGCTTCTCCGTTTGATCCGCGGACTTGTCCTCGCCATCTTGTCCAATGCTCCTAGCTGTTCCATGGCCTCCCTCTTGGTTCATGATCATGCATAGCACATATATTTGAGGTAGTAGCCATGTCTCGCATGTAGAAAGTGGAGGTTCGGAGAGGAGCGAGTTAACCTTGTGTCCAATGGTGTGTACTTGAGGTCTCGTCGAAGTGAACATGGGGATGATCGTGGGATGCTCCGCATCATCTCCCCTCCCTTGGGAAAGATCCGACCTCGGATCAAAAAGCTCATCACCATGGAAACGGTTGTCGTGGACGAACATGTAGTCGGACGGAGTTGAGGACATGGTGCAATCCAAGTAGTCCAAGGTGTCGTCGAAGTGGTATATATGCAAAAAGAGCAAACACAAACGACACTCAGAAATACAATGGTTAGCGCACACAAAGTGCCCATCATGGAAGAATGAGTCCATTTGACAAGGTTGGGCGTGGCGAGACGCATGATGCTTATCTAAAAGATGTACAATGACATGTAAAGCATTCATGTGAGCAAAATCATTCGTGGTGCACACAAAGGTGTTGTGATATTGATCAATGCAACCATTGTGCAAAATGATGTCATAATGGGACGGTGTATCAAATGCATGAACATGGTAATCGATGCTCAATATGACTATGTGATCATGCAATTGATGTTTGGCAATGTGATCATTATGTATGAATATGCCATCAAGGTAGATCACAACAAATTTGCTAAGGAAATGCACAAGCTCATATATCATGGATGACATGGGAATACAAAATGCAACAAGGCAATCATAATGTGAGTCAATACATGGGAAAGATGCAAATTTGTTATGGGAAAGATATGTCCATGGAGCATGGCATGTGAGCACACAATCAAGAAATATGAAGGTTTTGGTGCAATGTGTCAAATGAATAATGATATACCAATGCTCGATGTCGTGGCAAGAGTGGTAGACCGGTGGTGCATGCATATGGTCCATCTTCAATGTCGGTCCTCCATCCCATAGATGTATCATGTAGACAACAAGAAGGAAACAACAATGAAAGTATGGCCCATCCAATATGCATATGTGAGGATGGCTCACAAAGAAGGAATTCACCTTATGTATGGTCTCGAAGGTGTTGGTGTCGCGCAACGTGTATGCCTTCACATGCCCAAGATGCCTTGTGATGGTACCGCCTTGTGAATCCTTCAAAATGAAAGAACATGACAAACACTCGGAAAAACAAATGAGGTTAGCCATAATGCAAAACCTAGCATTCGTGCGGGAAAATACCCAACAAGTGCTTGCATCATTCTTATCATAAGAAAGTACAAGGGAATGTGGCATAGCATGTAAGCGTATGATGTTATAACAACCAAAGACATTAGGCTCAAACAAACAATCATGCATCACAAGTATGGTGTACAAGTCTCCAAGATCAACAAACATAGCATTGTTGCACTCAATACAAGTGATGAGAGATGAAACTAGTGGAGACAAATGACAATGATCAAGATATATCATGTGAGTGTCATGAACATATATGTCATCAACCCAAGAAAGCAAGTAAGAGAGGAACATGGGTGATGCAACATAGCAAGCAATCATAGTGATCAAGTCAAACAAGCTAGTAGTGCGAAGATGCAACGTACTAGAGGTAATCATGGCAAGCATGTCATGTGTGCAAATAGTGAGCATACGTGATGCACATGGCATAGCACAAACATGAAAGCAAGATATGAGCAAAATATCATTAATGTGTTGATGAGAGGCCATATGGAAATAGCAATGGGATATCATGACTCTCCCAACACAAGAATCAACAATAGCGTGGCGCACAAATAAATCATGGTTGTAGCTACAAGTATCTCCACCAAGCATGCAAATACACATATAAGTAGCATAATGGTGAATCACGTGTAAAGGCAAGTAAGGGTCACAATTGCATGGCAAAGTCATAGCAAGAGGCATAACATGCAAAGTGAACACGATAGTATGGGCATAATGTGACAAGTGGCAAATAGCCCATAGCCGTGTGAGAGCCAAGTAAAAGAGATGCGCGTAGTGGTTGCGCGAAGAGAATGGTGGTAAGGAGATTCCACGGAATCCCAAGTCATCGTTGCTCTCAAGAGCTCGTTTTGTCAACTCATGGGATTGTGAGGTTGACAAATGTTCATGAGTACCTACACAAAACAAAGACAAAGGGAAAATTGTGTGTGCGTGGTATATGTACACATCATCCATCATGATGCGCACGTGCATGTGTTGGTTAGCACAAAATAGCCAATGCTCAAATAAATGAGATGCGTGATATAGAAACATGTCATCCATCATGAGAGGTTTGTTGTTATGTATAGCATAATGGAGACTCAAGTTGTGTAATGCATCACGAGAAATATCATTGTGATTCATGGAATGCATATGGTGCACACAATCATGGTAATCATGCAAGGTATGGCATGCATCAAGACCTCCTAGTATGTATGAGGAAACTATGGGGGTCTCCTCAATAGCATTCATGGAAACATCACATGGAGAATATTGATAGCATCCAAAACAATGCATATCCGGAGCAATGTGATCATGGCATGGTATATTAGATGAATTGCGCAAATCATGTAAAGAAAGCATGTCAATATCATCGCAAGAGAAACACATTCCAATGACCATCATCTTGTCATCTATGCCACAAGTGCAAATAGGATTCACTTTAATGGTGCATGCATAGTTACTATGTTGAGATTGAAATGATGCAATATGTGAGATCTCACTCATAGCATATGACAAGCTCAAAGGATTATCAAACATGATGTGACCAAAAGAATTTTCACATGATATCCTATGGAGCATAGCATCACAACTAGGCAACTCAACATGCTCATCATCATATTCATCATAAATAGGTAAGTCATGACATGATGAAGTCGCACTAGCATGAAGCATGGTAATAGGTGTGTCAACATCATGCAAGCAATCATTCGCAAGATAGTCCACAAGTGGGACGAAAGAAGCACCATCACCTATGTTACCTTTAGAACGTCGCTCATGAGTTGTAGGTGAGGTGTTCAAGATCCAATAGTTCTCATCTTCATCTTGATGGAACCATGTGGGTATTGCATCGTCTTCCACCATGGCCATCGGTTTGTCCATTGGAGGAACGGACTCGCCGAGGGTAGGCATGTCCTCTTGTAGGAGACCTAGCACCAAAGAAAACACACTCGGAGTAGAGGTTAAGTCGTTAGAAATCATAGTGGCCTCACATGCACTATCAACTACCTCACTCACTAAGTGGTGTGGCTCACTCACTCCCTCTTGGATGCTCTCACTCGTATGGTTGGTGGAGTCACTCAAATGGCTCTCAACCGCACATAGGATGTGTGGCATGCTCTCATGTGTGGGGATAGTGGTGGTCACTCTCGTCCTCTCAAAAGAAATGCTCTAAATCTCACATATGGTGGAGTTACTCATGTCACTCATATGGTGGTGTCTCTCCTCATATGGAAATTGGGGCATCTCATGATATATGGGTGTCGGAGAGATGTAGGTGCAAACATCTCCAAACTCAACTCCTTTCGCCGCCTCATCCATAACTCCTCCAAAGGTGAATGTCGTAGGGTGTGGCAAATCATCACTCTCCTCCGAGACCAAAGGAAATGTCTCATGTGCGCTCGCGTAGCTTGACTCGGAGTAGTCGTCATATTTGGGCGTAGTCTTCATGTTGTTGAAGAGGTTCATGCTCGTCGCTGTAGTCGAAGGGGATGGCCCTTGATCGACCATCTTGTCGCCGTCTTGATGTGGGGAGCTTCTGAAGATGGAAGTGTCAACCTCGCTCGTAGTTGGTCGCCTTGTAGTTGGAGATGTCGATGTAGGCGAACTCATGGGAAGTAGGCGAAGATGCCGTACGTCCGAAGGCGAAGATGCCTTGATAGCACTTGGCGAAGATGCCGAAGTGGTGGTTGTAGCCGTCGCTCCATCTTGGGTGTGCTTGTCTCGCGGTCTTCTTATGTGCTCTTGAAGCTTGGGCTTCGCATGAAGTAGAGCGTCTTCGGACTTGTAGGTATGAGCTTGTCGAGCATCTTCATGATGATGATGTCGTTGTCGTGCTTGAGCTCTTGGTAGATGTCGTTCGTCGTCGTCGTGCACATGATGCTTGGAGGTGACTTGCCCTTCATGACGATGTCGATGGTCGCCATGGCGGTGTGGACGTGAAAGACTTGCACTTGCATCATGTGTGCGCTCCAAAGACTTGTGACTTGAACGTCGCCGCCGAGAGGATGACGAAGGGGAAGAAGACTTGTAATCGACCACCAAGTGTCGGAGCTCCGCCATTTGTTTGTTGAAGGAGTCGCACATGTCGTCGAAGGAAGCCATTGTCCTTGTCTTGGAGTGTCGTAGTTCGATGGCGATGTTGCCCAAGTACTCTTGCATTTCTCGTTGTAGTCTGATGGTTTTCGCGTGGATGTCCTTGTTCGCGCCGTCGATGTCGAAGACCGGAGATGAAATGCCTTGCCTATCCATCACAAGATGCTAGCAAGTATGAGTGGGAGAAAGAGAAGAACTATACCAAATGTACCTTGACCGATGTTGAAGATGGATCAATGATCACTCAAATGTGGAACAAGGAAATAGCACAATGTGTACCAATTCTTGTCGGTTACTCACACCTACACAAGTAAAGCTTATGGTGGAGCTCTGTGAGGATAGTGGCACAAAAATTTGATGCAAAATGTTAGCAAGAGTCAATAAAGTTGAAAGAGATTCACAAATTCGCAAGTGAAACAAGTAGACCAATAGCAATATGGGTGGCACAAGGAAACACGCACACGGATAGATAGATGGGGTCGTGCAACCAAGGAATGAGCCAAAATGTGGAATCCACGAAAATGCTCGTTTTCCACAACACTAGAGAGACGCTAGCGCGATTGCACAATAGGCAGATACAAACTTGTGCACAACCTACTAAGCAAAATGCAACGACTTCTATCCCAAGTATGCTATATGTATGGTATTCCGGTGGTATGATCCAAAATGATTGAGTATGACAATCTTAATGTAGTATGATGCTATGGTTCTTGCTTAAAAGCTCTTTGCGTATCTTTTTCTTTGTGCTTAAAAGCTTGTTTGGCTCTTTCTCTTTTGAGCTCTTTTCTCATGCAAAACTTCACGAACCAAGATAGCAATTGAGTATATGCGATGACAACCTTGTGTCACAAGAGATGATACCAAGATATGCACCACGGTGATATGGTATGTATGCTATGGGAAGTATGATCACTAATGTGCACAAGTCACGTTGCCGGCAATACTCAAATGGCTAGTCTCGATAGGTAGGTGACGCAAAAATGGGCTAGGGGTTAACAATTCAATTGCAAGGGAATATACAATGATGTCGTCGAAGTTACCATCAGTGTCGATGATGAGAGGTGGTGCTCTTGATGTAGACACGTTCCTAATTAGTCGAAACACCTTAGGAAACAGAAAAATCACAACTCAAAATCTCAAGGACAAATGTCAAATGGTGGTAGCGGCAATGCCGTGGTGGTTGCGGAAGTGGAATGATGGGCTATACACGATGTCGGAGTTGAAGTCATGGTCCCTAAGTAGCCGAAACACCTTAGGAGACACAAGCCACAACTCAAACAAGCTCAACAAAATTTGGTTAAGTTGGGTTGGCTATGTATGGTGGACTAGGCTATGCGGAAGTGGTGGTGGTGGTTGATGAAGAAGCAACGATCCCTAAGTAGCCTAAACACCTTAGGAGACTCAAATCACTACTCAAGCAACCACAAATGCTATGGTGGACAAAATGATTTAGGTTGTGGAAAGCTATGGTGGCTATGCGGATGATATGGTGGAGGGCCTATACAAACTTGCCAAATTTGACAAAATTTGATGGAGTCATATGAATATGGTGGTATTTTTATGGTATGGGGAATGTCAAGAGCTTCAAAACGAGCTCAAGAACGTCCAAATCGGAGTTCGTATGAATTAGTTATGACCAAAACAAAAATCAGCCGAAGTCAAAATCTGGGGGTACCGGACGTCCGGAAAAGGCCGGAAATCCGGTATTTTCTGCTGTATAGGTGGTTCCGGTCGTCCGGTGAGTTCCGGACGTCCGGTGCTTCGTGAGGGTCCGGACGTCCGGTAAAACGCCGGTCGTCCGGTGGGTCGGGGTCAACGCGAGATTTGAGTTCCGGGACGCAATTTTGGGCGGAATTTGATGATTTTGGGGTCAAAATTTGACGGATTTTGTGGAGGAAAGATGGGAAAACTTGGAGAAATGCTAGATCCACTTGAAACCAAGCAAATACATGGATCAAAATCAACAAAACGTCATCAAACCAACAGATCACAAAAAAAAATTGGGGCAATTTTTGGTGGGGAATTTTCGAATTTTTGGACGAAATCACACAAAACAAGGGTAGAAAACGGTGGAGGGGGCTCCAAATTCATGAGAAACCGTGGCTCTTGATACCATAATGATGTAGGGTGGAACCCTAGATGTCCGATATTTCACAAAATGGAGGGGATCCCATGAAGAACACGAAGAACACGAGGGGAAATACGAGGAGAAACACGAGAGAATCACTCAAACCAACAAGAACAAGTCACACATAAGCTAGATCCTCGAAACACAAAGAGATACAAGATCCATGATCAACAAGGGACGATACAAAGGGTAATCGGTTCTTCTCCGTGAGGAGCTCTTGGGGTATCCCGCGGGATCTTCTCCGTAATGTAGGTTTTGAATCCGTGTGGATCTTCTCCGAAGAGGTGCCGCAGTCACTCTCGAGGAGATGAACCACTAGATGAGCAAAGCTCTAGGTATCAAATGAGCTATCACTAAGCTAACCCTCACTAGGAGGAGGTGGAGGAGTATATATAGTCTAGGGCCACGAAGGGGTAAGTGGGAGAGGGATACATGGGCCTCTGGCCCGATAACTGTGCGCAGACAGCATGTAGCGGACGTCCGACGGCTACCGGACGTCCGGTGGCTCGCGAGGGTCCGGACGTCCGGAAGTCTTCGGACTTCCGCTATTTTCCTTCTGTCGTCGAAGTCACGGACGTCCGGTGGCCTCCGGTCGTCCGGTCGCCTGGGAGTCGCCAGTCGTTCGGTAGAGGCCGGACGTCCGGAGCCTGTAGCTTTTCCAGCGGCTTCTCCGTTTGATCCGCGGACTTGTCCTCGCCATCTTGTCCAATGCTCCTAGCTGTTCCATGGCCTCCCTCTTGGTTCCTGGTCATGCATAGCACATATATTTGAGGTAGTAGCCATGTCTCGCATGTAGAAAGTGGAGGTTCGGAGAGGAGCGAGTTAACCTTGTGTCCAATGGTGTGTACTTGAGGTCTCGTCGAAGTGAACATGGGGATGATCGTGGGATGCTCCGCATCACTTTATACCCATTAACGGCCCATTATTCCATTGGGCCGTTTCCAGCCCATGTTATCTTTCGGCCTTCACGGGGCCCATTTATTCTTGGGCTCATTTCCATATTCGTTTACTTACGGCCCGTTACTGTCATTTTCTGCTTGTGGGCCAAATTCAGCCCGTGGTTATAGTCGGCCCGTTTGTGGCCCGATAATACGTTGGGCCGTTTTCATAGTGTCATCAAATACGGCCTATTAACGATGGCCTGTTATGGTCAGCCCATGAATGGACGACTCCAACTCTAGCCCGTTTACGGCCATAATGTGGTCTGTTTTTGGCCCATGTTTGGCCAATCGATCATACGGCCCATCTAAGGCCCATTGATGATTCGACCCGTAGAAGGCCCATTGTTTCTATGGCCCGTAGAAGGCCCGTTATTTCTATGGCTCGTAGCAAGCCAAGTGTCACTACAGTAAATATGTAGCCCATGGCATGCTAAAGGCGGGAAACTACTATAAGTTTAGACCTGCTAATGGCCCAAGATGATTATAGGTCCACGTTTTGGCCCATATGAGTAACGGGCCAGCCTGAAGACTGACAACACTGAGATCCACTGAACCTTCCGCCCTAAATTACAGGAAACCGACAAAAGAATAAACCTAGACTATACAACCAAGAAATTACGGCATATTACATCCACTGGGAATCAAAGTTCGCTACCGGTGATAACAAAGCGCAACATGACCGCGGATTACATACACTGGGCATCAAAGGTCGCCACCAGTGCATATAAACGCGCCGACAAAAGAATATACAAAACTGAGAGCACTTCAGAAGGCACTAGACCTGGCAAGCTCGGGCCCCGCAAGCAGCCAAACAAGCTGATGAGACCTCAGGTGTGTCAATGATAGATGCTTCATCCCTAGCTGTATGGCACCATAGTGCGCAAGGCAGTCCCGTGACATCTTCATTACATCTTTGACTTCAAGTCGGAGCTGAGCTCAAGCAAGCCTTTCTGCTTTAAGTTGAGACTGAAGAAGTCAAACTGATTGAGGCAGCGACCGCACAGAGGTTGTCTCACACCTGCTAGTGAGTAGCTTCAACTTACTGTCTTCATCAAGACAGGACCTTGGGGTCATCTCGCTGTCCTCAAGATGGTTTGGCTCACTATCTTTCCTAAATTTCTGCTGGCATAAGAGATACGACTCTGAAAGAGAAACAAGGAGACGCGTAACATGTTTCAAAATTATATAAGCAAATAAATGGATCTGTTCTACATAAGGAACATGTTTTTACAACTACAATTTAAAACTGGTAGTTGTTCCAAACATCCAATCAGATGTAAACAGCAGTGGAGGAAATGATGCCTATCCAAATCTATACTAGAACAAAGTTTGAAGGCTTGAGAAGGATGAACTTACATTACATGTTAACACGGGCTAGACATAGCCCTTCTCCATGTTGATGGAAAGATAATTCAATAAATTCCCCAAAGAAAATTCTTTATAAGCGTTGCCGTTATTCTACATTTTGCAAAGAGTAAATATAGATCAAATAATATTGGAAGAAATAAAGGATAATGAAGCTCAGGTGCAGACTGATGATACATAATCAAATAGCAACTAATTAAGTACAACGTTACAAGGCAAAAGGTACTGACAAGGGGAATGCAGACATCAACGTGTGAAGTGGCATTGGATTTATTCAACATTTTGGTAAGAGTAAATGTAGATATGATAATTTGGAGAAAGTGGAGGGCAGGGCAGATAAGATGCAGAGTAATGCTAGACAATCAACTATCTCGCGATGCATGTACAGTAATACCACCACCGTCCGTTATTAGTTGTCGCTCAAATGGATGTATCTAGCACTATTAAGTTCTAAATACATCCAATTGATCAACAATTAATTTGATATAGAGGGAGTACATGACAATAGGTACTTACAAGAGCAATCCAAAACTTCATAACCATTGTGTTAATTCTACATTTATCTAAGAGTAAATATAGATCTTATAATTTCAAGCAAAGGGAGGATAAAGAAGCGAACATTTACAGTGATGCTACATAATCAAACAGCAATGAGTGTAAGTATGCTGACAAAGGGCAAGAGGTACTGACAAGAGCAATGCAGAGCCCAGTATTGTTGTGAGATCATATGATCCTTTGAGCAAGGAGATTCATCGAAAATTAGTTTTCATACAAGAGAGAAGGTAAGGCACATGCAGAAATTTAGGAGTTCAAATTTTGAATTGATATCATAGACAGTACCTGACGCTGGGCTATCAGCAGTTCTTATAGGTATTTGGCCACTGGAGTAGGGGCAAACTCTGTTACAGTTGGGCATGTGTTTTCTGTGGCTGCTGATCTATCTGATTTAACAGGTATCACTACCTTTTCCAAATCCCTAGTTTGTACTCCTTGAGGATCTGCAATCACCCTCTTCCTTTTGGACATCTATTACGAAAGAACAACATTTGACTGGAAAAACATAGTATGAAGACACATGGAATAGGTACAGAAAATGGATAGGTATGGCATATACTCATATATGATGCTTAAACTAAGAAGATGGTGTAACAAAGTAGAAGTAATGCAAGAGGTCAGATGCAAAATATGTGCGACCAATAAAACCTTGCCAAGTTAGAGCATGCACCTTGATGGGTGAATAAGATAGGCCATCCTCCACCATGCCAAGTTTGTTAGCCAGTGGATTGTTCCGCAATATTCCTCTCGTGCGCCCATTCTCATATTCATTCTGATAATGTTCAATACCTAACATGCATGAAAACATAAAAACAAGTGAGATTATATTTGTAATGCAGAGGTGATTCTAATCCAATATTTCCTCCCTATAAACCCCTTTGTGCTATCTCTACAATTCTTCTAAGAGGTGTCATGCATGCTGTAATTTGGTGTGTGCATTAATATAATGTGGCCTACTCAAAATATGAGAGCTCCAGAAGTGATGATACTTTGCAGATGACAGCTTCAACATATAGTAAAGAAGAACAAGTCGACATGGCCTGACAGATTGAAAATATACTAAGGGAGAATAACTCGACCTGACCAGTCGACCCCAAGAGAAGAGGATCATCTTAAAGAAGAGCGGAAGAGCAAGCAGATTGAAGATATTACAAGTCTTTCTATACAATGTCGGTTGGCCACCCATGATGAACCAGAGCGCACAGAGAAATGCTATTCCTTCTGGTCTCTCCATATGTGGCTCACATGCATTTCGAAACTAAAGTAGGAACATTTAGCTGACCAATTAAACATCTCTCAGTTTTACTAATATCAGCATAATATCATATTTGAATTTGTACAACTAAGCTTCTTTAGCTCGATGGGTGGAGCAGTGCTATTACGACACGAACCACGTAGGCTGATCGTGGTCATCATAAAATGGGGAAACCGTAAGCATGATGAGTATAGTGTTGACCGTGGGAGTGGGATGGCAGATTTGAAGCTGCAAACCGCGCAAAGGGTAGTTAGCAACCGATATTTGCTTTGAAATAACAACTAAGATTTGGTATGGACAAGAAAGTACAGTCAACAAGTGACCAAGAAATGCAATTCTGTTGTCTCTCTATGTCGCGACATGCATTTGGAAACTCAAGTGGGACCTTTAGCTAACCAATTCAATGTGTCTGTTAACTAATATTAGTATCATATCACAATCATATTTGAACAACTAAGCTTTGGAATTTTGAGTGTTGTGTTGTTTAGCTTGAAGGGTGGAATAATGCTAGTATGACAGAAAGCACCTACGCAGATCATAGTAGAGTATATAAAAGGGGAAAACCCTAAGCATCAAGAGTAAAATCAGGAAGGTGGAACTAGCTGGACCAGTAGGTGGTGCACATGCTTTTCGAAACGAATATAGGAACATTAGGTGACCAATTAAATGTTCTATGTTTTAGTAATATGAGCATCATATCAGATTCGTATTTCAACACGTAAGCTTTGGAATTATGAGTGGCATGTTGTTTCGCTTGATGGGTTGAGGTCTTGAGGAGCAGTGCTAGCACGACACGAAGCATTGAAGCACCTACGATGATGGTAGTGAATATAAAGGGGGAAACCATAAGCTTTACGAGTATAGTGACCGTGACATGGCGGATTTGAAGGTGCAAATCGGACAAAGCTACTTCACAACCAATGTTTGCATTCAACTAGCCACTACGATTTAGTACGGACAAGAAAAGTATAGTAAACAATTTAAGATCTATTTTCTGGGTGAGATCAATAACTTAAGCAAATATGGAAGAGTACCACCTCTCTTGCAACACCGTGTAGGCCCCTGCTGATACGTTGAGGGTGATGCGGGTGCGATGGCTGTCGGCTGCGGGGAAGAAGACTTTAGATGGCAGATGGCCGGGTTGGAGGATAAATCATGTTGCCGTGGACGAGGCGGTCGTAGGAGCGGCAACGGCAAAGTGGACGACAGTGTAAGATGAAGCGAGACGACGCGATGAAAGGATCCTGGTCCGGTGCCGTGGATGAGAGACGTCCATCTCTTGCGGTGGATGACGGGGTAGGGGTAGCGGCTCCGGCAAGGTGGAGGATGGGGTGGCGGACGAAGGAGGTTGGCCGCAGTGGGGAGGTTGTCGTGGTGCTGACGGTGTATGAATGGGGAAATGGAGGGAGGGGGGTCTCAAACTTTGGGACACTCTTGTCTGAAATGTGGCAAAGTTACGAACTTATTCCCCGTTTAAAATTTCGGACATCACGTTGGTTGGGGATAGGACGGTAATCTCGCATCTTCCAAATATTTGCCGGTAAAGATTTCGGGCGAGGAGAGGGTGTTTTGCCGCCCACGGTGTATGAACGGGGCTGATAGGTAGGGCGGTTGTGTCACGTCTGAGGGAAGTTACACATCTGCCCCTATTTAAAATATTAGCCTGATCGATTTCGGACGAGGAGAGTTTGTTTTGCCGCCCAGCGTGGATGAATGGGGAAATGGAGGGAGATACACATGTCTTTCGGACGAGCTTGAATCAAATGTGTTTTGCCGCCCAAGTTTGGCGACCACTGTGTCTGAATGGGCTCAGAGGCCATCGTGTCACGTCTGATTGAAGTTACTAGTCTAGCCCTATCGACAGTGTAAATCCGGTCGATAAGGATGTCAAGTGTCAAGGGTAGACAGTAGTTTCCATCTCACAAACACTTGCTTCGGGTAGCCCACAAATGATAGTGGGTGTTTAGGCGCTTCATTCAAAACTTGACAGAATTAGCATTCACGTTTGCCCTGGGCCCTGGCAACTAAATCCAAATCCAATTTTTATTCGATTACGAATATCCACAGATAATTCTACGTTTTGTTATTTATTTCTTCAAAACCACAACAAAGATTTATTCCACCTTTATATATGATTATGATTTAGAAATGTCGTGATCTTCGAATTCAGTAGGTTGGATACACTTTTAGTCAAACAGTTATTTCATCCAATACAATATGCTCACATGAAAAACAGTTCACCTTATGTCAATCCTACAAGTACTGAGGATTACCTCGCCTAAAAAATTTGGATCATTACAACACATGGACAACATAGGGGGTCTTACAACATAATCCATTCAGAGACATGACACAACATGCAAGTACAATAATCTAATGACAATTTCAACTGCTATCTAAAGAAGAACTGGAATTACCCTGGGCTTCAGATAGCAGAAGCAGCAGGACCTCCTCCGTCTTCAAATGCAACATTCTTACTTCCTCCAATTCTTGGGTTGCTTGCATAATGCGTGCAGCTAATTGCATAATTTCCAGCTTCAAGATCGAGATTACATCATTCATGGCAGCCACACCATCTCTTTCTGCCTCTAGTAGAGCCTCAAGATCTAAAATATATGTGCTCAGACTGCTCTCCGGCGGTGTTGCCTCTGAACTGCTACCATCTGGTAACATGGATGGCGCACTGCTTCCACAAAGAGATTATGGGGTTATACATTGTGTCCTAGTGTGAACGGCATCCTGAAAGGTTTCCGCTGGACATAAGTAAGAGATAGTTATCGCATGATCCAGGCAGTAAGCTTACATGGTAAACGACATACGAATTATTGCCGAGCATGGCAAGCTATATTTAAATGGTTCGAAGCAGCATCAGCCGAAAAGAAATTGAAATGGTAAGATGAAACTAGGGATGTAAGTGGCAAATAAACGACATCCGCCAGTCCCATCTAGTTAGTTTTTGCTAGCTCCCTGGTTCATTTTCCTCAAAAAACAAAAACTCTTTTGAACTATCATACCACTAGTGGACTTTAATCGGGATTAAACGGGACCCAGTTGACATCCCTACTTGAAAGGGAGTGTACCACCACTATATTTAAGTTGCCAAGGCATCTAAGCAGTTGAAATAATCTGAGAAAGCACTTAACAGTGTGGCCTCATATAAACTACGAAGACAGTCTTGTGATGAAGTTCAGAGGAAAATTTAAGGACTCAAATGACCTAGGCATGCATTTCTTTACGATAGTACAGCACGCATTGCTGGCATATTGGCAAACTCAGGTATAGCATAACAAGTAACAAACAAGCATTCGAATCAAGCAATACAGCAAAGCAGACAACTGAACTATTTCTTATTCTGTAGGATTACACGTTGAGGGCACAAGCCAAGAAAGCATCCCACACGCATTACATTTCACATGTACTAAAACACACTGGCTTACCATATGTTGTTGTGAAGCCTCGCTGCTGTTGCAATGTTCTTTGAAGATATCGTCAGCATACCGTGGTTGCAAATCTACTTGTTATAGTTTATTCTGCACCCTTTATTTAGGTAAAATTAATTTTAGTTGCATGCACTGGTTCGAATTGATCATCAATGGTTCATCTAAACTAATGAAAGAAGGGTGTGTGCATACACGATAATATATCTGCTTCCCTCTATTTTTATGCTTGTTCGAGGTGCCAGCCCTAAAAGAACAAATATTTTGCTTGATGGGGTTGGCAGCTCCATAATTAATAGAAGCATCAAATTAGTCATGCAACTTGGGAAGATCAAGAACACACACAAAAATAATGAACAGAGGCTCGTAGGAGTGATGTAATAGCTAGCATCAAAAAATGTAGGGTAAAACGAACAAAAACCAGCGGAACCACATGCTAGTTTGCTGATGTGTAATTAAGCATAGAGAACATAAAGCAATCTGATGGAACCAACAGGTGGCATCAGAACAACACCATTATCATAAATATAGCATGCAAGAAGTAAAATAGTAGGCAGTGATATCTAGGAAGTACAGTAATACTTAGGCCAAAACTAAAGCATATTAACTATATGTGCACTGGTATGTAATTTAGCACATGTAACATGTTCACTGCGAGAAGTATGGCCCTACAGGTGCAAGCAGAATAACGCGTCTCATGAAAAACTGAATGATGCCCTGAAGAAATTCAAAGGTGCGGTGCTTATGCTAAGAAAGTGAACGTAGGCACCGGCCCTTTGGATAATAGTACCTGATTCTCGGCGGTGTATGGGTATCGTTGGCATACTTGATAGCTAAGGATCATCGATGGTGCTCGTGTTGCGGTTGAGTTTGGGCCGGTTGTCGCTGTCGCTGAAGCGGCTCCGGTGCTACGGTTGCGGCGCCTGTCGACATACAAGAAAGCTCATCTGTGGTAAGTGAATAGTTGCACGATAAAGAGAAAAACCGAAGGAGTACAGATCGAAATAACCTGATGAGGCTACGGCGTCGGTAAAGCAGGGCCGGTGGAGTTGAATATGGCGTTCGTGGAGAGGGTCTGGTGCAGTGGATGAAGGCTTCGGTGGGCGCGTTGTACAGTGCTTTCAGTGAGGTGGGTCTATTGCGGCGGACGAGGGCTTGTATGAAGGGCCAGCGAAGGGACGGACGAGGGAGCCAGTGAAGGGCCTGCACTGTGGTGGACGAGGGCGCCGGTTAAGCAGATCCGGTGCGGTGGACCATGATGGCGGTCAAGGAGATCTGGAGCGGTGTACAAGCCAGTCGCTGAAACGGCTCCGGTGAAGTGGTGAGTGGGCAGTTGGGGGTTCCAAGGTGCGGAAGGTAGATCCGTCGGGGTGTGAGGTCCACCGATGCGGCGGAGGACTAGATTCGGCGGCTTGCCGTGGTTGGGGGGTCGGGGAGGGTCTCTCGGGAAGAATGTTAGGGGCAAAGAGGGGAAAACAATGGAGTTACCAAAGCAGCCATTTTCCGTTCATGTGGTAGGGGTAAAACGGGTATATCGCAGGGCTAAACTTTCGGGCGCGAGATATTTCGATGTGAGCGGGAAGTTTGAAAGCTTTTTGGCGCCTGAAATTATATTTTGCTCTTTTACGACCGACTATGATATCATGGCCGAGAATTTGTTTGTTTTGCACGCAAAAAAAAGTGTAAGTTTTGAAAATCAATGTCTCCAACTAGAAACTTAGATTGTCCATTCAATTCAAATATGGATCATTGAGCTACTACAAGCTAATACCATCATATGGTGTAATTCAAATGAAATTCCAAATGTGTTTATCCTAAATATGATGACAAAAGCAAAAATGTGTATGTGTATGAATAAAGTGGATGATTATAAAGATTGAACATGCCCGTACGTGTATATCTCTAGGTTTGATATATGAATTTGAAATCGCGAAATCCTGGCTTAAAATGTACCTCTGTTTAAATGAATTACAAAAGCTAATGATGGAGTCGAATTCCAAAATTCCAATCTTAGGTTTGTAATTCTGGTACATCAAAGTATATCACGCATGTTCAAAAGTATCGTTATCTCATAGTCCAAACTGTGAAACAAATTGATCAACCTTGAGTGCACACACTATTGACCATGTATATCTCAATTACGCTAAAGTCCCTCAAATATAGACACCTCACTCTTTATCTG
>LR738710.1:363989177-364098610 GCA_902687465.1 Secale cereale
CCCCCCCCCCCCCCCCACACACACGGAGAATTCGTTCTCTCCCCCAAACACCAACACATGAGCACATTAACACCCCTCTCTCTTCTAAAGTCCGGACCCCAATATAGGTCTCTATCACTTTGTCTCTTGGGCATGCACACATCTCTTCGCCCACTCTCTAGCTAGGTCACCCGGCATCTCTCTTTCCCAAGCACACGCACTATGTAGAGTGTATCTTTCGAATACACACAAAACGTCGCCCCCAAACGTCTATCTCCCTAGTTATGTGGTTCTCGCACACTCACTTCACACACCATCCCCACTGCAAAACAAGCACACTTTGTCTCCTTGTGCACCACTCTCCTCTTTCTATCTCTCCCACATGCGGACCCGCCCCGGCTCCTCCCTGTATACATATATGTCGTGACTCTTTCCATAGCTCCCTAATGTATCATCGTTCTTGATCTCGCACATTGTTCTCTACACCATCTATTCTAGATCTCTCATGAAGTCCTCGCGATCCATCATTCCCCATCTCGGTCAGAGAGAACTATTCAACTAGTCTTCGCAGTGAAGTGACAATACACGCAGCAGCAGATGGGACACTTAATTAATAACCTGAACCAGCATGTTGGTGTTACTAAATCAGCCTTACCCAGTACTGCTATCATGTTTGCCAGTAGAGCACGCTTCTGTCCTGCATTAATTGACATATGGGCCCTCTTGTGGTAGACACATATGTCGTCGGTGTTACTATTTACACTCCGAGGGATGGTATATCCTGGTAGTAGTAGTAGAATTGAGATTTAATGCACTTTCTTCCCCGTCTTACACTCTTCTTCCTCCTCTCTTCCCCATCGTTGGCCGCACACCATTTTCCCCCGCTCTCTGCTCGCCCGCACGCGCTATCTTCCTTCATAGCTCGCGCGTTCCATATCCCCCCGCTCACTGCTCGGCCACATGAGAAGAACCTTCTTCGCTCGCCCGCCCGAATCCACTTCCCCGCTGGCTCGCAGGCACCGAAAACCCCAATGGCATAACCGACTAACACGCAGAGCCGCGATTGGAATTCCCTCCCCGATGTTCTCTTGGAGAAGATCTGTAATCGTATGGACCTACTCAGCACCGTCCGTCTGGCCGCATGCTCGGTGTCTTTGTACCGTCTACTCGTCTACAACCGGCCGGCTCTTTTCAAGACACCCTGCTTGCTGATGCCCGATCCTCGTAGGTGGCCCAGACACCGACTTGACGATCCTATGGAGGTTTCCGTGGCGCCCCTCGACATGCTACCACTACCCGTCCACCTGTCCTTCATGCGCGACCACTACTGGGCGGGCATGAAGGCCAACTGGATCGTCCTGATCCACCAATCCGGTAGTCCGTGGCGTCTCGTGGATATCTACACCTAGCGAGAGATCACCCTTCCATCTTTGGATACCGCCGCCATCGAGCCTCGCGGCCTGCCGGACACTCCTGCCTACTACGCACGAGACGCGTCGAGCTTTTGGCTCGACCTCTGTTTGCTGAAGGTTGTAATCTGCGAAGTGCCCACACCATCAGAAGACTACATGGATTACAAGCTCATTGTCGTGTTAAACATGGGATTAGTCTATTCGGAATCCGGTCACCATACATGGTTATGGCTCATCGTCGATCCTCTTTACCTAACACTTCTGTCTGATGCTATAGTGCATGATGGCATCGTTTATGTGGTCGACGCACAGATTGGCTGCCTATACTGGTGGAATCTATTGTCCTGTAATTGTTCTATCTCATCTCATCTTTACCTTAAGAATACGATTGCCTGTTCATTGTTACAAATTTAGAATATATAGTATGTCTATAACCACATCATTGATATATGTTCCTCTCATTTCCTAGATTTTTATGACCACACATGTTATTGTTATAGTTGGTATGAGAACAATTGGTATCTAATGATTGTTAGAATAGATATTATGAGTATAACCTCATGATTGCTATATGCTACTCTCATTTCCAGGATTTTTATAACAACGCATGTTATTGCTTAGAGTTGATATGATAACTGTAGTAAGTGCTATGGTAGAATATGAGTAGGCCCTGTCATATCTGTTTTCCTCTCATTGTTACATGATGTTTGAACCATGATATATTGCTAGAATATGAAAGCCATTGGCTTATTTTTTAACTTGGGGTATGATTATGACCACGGCATTGCAATTCTTTGTCTATGATATGTGTCACTATTATAATAATCTTAATTCCACACATACTCTGAACATGATTGTTTATTTGTGTCCTTTTGGTCTCCAATTTGAATTGTTGCAACAGACGTAAATGCGCTGGCCTTCATGATTCCAGGACCTGGAATCATACCAGCCAATGGGTGGTGCTTTATCGCTCGTTCAGCTGACGGTGGTCATTTGATGCTCATTTGCACGTACCAAATTGACCAAACCATTTCATCAAACCGCATGCAGTAAAATGCATGGGGCGTTCGTGACATTGATGGCTATGGATGCTTCGTGTTCAAGAAAGATCCCAGCTCCGTTGGGCCAGGCGTATTCAACTAGAGGCGGGTTTACAACCTCGGCAAACACTCCATGTTCCTCGGGCTCAATTATCCGATCATCCAACCAATCATCGATCATATCACCGGCGATGATTACCGTGCTATGCAACTTCCATTCGCCAGGGGGGCTGTGTTTACACATCATACCATGGGTTTCATGAATCACCATATCCAGAGATTCGTCGACACAACTTGTTGCCAGATAATCTTCAGTGTGTGAAAGGCATCAAGCTTCCATGCGATGGATGGCTTTTGCAAACCCGACATGCGGCGATGTGGTTCATGCCAACAGCAAATATGCACAATTTGATTCGTACTGATATGTAGACCGAGCCATGTATTCTGCTGCTGTAGCACGACCCTGTTTTGTTGGATATTATGTATTGTTGTTAGTTTGAAGCACTCCTCTGGTTTGAGGGATAGATACCTTTCTCGGATCAAGTGCATCCTAACTCACCTGCGCAGGATGTACTGATAATGATGATGGAGATGTTGTGCCGTATATATATATATATATATATATATATATATATATATATATATATATATATATATATATATATATCACTTAGGCTTCAAGTGCGTACTTGTTAGTTAAACCTATGGTTAAAATGTGACACTAAATATGACTAGTAAGTAGTACAGTAGCAGTACTAGTATACGTCGGTCACATTATTCATCATGTCCACACATTGAATTGACGTGACAACACACTGCGCGTGAGGTGACACAAGAATCCCGGCGGTGTGTTCAGGTATTCTGTACTTCAGATTTGGAGTACCACTTATCTGTCGAAATCTTTCATCATTCACTTAAAACAGTCGATTTATCATACATTGAGTACCATATAACTGGAATTACCCATGCAAGTCGAAGAATGATTGGCTGATGCTGCCGGATGGCGTCAAATTTGATCACACAGATCAGGAGCTAATCGAGCACCTTGAGGCCAAAGTGAGTGATGACAGCGCGAGATCTCACCCTCTCATCGATTTGTCCATACCAACCATCGACAGCGAGCACGGCATATGCTACACCCATCCTGAGAAACTTTCAGGTAAGACACCGATCGGTCGTCTACTTGCACAAACATATTCCATTGTTTATAGCTCTATTTTTTCTTTTTAGTCGTAGACCTGGTGAAGCAATTACAATTTGACTGCAACATGCCAAAGTTGTTATGAAAATGCCAACTATGTACACTAAAACCTGTATTTGACAATACTGCAGGTATCACACTGAGTGGCCTAAGCAAGCATTTCTTCCAATGCAATTCCAGGGCGTTCAAAAGGGGCACGTGGATGCGTCGCAAGATACAGTCGGAGTGCGGCATGCACGTGATTTGGCACAACACCGGCAATACCTTGCCGGTGATGGTCAACGGCCGGCAAACGGGCAGCAAAAAGGTTCTGGTGCTGCACACCAACAAGAACTTCGACCAGCAGAGGACCAACTGGGTGATGCACCAATACCACCTCGGGGACCTGGAACAAGAGAAGGAGCGGGAGCTGGTCCTCTGCAAGATTTTCTACCAGACGAACACCAGGGCCAAGAGTAAAAAGATTATAAGTTATTTTGGTATTAGTACTTGTACTACCTTGTCATTCGCAAGTTGGTATTGTTGTTAACGATCTCTTGGTATGAACTTGGCGTTTGCTTCCAACCATCATGCCGAGGGTCGACGTGGATATAAAGCTGAATCATTTGTTTCGAAACGAATTTTCACGCACCTGATAATTATTTGATGGGTAGCATAAGCACCTGCCGTTCGAATTCCCAGTTCTCAAAATTTTTCGAAACAAGTGCATGCTCTTATTATCACGATGAAAAAACAATATCCCTGCTGCATCAGAGTTATCAGTCTATACTTGCAGATTTCTCTCGTTTATTGAGCACGTATATTGTTTTTTCAGGTCGAGCAAGTTTCAACTGGGTTGTAGACTGCCCAGGCTTGGTTTTGTTTTTAACAGGCCCAACCCATGGCGACAACGGGGCACAAAGATCCAGCATGTATCTACTGGCCTCTAGCCCGCCAGCGTTAGTTACATTTTGTCTTACAACATTCATAGGCACTTTTTTTACTGAATCAAACACACAGCATAGTTCTATTTTCCTCTTGAAACGCATGTCCTACATCCATTTTCTAATATCTACATATAGTTTTACTAGTTCATATACACGTATCATTATATTGAAAATATATAAAATTCACTTTTCATATTTACATCCTTATTTTTGTGTCGGTGTACTAAGGTAGGGGTACCTCAGTACCCCAACTTGTGCACGGGCAGTTGCAGCTTTCCGCGGCAGGGTTTACTGCGTGCTCGCCGGAGACCTTCCTGCTCCTTATTAAACCATTCAAAAACAAAGTATACAAGACATGAGACCGAGACCCCGGCAAGAGGAGCTTGCCGGGAAGGCCGTACCAGGCTCAAGACTGCCCCGCTAACACAAGACCCTGGCAAGAGGAGCTTGCCAGGAAGACTAGAAGACAACGCCTCGGCGCTATATGCGCCCCGGCAAGGGCCTGGGGAGCGGCAAGCTCCCGGGCCCGGCAAGATCAAGGCCCCGGCAAGGTGCTTGCCGGGAAGGCTGCGCTGTGTGCCCACGCTCCAGCTCATCGGCCCACGCGTCGCCCTGGGGCCTATCCAGGGACGCGTGGCGGATGGCTGTGCAGCCTGGGGTACATGGTGGCACTCCACGATGATGGATCCATCGCCGTGGCAGACGGAGACGCCAGGGCGGGAGCTTTTGGGGTCGACGGCGACGGGCATTAAATGCCCTTGTCCCCCACTGTTAAAGTAGGTATAGACCACTGTTCTGTACTGTAGCTCCACTGTTCCCGCACTGTTACAACTACCACCTCTTTTACATTTTTACCCCTTTCTCCTACGTTGACACCTGTCGGTGACCCCTTTGCACTATAAAAGGAGGCCCATGCACAACGTGGAGGGGGTTCGGAACCTAGATCACTCTCACGCTCGGTGTAGCTGCTTCTTCAAGCTCCCGAGCACTCAAACTCAATACACAACCAAGCAGGAGTAGGGTTTTACGCGTCTACCGCGGCCCGAACCTGGGTAAAACTGCCCGCGTGCTCGCCACGATCTGCTCTTTGTGCTCCCTCCGCCCTCGTACCGCACAGACAAGGGGCTCCGGTCCCATAGGTGTTCGTGGCGGACAGTTTCCCCCGACATCTTTGGCGCGCCAGGTAGGGGGCGTCGAGGTTGTGCGAACCTGATCCGGCGTTCGCGCGGGCGCATTCTTCATCAACCTCTCCAGCTTCATCAGCAACTTCATCAGCTACAACTCCATGGCCCCGAAGAAGAAGGCTTCGGAGGTCGGAGGCCCGTCTGCGTCTCACCCGCCGCCACCAGAGCCAACGGTGGGCGGGGGAGATGCCGTCGGAAGGGTGGCCGCCGGTGAGGACACTCACGGCGCCACCAGATCCAAGAACAGGACGGACGACCGAACCTCGGTCTCCGTGGACGCGCCGCACCCATCTCAGCACACGACGACCCAGCAGCGCCATACCACAGGAGGTGGTATCCGCTTGCTGGGGCAAGGCCAAACCGGAGGCTCGCGGGACGCCCCGGACCCCCGTCCGGGCACAAGCAAAGCGAAGGCGCCGGCGCGGGACCCCGCTCCTTCTAACGTTGTTAGAAGTCCGAGCGTATCCCGCTCCTCGCACCGCTCGCCCGCGTTCCCCTCCACTCCGACAGAAGCGCTCGCAAGGGCGCAACTGCTCCTCGACTTCCCTCCAGCGGCCGACAAGGCCGAAGAATGGAGGGCCACCATCCGGAGCCTGATAGACTTCGCCAACAACGATTCTCCACAGCAGCCGTCGACCTCGCGGCCGCGGCAAGCTGAGAAGACGAAGGCTGACGGCAACAAGACTGCCGGGGGTGCGACTAGCGTGCATTCCCCGCCGTAGAAGCAGAAGACGCCGCCCCGCCGGAACAACCCCGACGACGGCTCCACCGCCTCGTCGGACCCGCGGGCTCGTCGGGACCAGCGCCAGGTCCTCGACGACCGGCGAGAAGAAGACGCTCGGACCACAATCGAGCGCCGCCGAGAAGCTCGGCGACAATCAGACAAGAGAGCTGGGAACACTGTCGACGCGCACGCGCCCGGTGAGCCAGGCGACTTGCCGTACGCGGCAGGCTGCCCTGCGTTCACCCGCGAGCTGCGGCGCGTCCAGTGGCCCAGCATGAAGAATTTTAAGCCCGACGTACCGGAGAAGTACGACGGCAAGACGCACCCCTCGGAGTTTCTCAGCGTCTACACCATCGCAGTGCAAGCTGCCGGGGGGCGCGACGAGAAGATCTTGGCGAACTACTTCCCGCTCGTGCTAAAGCCGAACGTCCGTTCGTGGCTCATGCACTTGCCGGAAGGTTCCATCTCTTCTTGGGCCGACCTCTGCCACCAGTTTGTTGGCGCCTTTACCGGCGGCCACAAACCTCACGGCCAGGAGAGCGATCTCCACATACTGGCCCAGAAGGAAGGCGAGACCCTGCGCAAGTATATCCAACGCTTCAGCCGGGTGCAGCACAACATCCCTGACGTTCACCCTGCCGCGGTCATCAGCGCGTTCCATCAGAACGTGCGTAACCGCCGCATGCGTGAGGAGATGGCGATGACGAAGATTCGGGATGTCAGCGAGCTCTATGCTCTTGCTGACAAGTGCGCACGCGCAGAAGAGGGGAGGAGACTCCCCGGGGAGGATACTGGCGCAGGAGGAAGCGACAGTGACGACGCCGCCCCGGCAAAGAAGAGCCGGCGGCGGAACAACAGGAAGAAGGGCAAGAAGGAGGTGCTTGCCGTCGAGAAGTCCGGCAAGGAGGCCCCCGCCAAGCAAGCGCAGGCTGGCGGCTCCGGCAAGGAGCCCGCCCCTGCAGCGGCGGCCGACAAGCCGGGTAGCTCCGACAAGCAATACTGTAAGATCCACCGCACCAAGGGTCACGATCTCTCCAACTGCAAGCGCGTCGAGTACCTCGTCGAGCAGCAGAAAGCTGAGTACGAGAGGCGCGACAAGGAGAAGGCCCAAGGTGGCGGGGAAGAGCCCAGCAAGAAGCGGCCGTTCAACGGCCGGGGAGGACGCCGCGGCAAGGCTAAGCAGCGGCAAGGAGATCGACCTCCCCGGGGCCGCGACAACGATGATGAAGACATGGAGGACGAGGAGAACAGCGAGCAGGAGTTCCAGAAGGCCACGGAGGTCCTGTGCGTCGACGGTGGCGCCTCCCTGCATACCTCCCACCGCCAACTCAAGCAGTGGGTGCGTGAGGTAAACGCAGCGGAGCCGCCCGTGGAGTCGCGCAGGCTCCTCAAATGGTCCAGCACGCCCATCATTTTTTATCTTGAGGATCACCCTGACCGCACCACTGCGGTCGGGTGCTTGTCGATGCTGGTTTCTCCCACCATCCGCAACCTCAAGGTCACCATAATGTTGGTTGACGGCGGGGCCGGGCTGAACTTGGTCTCCTCCGCTGTGATCAACAAACTCCAGATTCAAGATGGCGAGCTCGAAGAGACCGGTTCATTCCAAGGAATCAACCCGGGAAGGAGCAAGCCCAAGGGAAAGATCACTCTGCCGGTGACCTTTGGCGGGGAGCTCAACTTCAGGACTGAGCGCATCACTTTCTACGTCGCCGATATTCCATTGCCCTACAATGGAATACTTGGCCGTCCTGCCCTCGCCAAGTTCATGGCAGCTTCCCACTATGCCTACAACGTGCTGAAGATGCCGGGGCCGATAAGCGTCATCACTGTCCATAGCGACAAGAAGGATGCGCTTATCTGCGCCGACAAGATCTACCGGGATGCGGCAGCTGCGGCCGAGAAGGATACTCTTGCCGCTGAAGCTCCCGGGGGGAAGAAGACGAAGACCAAGTCCGGCAAGTGCTCTGGGACCCACTCCGGCAACCGCACCTCCTCGGAGTGCTGCGCTGCCGTCGAGGACGTTCCATCGAGCTCCACCGGCAAGAGTAAGAAAGGAATGGCTGCTCCTCCGGCAACCAAGAAAGTGTCCGCAAAGGAGGACGGCACTGGTGGTACCTTCACCATCAGCGCCACCCTTGACAGCAAATAGGAAAGCGCGCTCGTCACCTTCCTGCGGGCGAATGTCGATGTGTTTGCCTGGCAACCATCTGACATCCCCGGTGTTCCCAGGAAGGTGATTGAGCACAAGCTTGCTGTCTTTCCTCATGCGCGGCCCATCAAACAGAAAGTGAGGAAGCAAGCCGTGGAGCGCCAAGAATTCATCAACGAGGAAATCAAGAAGCTAGAAGCAGCAGGCCTAGTTAGAGGTGTGATCCATCCGACGTGGTTGGCAAACCCAGTCGTCGTGCGCAAGGCCAACGGGAAGTGGAGACTGTGTATAGACTTCACCGATGTCAATAAAGCATGTCCCAAGGATCCATTCCCTTTGCCGCGCATTGACCAGATCGTTGACTCCACTGCCGGATGTGAGCTACTCTGCTTTCTTGATGCATACTCAGGCTATCATCAGATTTTCATGGCCAAGGAAGATGAAGAGAAGACTGCATTTATCACTCCATGTGGCACTTATTGCTTTATCCGCATGCCATTTGGATTGAAGAATGCAGGCTCAACCTTTGCAAGGGTAGTGTACACTGCTTTTGAGCCACAGATCCACAGGAATGTAGAAGCTTACATGGATGACATCGTGGTGAAGAGCAAGAGCAAAGAAACCCTGATTCAAGATTTGGAAGAAACATTTCAGAACCTGCGCAGGATACAGCTCAAGTTGAACCCCGAGAAGTGCGTCTTTGGAGTCCCCTCCGGCAAGCTTCTCGGGTTCTTTGTATCGCAGAGGGGGATTGAAGCCAACCCCGACAAGATTAAAGCCATTGAGCAGATAGAGGCCCCGAAGCGCATCAAGGATGTCAGGAGGCTTGCAGGTTGTGTTGCTGCCCTCAGTAGGTTCATTTCAAAGTCTGCAGAACGCGCCCTACCTTTCTTCAAAATTTTGAAGAAGGCAGGTCCCATGAAGTGGACTCCGGAAGCGGAGGCGGCGCTGCAGGATTTGAAACGATACCTGTCCTCCACTCCTATACTTGTCGCACCTAGGCCACAGGAAAAGTTGTTGCTATACTTAGCAGCAACCAACCAGGTGGTTAGTGCTGCGTTCGTAGCGGAGAGGGAGTCCGACGAGGAGTCAGCACCACCGGCAAGCGAATCCAGCGACAAGCAGGGGGCTGCTCCGGCAAGCTCTGGCCCCGACAAGGAAGACTCTGCGCAGGAACAGGATGAGGCGCGGAAGAAGATGGTGCAGCGCCCAGTGTATTTTGTAAGTTCCCTTCTCCAGGGGGCTAGATCAAGGTACTCTGGCGTGCAAAAATTGCTTTTCGGCCTCCTCATGGCCTCGAGAAAGCTGCGCCATTACTTCCAAGCCCATGAGATAACGGTGGTCACTCGCTTTCCGCTGAAAAGGATATTGCATAACCCGGAAGCAACAGGCAGGATCGTCGAGTGGGCACTGGAGCTATCGAGCTTTGGACTCAAGTTTGAAAGTACTTCAACCATACAGAGCCGAGCTTTGGCAGAATTCATAGCTGAGTGGACCCCAACACCAGATGAAGAAGTTCAAGAAACAAGCGCACCCGTACAAGAAGCGACAAGTGAATGGGTAATGTATTTTGACGGTGCCTTCTCGCTGCAAGGCGCCGGTGCTGGCGTGGTACTCATCGCGCCCACCGGAGAGCACCTCAAATATGTTATCCAGATGCACTTTCCCAGGGAGCAAGCGACAAACAACACTGCAGAATATGAAGGCTTGCTTGCCGGCCTCAGGATTGCGGCCGAACTTGGGATCAGAAAGCTGATTGTGCGGGGAGATTCTCAGTTGGTGGTCCGACAAGTTAACAAGAGCTATCAGAGCCCTTTGATGGAAGCATATGTCGATGAAGTGAGAAAGCTTGAAGAGCACTTTGAAGGTTTGCAGATGGAGCACGTCCCGAGAGCTCAAAATGAAATTGCAGACGGCCTTTCAAAGTGCGCTTCGATGAAGTTACCTGTGGAACCAGGGACCTTCTTACTCAAGCTGACTCAGCCATCCGTTACACCATCAATTGGGCAGTCCAAGAAGAGAAAGTTGGTCTCCGGCGACTACTTGCCGGCGGATCTTCCTGAAACCGCCGCCAAGGTCCCCAAGATCAACAACCAGAACGCTGAGGAACAGTTTGCTCCTGCAAGCACTCGGGCTTGTACAGTTGAAGCAAGCGTTCCCGGCAAGCCTCGCCCCGGCGAGCTTGCCGGGGGACCGTCAGCTCCGGCAGAACCAGAGGTCCTTGCCGTAGAAGCTGAGGTTCCCGCAGCGGCCCTCGAGCCTTTAGTCCTTGCCGTTGAGCCTCGAGCTCCGGCATGGGCACAGCAGATAGTCCGTTTTCTGCAAACTGGAGAACGTCCCGACGACCCTCAAGAGATAGAAAAGATAACCAGACAGTCAAGTATGTACCAGTTCGTGGATAATGAGCTGTACAGAAGAAGACTGAATGGTGTCAGACTGAAGTGCATCTCCAGAGAAGATGGACAGAAGCTGTTGGCGGAAATACACGGAGGCATATGCGGCCACCACATTGGCGCAAGGGCGCTTGCCGGGAAAGCTTTCCGGCAAGGGTTCTTTTGGCAAGAAGCCCTCCAAGATGCAACTGCACTAGTAACCAAGTGTGAAGCGTGCCAGTTCCATGCAAAGCAAATCCATCAGCCAGCTCAAGCTCTCCAAACAATCCCTTTGTCATGGCCCTTCTCGGTCTGGGGGCTCGATATCCTCGGCCCTTTCCCTCGTGCTGTCGGGGGCTTTGAGTACTTGTACGTTGCAATCGACAAGTTCACAAAGTGGCCAGAAGTGGAGCCAGTGAGGAAGGTGACAGCACAGTCAGCAGTCAGGTTCTTCAGGTCAATTGTTTGCCGTTTCGGAATCCCTAACAGGATCATAACCGACAACGGTACACAATTCACTAGTCGCACCTTCATGCAGTACGTCCAAGACCTTGGCGCCAAGGTCTGTTTCGCTTCTTTTGCTCACCCAAGGAGCAACGGTCAAGCGGAGAGGGCAAATGCTGAAGTGCTGCGCGGACTCAAGACGAGGACCTTTGACAGGCTGCGCAAGTGCGGAAAAAATTGGATAGAGGAGCTCCCGGCGGCTCTTTGGTCAATCAGAACGACACCGAGTCGAGCCACCGGACAGACACCCTTTGCCCTAGTCTATGGGGCAGAGGCAGTTCTCCCCACGGAACTCGTATACGGATCTCCTCGAGTACTCGCTTATGATGAGCTCGAGCAAGAGCAACTGCGGCAAGATGACGCATTGCTCCTTGAGGAGGGACGTCTCCAGGCTGCTGTACGAGCTGCTCGATACCAGCAAGCTTTGCGCCGCTACCATAGCCGCAAAGTCAGGGCCAGGAGTCTCGAGGAAGGCGACCTTGTTCTTCGGCGCGTTCAGTCCGCCAAGAATTCCAACAAGTTGACGCCGAAGTGGGAAGGCCCTTATCGGGTGAGACAATTTACGAGGCCCGGCGCTGTCCGCCTCGAGACCGAAGAAGGCTTACCGGTGAGCAACTCCTGGAACATAGAGCATCTTCGCAAGTTTCACCCCTAAGGCGCGGTTGCCGTGATCCGCTCCGGCAACCACCTTTTGTACAAGCTTTGCCGCTGTTGCATGTAACCCTTTGTACAAAGCCGGGCGCAGACCCCGTGCATCAGTAAAGTTTTTGTGTTTTTTGCATCGATTGCCTTTTGCATGCTTCTCTTTGCTATTTGCATGTTCTGTTTGGCATTTGGTGCAACACTCAAGTATACGGTAAGCATTAGCACGCCGAAAGGCCATATGCTTGTTTCCCTCTCCCTTTTCCTTCCTCTTAAGCAGAAGGAACGTTCCTCGCGCACAAGTTTGCCGGGGGGGAAGGAGGTGGAGGAGGAACCAAGTGCTGTTCAAGAAAGAGAAGTCTTACCGGAAAGCAAGCAACATAAGCAAGCAACATATGAGAGATAAGTTGTTAGAATTCGACCAGTTCAAATTTTAAATTTTAGTTGTCTTCCTTGAACGATCACATTTTGTATGGAAAACCTGTGCGCGGAGGAACCTACCCGTAGCTTGGCGCACCCTTATCTTGTTTTCGAGTTCACTCAACGATTTAAGTGAGCTGCGACAAGTGTCGCGCCCTTGCTTCGTTTCCGAGTACGCTCAGCAAGCTAAGTGCGTTGCGACTAGCTGCGGCAAGGTTGCTTGCCGGCGAGGACCTTGGCCAGCAGGCTGCTCAGAGTCCAGCACTCAGCGCTCGCGGCAAAGGCCCCTTGCCGGCAAGCTCCCCGGGAGCGTAGGGTGAAAAACATACAAAGTCAAGGATTAAGACAAGGAAGATAACATTGCACTGATTGATCAAAATAAAGTAAATATCTTACAAAGGATAACTTGTCGCAATGGACTAATAAGTTCATGACATAATGTGCAGCAACGAAAAGATAAAGATAATGGAGCCCTAGTCTACGCGGTCGCCCTCCTTCCTGCCAAGCTTTGCCACCTTGGCGATGATGTGGCCGACCTGCTCCTTCAGGGCCTCCGTGTCTGCATCAGCCGGCAAGCTGCGAAGAACGTTGGTGAGATTGATCCCCGGGTTGCGGTACACGATCTTCGTCAGCACCCGCTCCAGAGTTCCCGCGCAGAGCAGGCGCGACTCCTCGGCCAGCTGCGCGGGGATGCGGTTCCGGAGACCTGCAAGGGCCGGCGCGATCCCTCTGAAGAAGAGGCTGAGCTTGGCGCTGTGCGGGAGATCCGGATCCGGCGAGTAGATGAGGTGTTCGACCTTCAGCGCCAGCAGCTCCTGGTCAATGTTGGACGCAGAAGAAACCAAGTCTTCGGTCCATACCTCGATGGTCTGGCGGAAGAGCTCGGATGCCTTATTGACGCTGTCCACCAAAGTCCGCTCCTTGCGGAGCTCCTCCTTCAGCTTGTTCTCCTGAGCCCGGGCAGCGTCGAGCGAATCCTTCAGAGTGGTGACCTTCAGTTCCAAGTCCTCAATGGAGTCCTTGGCGGCCTTCAACTCGTCGCCCCTCTTGGAGAGACTCACTTGAAGCTCAGAGTTTGTGTGAGCGTCCTTCTCGCGCTCCAAGATGAGCGCGGCAACCTTCTCTGCGCTCACCTTCAGCGCCTTCTCCAACTGTTCAACCTTGGCGGCAAGCTCCTTCTTGGCGTCTTCCGCGGCAACCGCGGCGGCTTTCGCCTCCTTCAGCTCCCCGCCAAGGGCAGCCTCGCGAGCGGCAAGGTCCTCCTCATGGGAGTCCAGCTCGACCTTCCGCTGCGCGAGCTCTCCCTCTCGCCGGGACATCTCCACCCCGGCGAGCCGCTGCTGTTCGTCAGCTTCAGCCTTCTCGAGCACCCACTCCTGGTACTCGCCGGCGAGACGCTCACGTTCCTCCGCCACCTCGCGGAGGGCCGCCTGGTTGGCGGCGCTGAGCTCCGCCGCACGCTTCTCCATTTCCGCGGCGGCCTTGGCTGCAAGGGCCTCCCGGGAGGCGAGCTTCGCCTGCCTGGCCCGGTAAAGAGCCAGGAGCTGGTGGAGCAACCTCTCCTCCTCGGGCCCCTCACTCCCGCCAGGCGCCTCGACGATCTTCAGGCCTGCGGAGGCGAGGACTTCTCCGTCGAATGCCTCGCCCTCCGCAGGAGCTCGCGAGGAAGACCCCCAAGGCATCTGGATGAAGACGCCATTGGGGGCCTCAAGATAGTACCCCTGCTCCTTGCTGGCGGAGGGACCGGTGGCCGGTGCAGCATCCGATGCTCCCGCCGCCTCCGGGCCGGCGGTGCGGTCACCGTCCCCCTCCCCGGCCGCTGCGTCTGCAGCCGGAGCAGTCTCCTGCGCGGCCGGCTCGGCGGCCTCGGCCATCTCCTCGACGACAGGAGCGTCGCCGCCGCCGCCCTGCGCGCCCTCCTCCTCGAGGTTGATAACCTCCGTCTCCATGGGCTCAGGAGGAGGAAGATCTAAAAAGAAGAAGAAGGAAAAGAAGTTCAAGACTCAAGCAAATATCCGAAAAGAGGCAAGCCAAGAAGACAAGTCACAAAACATACCTTGGCGGACGTCCTCAGCGGCGGGCTCCCTCGCTGGGGAGCTCGGCCTTGGCGGAGTGGCCGCCCTCGCCGGGCTGATCGCCCTTGGCGGGGTACTCTGCCTCGGCGGAGTACCCGCCCTTGGCGGAGCACTCTCCCTTGCCGGAGAGTTCTGCCTTGGCGGGGACGGCGGGGCCTGCGGCTCCTCAACGACAGTCTCCGGGCGCTCTTCCCGCTGTGGCTCCACCTCTGCACAGAACAAGATAGGAAACATCAAGACATGAAGACAAGACCAAATCCTCAGACGTACCCCGACAAGCAGAAAAGAGTAAACCCCAGACTTACGCTGGGTGCTGCGCTGCGGGCTGCGCTGGGGGCTGCTCCTCGGAGCAGCGCTCGGGTCCGGCAGGCTCGGCTCCGGCACACCCCCTGTTGCCGCAGCTGCCGAGTCTTCCGCGACCTCGGCCTCGGGCGCCTTGGCCTTCTTCGCCGCGCGATGGGCCAGGGTCCTGAAATCAGAGCAATAAACAGAGTCAGCATCAACAAAAAACCAAGACAAAAATCAAGAAGATGTAAGGTCTTGGATCCTTACTCCTGGTCCTCCTCGTCGTCCTCGCTCAGGGCGGAGAAATCATACTCCACCGTGGGCGCGTCGGTGCGAGGAGCGGAAGATGAAGACTCCCTCGCGCGCTTGGTGTTCACCGGGGCTGGGGGCTGCGAAGACCCAGCCCCCGTGGTAGCCGGCGCCCGAGGAGCGGGCGGAGCCGCTGCTCCGCTCCGAGAAGACCCTTGCCGGCTCGGCGCCGGCCTGCGAGGCGCCTCCGTCGTGGTCCGCGCGCGGGCTGCCTCCGCTGTGGCTGGTGCGCCGGAAGGCCTTGGCGCGGCTTGACTCCCCCGGGGAGCCGCCCGGCGAGCTGGCTGTTGCCGGGGCGCCTGCGCCCTCTCCCCCGTCGCCGCCTTGCGGAGGCGCTTCGCCGGGGACTGCCTCGGGCTTGCCGGGGGAGGGGAGCTCTCCGACGAGGAGAGGTCGTCGGCGTACAACTCCATGGATCCGCCGGAGTCCTCGGCCTCCTCCTCCTCCTCCTCTTCCCCGGCCGGCTCACTGGGCCCAGCGTCCTGCGCTGCGGCCCCCTTTCCCTTGGCGCCTCCGCCCCTCGCGGCGCCTCTGCTCCCTCCGGCGGTACCCTCCATTGCCGCGGCCTCGGCCGCGATCCCATGGATCCCGGAGTGCCTCAGCGAGGGGACCCCGGCGAGCGCGTCGGGAGGAAGCTTCAGCAACCTGCGGATCTCCGCCTCCTCCGCCTGGGTGGACGCGTCCGCAGCCTCCGCCTCTTCCGGCGAGTATCCGAAAATTCCTGCCGCCGCGGCTGCGGCGGCCTCTTCGGCCCGAGAAGCTATGTAGGCGATCTCCTGCTCGGTGGTGTCCCGCGTGTGCTGCTTGAGGTCGTCCTTGTTCTTCGCCACCTCTGCGAGGTTGTCGTAGAAGTTGAGGACGTCGATGGGCTTCAGAGCGATCCACGTGCGGTCCACGCCGTGCGAGTCACACATGGGCATCATGGCGAGGATCCGATCCCTGACGATGTTGTTGCAGAGCGGCACCACTTCCCGGGGAGTCCTGAACCACTCGGGGTGTGCCGGGTCGTACTTGAAGAGTTCCCGGACCATTCCCCTCAGCTCCAGCGTGGTGAAGTTGAAGTTGAGCCCGGGGCGCAGCCTCATTATATCTGCCGGGCCGCCGTACTCCCAGGCCGGCCTCTTCCGGTCTTGGAGAGGGGCGATGCGCCGGCGGAGGAAATCTGCGCCCACCTCAGCAACTGACAGCTTGGCCATCCGAAGACGAAGAATCCGGACGAGGGCGATGTCGAGCTTGATGTCGTCCGAATCTAATTCGCTCCAGTCCCTGCCGCGCACGATGGGCGTTGTGCGCGGCGCGGTGAAGGCTTGCGGCTGGTCTTCTACGATCCAGCACCACTCCGCTCGCCATTCCTCCCACTTGCCGCGGAGCTCCCCCGGCAAGTACGCACCCTTTTTATTCAGATGGAAAACCCAAGAAATTCCTCCGGAGAGGGGGGCGTCGGCCTCGGCTCTAGGAGTGAAGAAATGCCTAAAAAGTGCTACATTGGGGTGGACTCCTATGAAGTTTTCGCACATGTGTGCGAAAACAGCCATGGTGAGGATGGCGTTGGGGGTGAAGTCAAGCAGATGGAGGCCGTATGTGTTCATTATGTCGCAGAAGAAGTTTGAGAAAGGAGGACAGAGACCACAATGAAAGAAGGCAGCAAAAAAGTAGTACCCGCCGGGATAGCTGTCCTTGGCGGCGGCTGGATATGCTCGCGTGCGGGGATGCGCGTCGGTTTCCTTGGACCAGAACAAGTAATACTTGTTCCAGAGCTCCCGCACGCCGAGCTTCGGCGGGAAGACGAGATGCTGCTTCCGGTACGCAATGAGCTTGGCCGCTTGCTCCGATTTCTCCCGCTTGGACTTCTCCGCCTTCGCCTTGTCGGTCTTTGGGGCCATGGCGGACGCGGCGGAAGGAGGGGAACGAAGAGCTCGGCGGCGGCGGAGATGTGGAGGCAGAGCGCAAGAGAGAATCTTTGGAGAAGGAAGACGATGCAATGAAAGCGCAAGGAGGGGAACCGCGCCCGCTTCCTCTGCTTTTATGGGGGAGTGGGGGGCGTTTCGCCCTTTCCATTAAGAGATCGTGGGCACGTCCCATCCCACGGCGCCGCGATCGACGCGTGCCGTTACAGTGGGGTGCGGCGGATACGGAAGTGGATTCGGCGCGCCGCGGGCCGCGGGTGCCCGTGCACTGTTTTGGGCCTGGCCCAACAGCGCTCGGCACCGTGTGTGGCCCAGGCCCGGGGGCTCCTGTCGGTGTACTAAGGTAGGGGTACCTCAGTACCCCAACTTGTGCACGGGCAGTTGCAGCTTTCCGCGGCAGGGTTTACTGCGTGCTCGCCGGAGACCTTCCTGCTCCTTATTAAACCATTCAAAAACAAAGTATACAAGACATGAGACCGAGACCCCGGCAAGAGGAGCTTGTCGGGAAGGCCGTACCAGGCTCAAGACTGCCCCGCTAACACAAGACCCTGGCAAGAGGAGCTTGCCAGGAAGACTAGAAGACAACGCCTCGGTGCTATATGCGCCCCGGCAAGGGCCTGGGGAGCGGCAAGCTCCCGGGCCCGGCAAGATCAAGGCCCCGGCAAGGTGCTTGCCGGGAAGGCTGCGCTGTGTGCCCACGCTCCAGCTCATCGGCCCACGCGTCGCCCTGGGGCCTATCCAGGGACGCGTGGCGGATGGCTGTGCAGCCTGGGGTACACGGTGGCACTCCACGATGATGGATCCATCGCCGTGGCAGACGGAGACGCCAGGGCGGGAGCTTTTGGGGTCGACGGCGACGGGCATTAAATGCCCTTGTCCCCCACTGTTAAAGTAGGTATAGACCACTGTTCTGTACTGTAGCTCCACTGTTCCCGCACTGTTACAACTACCACCTCTTTTACATTTTTACCCCTTTCTCCTACGTTGACACCTGTCGGTGACCCCTTTGCACTATAAAAGGAGGCCCATGCACAACGTGGAGGGGGTTCGGAAACTAGATCACTCTCACGCTCGGTGTAGCTGCTTCTTCAAGCTCCCGAGCACTCAAACTCAATACACAACCAAGCAGGAGTAGGGTTTTACGCGTCTACCGCGGCCCGAACCTGGGTAAAACTGCCCGCGTGCTCGCCACGATCTGCTCTTTGTGCTCCCTCCGCCCTCGTACCGCACAGACAAGGGGCTCCGGTCCCATAGGTGTTCGTGGCGGACAGTTTCCCCCGACATTTTGTTGTTGTTTTCCCTCCCAGCGCTGATTTTTTTTACCACTGGTTTTCCCTTAAACCAACTCAATTGTCCCACGTCTTATTTGCTTACAAAAACAAAACGATTGTTTTTTGGCAAATCAATAAGTTCTTAAAAAATATTTATCATTCGGTATTACAAAAGTTCGGACTCCACCGAAATATGCAAAATAAGGTTGAACTTTTTGACAATGGTCCTGGGCAGAAAATGGGTTGTAATAAATTACTTAAGAATTAGCAAATGGGCTGCAAATTATTAAAAAATAGCAAATGGGCTCTATGTTGTCTGCCACAAATTTGGAGTGGGCCTACTAAGTTCATGTGTACACAAGGTTTATCAAAAAAGAAACTTAGTCAACAATCGACTCTACCAGCGTTAGACCGTTAGATGTCAATCTAACGGCAATCGTGCTTCTTCAGTCTCTGATCTTCCTGCCCCAGCCGCCCAAACCAGCACCGTCGGAACCGCCTGCTCCCGCCTCCTGTGGCCGGCTGTGCTGCTCAGCAGGCCTCACGGCCCCATCATATACTCACATCCCTGGCATGTCTATCCCTCTACTCACCCACACCTCCTATTATTTTCCGGCGACGGCAGCCGAACCAGTCAACCCTCGTACTCTCCACCCCGTGGGCAGCCACTGCCATGTCTTCCCCGGCTCCGTGTCTTTCCCTACGTAGGCCTCGTCGTCGTCCACCGCCCTGGTGCTCTCGGCGCGGCGTGGTCAACGTTGTCAACAAACGGTATCTATCGGAAATGGACTGTACGTGGAGAGGCTGACAGCTAGGTCAACGGCCGCACACAAGGAAATGCCTCCTTATTACGCGCAAAATAATGATTCCTCCACCTGACATCTGGGACCCGCCAGAAGGGCCTCTGTATTTCGCGAAAAAAACGTTCCCTCCGTTGACAGGTCGGACCCACCAACTATATCTTCGCATGCAAGCAAGTGGCTCCTTATTGCGCACACAAAAATGAATACCCCCTGCCAGCTGGGAGCCACCACAGTGGGAGGCTGACTTGTGGGCCTACTAAGTTAACGGGGATGGAGGGCTTTGTCAACTTAGTCAATATGAACATTTCTAGCTCCAGTGACCGTACGATGTCCATCCAACGGCCTTAGTGCTTCTTCAACCTCTGGTCTTCTTGCTCCAGCCGCCCAAAGCAGTGCCGGTCGTGCCGCCTGCTCCTGCCTCCCATGGCCGGTTGTATTGTCGTGGAGGCCTCACCGCCCCCATACTACTCCCACCACTGGCCAGGCCATCCCTCCACTCACCCACACCCCCTGTTATTCTGCGGCGACGGCAGTCTCACACCGCAGCAGAAACAGTGAACCCTCGTACTCCTCTCCGCGTGGGCATCCACTGCCACGTCTTCCCCGGCTCCGCGGCATCCCCTACCTAGGCCTCGCCATCGTCCACCGCCTTGGTGCTCTCGGTGCGGCGTGGTCAATGTGGTCAACGACCGACTTCCATCGGAAGAGTACTGTACGTGGAGAGGCTGGCAGCTGGGTCTACGGCCACATCCTAGTTTTTTGTGATTTGCCAAGTAAGTCGCTTTGTCACGCCTATTGGGCTACAGATCTTTCAAGACGAGGAGAGCTTTATTCGGCTGGCCGAGAAAATGGCCTATCAGTAATGAGAAATGGGTTGTACATTTTTAAAACACATCAAACCGACAATTAGTTTCAAATTTCTTTTTTTCATTTCGAGATTTTAAATTGCACTGATTTTTATGCGTGGACAATTTGTTGGATTTTATATTGATATACATTTATTTTTAAAATCAGTTTGAATGTGACTCAAAATTTCGGGATTAAAAACAGTTCGGACCGCACCGAAATATGCAAAATTTCGTATAATTTTTTAACTGTGGCCACAATATGGGTTGTAATGCTAACAAAAAGAATATGGGCTCCAAAATACCCTTAAGAATTAGCAAATGGGCTGTAAATTATTAGAAATAATGGCAGACGGGATGCATGATGTTTTCCACAGATTTGAGGCTTTCATAAAAAAAAGGTTGACGCACAAGCAGTGACTGTTGGATGTCCATCCAATGGCCGTCGTGCTTTTCAATTTCTGCTCTTCCTGCTCCAGCCACTCAAACAAGCACCGACGGGACTGCCTGCTCCCTCCGCCCCGCGGCCGGCTGTGCTGCCGCGCAGGCCTCACTGCCCCACCACTACCATAGCTAGCCTAGCCATCCCTCTACTCACCCACACCTGTTGTTATTCTCTGGCGACGGCAGACGAACCAGTAAACCCTCGTACAGTCGTACTCCCCTCCGCGTGGGAAACAACTGCCGAGTCTTCCCTGCCTCCGTGTCGTTCCCTTCCTAGGTCTCGCCGTCGTCCACCGCCCTGGTGCTCTCGGCGCGGCCTGGTCAACGTGGTCAACGACCGACATGCATCTGAAGTGGACTGTACGTGGAGAGGCTGACAGCTGGGTCCATGGCCGCACGCAAGGAAATGCCTCCTTATTACGCGGAAAATATTGATTCCTCCACCTGACATCTGGGACCCACCGAAAGGGCCTCTGTATTTCGTGAAAAAAAAACATTACCGCCGCTAACAGCTTGGACCCACCAGCTATATCTTCGCACGCAAGGAAGTGCCACCTTATTACGCACAAAAAAATGAATACTCCCCCTGCTAGCTGGGACCCAGTATAGTGGCAAGCTGACTTGTGGGCCTACTAAGTTGACGGGGATGGAGGGCTTTGTCAAGTTAGTCAATATGCACGATTCTAGCTCCAATGACCGTACGATGTCCATCCTACGGCCGTAGTGCTTCTTCAACCTCTAGTCTTCTAGCTCCAGCCGCCCAATCCAGCGCCAGTCGTGCCTCATGCTCCTGCCTCCCGTGGCCGGCTGCGATGCGGCAGAGGCCTCACCGCCCCCTAGTACTCCCATCGCTGGCCAGGCCATCCCTCTACTCACCCACACCCCATGTTATACTACGGTGACGACAACCTCACACTGCAGCGAACGAGTGAATCCTCATACTCCTCTATGCATGGGCATCCACTGCCGCGTCTTCCCCGGCTCAGCATCATCCCCTTCCTAGGCCTCGCCAACGTCCACCGCCCTGGTGCTCTCGGTGCGGCGTGGTCAACATGGTCAAGGAACGGCTTCCATCGGACATGGACTGTACGTGGAGAGGCTGACTGCTGGGTCCATGGCCGCAGCAAGGAAGTGCATCCTTATTACGCGCAAAATAATTATTCCTCCACCTCACAGCGGGGACCCACCAGCTACATCTTCGCACGCAAGGAAGTGCATCCGGGCAAAAAAAAATGATTCGCCCCCGTGACTGCTGGGACCCACCAGCTATATCTTCGCTTGCAAGGAAGTGTCTGACAGTCGGGACCTACCTGATCGAAGCGTACATAGCATTGTCATTCTGGTTGCGAATGTGTACGTACATACTGGTCGATGTAGAGGCGCGCACGTGTCGTAGTAGAGGCGCGCACGTAGCATGTACACGTACGTACAGCGGCTGATACGTCTCCAACGCAACTATAATTTTTTATTCTTCCATGCTATTATATATGATGTTTTGGATGTTTAATGGGCTTTATTTAACACTTTTATATTATTTTTGGGACTAACCAATTAACCCAAAGGCGCAGTGCAGATTGCTGTTTTTTTGCCTATTTCAGGGTTTCGCAGAAAAGGAATATCAAACGGAGTCCAAACGGAATGAAACCTTCGCGAGAGTTATTTTTGGAACAATATCAACACAGAAGACTTGGAGTACACGTGAGGGAACGAAGGAGGCGGCCACGAGGGTCCAGGGCGCGCCCCCCACCCTCGTGGGCCCCCTCTGGCTCCCCCGATGCCCTCCTAACTCCTATTTATACCCATGTACCCTAAAAACATCGAGGCAACAGAGAAAACCCTAATTCCACCCCCACAACCTTCCGTTCCCATGAGATCCCATCTTGGGGCCTATTCCGGAGCTCCGTTGGAGGGGGGATCTTCCACGGAGTGCTTCTACATCAACACCATTGCCTCACCATGAGTTGTGAGTAGTTTACCACAGACCTTCGTGTCCATAGTTATTCGCTGGATGGCTTCTTCTCTCTTTTTGGATCTCAATACCAAGTTCTCCTCGATCTTCGAGGAGATCTATTCGATGTAATCTTTTTGCGGTGTGTTCATCGAGATCCGATGAATTATGGGTTTATGATCAAGATTATCTATGAGAAATATTTGGTTCTTTTTTGAATTCTTTTATGTATGATTATAATATCCTTGCATGTCTCTTCGAATTATCGGTTTGGTTTGGCCTACTAGATCTATAGTTCTTGCAATGAGAAGTGCTTGGCTTTGGGTTCAATCTTGCGGTGACCTTTCCCAGTGACAGCAGGGGCAGCAAGGCACGTATTGTATTGTTGTCATCGAGGATAAAAAGATGGGGTTTATATCATATTGCTTGAGTTTATCCCTCTACATCATTTCATTTTGCTTAAAGCATTACTCTGTTCTTATGAACTTAATACTCTAGATGCATGCTCGATAGCGGTCGGTGTGTGGAGTAAGAGTAGTAGATGCAGAATCGTTTTGGTCTACCTATCACGGACGTGATGCCTATATATAATGATCATGCCTAGATATTCTCATAACTATTCGCTTTTCTATCAATTGCTCGACAGTAATTTGTCCAGCCACCATAGAATTATGCTATCATGAGAGAAGCCACTAGTGAAACTTATGGCCCCCGGGATTATTCTCAACATATTAATCTACAATCTATTTTACTTTGCTTTATTTACTTTTTGTTCTTATATCCAAAAATATCAAACTATTCTATCTATCAGATCTCACTTTCATAAGTGACTGTAAAGGGATTGACAACCCCTTATCGTGTTGGCTGCGAAGTTCTTATTTGTTTGTGCAGGTGCGAGGGACTCACGCGTGGTATCCTACTGGATTGATACCTTGGTTCTAAAAAAACTGAGGGAAATACTTACGCTACTGTGCTGCATCACCCTTTCCTCTTCGAGGGAATACAACGTAAGCTCGAGAAGTAGCAAGAAGAATTTCTGGCGCCGTTGCCGGGGAGACTTACGCAAAAGTCATATACCAAGTACCTATCACAAACCCTTATCCTTCGCATTACATTTTTTGCCTCTCGTTTTCCTCTCCCCCACTTCACCCTTGTAGTTTTATTCGGCCTTCTTTTGTCGTGTGTTTTCCGTTCACCTTTCTGTTTGCTTGTGTTGCTATGTGCCCTCTATCAGCTTGCATCTTTGCTTGCTAAATTATGGATCCTCATCCACTTGCTAATCTTTTTAAGAGATCCAATTATGATGAACCAATTGCTAGTGAGTTGCGTGCACTAGATTATCTTTATGAGGTTTTGCTTGAAATATGTGAGTCCAAAAATTGTGATGAAGTATTGAAAGAAAATTATGAAGTGATTCACGATAGCTCTCTTAATGAAAAACATGATTGCAATGATACTATTGTAAATTCTATTAATGTCAGTTGTGCTAATGATATGCAAAACCCTAAGCTTGGGGATGCTTATTTTGCTATGCCCACTACTTCTTGCAATGATCGTGATTGGGGTGATTCTTCTTATGATCTTGAAAATTTATTTAAGCCCCATGATGAATATGAGATTGATAATAATCTTTGCAATAATATTGAAAGTGGGTTTGGAAGAGTGTCAACTTTAGATCCCACATATTTGGAGAATGTTCAATCTTATGAATTTTTTGATAAAAGTGGGTTTGGAGAGGTCATGATTTTAGTTAATGTTGATCCCACTATTTTGGAAGAGTGTCAACTTCGTATGCATGTGGATCGTGTTGAGAATATGTTATGTGATAGCTATGCTGTTGAATTTTCTTATGATCCTACATGCAATTATTATGAGAGATGAAAATATGGTTGTAGAAATTCTCATGTTACTAAATTACCTCTCGTTATGTTGAGATTGCTATTGTCTCTTTCTTATTCCTTGCTTATGCTAGATCTTGCTTGTCTTGCTAATTTGTTTTCCTATAAAATGCATATGCACAGGAAGTATGTTAGACTTAGATGTGATTCTCACATGCTATATGATGCTCTCTTTGTGCTTCAATTCTTATATTTCATGTGAGCATCATTTAATTCTCAAGCCTATCTTAATGGCTATAAGAAAGAGCTTGTTGGGAGGCAACCCAATTTTGTTTTCTTTGTTTTTGCTTTTGTTTAGGAATAAAAATTGCATCTAGCTTCTGTTTAGATGTGCTTTTGTGTTTTAATTAGTGTTTGTGCCAAGTAGAACCTTTGGGAAGACTTGTGTGAAGTTTATACGATCATGCTGTAAAAAACAGAAACGTTAGCGCTCACGAGATTAGCCATTAGATTTTACTGGAGAGTGCTATTTAGTTGATTATTTTTGCAAATGATTAATAGAAAAATTCCTCACGTTTACCAATTTATTTAAATTTTTTGGAGTTACAGAAGTATTCGAAAGTTACAGATTACTACAAACTGTTCTGTTTTTGACAAATTATGTTTTTCGTGTGTTGTTTGCTTATTTTGATGAATCTATGAGTAGTATTGGAGGATATGAATCATATAAAAGTTGGAATATAGTAGGTTTAACACCAATATAAATAAATAATGAGTTCATTACAGTACCTTTGAGTGGTGGTTTGTTTTCTTATACTAACGGACCTCACGAGATTTTTACCTAAGTTTTGTGTTGTGAAGTTTTCAAGTTTTGATTATGGCTTTGATGGACTATGGAACAAAGAGTGGCAATATCCTAAGCTTGGGGATGCCCAAGGCACCCCAAGGTAAAAAGGACAACCAAAAGCCTAAGCTTGGGGATGCCCCGGGAAGGCATCCCCTCTTTCGTCTTCATCTATCGGTAACTATACTCGGGACTATATTTTTATTCACCACATGATATGTGTTTTGCTTGGACCGTCATGTATGATTTGAGTCTTTGCTTGTTAGTTTGCCACAATCATCCTTGCTGGGCACACCTTTCTGAGAGAGATAAATATGATCTAGAATTTGTTAGAATACTCTATGTGCTTCACTTATATCCTTTGAGCTAGATAAGTTTTGCTCTAGTGCTTCACTTATATCTTTTAGAGCACGGTGTTGATTTTATTTTGTAGAAATTGTTGATCTCTCAAGCTTCACTTATATCCTTTCGAGAGTCTTTAAGAACAGCATGGTAATGTGCTTTGGTTATAAAACTAGTCCTAATATGATAGGCATCCAAGATGAATATAGTAAAAACTCTCATATAAAGTGCATTGAATATGATGAGAAGTTTGATACTTGATGATTGTTTTGAGATATGGGGATGGTGATATTAGAGTCATGCTAGTGGAGTAATTATGAATTTGAGAAATACTTGTGTCAAAGCTTGTGATTCATGTAGCATGCACGTATGGTGAACCGCTATGTGACGAAGTTAGAGCATGAGGTATTTATTGAGTGTCATCCTTTGTGTGGAGGTCGGGGGCGCGCGATGGTTAACTCCTACCAACCTCCCCCCTAGGAGCATGCGTTGATTGCTTTGTTTTGATGACTCGTAAATTTTGCAATAAGTATATGAGTTCTTTATGACTAATGTTGAGTCCATGGATAATACGCACTCTCACACTTCCACCATTGCTAGCCTCTCTTGTACAGCGCAACTTTGGCCGGTACCATACACCCACCATATACCTTCCTCAAAACAGCCACCATACCTACCTATCATGGCATTTCCATAGCCATTCCGAGATATATTACCATGCAACTTTCCACCATTCCATTCATATGACACGCTTCATATTGTCATATTGCCATGCATGATCATGTAGTTGACATCATATTTGTGGCAAAGCCACCATTCACATTTCATTCATACATGTCACTCTTGATTCATCGCACATCCCGGTACACCGCCGGAGGCATTCATATAGAGTCATATTTTGTTCTAGCTTCGAGTTGTAAGTCAATAAAAGTGTGATGATCTTCATTATTAGAGCATTGTCCTATGTGAGGAAAGGCCAAAAAAAGAGATGGCCCAAAAAATATAGAGAGGGGCAAAAAAAAGAGAAAGCCCCTCCAAAAAAATGTGAGAAAAGAGAGAAGGGACAATGCTACTATCCTTTTCCACACTTGTGCTTCAAAGTAGCACCATGATCTTCATGATAGAGAGTCTCTTGTTTGGTCACTTTCACATACTAGTGGGAATTTTCATTATAGAACTTGGCTTGTATATTCCAACGATGAGCTTCCTCAAATGCCCTAGGTCTTCATGAGCAAGCAAGTTAGATGCACACCCACTTAGTTTCTTTTGATGAGCTTTCATACACTTATAGCTCTAGTGCATCCGTTGCATGGCAATCCCTACTCACTCACATTGATATCTATTGATGGGCATCTCCATAGCCCGTTGATACGCCCAGTCGATGTGAGACTATCTTCCTCCTTTTTGTCTTTTCCACAGCCACCACTCTATTCCACCTATAGTGTTATGTCCATGGCTCACGCTCATGTATTGCGTGAAAGTTGAAAGGTTTGAAAAATTGAGTATGAAAACAATTGCTTGGCAGAAACCGGGGTTGTGCAAGATATGAAAATTTTGTGTGCTGAGAGGGAGCATAGCCAGAATATATGATTTTGTAGGGATAACTTTCTTTGGCCATGTTATTTTGAGAAGACATGATTGCTTTGTTAGTATGCTTGAAGTATTATTATTTCTTATGTCAATATAGACTTTTGTCTTGAATCTTTCGGATCTGAACATTCATGCCACTATAAAGACATTACGTTGAAAATTATGTTGGTTAGCATTCCACATCAAAAATTCTGTTTTTATCATTTACCTACTCGAGGACGAGCAGGGATTAAGCTTGGGGATGCTTGATACACCTCCAATGTATCTATAATTTTTTATTGTTCCATGCTATTATATATGATCTTTTGGATGTTTAATGGGCTTTATTATACACTTTTATATTATTTTTGGGATTAACCTATTAACCCAAAGGCCAGTGCAAATTGCTGTTTTTTTGCCTATTTCGGGGTTTCGCAGAAAAGGAATATCAAACGAAGTCCAAACGGAATGAAACCTTCGCGAGAGTTATTTTTGGAACAATATCAACACAGAAGACTTGGAGTACACGCGAGGGAACGAAGGAGGCGGCCACGAGGGTCCCGGGCGCGCCCCCTCCTACAGGGCGCGCCCCCCACCCTCGTGGGACCCCTCTGGCTCCCCCGATGCCCTCCTTCCACCTATATATACCCATGTACCCTGAAAACATCGAGGCAACAGAGAAAACCCTAATTCCACCACCGCAACCTTCTGTTCCTGTGAGATCCCATCTTGGGGCCTGTTCCGGAGCTCCGCCGGAGGGGATATCTTCCACGGAGTGCTTCTACATCAACACCATTGCTGCACCATGAGTTGTGAGTAGTTTACCACAGACCTTCGGGTCATAGTTATTAGCTAGATGGCTTCTTCTCTCTTTTTGGATCTCAATACCAAGTTTTCCTCGATCTTCGAGGAGATCTATTCGATGTAATCTTTTTACGGTGTGTTTGTCGAGATCCGATGAATTGTGGGTTTATGATCAAGATTATCAATGAGAAATATTTGGTTCTTTTCTGAATTCTTTTATGTATGATTATAATATCCTTGCAAGTCTCTTTGAATTATCGGTTTGGTTTGGCCTACTAGATCTATAGGTCTTGCAATGGGAGAAGTGCTTGGCTCTCGGTTCAATCTTGCGGTGTCCTTTCCCAGTGACAGCAGGGGCAGCAAGGCACGTATTGTATTGTTGCCATCGAGGATAAAAAGATGGGGGTTATATCATATTGCTTGAGTTTATCCCTCTACATCATGTCATTTTGCTTAAAGCATTACTCTGTTCTTATGAACTTAATACTCTAGATGCATGCTAGATAGCGGTCGATGTGTGGAGTAATAGTAGTAGATGCAGAATCGTTTCGGTCTACTTGTCACAGACGTGATGCCTATATATAATGATCATGCCTAGATATTCTCATAACTATTCGTTTTTCTATCAATTGCTCGACAGTAATTTGTCCACCCACCATAGAATTATGCTATCATGAGAGAAGCACTAGTGAAACCTATGGCCCCCGAGTCTATTCTCAACATATTAATCTACAATCTACTTTACTTTGCTTTATTTACTTTCTATTCTTATATCCAAAAATACCAAAAATATCAAACTATCCTATCTATCAGATCTCACTTTCGTAAGTGACCGTAAAGGGATTGACAACCCCTTATCGCATTGGCTGCGAAGTTCTTATTTGTTTGTGCAGGTGTGAGGGACTCGCGCGTGGTCTCCTACTGGATTGATACCTTGGTTCTCAAAAACTGAGGGAAATACTTACGCTACTGTGCTGCATCACCCTTTCCTCTTCGATGGAATAAAACGCAAGCTCGAGAAGTAGCAGCAGCAAGTGTGCAAGAAAGAAAATACGGCCACGTACGTACATACGGGCAGGGTCTCGAAGGCCTACTCGCGCATACGTACGGCCAGGGCTCGTGTACGTGGCTGGGTTGGAACGAAGAAAAAGCATCGTCGTCGTATTCATGGGGAGCCAACCAGCTGGGTCGGAACGGAATGCGTCGTCGTGTTCATCGGGAGGGCTTGGACGGAACAACCGATGGAAACGAGCCCTGGCGTACCGCAGAATGGAGGAAACAGCCTTGCGAAACGGGATCATGTTCATCTGGAGGGGTCTGGCGTACCGCAAAACGGAGGAAACGGACCTCCTACGGTCAAAACAGGGGTCCTATTGATCGGGAGGGGTGTGGCGTACCGCAAAACGGAGGAAACAGACTTGTGTTGGAGCGCTATGGTCGAAATGGTGGTCATGTTCATCGAGAGGGGTGTGGCGTACCGCAAAACGGGACTCCACGGGATACTGTTCATCTCCACCGTCGACCCCCTCCATCCTCCACGGGCTGTTGTTCATCCACCGTCAACCTCCTCCTACCTCCACCTACGACTGTTCATCCACGGGCTCCTGTTCATTCAGCCTCCACCGCGCGCTACTCCACCGGGTACTGTTCAACCAGCCCTCTCCACGGGCTCCTATTCAACCACCCTTCCGCGGGCTACTGTTCATCCAGCCCTCCACCGTCTAATGTTCATCCTTCCCTCAACGGCGTGGTCCTGTTCATCCAGCCCTCCATGGGGTCCTGTTCATCCAGCCCCAACCGGCTCGATCGATCGGGGTCGTGTTCATCCAGAGGCAACACCACGATGTCCTGTTCATCCACCCCCACCGGGAACTGTTCATCCAAACCCCCCAGCAACGCTCACTGCTCATCCAGAGGCAACATCGATCGGCTTCAGTTAGCAGCAGTAGCGAAGGAACCGCTCGATCGGGTTCAGTTAACAGCCATCGATCGATCGCTCGGGTTCAGTAACGCGTAGCCTGCACTGCAATCGCCCGGGTTCAGTTAGAGCCCAATGCCTCGCTCGGGTTCTGTTAGAGCCCAACGCCTCGCACCCACACGCATGCGTGTACGAGAGAAACGCGCATCGCTCGGCCCCGACCACCCACCGTAACCGGGAACACCCCGATATTTTCCTCGCCCTCGCTTCAACCATAGTTTTTTCCGTCATGGACGGCCCAAAGAATGTCATGCAGCTGCGTCTTCGGCCCGCCAAGGACCCCACCACATCTATGATGATACCTGATTTTGTCACAATTATCGTCATAGAAGTGTCATAAGTATGACAGAAAAAATTTCGTTCGACCCAAAATGTCATGGATGTGTCTTTTTTTTGTAGTGGGTGGTCATCATCTTCATCTTGATGGAACCATGTGGGGGGTGCATCATATTCCACCATGGCCATCGTCTTGTCCATAGGAAGGACGAAGTCGTAGAGGATTGGCGCGTCATCATATATGGGACCGAGCACCAAATGAGAAGACACAATAGAGGTAGAGGTAAAGTTGTTAGTGTTGAAAGTGGCCTCACATGACCTATCAACTATCTCACTCTCTCTATGTGGTGGCTCACTCACTCCTCAAGGTAGATGCACTCAAACTCACATATGGTGGAGTCACTCATCTCACTCAAGTGGTGGGGGTTGTGTGTCTCCGTAGCTCATCATATATGGGGCTAGTGACGAAGTCACTCTCACTCTCAATATGATGGAAAAAGTCACTCAAGTCATCATACGTCACCGTGGTCGAAGGGAAAATCCCATGCTCAACCATCTCATAATCGTCGCCCTGGATGAAGGTCGAAGATGGCACATCATCACTTCCTCCATGACCGAAGGGAAAATCCTATGCGCGATCATCTCATCACCGTGGATGAAGGCCGAAGATGGCACAGCATCACTCTCATCTCGAGAGATGGAAGCATCATCCTTGCTCGTCACCATGTTGGTCGCCTTCAAAGCTTGGTCCTCGAATGGCTTCGTAGTCATAGTTGTCGCCGCACCGTCTTGAAAAAGAGTCGAGGTAGACTTGGCATCATCAATGCCACAAAGAGGGATGGCAGTGGAGTCGAACTTGGGAGCATCGTCTTGGAGCTCGTCGGTCTTGGACATAGTGGTGGTACTAGCCTCATGCTCGCCGTCTTGGAGCTTGGTCTTCGAGAAGTGTGCTTGCAGTGGAGAAGCTTTGGCCTTCATGAGTTCTTGTTCTGCCTTGAGAGCACCAATGTAGTTATCGTCGAGGGACTTGTAGTTCTCGAGGAAGATAATGTTGGAGATGCCGTTGTTCAATCCCATCATGAAGTGGAACTTCATCAAAATGGGGTCGTCCACGCCGGCTCGTCGCAAGGCATTCTTCATCTCCTTGAAGTACTTGTCGATGGACTTGGATTCTTGTAAGGTGTTCTCCAATTGGCGTAGAAGTTGTTCCGTGTAGGTGGGAGGCACGAACTCTCGCCGCATAGCTCTCTTCATCTTGGGCCAACTCATGTCATAGTCCTCCGAAGGTGTGTGAAGCCACCATGTCGACGCGAAGTCGTGGAAGTTTCTTGTGGCGCACTTCACTTGATCTTCCTAGGGAACTTGATGTAGCGTGAGGTAGTCGTCCATCAAGCGTTCCCACTCGAGATACTCCTCGGGTTCTTAAGTCCCATAGAAAGGAATCGTGTGGTCGTTGTCGAGGTCGTAGTAGCTCGTGGAAGTCACAGACTTGAGCTTGGGAGCTTCTCTTGAGCATAAGCTTGAGGTGCGTGTGGGCGAAGATGCCGCATATCCAAAGGCGAAGATGCCTTGAAGTTGGTTGGCGAAGATGCCAAGGTAGATGGTGAAGTCGTTGAGCGGTTGTTGGTGTGGAGCTTGTGACCTTCATGTTCTTGTCGTTGATGGTGTCGATGCCGATGTGATCTTCCCAGAGATGGTAGCTTGGAAGGATGTGCACTTGAGCGTCTTCTCAAAGATGAGGGAGACCTCTTGCGGTTCTTGATGAGGGCTTTGAGCACCTCCGTTTGAGCATCCATGTTGGCGCACAAGTTGTTCGTCATGGCATCAAACTTGTCGTTGTTGCTGTAGACCGAAGTAGATGAAATGCTTTGCCTATCCATAACAAGACTCGATTAGAGGTGTAACATCCCAAATTTTCAATTTGGAATGTTATACATAGATCATATTGCATTGCATATTTGTTTGCATTTTTGTTCGTGGCGATCCTCGAAATTCTAAGCAACTCAAGGACCTACGGAGAGGGTTGGGAATTCTACCATTTTGTATTTGAGTTCACTCGAATACCAGTACGAGGATAGCGTTGATTTTAATTATTTTTCTCTCCTAAAAATATTTCTAAATATAATATATGAGCGGAGATAATATGACTTCTCCAAAATAACAGAAATATTGGAGGAAAAATATTAAAATCACTTTTGGTATTTATTCAGATTTATTTGCGATTTTATTTGCATAGGAAAAATACGCGTTTTAAAAATTGCATTTAGGTCCGGGAAAAATGTTCACTTTGTCCTAAATATTATTAGAGGACGGTGAAAATTTATTTCGGGATTTTTGGACTCCGTTTAGTATTTTTTCGCCCGTTTTACCACGCCAGGACTCGTTTAAAAAAACCACCTTCGGGCCGTATCCGGCCAGGACTCCCTGGCCTGGGGCCTTTATAAGGCGCCGCCCCGGCCCGCTAGCCGCCCCAGCCGCCAGCCCGCCCGACGCCGAAACCCTAGCGCCGCCCGCCGCCCCGGCCCGGTAGCTGCCCCAGCCGCCTGCCCGCCCGACGCCGAAACCCTAGCGCCGCCCGCCGCCCGCCAAAGTCGCCGCCGCCGCCGGACTTCTCGCCGGAGACCGCCGCCGCCACCGGAGTTCGCCGTTCCCGAGGCAGCCATCGGTTTTTCTTTTTAACCGATCGGTTTTTTTCGAGAAACCCTAGATCCGTTTTTTTAGGTTAGATCGGTTTGTCTCCGGTTTAGTTATTTAGCAGACGTTCGTCCGTACATTCGTTTTAACGAACGTTGTTCGCCCGTTAGCCGCAGACAGCGAACGTTCGTTCGTTAGCCTGTTCGTCAGTTTTCTTTTTCGGGGTATTTATCCGCGATTATTTTCGATCGTGATTTCTGCCCTGATCTTGTTTTTCGTTTTTCTTTTCGCTCGAGAGTCGGAATCAGGTGATTCAAAATCCCAGATCTTCGTCTCGACGCCCTCTTTCTGTTTAACCAACTTGAACAAAGTTTTTGCTACTGTAAAATTTGACCCTAGATCAAATTAGTATTCGGAGCTCGTTTTTTTCGTAGTTTGAGTTTCGTTGCTTCTTTCGATTTGATTCTTTTTGCAAACCGGAGTTCTTAAGTTGAACTTTCTGGTTAGATCTAGTCTTTTGGAGGTTTTTTTGTGCATCATTGCTTGGTTACTTATGTATGCTATTGTTTGCTTGCGATAGAATACCCGGACTGTGAAGCGTGCAACTACGAGTCTCTAGGTTTTGCGAATCGTCAGCCAGGCAAGTAACACTTTGATCATACTTTCCAATACCCAATTTTCATTGCATTAGTTATGTCCTCAAACACATTGCATGAGTAGGATCTCTTAACTTGTGGGACTGGAAGTAGATTGAGGTAGAACCTATTACCTGCATTATTTTTCAAACCCTTGGGAGTTACTTCTACGTTATGCTTAGGCTGCCATGCTATGCTCGTAGACGTGGTTTGGGTTTGAGTGAAATCCATCACAGATGTGAGATGTTAATTAAGGATTCAATTTAAGGTGGCTACTTGAATACACATATGGGTGGATTGGTTCCAGGGCACGTGGAGAATCCAGTGTTGTCCTTGGAAATCCCGGAGTTCCGTGTGATTTTTCCTATGGAATGCCACTCAGGCTCAAAGGGATCATAAAACTATTCATGCTAGAAACTTCCGTGTGCAACCACAATGCCATTATGGGCTCTGGCATAGTTGAGTAAGTTGTGGGAAACCTTTCCATGATGGGCTAGCAGATGTAGAGGGATTGTAGGTGTACCGGCCTATCTATCGGTTAAGGGGACCTCTTCAGAAAGACTGTGTCTCGGTCCTTCGTTTCTCAAACACCATGCAGTGCGAGAAACCAAACGGAGGCGATCGAGTCTTGTGGGAAAAGTGCACAAACCTCTGCAGAGTGTACAAACTGATCATAATTAGCCGTGTCCCCGTTTATGGACAACTTGAGTATCTGGTACTTGAATTATTGGTTGATCTCATCACTCTATTTAATTAACTTGTTGGGTTAATGATTACTTTAATTGGGATTGAGTTGGAGGTACCTTCTCAATGATGTTTCAACTACCATGATAGTTAAAATAAAATTTATTCCTTTGTTGTAGGGAAAAATTGGCTTTACGCAAAAACTTTAACCCTAGAGCCTCCACCAGCCAAATATGCATATAGTATAGCCTTTATTCCATTACTTGCATCTTCTGTGTTATCTTGCCAGCATATTCCATGTGCTGACCCGTTTCGGGCTGCAACATATTACGTTGCAGACTTTTCAGACGAGGAGTAAAACGTTCTTGGTCGTTTGTCATGCACTCAGCTATGTCGTTGGAGTTGATGGACTCACTTATCTTCCAAGCCTTCCGCTGTTATTTTGTTAGATGGCCTTACGCCATAGACTTTTGTAATAAGTTCTCTTTGGAGACATTCGATGTAATAAGTGCGTGATTGCCACTCTGTTATAAATCCTTCAAGTACTGTGTGTGTCAGCATTACCGATCCAGGGATGACACTGAAACACAGAGACTTCGGTCCATTCAGATCGTGGTCGCTACAAGATGGTATCAGAGCACACACTGAATGTAGGACACGACCACTAAGATAAACCCTAGGTCACTCTTCTCTACTCATTTCTGACTTCTCTCCATTTTCTACTTCTTTAGGATGGTGGACCCAAGGAACAAGTTCACTCAACCAGATGAAGACACACCTTTTGGAAGACACTTGAAGGAAGTCACTAGGTACCTGAACATAGGAATACCAAGCTTTACCGGGACCTACACCGCCACATTACCAGAAGAGGAGCGATGGAGCATGCAAGTTCAAATCCCCGGGAGAACCTTGGCACCATCCACTGAGCCAATAGAGTTTTCTTTTGATGCACCAACCAGGAGCCTAGGCAAGAGTATGGCTGCCCACATCACTATGGGAAGGATCGGAGAAGTCTACAAGCAAGAGCTAAAGGACACTATTTACTAGATTTGTGGACGTCGAGATGAGCGTTGGGACATGATCAGCACCCAGAAGGACAGGTCCATTGCAGCATTCATCCAGGAGTTAAATCAGCACATTCGTCGACAGGAGCACCAGATGTGCGCTGGGATGATAGATTTGAAGAAGGCGCTAAACAGGAATTTGGAGCTAGAAAAAGAACTTAAGTCTACTCATGACGGATACGAGGAGGAGATGTTGATACTAGTGGAGAAGAATGGTGATTTGACAAGGAAGCTAGGAGTATTCATGGGAGATCCAGCACCAGGAGGAGAAGAAGAGGAAGAAGAACCCAAAGAGATTCGTTCTGATGATTACATCATCATCGACAACACGGATTCCGACCCCGATGATAGTGAAGACCAAGACTACGAAGATGAAGCTGGAGCAGACATCATGGAGTCGTCCGCCGATCAAAATTTCTAGATGACCACCCTATGACTAGTAGTTTTCCCCAACAAAGTAGTATTTAGAGCACTTTGTAACGTTAGCTAGATCTTGTAAGACCTTGTTTGGAATTGATTGGTGTGATGTGATTGGGTTTGTCTCATGTGCATATGGGTAGTGATTTTCTCTTAGACCTCAATTCTATTATAATCTCTTCCCTCTACACCCACCAGATGCCTCCAAGACGTGAGCCCGGATTTGAGTTTCCCCCTGAGCTCACTCAATTGATCCAGCAGCAGAACACTTTGATGCAACTTCTTGTCCAGAACACCCAGAACAATCAGAACAACAACAACCCTCCACCACCACCACCCGTGGACAACCTGACACGTTTCTTAAGGTTGCAACCACCGGTGTTTGCTAGCAGCATTGAACCAATAGTCGCTGATGACAGGCTGCGCAAGATTGGAAGGGATTTGATCACCACCAATTGCTCGGATGCTGAGAAGGTGCGATTTGTCGCACACCAGTTGTCTGGACCAGCCGCAGCATGGTGGGAGAATTACACAGCCACTTTCCCTATAGCCAATGTCACTTGGGAGCAGTTCCAGCAAGCTTTTCGTACTGCCCATGTCTCAACTGGAGCCATGAGCATGAAGAAGCGAGAGTTTCGCAACTTGCACCAAGGAAATCGTACTATAGCTCGGTACGTAGATGAGTTTAGTACCCTATCTCGTTATGCCCCATATGATGTGGCCACAGATGCCGCTAAGCAGGAGAGATTTATGGAAGGGCTGAATGAGGAGATGAGCGTACAGTTGATGGTGGCAACTTTCAACAACTACCAGGAGTTAGTAGATAAAGCTCTTATGATTGAAGGGAAGCAGCAGCAGATTGAGAGCCGCAAGAGGAAGTGTGGACAAGGAAGGAATAATTCTGGAGCCCAGCAGAATCCCCAATTCACTCTGAATTCGGGGGGATACACCCATAACCATGGAAGCCACAACCACACAGGAGGAAGTTCCCACAACCACAATGGCTCCAAGAATGGGAATGGGAATGGAGAAAACAATAATTAGAACCGCTCTACTCCATCCACACCCGCCAAGAGGGATTTGAGCCATGTCACCTGTTTCAAGTGCGGGAAGAATGGACACTATGCCACGGAGTGCCCTGAAGCTAAGAATGGGAACGGCAGTGGAAGCGCCGGGAAGAAGCCCAACCCATTCAACAATGGACAAGTGAACCTTGTGACCGTGGAGGAGATAGAAGAGCAACCAGATGCTGTTGTCGGTAAGTTGTTGGTTAAGACATTTACCGCAATAGTTCTTTTCGATACTAGTGCAACACATTCATACATTTCAAGGGGATTCGTAAATAGACATAGGATGTCCACCCGAGTCCTTAAGACCCCCATGTTAGTAAGTTCACCAGGAGCAGAGTATATGGCACCCAAGGATGTTTTCAGACGCCATTGATCATAGGACGCCATGTTTTCCCCTCAGACCTAATAGTTTTGGAGTCACAAGGATTGGATGTGATATTAGGAATGGATTGGCTATCGAAGTATGGAGGTAACATCAATTGTGCCAGCAAGTCTATTTTGCTTACCACCCCGGAGGGAAAAAGGATTAAGTATGTATCTAGGCATTCGCCTATAAGGACACAAGTACATTCTGTCACGGGAGTCGTTCAGGAGGAAGTGCCGGTAGTAAAGGATTATCCGGATGTGTTCCCAGAGGAGTTACCAGGCATGCCACCGGATAGCGATATTGAGTTTTTGATTGAGTTATTGCCTGGCACCGGACCTATATCTAAGAGACCTTATCGGATGCCAGCAAATGATCTGAAGGAGATCAAGAAGCAGATTAAGGATTTATTGGAGAAAGGATTTATTCGCCGAAGTTCATCACCTTGGGGAGCCCTAGTGCTTTTGGTCGAGAAGAAAGATGGATCTTTAAGAATGGTCGTTGATTATCATGCACTGAATGAAGTGACTATTAAGAATAAGTACCCGCTGCCGATGATCAATGATTTGTTCGACCAACTCCAGGGAGCAAAAGTATTCTCCAAGATAGATCTATGATCTGGATACCACCAGTTGAAGATCCGAGAGAGGGATATACCTAAGACAGCCTTCACCACAAGGTACAGGCTATATGAGTATACAGTTATGTCATTTGGATTGACCAACGCCCCTGCCTATTTCATCCCAATCCTATGAGGAGAGAGGTCTTGACAATCCACAAGGATTCTTCTCCCGTGGGAGGTCTTGATAATCCACAAGGATTCTTCTCCCGTGGGAGGTCTTGCATCCACTAGGGATCATCTCCAAGGTGGAGGTCTCACTCTCTCAAGAGGAGAAGGTAGGAGCAAAGCTCACATACAAATGAGCTATCATATTTGCTAACTAAGAAAGGAGGTGGAGGTGGTCTATTTATAGTCTAAGCCACGAAGGGGTAAGTGGCGAGGGATACAAGGCCAAAGGCCCGCGGTTGCACACAGGCAAGGCGGTAGTACCGGACCTCGGGCGGTAGTACCGCTTGGGGGCGGTAGTACCGCTTGGGGGCGGTAGTACCGCTTGTAAGCGGTAGTACCGCCCGTTCCGGACTGGACAGGCCATTCTTCTTCCGTCTTCGCTTCCATGCTTCCCTCGCTGATGGTGTAGGCGTTCCTTGGCGCTTGCGCTCCTCCTCGTCATCCGTGAAGCTCCGACAATACCTATGCATGCACACGAGTGGAGTGTCAAGTAGTATACCATCCTCGAAGGGGTCAAGTGAACACGTGTAAAGGAGAAGATTCACCTTTATGTTTGAGAAGTAGATGGCGCACGTGTCACTTGCCAAATGGGCTCTTGACATGGTGATGTCCGTAGGATGCTCCGCATCATCCCGTCCCCCTTGGGAAAGATCCGACCTCGGATCGAAAACCAAATCACCATGGGAAAGAGATGGCGTTGCCGTGTAGAAGTGGATGATCACCAAGTACTCATCGTCCTTGAAAGCATGTCCTTGTGCATTCTTCACAATGCCGAAGCACAAGCAAGTGCGATGTAGAAGCGTCGTTGTAGAAAGTGGTTCGCTCTCAAGAGCTCGAATGGTCAACTAACGTGAAGTGGAAGTCGACACATAGTCCCAGTATCCTACACATGCACACAACAAAACAAAGAACGTATGCGCATGGTAGATAAACACATCATCCATCATGATGGTTCTCTTCTCTTGCACATAACCATTAGGAGCAAAAGTGCATGAATAATATGATGCAACAATGGCTATATTCATGGCACTAGGCATATAGTGCAAAGAGGTAAAACAAGCATGCTTCACAACAAATATGTCAAAATCTCCAAATAAATGCGGGAATGCTATGGGGCCAATCTCATTGGCAAGACTAAACTCATGGTTGCACTCAATGCATGGACAATCATATAGCATGAGAGAGGCAACATATGGAGGCATATGACAACAAGCAATATCAATCATGTGCAAAGCATGGCAATGGTTGACATCAACCGCATGAAAGGAGCAAGTATGAATCGTCGGTGATGCAACATAAGCAAGCATATCAATCATGTCATGCAAACTAGTGGCGCGAAGATGCAACACACTATAGGAAATCATGGCAATCATGTCATGTGAGCAAATAGTGGATATAGACAATGCACATGACATATCGCAAGCATGATCACAAATCAAGATCAAAGCATCATAATAGGCATGGGGTACAAAGGCATCATGGCAATAACAAGTCATATCTCCACCAAGCTTGCAAATACACATACAAGTATGAGAATCAATCATCATGTGTAATGCAAAGCATGGGTCACAAATGCATGGCAAAGGCATATAAATGAGCATATCATGCAAAGTGAACATGGCAAGATGGGCGTAAGAGACATAATGGACAATAACCCATAACCATGTGAGTGCCATGTAGAAGAGATGCGCGAAGTCTTTGCGCGAAGGGAGCGGTTGGAAGGATAATCCATGGACTCCCAAGTCGTCGTTGCTCTCTAGAGCTCGTTTCGTCAACTCGTGCTCTTGCGAGGTTGACGAGTAAGTATGGGGACCTACACAAAAGACACACAAACCAAAGAAATTGTGCGCGTGGTAAATGTACACATCATCCATCATGATGTGTATGTGCATATGTGAGTTAGCACAAGATAAGCATCGCTGAAAGAAATTTGAAGCACGATAGAGAAATATGTCATCCATCATGAAAGAATAGTCGTCATGTATAGCACGATGGTGACACAAATTAGAGCAAGTATGTGGCACAACAATAGCATTTGCATTCATGGGGAGCATATTGTGCACACAAGTATGGGGATCATGCAATGGATGGGATGTATCAAAATCTCCTAAAATGTATGATGAAACTATGGGGGTCTCCTCATGAGCAATATATGAAACATCATATGGAGAAAGTTGACAACATCCAAAACAATGTGTATCCCAAGCTATGTGGTCATGACATGTCATATGAGATAAATGATGCAAAGGGAGCTTATCAATATCATCACAAGAAAAACAAATGCCAATAACCATAGGCTTGTCATCTATGCCATACGTGCAAATTGGGTTTATCTTAATGGCATATGCATAGTTACTACGATGAGATTGCAAATATGACATACGAGTGATCTCATGCATAGCATATGACAAGTCAAGTGGATTATCAAACATGATGTGACCTAAAGAATGATCACAAGAGATCCTATGCAACATGGCATCACAACTAATAGACTCCACATGGCAATCATCATACACATCATAAATGGGTAATGTATCCCATGAGGTAGTCGAACTAGCATGAAGCATGGCAATAGGTGGATCAACATCATGCAAGCAATCAATGTCACAAATGTCCACTAGTGGGACTAGAGCATCACCTTCACCTATATTACCTTGTTCATTCCACTCAAGTGGTGTAGGTGAGGTGGCGAAGACCAAATGGTGGTCATCATCTCCATCTTGATGGAACCATGTGGTGGGTGCATCATAATCCACCATGGCCATCGTCTTGTCCATAGGAAGGACGAAGTCGTCGCGGATCGGCGCGTCATCAAATGTTGGACCTAGCACCAATTGAGAAGACACAATAGAGGTAGAGGTCAAGTCGTTAGTGTAGGAAGTGGCCTCACGTGCCATATCAACCATCTCACTCTCTCTATATGGTGGCTCACTCACTCCCTCAAAATAGGTACACTCAATGTCGCATATGGTGGAGTCACTCATCTCACTCAAGTGGTGGGGGTTATGGCTCTCCTCACATGGGAATTGGGGCAACTCGTCATATATGGGGCTAGTGGTGAAGTCACTCTCACTCTCAATATGGTGGCAAAAGTCACTCAAGTCATCATATGTCGCCGTGGTCGAAGGGAAAATCCCATGCTCAACCATCTCGTAGTCGTCGTCGTGGATGAAGGCCGAAGATGGCACATCATCACTCTCGCCTCCAAAGATGGAAGCATCGTCCTCGCTCGCCTCCAAAGCTTGGTCTTCGAATGGCTCCGTAGTCATAGTCGGTGCCGCACCATCTTGAAAAAGAGTTGAAGTAGACTCGGCATCATCAATGCCACAAAGAGGGATGGCGGTGGAGTCGAACTTGGGAGCATCATCTTGGAGCTCGTTGGGCTTGGACATCGTGGTGGTACTAGCCTCATGCTCGCCATCTTGGAGCTTGGTCTTCGAGAAGTGTGCTTGCGGTGGATAAGCCTTGGCCTTCATGAGTTCTTGTTCCGCCTTGAGAGCACCGATGTAGTTGTCGTCGAGGGACTTGTAGTTCTCGAGGAAGATAGTCTTGGAGATGTCGTTGTCCAATCCCATCATGAAGTAAAACTTCATCCAAATGGGGTCGTCCACGCCGGCTCGTTGCAAGACATTCTTCATGTCGTTGAAGTACGCGTCGATGGACTTGGATCCTTGTATGGTGTTCTCCAATTGGCGTAGAAGTTGTTCCGTGTAGGTGGGAGGCACGAACTCTCGCCGCATAGCTCTCTTCATCTTGGGCCAATTCACGTTGAAGCTCGTCGAAGGTGTGTGAAGCCACCATGTTGACGCATTGTCGTGGAAGTTTCTTGTGGCGCACTTCACTTGATCTTCATAGGAAACTTGATGTAGCTTGAGGTAGTCGTCCATCTTGCGCTCCCACTCGAGATACTCCTCGGTGTCTTGAGTCCCATAGAAAGGAATCGCGTGGTCGTTGTCGAGGTCGTAGTAGCTCGTGGACGTCGCGGACTTGAGCTTGGGGAGCTTCTCTTAAGGTGCGGGTCGGCGAAGATGCCGCAAGTACGAAGGCGAAGATGCCTTGAAGTCACTTGGCGAAGATGCCAAGGTAGATGGTGAAGTCATTGAGCGATTGTTGATGTTGAGCTCGTGACCTTCACGTTCTTGTCGGTGATGGTGTCGATGCCGATGTGATCTAGTCATGGAACCGAACTCGTCGTTGTTGTTGTAGACCGGAGATGAAGTGCTTTGCCTATCCATCACAAGACTCGAGTAGAGGGTGAGTAGGAAATGAGATAAACAATACCAATATACCTTTTCCCAACGTTGAGGGTGTATCCCGTTTCACTCAATGTGAAATGAAAGAATAGTGGAATTGGTACCGGACTTGTTCACTCACACCTACAAATTAAAGCTTATGGTGGAGCTCGGTGAGGATAGTGGCACAAAAATTTGATGCAAAAAGTTAGCAAGAGTCAATAATGTTGGAAAAGATTCACAAATTCGCAAGTGAAACAAGTAGACCAATAGCAAAATGTGGCACACTGAAACACACACACGGATAGATAAATGGGGTCGTGCAACCAAGGAATGAGCACAAAATGTGGAGTCCACGGAAAACGCTCGTGTTGCACAACTCAAGAAAGACGCTAGCACGATTGCTCAATAGGCGGATACGACACTTGTGCACAACCTATAAGATGCAAAATGTATGAGCTTTCTATCCCAAGTATGCTATGTGTATGATGTTCCGTTGTTTCGCACACGATGATCCAAGATGATCAATATGGTAGTTTGATATGCAATGTGGCGATGCTATGGCTATTGCTTACAAGCTCTTTGCTCTCTTTTGCTTAAAAGCTTTTTTTTGTGGCCACTACGCGAGATGCACAAACCAAGATAGCAATTGTGTATATGCGGGAGCAATCTTGTGACACAAGGGATGATATGATGATACCAAGATATGGTATGTATGCAATGGAAGGGCGGATCGATGATTACTAATGTGCACAAGTAACGTTGCCGGCAATACTCAATGGCTAGTCTCGATAGGCAAGTGACGCAAAATGGGCTAGGGGTTAACAATGCAATTGCAAGGGGTATATACAATGGTGTCGTCGAAGTTACCGTCCGATGATGATGATGAGATGCGGTGCTCTTGATGTAGACCCGTTCCTAATTAGCCGAAACACCTTAGGAAACAGAAAAACCACAACTCAAAATCTCAAGGACAAATGTCAAATGGTGGTAGCGGAAAACAATGGTGGTGGTGGTGTCAAAGATGACAATGCGGAAGTGGTGGTGGTGGTTGATGAAGAAGCAATTGTCCCTAAGTAGCCTAAACACCTTAGGAGACTCAAATCACTACTCAAGCAACCACAAATGCTATGGGAAACAAAATGGTTAGGTTGCGGAAGTCGGTGGTGGTATAGCGGATGATGTGGTGGAAGCCCTAGGAAGAGATGTCAAAATTCACAAAATATGATGGAGTGAAATGGTGGTAAAACCAAGATGAGCAGCTCGGGCACGTCGCTAGCTTTCCAACGAGCCAAAGAACACTCAAATCGGAGTTCGGGAGTAAAAGTTATGGTCAAAACGGTGAAACTCGGAAGGCTGAAAAAGTGCGGGGCGGTAGTACCGCTTTGGTTGAGCGGAACTAAAAAATTACTACCGCTTGTAGGGCGGTAGTACCGCTTGGATGAGCGGTAGTACCGCTGGTGTCGGGAAAAACTTCGCAGATCGCGAACGGGGCGAATTTGGGGCGGAAATGGATGATTTTGTTGGGGAACGTTGCATGGGAAACAAAAATTTTCCTACGCTCACCAAGATCAATCTAGGAGATGCATCTACGAGGGAAGAGTCGGATCCACATACCCTTGTAGATCGCGATGCGGAAGCGTTGCAAGAACGCGGATGAAGGAGTCGTACTCGCTGCGATTCAGATCGCGGTTGATTCCGATCTAAGCGCCGAACAACGGCGCCTCCGCGTTCAACACACGTGCAGCCCGGTGACGTCTCCCACGCCTTGATCCAGCAAGGAGAGAGGGAGAGGTTGGGGAAGACTCCATCCAACAGCAGCACGACGGCGTGGTGGTGGTGGAGGAGCGCGGGACTCCAGCAGGGCTTCGCCAAGCGCTGCAAGAGACGAGGAGGGAGAGGGGTAGGGCTGCGCCAAGAGGGAGACGTTCTCATGTGTCTAGCAGCCCCAAAACCTCACATATATATAGGGGGAAGGGGGGGCTGCGCCCCCTTTAGGGTTTCTCACCCCTAGGGGTGCGGCAGCCCCCAAAAACCCATCTAGGGTGCGGCCAAGGGGGGGGAGAGAGAGGGGGCGCCCTAGGGTGGGCCTTAAGGCCCATCTGGACCTAGGGTTTGCCCCCCTCCACTCTCCATGCGCCTAGGGACTTGGTGGGGGGGCGCACCAGCCCCCTTGGGGCTGGTCCCCTCCCACACTTAGCCCACGTAGCCTTCTGGGGCTGGTGGCCCCACCTGGTGGATCCCCGGGACCCTCCCGGTGGTCCCGGTACATTACCGATATCGCCCGAAACTTTTCCGGTGACCAAAACAGGACTTCCCATATATGAATCTTTACCTCCGGACCATTCCGGAACTCCTCGTGACGTCCGGGATCTCATCCGGGACTCCGAACAACATTCGGTAACCGCGTACATACTTTCCCTATAACCCTAGCGTCATCGAACCTTAAGTGTGTAGACCCTACGGGCTCGGGAACCATGTAGTCATGACCGAGACAACTCTCCGGCCAATAACCAACAGCGGGATCTGGATACCCATGTTGGCTCCCACATGTTCCACGATGATCTCATCGGATGAACCACGATGTCAAGGATTCAATCAATCCCGTATACGATTCCCTTTGTCTATCGGTACAGCACTTGCCCGAGATTCGATCGTTGGTATACCGATACCTTGCTCAATCTCGTTACCGGCAAGTCTCTTTACTCGTTCCGTAACACATCATCCCGTGATCAACTCCTTGATCACATATTGTGCACATTATGATGATGTCCTACCGAGTGGGCCCAGAGATACCTCTCCGTCATACGGAGTGACAAATCCCAGTCTCGATTCGTGCCAACCCAACAGATACTTTCGGAGATACCTGTAGTGCACCTTTATAGCCACCCAGTTACGTTGTGACGTTTGGTACATCCAAAGCATTCCTACGGTATCCGGGAGTTGCACAATCTCATGGTCTAAGGAAAAGATACTTGACATATAGAAAAGCTTTAGCATACGAACTACACTATCTGTGCTAGGCTTAGGATTGGGTCTTGTCCATCACATCATTCTCCTAATGATGTGATCCCGTTATCAACGACATCCAATGTCCATGGTTAGGAAACCGTAACCATCTATTGATCAACGAGCTAGTCGTCTAGAGGCTTACTAGGGACATGGTGTTTGTCTATGTATCCACACATGTATCTGAGTTTCCTTTCAATACAATTCTAGCATGGATAATAAACGATTATCGTGAACAAGGAAATATAATAATAACCAATTTATTATTGCCTCTAGGGCATATTTCCAACAGATTTCGGCGGCGAAATTGGACGGATTTCGTGCATGGAAAGTGGTGAAACTTGGGGAGATGCTAGATCCACTCGAAACCAAGCAAATCCATGGATCAAATCCAACAAAACATCATCAAACCAACAAATCACAGAAAAATTTGGGGCTATTTTTGGTGGGGATTTTCGAAATTGGGCAAGAACACAACAAAACAAGGCTAGAAAACACGAAGGGGGGCTCCAATTTCGTGAGAAACCATAGCTCTAGATACCATGATGTTGTAGGGTGGAACCCTAGGTGGAGATATTTCACGAATTGGAGGGGAATCCCCAAGAACAAGAAGGACACAAGGGAAGAACACAAGAGAAACACTCAAGAACAAGTCCAATCACACATCCACTAGACTCACAAACACATGAGATCCACAAGGTACACGAACAATCAAAGGGAAATAAGATACATGGTAGAGTTCATCCCAATCCTATGAGGAGAGAGGTCTTGACAATCCACAAGGATTCTTCTCCCGTGGGAGGTCTTGATAATCCACAAGGATTCTTCTCCCGTGGGAGGTCTTGCATCCACTAGGGATCATCTCCAAGGTGGAGGTCTCACTCTCTCAAGAGGAGAAGGTAGGAGCAAAGCTCACATACAAATGAGCTATCATATTTGCTAACTGAGAAAGGAGGTGGAGGTGGTCTATTTATAGTCTAAGCCACGAAGGGGTAAGTGGCGAGGGATACAAGGCCAAAGGCCCGCGGTTGCACACAGGCAAGGCGGTAGTACCGGACCTCGGGCGGTAGTACCGCTTGGGAGCGGTAGTACCGCTTGTAAGCGGTAGTACCGCCCGTTCCGGACTGGACAGGCCATTCTTCTTCCGTCTTCGCTTCCATGCTTCCCTCGCTGATGGTGTAGGCGTTCCTTGGCGCTTGCGCTCCTCCTCGTCGTCCGTGAAGCTCCGGCAATACCTATGCATGCACACGAGTGGAGTGTCAAGTAGTATACCATCCTCGAAGGGGTCAAGTGAACACGTGTAAAGGAGAAGATTCACCTTTATGTTTGAGAAGTAGATGGCGCACGTGTCACTTGCCAAATGGGCTCTTGACATGGTGATGTCCGTAGGATGCTCTGCATCAATTCTCCAAGATAGATCTATGATCTGGATACCACTAGTTGAAGATCCGAGAGAGGGATATACCTAAGACAGCCTTCACCACAAGGTACAGGCTATATGAGTATACAGTTATGTCATTTGGATTGACCAACGCCCCTGCCTATTTCATGAGTATGATGAACAAGGTGTTCATGGAGTTCTTGGATAAGTTTGTCATGGTATTCATTGATGATAGTTTGGTGTACTCGAAGGATGAAGAGGAACATGCAGAGCATTTCCGTTTGGTTTTGGAGAAGTCAGAGAACATCAGTTGTACGCCTAGTTTAGCAAATGCGAGTTTTGGTTGAAGGAAGTTGGATTCTTAGGGCATGTTATATCGGGAGAAGGTATAGCAGTGGACCCCGTCAAATTGCAGGCAGTCACTGAATGGTTGGCACCCACTTCAGTTGGAGAGATCCGCAGTTTTCTTGGACTCGTGGGATACTACCGGAGATTCATAGAAAATTTCTCCAAGATTGCTAAGCCAATGACGACATTGTTGAAGAAGGAGACAAAGTTTGATTGGACTGAAGAGTGTGAAGAAAGTTTCCAGGAGTTGAAGAAACGGTTGACGACAACCCCAGTGCTGATTCTGCCAGATATACGCAAGGATTCCCAAGTGTACTGCGATGCTTCACGCTTAGGACTTGGAGGAGTACTCATGCAAGATGGAAGAGTTGTTTCCTATGCATCCCGTCAACTGCGACCGCACGAGTTGAATTATGCGACGCACGATCTGGAGTTAGCAGCGGTAGTGCACGCACTGAAAACCTGGAGACATTTCTTTATTGGAAATCGTTGTGATGTGTACACGGATCACAAGAGTATGAAGTACATTTTCACTCAGAAGGAGTTGAACCTCAGACAGAGAAGATGGTTGGAGCTTATAAAGGATTACGATATGAAGCTGCACTATCACCCAGGAAAGGCCAATGTCGTTGCAGACGCTCTGAGCCGGAAGAGCTATGCAAATACCTTAGTAAAAGGGGGATTGCCGCAGGAGTTAGCAGAAGATCTCAGGGAGCTTCGTTTGGAGATAGTTCCTAGAGGTTTTGTCGCAAATTTGGAGGTTCAGTCAACATTGCTGGGAAAGATACGCAAAGCCCAGAAGGCGGACAAAGAGATTTCTGAGCTAAATAAACGGATGAGTGAAGGAAAAGCCAAAGGATTTCGTGAAGATGAACACGACACCTTGTGGTTTGAGGATCGAATCTATGTGCCCAACGACCCGGAGATCAGGAAGTTGATACTGCAGGAAGCACATGATTCGCCATACTCGATACACCCGGGAAACACCAAGATGTATTTGGATTTGAAGGAACGTTTCTGGTGGACGGGAATGAAGAAGGATATTGCCGAGTATGTAGTTATATGTGATGTATGTCAGAGTAAAGGCAGAGCATCAGAAGCCAGCAGGATTGCTACAGCCTATGCCGATACCCGAATGGAAGTGGGAGAAGCTTGGCATGGATTTTATCAGCGGATTGCCCAGGACCAAAGCAGGATATGACTCAATCTGGGTAGTAGTGGACCGTTTGACAAAAGTATCCCACTTTATCCAAGTGAAAACCACGTATACCAGTGCAAAGTTGGCCAAGATATACATGACCAGGATCGTATGTCTGCACGGAGTTCCGAGGATCATTGTATCAGATAGAGGAACACAGTTCACCTCAAAGTTTTGGCATCAGCTACACCAGACTTTGGGAACAAGGCTGGAATTCAGCATAGCTTTTCATCCGCAGACCGATAGACAGACCGAGAGAGTCAACCAGATTCAGGAGGACATGTTGAGAGCGTGTGCGCTAGATTATGGATCTAGTTGGGATGATAATTTGCCCTACGCTGAATTCTCGTACAACAACAGTTACCAGGCCAGTTTGAAGATGGCACCGTTCGAAGCATTGTATGGAAGGAGATGTCGAACACTATTAATGTGGGATGAAGTCGGAGACCGACATTTGTTTGGACCGGACTTGATCAAAGAGTCTGAAGAGAAGTTTAAGCTAATTCGAGATAGATTGAAGGTAGCTCAGTCCAGACAGAAGAGTTATGCAGACTCGAAGCGCAAGGAGATAGCTTATGAAATCGGAGACAGAGCGTACTTGCGAGTATCGCCTCTGCGAGGAGTTAAACGTTTCGGAGTTAAGGGAAAGCTAGCCCCGAGATTTGTAGGACCTTACCGTGTTTTGGAACGCATGGGAGAGGTTGCCTATAAGTTGGAGTTGCCGGAAGGATTGTCAGGAGTGCACGACGTGTTTCACGTTTCGCAGCTTAAGAAGTGCCATGCGGAGAGGGCCGATATCCCTCTTAGAGACACAATACCCCTGGAAGCAATTCCGTTGGATAGTGATCTGACTTACGAGGAGAAGCCTGTTAAGATTCTTGAATTTTTGAGCAGAGTCACCCGCAGTAAGGTTATCAAGTTTTGCAAAGTTCAGTGGAGTCACCACACCGAGGAAGAAGCCACCTGGGAACGAGAAGATGATCTACGCAAGGACCACCCACACCTGTTCTCTAGCCAAGTCGAATCTCGAGGGCGAGATTCATTCTAAGGGGGGTAGGTTTGTAACATCCCAAATATTCAATTTGGAATGTTATACATAGATCATATTGCATTGCATATTTCTTTGCATTTTTTTTCGTGGCGATCCTCGAAATTCTAAGCAACTCAAGGACCTACGGAGAGAGTTGGGAATTCTACCGTTTTGTATTTGAGTTCACTCGAATACCGGTACGAGGATAGCGTTGATTTTAATTATTTTTCTCTCCTAAAAATATTTCTAAATACAATATATGAGCGGAGATAATATGACTTCTCCAAAATTACAGAAATATTGGAGGAAAAATATTAAAATCACTTTTGGTATTTATTCGGATTTATTTGCGATTTTATTTGCATAGGAAAAATACGCGTTTCTCAAAACTCCATTTAGGTCCAGGAAAAATGTTCACTTTGTCCTAAATATTATTAGAGGACGGTGAAAATTTATTTCGGGATTTTTGGACTCGGTTTAGTATTTTTTTCGCCCGTTTTACTACGCCAGGACTCGTTTAAAAAAACGCCCTGGGCCGTACCCGGCCAGGACTCCCTGGCCTGGGGCCTTTATAAGGCGCCGCCCTGGCCTGCTAGCCGCCCCAGCCGCCAGCCCGCCCGACGCTGAAACCCTAGCGCCGCCCGCCGCCACCCGCCGCCGCCGCTGCTGCCGCGCGCCGCCGCCTGAGTCGCCGCCGCCGCCGGACTTCTCGCCAGAGACCGCCGCCGCCGCCGGAGTTCGCCGTTCCCGAGGTAGCCGTCGGTTTTTCTTTTTAACTGATCGGTTTTTTTCGAGAAACCCTAGATCCGTTTTTTAGGTTATATCGGTTTTTCTCCGGTTTAGTTATTTAGCGGACGTTCGTTCGTATGTTCGTTTTAACGAACGTTGTTCGCCCGTTAGCCGCAGACAGCGAACGTTCGTTCGTTAGCCTGTTTGTCAGTTTTCTTTTTCGGGGTATTTATCCGCGATAATTTTCGATCGTGATTTCTGCCCTGATCTTGTTTTTCGTTTTTCTTTTCGCTCGAGAGTCGGAATCAGGTGATTCAAAATCCCAGATCTTTGTCTCGATGCCCTCTTTCCGTTTAACCAACTTGAAAAAAGTTTTGGCTACTGTAAAATTTGATCCAAGATCAAATTATTATTCGGAGCTCGTTATTTTCGCAGTTTGAGTTTCGTTGCTTCTTTCGATTTGATTCTTTTGCAAACCGGAGTTCTTAAGTTGAACTTTCTGGTTAGATCTAGTCTTTTGGACTTTTGTTTGTGCATAATTGCTTGGTTGCTTATCTATGCTATTGTTTGCTTGCGATAGAATACCCGAACTGTGAAGCGTGCTACTACGAATCTCTAGGTTTTGCGAATCGTCAGCAAGGCAAGTAACACTTTGATCATACTTTCCAATACCCAATTTTCATTGCATTAGTTATGTCCTCAAACACATTGCATGAGTAAGATATCTTAACTTGTGGGCCTGGGAAGTAGATTGAGGTAGAACCTATTACCTGCATTATTTTTCAAACCCTTGGGAGTTACTTCTACGTTATGCTTAGGCTGCCACGCTATGCTCGTAGACGTGGTTTGGGTTTGAGTGAAATCCATGACAGATGTGAGATGTTAATTAAGGATTCAACTTAAGGTGGCTACTTGAATACACATCTGGGTGGATTGGTTGCAGGGCACCTGGAGAATCCAGTGTTGTCCTAGGAAATCCCGGGGTTCCGTGTGATTTTTCCTATGGAATGCCACCCAGGCTCAAAGGGATCATAAAACTATTCATGCTAGAAACTTCCGTGTGCAGCCACAATGCCATTATGGGCTCTAGCATAGTTGAGTAAGTTGTGGGAAACCTTTCCATGATGGGCTAGCAGATGTAGAGGGATTGTAGGTGTACCGGCCTATCTATCGGTTAAGGGGACCTCTTCGGAAAGACTGTGTCTCGGTCCTCCGTTTCTCAAACACCATGTAGTGCGAGAAACCAAACGAAGGCGATCGAGTCTTGTGGGAAAAGTGCAAAAACCTCTGTAGAGTGTACAAACTGATCATGATTAGCCGTGTCCCCGGTTATGGACAACTTGAGTATCTGGTACTTGAATTATTTGTTGATCTCATCACTCTATTTAATTAACTTGTTGGGTTAATGATTACTTTAATTGGGATTGAGTTGGAGGTACCTTCTCAATGATGTTTCAACTACCATGATAGTTAAAATAAAATTTATTCCTTTGTTGTAGGGAAAAATTGGCTTTACGCAAAAACTTTACCCTAGAGCCTCCACCAGCAAAATATGCATATAGTATAGCCTTTATTTTGTTACTTGCATCTTCTGTGTTATCTTGCCAGCATATTCCATGTGCTGACCCGTTTCGGGCTGCAACATATTACGTTGCAGACTTTTCAAACGAGGAGTAAGACGTTCTAGGTCGTTTTTCATGCACTCAGCTATGCCGTTGGAGTTGATGGACTCACTTATCTTCCAAGCCTTCTACTGTTATTTTGTTAGATGGCCTTACGCCATAGACTTTTGTAATAAGTTCTCTTTGGAGACATTCGATGTAATAAGTGTGTGATTGCCACTCTGTTATAAATCCTTCAAGTACCGTGTGTGTCAGCATTACCGATCCAGGGATGACACTGAAACACAGAGACTTCGGTCCATTCGGATCGTGGTCACTACAAGAGGTGAGTAGGAAATGAGATAAAACAATACCAAGTTACATTTTCCCAACGTTGAGCATGTATCCCATTTCACTCAATGTGAAATGAAAGAATAGTGGAATTGGTACCAGACTTGTTCACTTACACCTATCAAGTAAAGCTTGCCGAGTGGCTTGGTTAGGATAAGTGGCACAAAAATTTGATGGAAATGTTAGCACGACTCAATAATGTTGAAAGAGATTCACAAATTCGCAAGCGAAAAAAGTAGACCAATAGCAATGAATGGCACACGGAAACACGCACACGGATAGATATATGGGGTCGTGCAACCAAGGAATGAGCACAAAATGTGGAGTCCGCGAAAAAACGCTCGTGTTGCACAACTCAAGAGAGACACTAGCACGATTGCTCTATAGGCGGATACGACACTTGTGCACAACATATGATATGCAACATGTATCAACTTTCTATCCCAAGTATGCTATGTATGTATGGTTCCCGGTATTTTTCTCAAGATGATACAAGATGATCGGATATGAAAATCTTATATGCAGTGTGGTATGATGCTATGGCTATTGCTTACAAGCTTCTTTGTCTTTCTCTTTTTTCTTAAGAGCTTATTCTATTTTTTTGTATGGCCACGATGCGGAATGCACAAACCAAGATAGCAATTGTGTATATGCGGGAACCATCTTGTGACACAAGGGATGATATGATGATACCAAGCTGATATGGTATGTAAGCAATGGATGCGCGGATCAATGATCACTAATGTGCACAAGTAACGTGGCCCGACAATACTCAAATGGCTAGTCTCGATAGGAAAGTGACGCAAAATGGGCGAGGGGTTAACAATGCAAAGGCAAGGGGAATATTCAATGATGTCATCGAAGTTACCATCCGACAATGATGATGAGATGCTATGTGGTCGATGTCGAACCGTTCCTAATTAGCCGAAACACCATAGGAAATGGAAAAACCGCAAACTCAAAATCTCAAAGGCAAATGTCAAATGGTGGTAGCAGAAAGCGGTGGTGGTTTTGCACTCGGCAAAGCGGAAGTGGAATGATGGGTTACGCGAGTCGAAGTTGAAGTGACCGTCCCTAAGTAACCGAAACACCTTAGGAGACACAAACCACAACTCAAACAAAATTTTGTTAAGTTGGGGTGGCGAAAGTGTATGGTGGACTAGGTTATGCGGAAGTGGTGATGGTGGTTGATAGAAAAGCAACCGTCCCTAAGTAGTCGAAACACCTTAGGAGACTTGAATCACTACTCAAGCAACCGCTAATGCTATGGGGAACAAAATGGGTTATGATGCAGAAGGCTATGGTGGCTATGCGGATGTATGGTGGAAGCCCCACGCAAAAGATGCCAAAGTTCCAAAATTTTGATGGAGTCAAATGATGATGGTGGTATTTTTGTGGGATGGGGGATGTCAATAGCTTCAAAACGAGCTAAAGAACGTAAAAACGGACTCCGGATGAATTAGTTATGGCCAAAACAAAATTTCAACTGTGTCAGTTTTAGAGTTAGCGGGACATTCGGGAGGAAGTCCAGCTCATCCGGGCTATGTCCGGATGATCCGGGAGTACATCCGGATGATCCGGGTTCCTCAGCTCCGGTTCTGTTTTTCGGGTGCGTGGGTTACCCGGACATCCGTGAGAGGGTCCAGCTGATCCGGGAGGTGTCCGGATGATCCGAGACTTGGTCCGGATGATTCGGGCAAGTCAACTATGCTCGGAATTTCCTCTCGGGGAAGAATTTTGGGGCGTAAATGGATGACTTTGGGGGCAAAATTGAGAGGATTTCGTGGATGGAAAGTGAGGAAACTTGTGGAGATGCTAGATACACTTGAAACCAAGTGAATCCATGGATCAAAATCAACAAAACATCATCAAACCAACAGATCACAAAAAAAATTGGGGCTATTTTTGGTGGAGATTTTCGAATTTGGGGAAGAACGCAACAAAAGAAGGCTAGAAAACGGTGGGGAGGCTCCAAATTCGTGAAAAACCTTGGCACTAGATACCAAGATGATGTAGGGTGGAGACCCTAAGGCCGATCTTTCACGAAATGGAGGGGATCCCACGAAGAACACGATGAACACGGGGAAGAACGGGGAGAAATCACAAGGGAAAACACTCAAGAACAAGTCCAATCACACATCTACTAGACTAACAACACGTAGATCCACAAGATACATGAACAACAAAGGGAAAGATACAAGGTAGAGTTCATCTCCAAGAGGAGGTCTTGATGATATCCTGGAGGATCTTCCCATTAGGGGGCTTGAATCCTGTAGGATCTTCTCACATGCTCGCATGGAGGTCTTGAACTCCATGGGAGTGTGTCAGGCCCAAGATGCGATTATATCCCGATCACGTGACACTTACGTGATTGGGGCACAACCGCATTTCGGGCGCTTAGCAAGATGGATATCATTACATCGAACCATTACATACATACATGGGGGATACAACAATACATACAAAACACATGAATACAACATCATCAATACAAGGCATCCGACTACGGATGCAAACATGAAAGCAAAACGACATCCATCCGCTATCCCAGGTTGCCGACCCGGAACCTAACCCAAGACTGAAGAAGAAGAATTAGAAAGAACTCCAACACAAAGGACATCGCTCTCACGTCAAGTCATCGGAAACCTGCACCTGCAACTGTTGTCGTAGTATCTATGAGCCACGAGGACTCAGCAATCCCATAACCATGGGTAACAAGACTAGCAAAGCTTAATGGGTAGGAAGAGGTAAAGTGGTGAGGTTGCAGCAGCGACTAAGCATAATATGGTGGCTAACTTACGAGTACAAGAATAAGATGAGCATCTACGCAAACGGTCGCAAACTAGTAGTGATCGCTAAAGATCCTGAACTACCTACGAGACAAACATAACCCCACCGTGTTCTCTTCTCAAAGTGAAAAGAGACAGTCACGGTTACTCACACGGTTGTATGTTTTACTTCGGATCCTCTGTCAAGTTTTCTACAACCAGACATTAACAAATTCCAATCTGTCACATAACCGCGGGCACGGCTTTCAAAAGATCATAACCCTGCAGGGGTGTCCCAACTTAGCCCATCACAAGCTCTCACGATCAGCAGAAGTAATAATAATATTACCCCTTTTCTTAGGGACAATCCGATCAGGCTCGGAATCCCGGTGCACAAGACATTTCGAAAATGGTAAAACAAGTCCAGCAAGACCTCCCGGCGTGCCGACACCCTCATAGTAGCCGCGCGTATCTCGTCTCAGGCCACAACCGGATGGGCGATTCTACGAGTAAAACCAGCCCTCGGGTTTCCCCCAGGTGGCCCCGCAGACTCCCCGTTTGGGACCAACACCATCAGCACTGGACCCCCTGCTATGTAGAAAGAATCCTCGAGGGCGCGACCCCCTATGCAAATTTAATTAATTAATGAAGTTATTATTATGAGGAAAATTAAAACCAATGTTGGGTCTTGCTGGAGGAGTTTTATTCAAAGACGAAGTGTCAAGGGGTCCCCATATACCCAACCGTGTAAGGAACGCAAAATCAAGGAACATAACGCCAGTTTATCGGCTCCTAAGGTGGCATGAGTGGAAGAAAACACCAAGCAAAAGGCCAAGCCTTCCACCCATTGCCAAGTATATATGTGTGTTAATAATAATAATAGATATTGTGATATTCCAACAACAAGTTCCAAGATGGAACGATCTTCATCTTCACCTGCAACTAACAACGCTATAAGAGGGGCTGAGCAAGCGGGTAACATAGCCAAACAACGGTTTGCTAGGAAGGTGTCAAAGGTTAGAGGTTTCATGGCAACAAGAAGAGGCTGACAAAAAGATAGGTAGCGCGACATATAACGATAGCATCGAGACAACTAAGCATGGCAATGATAGTGAAGGTATCCAAGGTGATGGTCATCTTGCCTGAGATCCCGCAAGGAAGAAGAACGGATCCGTGAAGTAGACGAAGAACAAGCCTCAAAGACGAACCACATGTAGACGAACGAATCCTCATGATCGCAACGGAAAAAGCACTAACGAGAAGGAACAAGCAACACGGTAAACACACAACACAATAACATGACAATATGCTCAACCTAGTATGATGCAAGACAAGTCTATATAATGCAATACATGGCAAAGTATGAAGCACACAAGAAAAACACAAGTCAACAAGTTTAAATGAGGCCGGAATCACCACATAACAAATCCGGTAAGTCCTCATATGCATAATTTGAAATTAGTCCAGATCTGAATAAACCTTAAGTTAAAGTGTTTAAACAGCAGGTTAACATGCACCATGATGATCTACACGAAATTCTAGTCAAGTTTCATACAAAGTTTGTTTAATTCGGAGCTACGGCCTAGAAGATATGAGCAAAACAAGTCAAGCAAGGCAACGGTGCACGATGCACCCAAACATCAAGCAAACACACTCCAAATAGGTAAACAACATGATATTATGCTTCTACATGCAAAATCACACAAGTTTCATATAGGGCACGCTCAAAACGGAGCAACGGTTCAACACATACACATGAAACAAGATATAACAACAAGCTGAAGTTAACAGCCACATAGCAACTTTGGAGCAAGGTAAATATAAGCTACAACACCCAAACATGATGACAAGAAGCATGGATGTGAAATAGACATGATACTTAACAAGCATGAACTTAGAACACACCCAAAATCTTGCTGGAACACAATTAACCAGGCATGGCAAGTTGCAATAAATTTATCCAGACTTAGCCAAAATCTGGGAAGGCAAAAACATCATCACGATGCTGCCTTCGGAGGCACAAAACAACAAGCATATCAACTCTAATAAGAACATAAAGATCATGGACATGTAATAGACATCACATACATCAAACAACTCCATTGGAGCAACTCCATAGGAGGCATGGATCAATAACAACAAGCTTCACCAAATTGATCATGTTGATAAAATCTGACAGCTAAAATTTATAGCAACTTGAGAGCAATAAATAAATAAGCTATAGCAAGCCATATATGCAAACAAGGGCATGGATGGATACACAATAACATGGACAATAAGACATGATCATTTGCCACTCCAAAACAAGCATGGATTTGGCTAGGGCATCAAACAAACATGGCATCAGGTTAAACAGATTCCACACTTAGCAGTTTTTTCACTAAGTATAAAACAGCAACAACGACATGGCATGTATACAAGCTTGTTTAAGTCACCTCAAGGCATATCATGGATAGTGGATTGCCCCACATCAAAGACCATATGATTGTGCTTCTAAAACATATAGACATGTGGCATGAAGACAAACACATCAATAGCAATGAGCAAGTCAAAACAGCATCTCATAACAAGTTTCAGCACTTAACAGCCACATGCACTTTTGCAACAGAGATTAACATGCCAATATGGCACCTAACATGAATGCTACAGCAACCATCATGTAGAGCACTTCACAATGAACATTTTGACATATCATATGCTCCATTTGGATAAACATGCACAAAGTTATCACATCTCAAACATGCTAACAAAATTACAGTCAACAGCAGTTTTAAACAAGTAGCACTCTTGCAACGATGATTAGGACATCAAGATGAAGTCAAACAAGCATGCGACAGGAACAAAACGAAGAGCATATCACCACGATCATTTTTGACATATCATTCACTCAATTTGGATCACCACACAAAAAGTTACAGCCATGCAAACATGCAACATTTTAAACAATCTCTGCGACTTTGTCATTTTCACACAGGAAAAAAATAGGCGAGCGTTAAAAACTAAAAGACGCCCGGGGCGGGGTATAGTGGCTCACCCTAGTGGGCTTGGCCTAGTAGGCAGAGGAGGGGGCAGGCCGGCCTGAGGGCAGAGGAGACGGGCCGCGGGGCAGACGGGTCGGCTTGGGCCCGCGGAGGCGGCTGTGGCCCACAAGGCGGATCGGGAGGAGGCCCGCGACCAGGCTGGAGCTGGGCCGGCGGTGGTCGGGCTGGCCCACGCGGCCGATAACGGGGATCCAGCGCTGCGCGTCGGCCTCTCGTGCTCCTCCTCAAGCATGAGGCCATGGCGGCGGCTGGCTCCGCAGGGACTCCGGCGAGGCGGCTGGGGACGGCGCCGGCGGCCGGGATCAGCGTGGCACCGGCAGGATCCGGCCTCGGCCCCGCCGGATCGGGCGAGGAGGGCGGTCGGCAGTGGCACAAGGCGCGGCGGCGGAACCGCGGAGGTGGCGGTGGCTCATGGAGGCGAGGACGGCGGCGAGGAGGAGTAGAGGCGGCGGCGGAGCTCCTCCGGCCGGCGGGGAACGGAGCTGGTCCGGTGAGCCGACGGCGGAGACGATGGAGGCGCGGGGCGCTGGGCGCCTGCGGCGGCGGCGGACGGAGATCGGGCCCCGACGGGCCCGCTGCGGGCCGGCAGTGGAGGCGAGGCAGGCTGGGTGACGTGGAGGCGCGGGAGTGGCTGCGGGAGGCGACGGAGCTGACGTGTCGGCTCAGGATTGGTCGGAGTGAGGTGGAGGCTGCGGTGTACATGTCCGACTGCTCCGCGGACATGTCCGGCTGCGCGGGGAGGAGGATTTTAGGGTTTCATCCGCGAAAATGGAGGGGGAGGCACATATATATAGGTAGAGGGAGCTAGGAGTGTCCAAATGAGGAGTGGTTTGCGGCCACGCGATCGTGATCGAACGGCCAAGAGCATGGAGGGGGTTAGAATGGGCTTGGGGGCTATTGGAGAGGGGTGTTGGGCCAAAAGAGAAAAGGCTTCCGGCGGTTAACATGGTTAACCATTGGGCTATCAAATAAACTCCGAACGCGACGAAACTTGACAGGCGGTCTACCTATGCTATAATAAGATCACACGCCAAGTTTCAACCCATTCCGAGAACGTTTTCCGGCCACTCATAAAATAAATATTCGGAGGCGCCGCGGGCGCGTGTGAGTGTGTTTGGGCTCAGAACGGACAACGGAAAGGAAGGGCGAACTCAGACGGATGCAAGTTTTGAAAACATGAAGATGCAACACACATGATGACATGTCAAAGATGCAACATGCAAGCAGATGACAAGGCAACGACTACGACTAACTGGCTGACACCTGGCGCACCGGTCTCGGGGTGTCACAACACTCCCCTACTAACAAGAGATCTCGTCCCGAGATCTTAGGAACGAGATGAAAGTGATAAAGGAAGAACAAGGTTCTTCGAGGACAAAGGAGTGAAACCAAAGAATATCGAGTGGTTGAGCCACTAGAAAAGAAGAATGCAACGAAGAAGAACGAAGTTGCAAGGACTCGTTAAACAAGAGGAACAAGAATAAGACGAGAATCAAGGGGTTGAAAGACACAAAGCAAGAGCTGAAGGAACGAGAATGAATTTGAAACCACTCCGTTTACTAAGAGATAGAAAGGAATTTGAACGAAGTAATTCGGGTAGCACTCCGGCTGAAACTGGAAGGAATAGCACACTGGTTGAACATGAATGGAAAGGAACAAGAACTTGAGAGGACTGAATAATACTTGACGAGATGAAACAACACAATGCCTCCGGAAGAATGGAAAGAATGCAATGAAAAGAGCGGAGAAGAAGATGACAACGTACACCACGAATGAATTTGAAGAGAATCTTCAAGAGGAAGGCTCGAACGAAGTTGTTGAGAAAATCAACAACAAAAGAATAAGCTTGTTGTGGTCTTATTAGAACAACTTAAAATTTGAGGTGAATTTGTGCCACTATCAAAAGATTGAATGGCTGAGGATGAATAACTGCAAAACTCCATTTAAAAGGAATAGGGAGAATTAATTGCACTCAAGAGGCAAGAATAAGAATGGTTGAGCTGCTCCACAAGAATTGCTCAATATTTGAAGAATGAATTAAATGATGAAGAACCACCATGAAGAACTCCGGTAACCAAAGGATGATGAAGTATGAACAGAATAAGAATAATGCCTTGCAATGACTAGTCGGGGTTCCGACGAGATAGCCGAGAAAACTTGAACTCCGGAAAATAAAAGATGAAAAGACTTGGGACTAGAATTTTATTCATCAAGAATAACTCCGAGGAAGGAATAAATCAACTTGACGAGAATGGATAAGAATTTTGTTATGCTTATCCTCCATCAATTAAATTGATGAGAAGCAATGGATTTGCATACTACTATTCTCATTGAAATGATTAAAGAGGGATATATCACAAACTTGCGAAAATCTTCATGAAACACCGGTAGGGTTGGAATAAAATGAATGGATTGGTATGATAACACCGGGAAAAGAACTCTTGAGCGAACCATCGTAAGAATTGAAGCCGGGTGAAGAAAAAGGAACGAACCACCGGGAAAAATTAAAATCGAGTGATGAAAGGGGACAAACCATCGTAAGGAATTGAAATTGAGTTAATACAAGAGAATGAATCAATGGAAAGAATAAAGCACTTGGGGAATTTAGATACGAGAGAACGAAGAGATCGCGAACTGATTAAAGAATAACTTGAACGAAGCACCGGAAGAATGTGAGATGAACGAAGAGGAATCAATGAAGAATATTTGGAGGACGAAGTTGAAAACTGAGAACGAAGAAATCTTCTGAAATGATGGCCTTCGGAGGAACACAATAGAAATAATTCATGAAATACTCCGGAAGAATGAAAATAGGAAAGGTTGAACCAACGATGAAAAGAATTTACAACCGATCTTGGAGAAGGCACATGACTGATGGAATCCATACTTACGTCACACTTGAAAAGAATTTCGAAACACTCCGGGAAATTAGAAGAGTCAGGTAAGATCCTGGAAAAAGACCTGTGGGTTATGAGCCCACCGAAAAGAAAACACCGTTGAAAAGGATCGAAAAGGAGATAATGCACTGTAACGATCGAAAAACTCGAATGAGGTGACCACCTCGAATTAATTGGCACACAGACGAATTTCTTGAGATGTCTTCGGAACTCCGGGATGATTAAATGGCGAGAGGAGAACGGAACAAGGGAAAACACTTGAGCAATGGAAATGAATAAGATCAATATCGAAAACTTGAATTGAATCCACCGGAAAAGAAAGAGATGAATAATGACGACGAGACGAGAATTCACCGGTTGGGACAACTGATGAAAGAAAGCAAAGACCTCAAACGAGTAGGATAGATACTCGATTAAGGACTCCGGCTCTGAGAAGAAAAATGGTGGGCGGGTGGGAAAATAAAGACAACTTCGGAAGAGGAAACAACACCGGTTGGAAAGAACCGGGGATTGAACTTGCAAAGAAGAAGAGGGTCGAATCCACTTGACGAGAGATGCATCAGATGAAAGAACTGACAACGCAACGAACGAAAACTAACCGCGGGATCCTAAAAAAAAATTGAAGGGGAAGAGGAGTAATTCAAAACCCTATGTCAAGATTCCTCACCAGAGCGACGAAGGGACTGAGGAGTAAAAAGAATTCCTACTCTCCGATATAACTAGACTCCGAAAAAGTTTTCTGCTAGACTCAACAACGCCCAGACTCCAATCAATCAAGGGGGCTCCTATGGTCGGTCAAGGCTCTGATACCAACTTGTCAGGCCCAAGATGCGATTCGATCCCGATCACGTGACACTTACGTGATTGGGGCACAACCGCATTTCGGGCGCTTAGCAAGATGGATATCATTACATCGAACCATTACATACATACATGGGCGATACAACAATACATACAAAACACATGAATACAACATCATCAATACAAGGCATCCGACTACGGATGCAAACATGAAAGCAAAATGACATCCATCTGCTATCCCAGGCTGCCGACACGGATCCTAACCCGAGACTGAAGAAGAAGAAGCAGAAAGAACTCCAACACAAAGGACATCGCTCTCACGTCAAGTCATCGAAAACCAGCACCTGCAACTATTGTTGTAGTATCTGTGAGCCACGAGGACTCAGCAATCCCATAACCATGGGTAACAAGACTAGCAAAGCTTAATGGGTAGGAAGAGGTAAAGTGGTGAGGTTGCAGCAGCGACTAAGCATAATATGGTGGCTAACTTACGAGTACAAGAATAAGATGAGCATCTATGCAAACGGTCGCAAACTAGTAGTGATCGCTAAAGATCCTGAACTACCTACGAGTCAAACATAACCCCACCGTGTTCTCTTCTCAAAGTGAAAAGAGACAGTCACGGTTACTCACACGGTTGTGTGTTTTACTTCGGATCCACTGTCAAGTTTTCTACAACCGGACATTAACAAATTCCAATCTGTCACATAACCGCGGGCACGGCTTTCGAAAGATCATAACCCTGCAGGGGAGTCCCAACTTAGCCCATCACAAGCTCTCACGATCAGCAGAAGTAATAATAATATTACCCCTTTTCTTAGGGACAATCCGATCAGGCTCGGAATCCCGGTGCACAAGACATTTTGACAATGGTAAAACAAGTCCAGCAAGACCTCCCGGCGTGCCGACACCCTAATAGTAGCCGCGCGTATCTCGTCTCAGGACACAACCGGATGGGCGATTCTACGAGTAAAACCAGCCCTCGGGTTTCCCCCAGGTCGCCCCGCAGACTCCCCATTTGGGACCAACACCATCTGCACTGGCCCCCCTGCTATGTAGAAAGAATCCTCGAGGGCGCGACCCCCTATGCAAATTTAATTAATTAATTAAGTTGTTATTATGAGGCAAATTTAAACCAATGTTGGGCCTTGCTGGAGGAGTTCTATTCAAAGACGAAGTGTCAAGGGGTCTCCATATACCTAACCGTGTAAGGAACGCAAAATCAAGGAACATAACGCCGGTTTATCGGCTCCTAAGGTGGCATGAGTGGAACAAAACACCGAGCAAAAGGCCAAGCCTTCCACCCACTGCCAAGTATATAGGTGTGTTAGTAATAATAATAGATATTGTGATATTCCAACAACTAGTTCCAACATGGAACGATCTTCATCTTCACCTGCAACTAACAACGTTATAAGAGGGGCTGAGCAAGCGGGTAACATAGCAAAACAATGGTTTGCTAGGAAGGTGTCAAAGGTTAGAGGTTTCATGGCAACAAGGAGAGGCTGACAAAAATATAGGTAGCGTGACATATAACGATAGCATCGAGACAACTAAGAATGGTAATGATAGTAAAGGTATCCAAGGTGATGGTCATCTTGCCTGAGATCCCGCAAGGAAGAAGAACGGATCCGTGAAGTAGACGAAGATGAAGCCTCAAAGACGAACCACATGTAGACGAACGAATCCTCACGATCGCAACTGAAAAAGCACTACCGAGAAGGAACAAGCAACAGGGTAAACACATAACACAAGAACATGACTATATTCTCAACCAAGTATGATGCAAGACAAGTCTATATGATGCAATACATGGCAAGGGATGAAGCACACAAGAACAACACAAGTCAACAAGTTTAAATGAGGCCGGAATCACCACATAACAAATCCGGTAAATCCTCATATGCATAATTTGAAATTAGTCCAGATCTGAATAAACCTTAAGTTAAAGTGGTTAAACAGCAGGTTAACATGCACCATGATGATCTACACGAAATTCTAGTCAAGTTTCATATAAAGTTTGTTTAATTCGGAGCTACGGCCTAGAAGATATGAGCAAAACAAGTCAAGCAAGGCAACGGTGCACGATGCACCCAAACATCAAGCAAACACACTCCAAATAGGTAAACAACATGATATTATGCTTCTACATGCAAAATCACACAAGTTTCATATAGGGCACGCTCAAAACGGAGCAACGGTTCAACACATACACATGAAACAAGATATAACAACAAGCTGAAGTTAACAGCCACATAGCAACTTTGGAGCAAGGTAAATATAAGCTACAACACCCAAACATGATGACAAGAAGCATGGATGTGAAATAGACATGATACTTAACAAGCATGAACTTAGAACACACCCAAAAGCTTGCTGGAACACAATTAACCAGGCATGGCAAGTTGCAATAAATTTATCCAGACTTAGCCAAAATCTGGGAAGGCAAAAACATCATCACGATGCTACCTTCGGAGGCACAAAACAACAGGAATATCAACTCTAATAAGAACATAAAGATCATGGACATGTAATAGACATCACATACATCAAACAACTCCATTGGAGCAACTTCATAGGAGGCATGGATCAATAACAACAAGCTTCACCAAATTGATCATCCTGATAAAATCTGACAGCTAAAATTTATAGCAACTTGAGAGCAAGAAATAAATAAGCTACAGCAAGCCATATATGCAAACAAGGGCATGGATGAATAGACAATAATATGGAAAATAAGACATGATCATTTGCCACTCCAAAACAAGCATGGATTTGACTAGGGCATCAAGCAAACATGCCATCAGGTTATACAGATTCCAGACTTAGCAGTTTTTTCACTAAGTATAAAACAGCAACAACGACATGACATGTTTACAAGCTTGTTTAAGTCACTTCAAGGCATATCATGGAAAGTGGATTGCACCACAGCATGATAGAGGCAAAGGTGTCTCGTCTTTCGATGAGATGATGGCTATCGTTTTGGAGGAAGTCGACTTTGACGATCGGACTACGAACGTGCGAGGACGTCGCGCCATAGCAATCGCTAAACCAACTCCGAGAGGTTATTGACCACACCGGAGCACGATCAACCTGACCACGAAGGTCTGTTTCCTGCAGGCAAACGAAGAACAAGCAAGAAACAAAGATTGCTATCTCGATATTGCGAATATAAGAGGAAATCTTTATTGATCAAGGTGGGGTTCTGTGACGCCTTTGTCTGGTCGTTGAACACAAACGAAGTACGCGAAGTTGCAGCTATGACGAACTTTTAATCTAAACAAAACCCAAAGTCTAAACGACGCCCTAAGGGCTGTATATATGGGGGAAAGAGGGGGGAATATCGTGGCCCTTGGTGGAGGGGTCCGAAACCAACCCTAACTCTTGTTTCCCCACACATATGTACTCTAAAAATAGCCTATACTCAAGTATTTCGAAATTACATGGGCCTGGCCCAATAATAAGGTGGCGCGGCACCTATAATAGCCTCTGGACGAAATTTATGAAGTGGCATCTTGTATATTTCGTCCAAGGCTTCTCGCACTCATTATGGTGGCTTCAAAGTCCTGAAATCATCACTTGTAACTCCATTCTTGTTTCCCTTGCGTATGCCATCATCTCCATGCTTGATCTTGCTCCAATGTTCATCCTTCTTGTCCAAGCTAGGCCCTTCATTTGTAAGAAAGACAAATGTATCCAATTTAGGCAGCATCACATTCTCATGAACATTAGAATCATTACCAGGAAACAAAAGTACCTCGTAATTTAATTGGCGTGCATGAGCTCTAGTAATTGGTCATGTATATGTGTCAGTTGGAGCTGTGGGTGTAACCTTGTTAGTGATGTCCTCATCATCCTCCCCTTCTTGAATTGAAGTCGTCCTTGACGGAAGCTCATCTTCCTCACCCAAGTAAGGCTTCAAATCTGCAATGTTAAATGTGGGACTAACCCCAAAATCTGCAGGCAGCTCAAGTTTATATGCATTATCATTTATTTTCTCTAACACCTTGAAAGGACCATCAACACGTGGCATTAGCTTTGACTTGCGCAAATTAGGAAACCTATCCTTACGCAAATGTAACCAAACAAGATCTCCAGGTGCAAAGACAACATGTTTTCTACCCTTATCTCCAACAAGTTTTTATTTAGTATGCATGCGCTCAATATTTTCCTTAGTTAACTCATGCATTTTTAAGATCAAGTCAGCACGTTGTTTAGCATCAAAATTAACCTTCTCCGAAGATGGAAGATGCAACAAATCAATAGGTGCACGAGGTAGGAAACCACAGACAATTTCAAAAGGGCACATCTTAGTAGTAGGATGCAACGAACGATTATAAGAAAATTCAATATGAGGCAAGCATTCTTCCCACATTTTCTTATTATTCTTCAAAACAGCCCTAAGCATAGTAGACAAAGTTATGTTGACTACTTCAGTTTGTCCATCAATTTGGGGGTGACAAGTAGTACTAAAAAGCAGTTTAGTCCCCAACTTAGCTCATAAACATCTCCAAAAGTGGCTAAGAAATTTAGTATCACGATCTGAAACAATAGTATTTGGCACACCATGCAAGTGAATGATTTCACGAAAGAACAAATGAGCAACATTAGCAACATCATCGCTTTTATGACATGGTATAAAGTGTGCCATCTTCGAGAACCTATCCACGACAACAAATATGCTATCCCTCCCCTTCTTTGTTCGAGGTAAACCCAAAACAAAGTCCATAGATATATCTTCCCAAGGAACACTAGGGACAGGCAAAGGCATATATAAACCATCAGGATTGAGTCGTGACTTAGCTTTTTGACATGTAGTGCAGCGACCTACAAAACGCTCAACATCCCGTCGCATCTTTGGCCAAAAGAAATGTGTAGAAAGTACGTCCTCCATTTTCTTCACGCCAAAGTGTCCCATTAATCCTCCCCCATGCGCCTCCTGCAACAACAAAAGACGAACAAAGCTAGCTGGAATGCATAGCTTGTTAGCACGAAACACAAATCCATCATTAACGACGAACTTGTTCCATGTTCTCCCTTCTTTACAATTCTACAATACATCTTTAAATTCAGCATCATGCACATATTGATCTTTGATGGTCTCCAAACCAAATATTTTAAAGTCAAGTTGTGAAAGCATAGTATAACGACGAGACAAAGCATCAGCAATAACATTATATTTTCCCTTCTTGTGTTTAATAACATAAGGGAAAGTCTCTATGAATTCAACCCATTTAGCATGTCTACGGTTCAGTTTTGCTTGACTTTTAATGTGCTTCAAAGATTCATGATCAGAATGTATAACAAATTCTTTGGGCCATAAATAATGTTGACATGTTTCAAAAGTCCGAACAAGAGCATATAAATCCTTATCATAAGTAGAATAATTCAGACTAGGCCCACTCAATTTTTCAGAAAAGTATGCAACAGGTTTACCATCTTGTAATAACACACCTCCTAACCCAATTCCACTAGCATCACATTCAAGCTCAAAGGTCTTATTAAAATTGGGAAGTTGGAGTAAAGGAGCATGTGTCAACTTATCTTTCAAAACCGTGAATGCTTCTTCCTGTGCAGTACCCCAAACAAAAGGCACATCCTTCTTTGTAAGCTCATTGAGAGGTGCAGCAATGGTGCTGAAATCTCTCACAAAACGCCGATAGAATCCAGCGAGGCCAAGGAAACTCCTCACGTGTGTGACCGTTTTGGGCTGCGGCCAACTCTCAATAGCTTCAATCTTGGCTTTATCAACCTCAATTCCCTGTGGAGTAACAACATAGCCAAGAAAAGAGACTCGGTCGGTGCAAAAGGTGCACTTTCCAAGGTTACCAAACAAACATGCATCACGTAGAGCAATCAAAACAACACGTAAATGTTCCAAATGTTCCTCCAAAGATCTGCTATAAATCAATATATCATCAAAGTATACTACCACAAATCGTCCAATGAAAGAACGTAAAACTTCATTCATTAATCTCATGAAAGTACTAGGTGCATTAGTTAACCCAAAAGGCATGACTAACCACTCATATAATCCAAACTTAGTTTTAAATGTTGTTTTCCATTAATCTCCCAATTTCATACGAATTTGATGGTATCCACTACGCAAATCAACTTTGGAGAATATTGTAGAGCCACTCAATTCATCAAGCATATCATCTAGCCTAGGAATAGGATGACGATAACGAATAGTAATATTATTAATGCCTCTACAATCAACACACATACGCGATGTACCATCCTTTTTCGGCACTAGAATAATAGGAACAACACAAGGACTAAGGGATTCGCGTATATAACCTTTGTCGAGTAGCTCATGTACTTGACGCATAATCGCCTTTGTCTCTTCTGGATTGGTACGGTATGGTGCGCGGTTGGGTAGCGATGCACCGGGAATTAAGTCAATCTGATGCTCAATCCCTCGAATAGGTGGTAATCCCGGTGGCACGTCTTCTGGAAAGACGTCGGCGAACTCCTGCAAAATGTTAGTCACAGCGGGAGGCAAAGAGGAAGGCACGTCCTCGAATGAAAATAATGCCTCTTTGCACACAAAAGCATAGCAAACAGATTTGCTAAAATCTAGCTCATCAAAATCAGATTTGGTGGCAAGTAAATATGAACTTTTCATTTTAATTTCAGAAGCAACAGTAGATGGTTTATTATTAGGCTTCATTTGTTACTCAAATTCTTTTGCCACAATCTTATTTTCACTCTTATTTTTCTCCTGTTTTGCTTTATTAGCTCTATTAATATCATCTTTCAAAATGGAATCAGGAGTCATATGAAGCAAACTAATATTTATATCCTTATGAACAAGAGTATACTGATTGTTTCTACCATGGTGTACAGAATTTTTATCAAATTGCCATGGTGTGACACCCCGAGACCGATGCGCCAGGTGTCAGTCAGTTATGTGTCGTTGTTGCCATGTCATCTGCTTGTGTGTTGCATCTTGCCATGTCTTCATGTGTGTTGCATCAGCATGTTTTCAAAACTTGCATCCGTCCGAGTTCCCTCGTCCTCTCCATTGTCCGTTCTGAGCCCAGACACACTCACACGCGACCGCGGTGCCTCCGAATATTTATTTTATTAGTGGCCGAAAAACGTTCTCGGAATGGGTTGAAACTTGGCGTGTGGTCTTATTATAGCATAGGCCGCCTGTCAAGTTTCGTCGCGTTCGGAGTTCGTTTGATAGCCCAATGGTTAACCGTGTTAACCGCCGGAAGCCTTTCGTCTTTTGGCCCAGCACCCCTTTCACACAGCCCACCAAGCCCATTCTAACCCCTCCATGCTTTTGCCATTCGATCACGATCGCGTGGCCATGAACGGCTCCTCATTTGGACACTCCTAGCTCCCTCTACCTATAAATATGTGCCTCCCCTCCATTTTCGCGCAGATGAAACCCTGCCCTCTTCCCTCCGCGCAGCCGGACATGTCCGCCCGCCGCCGAACATGTCCAGCGCCCCTCCACCTCACTCCACCCAATCCCGCGCCGCCACCTCAGCGGGGCCGCCACGTGGCGCCCCCCTGATTCGCCCCGCCAGCGCGCCCACTTCCCCGCCACCGCGCCGGGCCCGCGAGCCCACGGCCGGCCCGCGCCCGGACCGCACCGGGCCCCGCGCCTCCACGCCTCCCCGGCTCGATTCCGCCCCGCCGCCGCAAGCTCCACCTCGCCGCCCCGCCGTGACAGCTCGCCGGAGCCGGACGCCGCCCCGCCTCCGAGATCTTCCGCCACAGCCCCCAACGCCTCCGGCGAACTTCGTCCCTGCCGTTGCTCTTGTAGGCAGTCGCCGCCACTGCTGGTTAGATCCGAGGGCCGCCGCCCGGATCCGACTTGTTCCGCAGCCGCCGGCCTCTCCCCGGCCGCCGCCTGCGCCGCCGGAGGCCAGCAGAGCCGCCGGCCTCGTCCACGATCTGGGCGACGACGCCTCCGCTCACGCGTTGACCCCGGGCACTAGGCCCGCAGCAACGCTAAGCCCCAGCCGCGGCCTCACCTCCTCTCGGCCAGGCCCAGCGCCCCGGGCCACCTCCTCTCCCAACTGATCGGCTCGCGTGGGCCGCGCCCTAGCCAGCCCAGTCATCCCCGCCTCCTCTGTTGGGCCCCGCCTCCTTCACCGTTGCTGGGCCGGCCTCCTCAGGCCCAGCCAGCCCCCGAGGCCCACTGCACCGGTCGCCTCATCCTCTACTGGTATATGGGTCGAAGCCCAGGATGAGCAGCCCTTGTTCCTCGCCCGTGCGCATTTTGCTACTCTGCGCTCGTTTGTGTCTTTTTTCCCTTGTATGAAAACTGCTAGTCCTTTTTCTGTCATATTAATGTTGCATCTTTGCTTGCTTGTAACTATTTGTGTGTATGTCCGAATTGAGTGAATGATATGTCAAAATGACCGTGGTGATATGCTCTACACTTTGTTCCATTGTGCCATGCTCATTTGAGTTTATCTAGAAGCTCTAATCTCTGTTGCAAGAGTGCTACTTGATATAAACTGCTGCTACTTGTTATTTTAATGCCATGTTTGAGATGTGACAACTTGGTGCATGTTTATCCAAATGATGCACATGATATGTCAAAATGATCATTATGAAGTGTACTACATGATGGTTGATGTGGCATGCTTGTTTGAGTTCATATTGCCATGTTAATCTTTGTTGCAAAAGTGCATTCGGCTGTAAGGTGCTGAAACTTGTTATGACAAGCTGATTTCAATTGCTCTTTGATATTGATGTGTTTGTCCTCATGCCACATGTCTAGATGTTTTAGAAGCACCATTATATGGTCTTTGCTTTGGTGCATTTAACTTTCCATGATATGCCTTGTGTTGACTTAAACATGCTTGCAAACATGCCATGCCAACTTAACTATTTTATACTTAGTGAAATTTCTACTAAGTTGTAATGCCCAGGATGGGACTATACCTCCTACGTGTCGAGGCACGACTTAAAGGTATAAGCCCATTCTGAAATGATCTCAAGTTCGGTATCTTTGCACATCTCATGTAAAAATAGGGATGAAAAACAAAAGAGATAGTTGGCTTACACTCGCCACGTCACACAATTCATTACATAGTCAAACATCATCCAAATAACATCACAACCCAACTACGGGTGAAGATCCAAATGAAATGTACCAAATACATAAAACCACAGGTTCGAATCGCCCCTAGTAGAAACCACTACTGATCATCGGGATAGTGCACGTAGTAACGGCTACGTTCTTCATCGTACTCCTAGTACAGCTCCGTGCCGTCACCTGAGTAGTTCACCATGGTACCTGCATCTGGTGTGGTGTAGAATCTGTGAGCCACGGAGGACTCAGCAATCCCGTTCTCGGGTAGCAGAACTATCTAAGCCTTGGGTGTGGAACTAGGCTGAAGAAAGTATAAAAGGCTGCAGCTGCACTAGCACTAGCTTACGTGTTAAGAGTGAGAAGAGAAGTGCCACGAGCGACAAAGTGATCACGAAGTGATCCTATCTAAGAACGTCAATCATAACCCCACCATGTTCACTTCCCGAACCCCTTTCGGAAAATGACCATCACGGTACTCACGCTGGTAGTGTGTTCTGATCATGGTGTCAAGTTTTCTACAACCGGATATTAACAAATTCCCATCTGCCACATAACCGCAGGCACGGCTTTCGAAAGTTCAAAACCCTGCAGGGGTGTTCCAACTTGGCCCATTACAAGCCCACGATCCGCGGAGTCGCAACTCCAAGGTGGGAAGGCCCGAGTATTCTCGGAATCCCATGCTCAAGATATTCCGACTAAGGTAAAACTAATCCAGCAAGACCTCCCGGCGTGCGGCACCCTGACAGTAGCCACGCGCATCTAGTCTCAGGCCCCGTCCGGATGAGCACTACGTACAGATACCGAAGACCCCAGCAAGTTGGGTGGCACCGCAAGTGGCTCTAGTTTGGACCAACACTCAAATTGAGCACTGGCCCAGGGGGGTTGATTAATTAATCCTCGGGTTAATTACTCCCTCGGCAAGTTTTAGTTGTTAGGCAAATGGAGTACCAATGTCGGGCCTCGCTGCAAGAGTTTTAGCGCTAAGCGGGTTATCGAGGGGGTCCCATAACCCCAACCGTGTGAGGAACGCAAAATCAAGGAACATAACACCGGTTTATACGGTTCCTAGGGCGGCATGAGTGGAACAAATCACCAAGCAAGAGGCTTAGCCTTCCACCCATTACCAATATATAGATGATTTCATTTAATAGATTATATAGTGTGATATCCCAACAAGCTTCAACATGAAGCAAGAATCTTCAAATCTTCTCCTGCAACTAGCAATGATATAAGAGGGGCTGAGCGAAGCCTACGTAGCCAATCAAAGGTTTGCATAGGTAGGGTGGTTAGACAGATTCATGGTTACAATAGGAGGCTGACAGACAAACATGGGCATCGAGGCAATAAGCTAAAGAGCGAGACTTCTAGCAATAGGCAAAGATAGTAATGATATCTGGGTCAGGTCATCTTGCCTGTCGAGTCGTCGATGGGATCGTAAGACGGCTCCTCGTTCTCAACCTCAGTAGTAACCTCGTTCTCGTACTCGGTCACGGCTTCCGGCTCTACTCAACACAAGAACACACGAGGCACGAAATCAAACAAGATGCAATGCGCAAACTACAGGATGCATGTATGATGCACTTAGGATGCACTACAGATGCACTTAGGATGCATTACGTGACAACATAGGAAGCACAGAGAAACAACACAAGAAACATGACAATATGCTCAAGCAAGTAGGATGCAAGACAAGTCTATGTAGGAAGCAAACATGGCAGGGGTAGGAAGCACAGAGAAACAACATAAGAACAACAAGTTGAAATAAGGCCGGAAACTACTCAAGACAAATCCGGTAAGTCCTCATATGCATAGTTTGAAATTAGTCCCGATCTGAACAAACCTTAAGTTAAAGATGTTAAATAGCAAGTTAATATGCACCATGTTGATCTACACGAAATTCTAGTCAAGTTTCATATAAAGTTTGTTTAAACCGGAGCTACGGTCTAGAAGATATGATCAAAACAAGATAAGCATGGCAACGGTGCAAAATGCACCCAAACATCAAGAACACATACTCCAAACATGTAAACAAGATGATATTATGATTCTACATGCAAAATCACACAAGTTTCATGTAGTGCACGCTCAAAACGGAGCAACGGACTAAAAGATACACCCGAAACAAGAAACAATGCAAAGCTGAAACTAACAGCCACATAGCAACTTTGGAGCAAAACATATATACTCTACAGCACTCAAACATGGTGAAAAGAAGCATGGACATGAAGTATACATATCCTACAGCAAACAACTCCATTGGAGCATCTCCATAGGAGGCATGGATCAATAGCAACAAGCTACAACATTTTGATCATGACAATAAAAACCTGACAGCAATATTTTATAGCAACTTGGGAGCAAGAATTAAATATGCCACTGTAATGCCCAGGATGGGACTATACCTCCTACGTGTCGAGGCACGACTTAAAGGTATAAGCTCATCCTAGAATGATCTCAAGTTTGGTATCTTTGCACGACTCATGTAAAAGAGGGATTAAATTGCAAAAGGAGATAGTTGGCTTACACTCGCCACTTCACACAATACATTACATAAGCAAAACATCATTCAAAACATCACAACCCGACTACGGGCGAAGATCCAAAAGAAAGATACCAAAACAACATAAAGCCACAGGTCAGGATCGAATCCTAGTAGAAACCACTACTGATCGTCGAAACGTCACAAGCAAACGGCCACTCTCTTCACCAAGCTCCCGGTGAAGAACTTGAACCAGCTCCCACATCATTCTCGGCTGAACCTGCATCTGGTGTTGTAGTATCTGTGAGCCACGAGGACTCAGCAATCCCATAACCATGGGTATCAAGACTAGCAAAGCTTTATGGGTAGGAAGAGGTAAGTGGTGAGGTTGCAGCAGCGGCTAAGCAATATGGTGGCTAACTTACGAGTACCAGAATAAGATGAGCATCTACGCAAACGGTCGCAAAAGTAGTGATCGCTAAAGATCCTGAACTACATACGAATCAAACATAACCCCACCGTGTTCTCTTCTCAAAGTGAAAAGAGACAGTCACGGTTACTCACACAGTTGTGTGTTTTACTTCGGATCCTCTGTCAAGTTTTCTACAACCGGACATTAACAAATTCCAATCTGCCACATAACCGCGGGCACGGCTTTCGAAAGATCATAACCCTGCAGGGGTGTTCCAACTTAGCCCATCACAAGCTCTCACGATTAGCTGAAGTGATAAATATAATATCATCACTCCTTATCTTAGGGGAAAATCCGATCAGGCTCGGCATCCCGGTAGCACAAGTCATTTCGACAATGGTAAAACAAGCCCAGCAAGACCTCCCGGTGTGTCGACACCCTGATAGTAGCCGCGCGTATCTCGTCTCAGGCCACGACCGGATGGGTGATCCTACGAGTAAAACCAAACCTCGAGTTTCCCCGTGGTGGCCCCGCATAACCCCCGTTTGGGACCAACACCATCAGCACTGGCCCCCCCTGCTATGTAGAATTAAGAATCCTCGGGTAGCGCTAACTCCCTATGCAATTTAATTAATTAATTAAGTTGTTATTATGAGCAAATTAAAAACCAATGTTGGGCCTTGTTAGAGGAGTTTTATTCAAAGTCGAACTGTCAAGGGGTCCCCATCCACCCATCGTGTAAGGAACGCAAAATCAAGGAACATAATGCCGGTTTATCGGCGCCTAAGGTGGCATGAGTGGAACAAAACACCGAGCAACAGGCCAAGCCTTCCACCCATTGCCAAGTATATAGGTGTGTTAATAATAGTTATAGATATTGTGATATGCCAACAACAAGTTCCCTCCTGGAACAAACTTCATCTTCACCTGCAAGTAACAATGCTATAAGAGGGGCTGAGCAAGCGGGTAACGTAGCCAAACAGTGGTTTTGCTAGGAAGGTTTCAAAGTTAGAGGTTTCATGGCAACAAGGAGAGGCTGACATAAAGATGGGTAGCGCGACATGTAACGATAGCATCGAGACAACTAAGCATGGCAATGGTAGTAAAGGTATCCAAGGGTATGATCATCTTGCCTGGGAATCCACAAAGAAGAAGAACGGATCCATGAAGTAGACGAAGCAACAGTCGAGCGAATCCTCACAACTCCGGAACGAAACCGAAGCTAACAAGAGTAGCAACCGGAAAGAAGGAAACAACACGGTAAACACACAAGCATAAACATGGCATACGATGCACAAACAAGTATGATGCATGTCCGGTTTAATTAAGCATGGCATGGCAAAGTGCACAAACAAGTACTACAAGTTAAGTGGAGCTCAATATGCAACGAGTTGCATATTGACGAAACACCACATTTAATTATTTAGTTGACTCCCGTTTATCTACAAGACAAGATTAAATGTTTTTAACATGGCAAGAGGTGAAGCATAAGTAAAACTACACTATTTAGACATTTTAAATGGGGCCGGAAATAACAACAACATATCCGGAAAATCCCCATGAGCATGTTTAGTAATTATAAGCAAACAACAATTAAACATTCAAAGGTTGTTAACATGATGCGGATGACATGAACAAGTTTATGCAATTTTATTTAAAGGTGACATGAAGAGATATGAAGTATTGTCACCGTGGTGGAAGGAAAAGGGTGCCACGGAAACGATCCGAAGATGATGCAACGGCAACATCTCTGTTCCGGTAACTTGTTGAGAGACCGATGCAAAAGCAAATGGTGGAGTGAACGAGTCAAACGAGATGAAAGGTGGGGTGATCCCGTTGCTGGGTTCCCACGAGTCGGTGACGAGGCAACCGAGAAGCATGACCAAAAGATGAAACGGGCACGGTGCACACAAGGGAAACATTTCATACAACACAACAAGCATCACACGGGTCATCGCCTCGGGGTTATACCTTCGGAACATCGTTCTTGGAGGGGTTCAAGTCGTCGAGGGACGTAGTGGAAGTAGTGGTACTCGCGGTCGTAGAGGAAGTAGTGGATCACGTTGCGAAGAGGAAGTGGTTGTTCACGTTCGGAGAGGAAGTAGCCGTTCACATGGCGGTAGTGGAAGTAGTTGTTCATGGGGTCTTCGATGGTCGACGGTAGTGGTACACATGTTGTCGGGGTACTTGTCGGTCTCGAGTGCTCCGGGCGTCGCGGTACTTGGCGCTTCAAAACGTTCGTCGTGGTACACGTTTTGTAGAGGTACTTGGTCTCGGCGACGGTAGTGTAACTTGACGGATCCGAGCTCTTCGAGGGTCGTCGTGGTACTTGCCGCATCGCCGGGCGTATTCGTACATGTTCAGAGAGGAACTTGGCGTATCCGTGCGTAGGGGTACTTGGACTTGGGCTGGCCGGTCTTGACAACCTGAAGGGTACTTGGCAAATAATCCCGGAGCCGATGCATCCACGTACGGTTCCTGGCGACGTTCTTGCTGGTCCAAGGAAGCACGACAGGAGGTGGGGCTGCGCGGTCGAGGACGGCTGCTGGCTCCAGCGACCGGAAGGCGTGCTGCATCGGGCTTGGGGCGGCGCTCGAGGACGGAGCAGGGCGGAGGACGAGGCCAGCTCGGGGAGGCGGCCGGTGCCCTGGAGATGGAGGGAGCCACAGCTGGAGGCGCTCGAGGAGCAGCAGACCATGGCGCGCGGCTGCTATTGGCCGGCGCTGGAACGCATCGAGGAGGCCCGCAGGCGCTGTGGCCTTGGACGGCCGGCGGACGACGCGCTCCTGGCCGCTGGGCCAGAGAGGCGGAGCATGGGAGCGCTGCTGGAGGGGATGCGGGAAGGGAGGCCGGAGGGAGACCTCAGGAGCGGAGGGGCTCGACCTCGCGGCCAGCTCGCGGGCGCCAGGCGCGGGCGCGCGGTGGTGAAGGCCCGAGGCGCGGCGGCGAGATGGGACGCTCTGGCCGGCGAGACGCAGAGAAGAGGCAGGGTCGCAGCAAGAGGGATCCGGGCCCTGCCCGCGGGGCGCCAGGTGCGTGCGCTAGAGGACGAGGCGCGCTGGAGGAAGATCGAGCAGAAGGAGGAACGACTGGGTTCGGGCGCTGGGGCTCGGGGGATCGAGGCGATGGGGTCGAAGGGAGGACGAACGAGAGGGTGCGGCGGCGCTGGGAAAAGAGGGAGGAGCGAGGCTCGGGCTAGGGTTGGAGGAGTGGTCGGGCCAAGGTGGCCAGGTGGGCCTGAGGGAGGAGAGGCCTGGGCCGGTTGGCTCATGGGCCAGGAGGAGGGAAGGGCGACTCGGAGGTGGCTGGTTGGGCCACTCTTTTTTTTTAAACTACTGCTGATAGTTACCAAGCGGTTTTCCAAATAAAACAGAAAAAAACACAAGAGGAAAAGAAACAAAAGAGGAGTTAGGAAAAGGCTTAGGACATAGGGTAAAATTCCCTGGACTCACAAAAATGTGAGGAATTTAATTAAAATGGCTGGAGGGTTTTTGGAAGGACCTCGAAAAAAACGGGAAAAGAATATTGACAAGGTTTTTGAAGGAGAAACTCGAAGTAGGAAAAGCATGGGGAAAATTATGCACATGTGTTGGTTAATTCCAAACAAATGGAATATTATTTATATAGCTCCCTAATAATATTGGGAGGCTTTTATATGTTTTAAAGAGAAGACATTCTTCCCTCGATTTAAATGGATCGAAGATCCACACGATTTATTTAGGTTGATATGCAAAATAAAATATGACATGATGGCATGATGACATGATGCAATGAAAAAATAAATAACACAAGCACAAAGAAACACACGGAAGAACCCGGAACATCTGGAATCTTCTGGAATCTTCTGGGACGTCGGTCTTCGGGCGTCACAACTCTCCCACACTAACAGAGGATCTCGACCCGGGATCCTAGAGATGGCACCGGATAAAAACGGAAGAGGAAGAGGTAAAACAAAGTTGCTTCTTTGACAGACGAGTGAAACCAAGGAACCTTGAGAGGTTAGACATGTTGAAAAGAAGAATAGAACGGAGATGAACGAAGATGAAACACTCCGTTGGAAAAGAGGAACAAGGAGCATTACGAGAACCTTGAAGGTTGAAAGACATGAAACAAGAGCTCACGAACCAAAAGAATATGAAACTGTAACGGTATAGCCAAGGAAAAGAATGACATAATTTGGACAGCACTCTGACTGAAAAATGGAAGGAATTAACAAGAATTTGAGGAGATTGAATGATACTTGATGAAAACAACAGCACACAGCCTCTGAAACAATTGAAAGAATGGCACAAGGGTAAGAAAGATTCAGACAGCACTCTGGTTGAAAAGAGAGGCAAACTAGATAAGATGACGGAACTTGAATGAAGAATACAACACTCCGGTTAAATAGATAAACAAGGAAAGAACATGATCTCGATAAAAACGATATGATGGTTTGGAGAGAGCAACATCACAATGCCTCCGGAATGAAAGAATAGCATATAAATCAACGAAAGAAATGAATGGAGAAGAAAAATGACAACTTCTCCCACGAATGAATTAGGAAATCCTCCTTACAAAGAAGGGTTGAACGGATTTGTTGGAAGAATCAACAACGAAGGAATATGCTCGTTGTGGGCTTATGGAAAACATCTCAAAATTAAGAGGTGACAACCATCCACTAACGAAAACATTTGATTGGATTGAGATCAACAAGGAGACGAAAGAGTTATTTCACCGGAATGATAAATGGAGAATTTGGGTCATTTATAAGCACCATAATAGCAACAATCCTTAGGGAAAGCTTTAGGTGAAATACAACCCAAGATAACTCCAACGAATAAATTGAAGGGTTGAAAGATCTCCTGAATAAAGAAAATGATGGGTTTAAATATCTCATTCTTGAAACTCGTGAATCATAAAACATGATGGAATTGTCAAGAATGACATAACACCATCTGAAAAGATAAGGGAGCAAGAATTGCAATTGGAAAGCGTGATGAAGAATGCTTGAGCTCCAACAAGAATCTTGATGAAGACTTCGAGGATGAATTAAATGATGAAGAACCACCATGAAAACTCCGGCAATGAAAACATGAGAAGTGAAAGATGAAAAGAATAAGATTCAAGGCCTGCGATGAATTAGATGGAGCTTTGAAATGATATAATTGAAAATAACTTGGAGCTCCGAAAAACAAGATGAACAACTTAGAACCAAGGATATGATATGATGAATAAGCTCCGAAAGAAGGGATTAATCTCCTTCACCAATTTAAATTGATGACAACCAAAGGATTTGGCATGCTACTTATTCTCGTTGGAAAGAATTAAAGAGAGATCTAGCACAAGCTTGGGTAAATCTTCAATGAAGCACCGGTAGGAATATGAAAAGAACAAATGAATTAAAACGATAACAACGGAAGGGTAAACTTGAACGAGCCACTGTAAGAATTGGAGACGAACGAAGAGATATCAATGAAGAATATTTGGAGGACGAAGTTGCAAACAGAGAACGACGAAATATTCTGAAATGATGGCCTTCGGAGGATCACAAAGAAAAGAATTCATGAAATGATTCGGACGGTATAAAAGAATTCCTCACAATCGGAACAATAATGAGGATGGCATGAAGCTAGAACCACGAATCTTGAAGAGAACGGGCCAAGATTTAAGAGAAACACTTCTCCGGTCTTCAGATGTTGAGAAGACGATGAAATACACCACCATGAATTGTATAGGCACTCCGTAATGAAGAATTAAAAGGTTGAACCAAAGATGAAAAAGAATTTGAAAGCGGTCTTGGAGAAGGCATGTGACTGATGGGAATCATTCTTACGTCACACTTTAAAAAGAATTTCAGAATAACTCCGGAAATTAATTAGAAGAGTCAGGTAAGATCCTGGAAAAGACCTGTGGGTTAGGGCCCACTCAAAGAAATCACCGTTGAAAAGATTGCTTGAGATATTGCACCGGTTGAATTAAATGGCTTGAATAAGATAGCAATCTCAAAATAGTTGAATGGATTAAGAATGGAAACACGAATCTTCTGAGATATCTTGTACACCGGATATGAATAGCAAGAGGAGAATGATTAACTGGTGCACCGGAATAAGAAAACATTGTGAAATGAGGAAAAGGATAAGATCAACACCGAAATCTTGAATTACATCCACCGGCAGAATTTGAGAACAAAAGAATGATGAACTTGAAGCTCTTGAGCATCTTCACGATAAATCACCGGATAAGAACATTGAAGGAAATGAATGAAGAAATATCACATGAATAAAATGGATACTTCATTAAGAATTTCTGGCTCCGAGAAGAAGAAGGGTGGGAGGGTGGGGAAAACAAAGACAACTTGGGATGAATGAAACAGACAATCGTTAGATTTCTCAACGGCGTCCGTATGGAATAAACTGAAGAGAAGGCACACCAGTTGAAAAAGGATTAACATTAAGATCTCGATGGTTAAGAAGGACTAGCACTCCCATAGAAATATGAGAACACCGATTAGGAAAGGTATGGAATCAACATTTGACATCGAAGCAACTCGAATACCAGAATCAAAACAAGAACAAGGATAGATATGCAACATGATCTTCACAATATCATCCGAACAGAGAATTGAACGAATGAATTCCGCATGTACATCAACTTGTCGAGAAGCCACTTGGAGAACAAAATGAAAATAAAAAGGAACAAGGAACAGATAGAACAAATACAAGATAGAAGGTTCGTTCGACATCTTCGTGCTGAAAACTCATGGAACGTGTTACAAAAGGGTTTTGCAATCCCCGGATCAGCATAGCCAAGGATCCTTTAAGATGCAACTCCCGATCGGAACAAGCCCATAAAACCACTTCACTCAATGTAGAACCCCGAACTTCATATCGTGCATCCGTTGGAAGAATGCCTAGAACTACTGGATGAACCCACCTATTAATTTCTGAAAGTTTCCAGTTATGCAATCAGGTGTTGGGGATACAGGGGAAGCACCGCGCACTCAACTCTAATCCTACATCCAGCTGTATCCATCCTTCAACACATAACCAGTCTTTCTCGGAAACCGTTTACCTCGGACCTTCGAAACGCATCCACTATACAAGCTATGGCAATACTCCCGAACTACCTCCCCAGTACTGGGTGATGTCGGGGTTATCTTACCACTAACCGCATAGGAGAGTTTTCGATGTCGGCCGTCTTAAGTATTCTAGTACTGCCGCGATGGATTTGTGACGACAACACCTCGGGGCTCAACTCCCCGGGACACTGCCACAACCCCTAATGACAGGAGGCATCGAGAACAATGTTCTCGTCACAAAAAAAATCGAAACAATCCAAACAATACTCGCGAGATCCTAAAAAAATTGGTGCAATTTTTGAAAGTAGAAGAGGCAAGAGTAGTCGTCAGGAGTCCTCACCAGAGTGAAAGGGGATGGGAAGCAAAAGAAATCCTACTCTCCGATATAAATATAGGACTCAAAACATTTTCCAGTGTGTGCCTAGACTCAACCGTCAACGATTCGATCAATCAGTGGGGGCTTCTAGGTCGGAAAAGGCTCTGAATACCAACTTGTAATGCCCGGGATGGGACTATACCTCCTACGTGTCGAGGCACGACTTAAAGGTATAATCCCATCCTAGAATGATCTCAAGTTTGGTATCTTTGCACGACTCATGTAAAAGAGGGATTAAATTGCAAAAGGAGATAGTTGGCTTACACTCGCCACTTCACACAATACATTACATAAGCAAAACATCATTCAAAACATCACAACCCGACTACGGGCGAAGATCCAAAAGAAAGGTACCAAAACAACATAAAGCCACAGGTCAGGATCGAATCCTAGTAGAAACCACTACTGATCATCGAAACGTCACAAGCAAACGGCCACTCTCTTCACCAAGCTCCCGGTGAAGAACTTGAACCAGCTCCCGCATCATTCTCGGCTGAACCTGCATCTGGTGTTGTAGTATCTGTGAGCCACGAGGACTCAGCAATCCCATAACCATGGGTATCAAGACTAGCAAAGCTTTATGGGTAGGAAGAGGTAAGTGGTGAGGTTGCAGCAGCGGCTAAGCAATATGGTGGCTAACTTACGAGTACCAGAATAAGATGAGCATCTACGCAAACGGTCGCAAAAGTAGTGATCGCTAAAGATCCTGAACTACATACAAATCAAACATAACCCCACCATGTTCTCTTCTCAAAGTGAAAAGAGACAGTCACGGTTACTCACACAGTTGTGTGTTTTACTTCGGATCCTCTGTCAAGTTTTCTACAACCGGACATTAACAAATTCCAATCTGCCACATAACCGCGGGCACGGCTTTCGAAAGATCATAACCCTGCAGGGGTGTTCCAACTTAGCCCATCACAAGCTCTCACGATTAGCTGAAGTGATAAATATAATATCATCACTCCTTATCTTAGGGAAAAATCCAATCAGGCTCGGCATCCCGGTAGCACAAGTCATTTCGACAATGGTAAAACAAGCCCAGCAAGACCTCCCGGTGTGTCGACACCCTGATAGTAGCAGCGCGTATCTCGTCTCAGGCCACGACCGGATGGGTGATCCTACGAGTAAAACCAAACCTCGAGTTTCCCCGTGGTGGCCCCGCATAACCCCCGTTTGGGACCAACACCATCAGCACTGGCCCCCCTGCTATGTAGAATTAAGAATCCTCGGGTAGCGCTAACTCCCTATGCAATTTAATTAATTAATTAAGTTGTTATTATGAGCAAATTAAAAACCAATGTTGGGCCTTGCTGGAGGAGTTTTATTCAAAGTCGAACTGTCAAGGGGTCCCTATCCACCCATCGTGTAAGGAACGCAAAATCAAGGAACATAATGCCGGTTTATCGGCGCCTAAGGTGGCATGAGTGGAACAAAACACCGAGCAAAAGGCCAAGCCTTCCACCCATTGCCAAGTATATAGGTGTGTTAATAATAGCTATAGATATTGTGATATGCCAACAACAAGTTCCCTCCTGGAACAAACTTCATCTTCACCTGCAACTAACAACGCTATAAGAGGGGCTGAGCAAGTGGGTAACATAGCCAAACAGTGGTTTTGCTAGGAAGGTTTCAAAGTTAGAGGTTTCATGGCAACAAGGAGAGGCTGACATAAAGATGGGTAGCGCGACATGTAACGATAGCATCGAGACAACTAAGCATGGCAATGGTAGTAAAGGTATCCAAGGGTATGATCATCTTGCCTGGGAATCCACAAAGAAGAAGAACGGATCCATGAAGTAGACGAAGCAACAGTCGAGCGAATCCTCACAACTCCGGAACGAAACCGAAGCTAACAAGAGTAGCAACCGGAAAGAAGGAAACAACACGGTAAACACACAAGCATAAACATGGCATACGATGCACAAACAAGTATGATGCATGTCCGGTTTAATTAAGCATGGCATGGCAAAGTGCACAAACAAGTACTACAAGTTAAGTGGAGCTCAATATGCAACGAGTTGCATATTGACGAAACACCACATTTAATTATTTAGTTGACTCCCGTTTATCTACAAGACAAGATTAAATGTTTTTAACATGGCAAGAGGTGAAGCATAAGTAAAACTACACTATTTAGACATTTTAAATGGGGCCGGAAATAACAACAACATATCCGGAAAATCCCCATGAGCATGTTTAGTAATTATAAGCAAACAACAATTAAACATTCAAAGGTTGTTAACATGATGCGGATGACATGAACAAGTTTATGCAATTTTATTTAAAGGTGACATGAAGAGATATGAAGTATGGTCACCGTGGTGGAAGGAAAAGGGTGCCACGGCAACGATCCGAAGATGATGCAACGGCAACATCTCGATTCCGGTAACTTGTTGAGAGACCGGTGCAAAAGCAAATGGTGGAGTGAACGAGTCAAACGAGATGAAAGGTGGGGTGATCCCGTTGCCGGGTTCCCACGAGTCGGTGACGAGGCAACCGAGAAGCATGACCAAAAGATGAAACGGGCACGGTGCACACAAGGGAAACATTTCATACAACACAACAAGCATCACACGGGTCATTGCCTCGGGGTTATACCTTCGGAACATCGTTCTCGGAGGGGTTCAAGTCGTCGAGGGACGTAGTGGAAGTAGTGGTACTCGCGGTCGTAGAGGAAGTAGTGGATCACGTTGCGAAGAGGAAGTGGTTGTTCACGTTCGGAGAGGAAGTAGCCGTTCACATGGCGGTAGTGGAAGTAGTTGTTCACGGGGTCTTCGATGGTCGACGGTAGTGGTACACATGTTGTCGGGGTACTTGTCGGTCTCGAGTGCTCCGGGCGTCGCGGTACTTGGCGCTTCAAAACGTTCATCGTGGTACACGTTTTGTAGAGGTACTTGGTCTCGGCGACGGTAGTGTAACTTGACGGATCCGTGCTCTTCGAGGGTCGTCGTGGTACTTGCCGCATCGCCGGGCGTATTCGTACATGTTCAGAGAGGAACTTGGCGTATCCGTGCGTAGGGGTACTTGGACTTGGGCTTGCCGGTCTTGACAACCTGAAGGGTACTTGGCAAATAATCCCGGAGCCGATGCATCCACGTACGGTTCCTGGCGACGCTCTTGCTGGTCCAAGGAAGCACGACAGGAGGTGGGGCGGCGCGGTCGAGGACGGCTGCTGGCTCCGGCGACCGGAAGGCGTGCTGCGTCGGGCTTGGGGCGACGCTCGAGGACGGAGCAGGGCGGAGGATGAGGCCAGCTCGGGGAGGCGGCCGGTGCCCTGGAGATGGAGGGAGCCACGGCTGGAGGCGCTCGAGGAGCAGCAGACCATGGCGCGCGGCTGCTATTGGTCGGCGCTGGAACGCATCGAGGAGGCCCGTAGGCGCTATGGCCTTGGACGGCCGGCGGACGACGCGCTCCTGGCCGCTGGGCCAGAGAGGCGGAGCACGGGAGCGCTGCTGGAGGGGACGCGGGAAGGGAGGCCAGAGGGAGACCTCAGGAGCGGAGGGGCTCGACCTCGCGGCCAGCTCGCGGGCGCCAGGCGCGGGCGCGCGGTGGTGAAGGCCCGAGGCGCGGCGGCGAGATGGGACGCTCTGGCCGGCGAGACGCAGAGAAGAGGCAGGGTCGCAGCAAGAGGGATCCGGGCCCTGCCCGCAGGGCGCCAGGTGCGTGCACTTGAGGACGAGGCGCGCTGGAGGAAGATCGAGCAGAAGGAGGAACGAGTGGGTTCGGGCGCTGGGGCTCGGGGGCTCGGGGGATCGAGGCGATGGGGTCGAAGGGAGGACGAACGAGAGGGTGCGGCGGCGCTGGGAAAAGAGGGAGGAGCGAGGCTCGGGCTAGGGTTGGAGGAGTGGTCGGGCCAAGGTGGCTAGGTGGGCCTGAGGGAGGAGAGGCCTGGGCCGGTTGGCTGATGGGCCAGGAGGAGGGAAGGGCGACTGGGAGGTGGCTGGTTGGGCCACTCTTTTTTTTTAACTACTGCTGATAGTTACCAAGCGGTTTTCCAAATAAAACAGAAAAAACACAAGAGGAAAAGAAAGAAAAGAGGAGTTAGGAAAAGGCTTAGGACATAGGGTAAAATTCCCTGGACTCACAAAAATGTGAGGAATTTAATTAAAATGTCTGGAGGGTTTTTGGAAGGACCTCGAAAAAAAACGGGAAAAGAATATTGACAAGGTTTTTGAAGGAGAAACTCGAAGTAGGAAAAGCATGGGGAAAATTATGCACGTGTGTTGGTTAATTCCAAACAAATGGAATATTATTTATATAGCTCCCTAATAATATTGGGAGGCTTTTATATGTTTTAAAGAGAAGACATACTTCCCTCGATTTAAATGGATCGAAGATCCACACGATTTATTTAGGTTGAGATGCAAAATAAAATATGACATGATGGCATGATGACATGATGCAATGCAAAAATAAATAACACAAGCACAAAGAAACACAAGGAAGAACCCGGAACATCTGGAATCTTCTGGAATCTTCTGGGACGTCGGTCTTCGGGCGTCACAGCCACAGCAATCCAAAAGAGAATGTGAGGGCATGGATGGATAGACAACAACATATACAACAAGGAATGATCAATGGCCACCCCAAAACTAACATGGATTTGCCTAGGACATCAAACAAACATAGCATCAGGATATTACAGATTCCAGACTTAGTGAAATTTCACTAAGTGTTAAAACAGTAACATTATCATGGTATGTTTGTGAGCATGTTTATGTCATCTCAAAGCATATCATGGCAATTGGTTTGCACCACAACAAAGATCACATGATGGGGAATCTAAAACATATGAGCATGCAACATGGGGACAAACACATCAATAGCAACGAGTTCCTCAACTAGGCATCTCGTAACAAGTTACAAAACCTAACAGCCACTTAAACTTTTGCAACAGGGATAAACATGCCAATATGAACTCTAACATGCATGCTATAGCAACCAACATGTAGAGCATCTCATGATGAACATTTGGACATATCATTTGCTTCATTTGGATAAACATGCACCAAGTTATCACATCTCAAACATGGCATGAAAATAACTAGTAGCAGAAGTTTATATCATGTAGCACTCTTGTCATGAAGATTAAGACATCTAGATGGACTCAAACAAGCATGACACAATGGAACAAAACATAGATCACTTCACCACGGTCATTTTGACATATCATATGCACAAATCGGACATGCACACAAAAAGTTATTGCCATGACAAAAAGCTATCGGACAACAAAAACTAAAAGGACTTCAGAGGGAAAATAGGGTCAACCTCAGAGGGTCAACGCGGTCAACGCAGGCGGCGGGCGGAGTGGGTCGCGGGCGCGGAGCGGGTCGGACCAAGGAACCCGCTAGGGTTTCGGACCCAGGCGGCTCGGCTGGAACGGGATCGGGATCCCGCGGCGGATCGAGCTCGGCGGCAGCGGCCTCGGCCACTCCGGCGAGGAGCGCGGCGGCCGGCGGCGAGGCGGCGATCGGAGGCGGCGGGGTCAACGCGCTGCGGTGCGGGGCGCGTGCAGGCGACGGGCCCGGAGGGCGGCGGCGGCGGGCCGGGAACGGGCCTGCGGGCCCGAGCGGCAGCGGAGGCGGATGGCTGGCGTGGTGGATGTGTCCGGTAGCGGGCGGACACGTCCGCCCGGCACGGTTTTCGAGGCGAGGCTGGAGGAGGAAGGAGACTAGGGTTTTTTTGGACGAAAATGGCACGGGGGCGTTTTTATAGGCACAAGGAGCTAGGAGACTCCAAATGGGGAGCGGTTTTCGGCCACGCGATCACAATTCGACGACCGAGATGATGGGAAGGGTTGTGCTGGGTTGGTGGGCTGTTGTGGAGGGGGTCTTGGGCCTCAAAGAAGAGGTTCTTTTAGCCCACTAGGTTAACTGTTGGAGTACCAAACGAACTCCAAACGCGACGAAACTTGACAGGCGGCCTACACGTACCAAAACAACATTGCACGACAAGTCTCGCGTCATTCCGGAAATGTTACACGGCCACACACGAAAGAAGGACTCGGGGATGCCACGGGCACGTGTGAGAGCGTCGGAACTCGAAACGGACAACGGGAAGAGACGAGTTGGACCGGATGAAAGTGACAACACAAATGCAATGCAATGCACATGACAACATGACATGGATGAAATGCACACACGCACACGACAAAACAACGAAACCCGAAAAGACCAAGAACCCGGAATGGAACTGATGAAGCCAAAGTTTATATATTGCCATATTGGGAAAGTGTTACATCTGGGGCATTACAACCTCTCCTCTACTACGAAAAGATCTCGTCCTGAGATCTAGGACTGGAAGAAGGACGGATACTCGGAACGAATGTGATCTTCTCGTTCCCACGTAGCTTCTCGGTCGGTATGCTGTGACCACTTAACTTTCAAGAACTTGATTGACTTGTTGTGGGTCTTGCGCTCGGTTTCTTCGAGAATAGCAACGGGGTGCTCTCGGTAAGACAAGTCTTGTTGAAGATCAATCTCCTCAAACAGAATAGTGTGTTTAAGGGTCTTGAAGCATTTGCAGAGTTGAGACACGTGAAACACATCATGAACATTAGCGAAGTTGGAAGGGAGCTCAAGTTGATAGGCTAGATCGCCTCATTTGCAAAGGATCTTGAAAGGGCCCACGTATCTAGGAGCAAGCTTGCCTTTGATACCGAATATTTGGGTGCTTTTCATAGGAGAAACACGGAGATAGACATGATCCCCAATGTTGAAGGCCAAATCATGATGCTTGCCGTCATAGTAGCTCTTCTGACGCGACTGAGCGGCCTTGAGATTCTCACGTATGAATTTGCATATTTCTTCGGCTTCTGAGATCAAGTCATTGCCAAGAAGTTGACGTTCACCAGTCTCAGACCAGTTGAGAGGAGTACGACACTTTCTGCCATAGAGGATTTCAAATGGAGCTTTGCCGGCACTTGCTTGGAAACTGTTGTTGTAAGAGAACTCGGCAAACGGAAGGCAATCTTCCCACTTCATGCCAAAAGATATGACACAAGCTTTGAGCATGTCTTCTAGGATCTGGTTCACTCTTTCGACTTGACCACTAGTCTGAGGGTGAAACGCAGTGCTGAAACGGATCTTAGTGCCCATGGCAGACTGAAAGGAGTCCCAGAACTTGGATGTGAACAAACTTCCACGGTCTGAGGAGATAACTTGAGGAATGCCATGTAAGGACACAATTCTGGAAGTGTACAACTCTGCCAATTGAGCTGCATTGATGGATTCTTTGACTGGAAGGAAGTGAGCTACTTTGGTTAGCTTGTCAATCACCACAAAGATAGAATTATTCCCCTTCTTGGACTTGGGAAAGCCAGTGACGAAATCCATTTCAATATGGTCGAATTTCCACTCGGGAATAGGAAGAGGTTGGAGAAGACCGGCTGGACGTTGATGCTCTGCCTTCACTCTTCTGCAGACATCACATTCATTCACGAATTGGGCAATCTCCCTTTTCATGCTTGTCCACCAGTAAGATTGCTTGAGGTCTTGGTACATCTTGGAACTTCCAGGTTGAATCGACAGGAGGGAGTCATGTGCTTCGTTCATTATGAGCTTCCTGAGATCACCCTTGGGAACCACAAGTCTGTCCTCAAAGAACAAGGTATCTCTCTCATCAACGCGATAGCACTTGTATTTGGGAGTACCCTTTGCAATACCATGTTTCACTTTCTGCACCATAGCATCACGGAGTTGGGCCTCACGGATCTGATCTTCCAAGGTAGGAGCAACTTGAAGATTTGCAAGAAAGCCTTGCGGAACAACTTGGAGGTTGAGCTTCCTGAATGCTTCACAAAGCTCGGGCTGAAACGGCTTGATAAGGAGATTGTTGCAATATGCCTTTCTGCTCAAGGCATCTGCAATGACATTGGCCTTGCCAGGTGTGTATTCGATGCTTGGATCATACTATTGGATCATTTCAACCCAACGAGTCTGGCGAAGGTTCAGGTTCGGCTGTGTGAAGATGTACTTCAAGCTCTTGTGATCGGTGAAGATGTCGACTTTTCTGCCCAACAGAAGGTGTCTCCACGTGATCAAGGCGTGTACCACAGCTTCTAGCTCGAGATCATGTGTGGGATAGTTCTTCTCACTTGGCTTCAATTGACGAGAGGTGTATGCCAAAATCTTCTTGTCCTGCATTAGCACACCACCAAGTACTTGAAGAGAAGCATCACAGAATACTTCATAGGGCTTGGACTCATCTGGAGGGGTAAGAACTGGAGCAGAGATGAGCTTTTCTTTGAGAGTTTTGAATGCCACATCACAATCCGGAGACCAGTTGTACTTGACATTCTTCTGCAGCAAGTTGGAGAGAGGCTTGGCAATCTTGGAGAAGTTCTCAACGAATCTTCTACAATAGCTAGCAAGACCAAGGAAGCTTCGGAGTTGCTTGACGTTCTGAGGAGGTTCCCAGTTGACAATTGCTTCAACTTTCTCGGGGTTGACCGCAATACCGTCAGCGGAGATGATATGGCCTAGATACAAGACCTTATCGAGCCAGAATTCGCACTTGGAGAACTTGGCATAGAACTTATGTTCACGGAGTCTGTCGAGAACCAGACGGAGGTGCTTTTCATGATCCTCTTCATTCTTGGAGAATACCAAGATGTCATCCAGATACACAAGCACAAATTCGTTGGTGTAGGGGTTGAAAATTTAGTGCATCATCCTCGAGAATGTGGGTGGAGCATTAGCGAGGCCAAAAGACATGATTGTATATTCATAGGAGCCGTAGCTTGTTCTGAATGCAGTCTTGTGAATATCTTCTTCGCGGATGCGGATCTGGTGATAACCATCCGGAGATCGAGCTTAGAGAACACTTTTGCTCCTTTGAGCTGCTCGAACAATTCATTGATGTTGGGGAGCGGATACTTGTTCTTTATTGTCTTCTTGTTCAATGGCTGGTAATCAACGCAAAGGCGCTCTGTGCCATCCTTCTTCTTGACAAATAAGACACCACAGCCCCAAGGAGAAGTGCTAGGCCTGATCAGACCCATACGCACTTGTTCATCGAGCTGTTTCTTCAACTCCTTCAACTCTTCAGGGGAAAGCTTGTACGGACGCCGGCATGCTGGCTCAGTACCAGGCTCGAGTTCAATGACGAATTCAACTTGACGATGCGCAGGCATGCCTGGAAGCTCTTCAGGGAAAACGTCTTCGTATTCATTGACCACTGGAATTTGAGAGATGGCATTAATCTCGCCCTTGTCATTGAGAGAGAATAGTCTGATTGTGTTATCTCGAGAGGCGAAGATAATCACGTCTTCGTCGGAATGAGTAAGCTTGACTTCCTTGTTTGCACAATCAATGTGAGCATCATGCTGAGAAAGCCAATCCATCCCGAGAATAAGATCAATGTCGGAATTGCCTAGAACAACCGGAGAAGCCAGAAAGCGATGATCACCCATGCGAATAGATACATTCGGAACAACTGAGTTGGAAGTCATTTGCAAACCCGGAGAAATAATCCTCAAAGGTCTAGGAATGCTCTCCGAAACCAATTCATGCTTAGCAACAAATGGTCTTTAAATGAAACAAAGCGATGCACCCGAATCAAACAATACTTTAGCAGGAATAGAGTTAACTGGAAGATTACGAAGTATCACATCTAAAGAATTCTCTGCTTGAGTTGCATTCATCAGATTCACTCTTGCTGACTTGGGGTTGTGCTTGACAATAGCAGTGCTGACAGGTGGAGGAGGCGGAAGGCGCCTTGGGTTGGGGCACTTGTTAGCATAATGACCCTTCTGGCCACACTTGTTGCAAACCACTTCTGAGAGAGGACGGTGATAAGGAGCACTTGACTTGGAAGCTTGAAAATGATTCTTTGACTGATTGCTTGGGTTGGGTGGGTGGGAGAAAGCACGGCCACCAGAATTCTTGTTGTTGTTGCCGGGAGCTCGGATCACTGGAGGAGGTGGAAGCCAAAACTTCTGTTGCTTTGCGACCACTTGAGAAGAAGAGGAGGAGTGAATAGCGTCTTTGATCCTCTTTTTGGAAGCTTCCATCTTGAGCTGGGCTGCCTCTTGCTTAAGTGCCATGTTATAGAATTGATCAAACTCGTCAGGCTCGAACAGGGTGAGAGCTAGTTGGAGTTCATCCTTCATACCACCTCGGAACTGATAGATCTTGCTCTTGGCATCTGGGATGTCTTGCTTGGCATAGCGGGCAAGGTTCTGGAACTTGACATTATATTGGTAGACAGTCATTGAGCCTTGCTTCAGGTTGCGGAATTGCTCACGCATACCCTCGATGACACTTGTTGGAATGTGATGAGAGCGAAAGTCCTTGCAGAAGTCATCCCAGGAGATTACACGACCCTCTCTGGAATCTTTGTACTGCTGCCACCAATCAGCTGCCTGGTCCTTGAGTTGGAAGGCTGCAAACTTCACATAGTCCTCGGGCATGACGTTACTGCACTCGAAATGCTTCTTGATATCTGTTATCCAGTCTTCAGCATCTAGAGGGTCCACACAGTAACTGAATACCTTTGGTTGGTTTGCCAAGAACTGGTTGAGCGTAGCAAAGTGAGGTTGGTTGAACAAATTGCCTTGGCCTTGGTTCCCATGAGCACCCTGATTTGCTTGATTTGCTTGAATGTTCTGCATCATTTGCATGAGCATCTGGGTGTTCTGGTTTGTCGCTTGCATAATTGCTCTCCAGGCCTCAGACGGAGGAGGAGGGGAAGGAGGACGATCAGGAACCTCTTCACCCTCTGGGTTAGCGTTGGGAACCCTTTTCGGAGCCATCCTGAATGAGATGACAACTATTAGCCATTAATAGAGAGAAATATATATAAGCTGAATCAACGGCTAGAAATTGCAACATAGTCTTGACAAGCACATTCGAACAAGAAGAACGAATGTAATCCACAGTTTAGTGATAACAACAATCTTCACGAGAAGCCACTTGGGAGAATAAAAGGTAAATAAAAACAACAAGGAGCAGATAGAACAAATACAAGATAGAAGTTTCGGTCGACATATTCGTGCTGAAAGCTTATGGAACGTGTTACAAAAGGGTTTTGCAATCCCCGGATCAGCATAGCCAAGGACCCTTTAAGATGCAACTCCCGATCGGAACAACGGCCATAAAGCTACTTCACTCAATGTAGAACCACGAAATCCATATCATGCATTCGTTGGAAGAATGCCTATGAGCTACTAGATGAACCCACCTATTAATTTCCGAAAGTTTCCAGTTATGCAATCAGGTGTTGGGGATACAGGGGAAGCATCGCGCAATCAACTCTAATCCTACATCCAGCTGTATCCATCCTTCAACACATAACCAGTTATTTCCGGAAACCATCTACCTCGGACCTTCGAAACGCATCTACTATACAAGCTATGGCAATACTCCCGAACTACCTACCCGATACTGGGTGATGTCGGAGTTATCTTGCCACTAACCGCATAGGAGAGTTTTCGATGTCGGCCGTCTTAAGTATTCCAGAACTGATGCGATATATTTGTGACGACAACACCTCGGAGCTCAACTCCCCGGGACACTGCCACAACCCCTAAATGACAGGAGGCATCGAGAACAATGTTCTCGTCACAAAGACATCGGAACAATCCAAACAATACTCGCGAGATTCCTAAAAACAATTGGTGAAATTTTGAGAGTAGAAGAGGCAAGAGTAATCGTCAGGAGTCCTCACCAGAGCGAAAAGAGATGAGGAGCAAAAGAAATCCTACTCTCCGATATATATATATATATATATATATATATATATATATATATATATATATATATAGGACTCAAAACATTTTAAGTGTGTGTCTAGACTCAACCGTCAACGATTCGATCAATCAGTGGGGGCTTCTATGTCGTAGAAGGCTCTGAATACCAACTTGTAATGCCCAGGATGGGACTATACCTCCTACGTGTCGAGGCACGACTTAAAGGTATAAGCCCATTCTGGAATGATCTCAAGTTCGGTATCTTTGCACATCTCATGTAAAAATAGGGATGAAAAACAAAAGAGATAGTTGGCTTACACTCGCCATGTCACACAATTCATTACATACTCAAACATCATCCAAATAACATCACAACCCAACTACGGGTGAAGATCCAAATGAAAGATGCCAAATACATAAAACCACAGGTTCGAATCGCCCCTAGTAGAAACCACTACTGATCATCGGGATAGTGCACGTAGTAACGGCTACGTTCTTCATTGTACTCCCAGTACAGCTCTGTGCCGTCACCTGAGTAGTTCACCATGGTACCTGCATCTGGTGTGGTGTAGAATCTGTGAGCCACGGAGGACTCAGCAATCCCGTTCCCGGGTAGCAGAACTATCTAAGCCTTGGGTGTGGAACAAGGCTGAAGAAAATATAAAAGGATGCAGCTGCACTAGCACTAGCTTACGTGTTAAGAGTGAGAAGAGAAGTGCCACGAGCGACAAAGTGATCACGAAGTGATCCTATCTAAGCACGTCAATCATAACCCCACCGTGTTCACTTCCCGAACCCCTTTCGAAAAATGACCATCACGGTACTCACGCTGGTAGTGTTTTCTGATCATGGTGTCAAGTTTTCTACAATCGGATATTAACAAATTCCCATCTGCCACATAACCGCGGGCACGGCTTTCGAAAGTTCAAAACCCTGCAGGGGTGTTCCAACTTGGCCCATTACAAGCCCACGATCCGCGGAGTGGCAACTCCAAGGTGGGAAGGCCCGAGTATTCTCGGAATCCCGTGCTCAAGATATTCCGGCTAAGGTAAAACTAATCCAGCAAGACCTCCCGTCGTGCCGACACCCTAACAGTAGCCGCGCGCATCTAGTCTCAGGCCACATCCGGATGAGCACTACGTACAGATACCGAAGACCCCGGGAAGCTGGGTGGCACCGCAAGTGGCTCCAGTTTGGACCAACACTCAAGTCTATGTAGGAAGAAAACATGGCAGGGGTAGGAAGCACAGAGAAACAACATAAGAACAACAAGTTTAAATGTGGCCGGAAACTACTCAAGCCAAATCCGGTAAGTCCTCATATGCATAGTTTGAAATTAGTCCAGATCTGAACAAACCTTAATTTAAAGTTGTTAAATAGCAAGTTAACATGCACCATGATGATCTACACGAAATTCTAGTCAAGTTTCATATAAAGTTTGTTTAAAACGGAGCTACGGTCTAGAAGACATGATCAAAACAAGATAAGCATGGCAACGGTGCAAAATGCACCCAAACATCAAGCAAACATACTCCAAACATGTAAACAAGATTATATTATGATTCTACATGAAAAATCACACAAGTTTCATGTAGGGCATGATCAAAACGGAGCAACGGACTAAAAGATACACCCGAAACAAGAAACAATGCAAAGCTGAAACTAACAGCCACATAGCAACTTTGGAGCAAGAAATATATACTCTACAGCACTCAAACATGGTGACAAGAAGCATGGACATGAAGTAGACATATACTACAGCAAACAACTCCATTGGAACATCTCCATAGGAGGCATGGATCAATAGCAACAAGCTACAACATTTTGATCATGACAATAAAAACCTGACAGAAATATTTTATAGCAACTTGGGAGCAAGAATTAAATATGCTACAGCAATCCAAAAGAGCGTGTGAGGGCATGGATGGATAGACAACAACATATACAAGAAGGAATGATCAATTGCCACCCCAAAACTAACATGGATTTGCCTAGGGCATCAAGCAAACATAGCATCAGGATATTACAGATTCCAGACTTAGTGAAATTTCACAAAGTGTTAAAATAGTAACATTATCATGGCATGTTTGTGAGCATGTTTAATTCATCTCAAAGCATATAATGGCAATTAGTTTGCACCACAGCAAAGATCACATGATGGGGAATCTAAAACATATGAGCATGTGACATGGGGACAAACACATCAATAGCAACGAGCTCCTCAACTAGGCATCTCGTAACAAGTTACAAAACCTAACAGCCACTTGAACTTTTGCAACAGGGATAAACATGGCAATATGAACTCTAACATGCATGCTATAGCAACCAACATGTAGAGCATCTCATGATGAACATTTGGACATATCATTTGCTTCATTTGGATAAACATGCACCAAGTTATCACATCTCAAACATGGCATTAAAATAACTAGTAGCAGCAATTTATATCATGTAGCACTCTTGTCATGAAGATTAAGACATCTAGATGGACTCAAACAAGCATGACACAATGGAACAAAACATAGAGCACTTCACCACGGTCATTTTGACATATCATATGCACAAATCGGACATGCACACAAAAAGTTATTGCCATGACAAAAAGCTATCAGACAACAAAAACTAAAAGGACTTAAGAGGGAAAACGGGGTCAACCTTAGAGGGTCAACGTGGTCAACGCGGGCGGCGGGCGGAGTGGGTCGCGGGCGTGGAGCGGGTCGGACCCGGGAACCCGCTAGGGTTTCGGACCCGAGCGGTTTGGCTGGAACGGGATCGGGATCCCGCGGCGGATCGAGCTTGGCGGCAGCGGCCTCGGCCACTCGCGGCGGCTGGCGGCGGGGCGGCGATCGGAGGCTGCGGGGTCAACGCGCTGCGGCGCGGGGCGCGTGGAGGCGACGGGCCAGGAGGGCGGCGGCGGCGGGTCGGGAACGGGCCTGCGGGCCCGCGCGGCGGCGGAGGCGGATGGCTGGCGTGGCGGATGTGTCCGGTGGCGGGCGGACACGTCCGCCCGGCACAGTTTTCGAGGCGAGGCTGGAGCAGGAAGGAGACTAGGGTTTTTTTGGACGAAAATGGCAAGGGGGCGTTTTTTATAGGCACAAGGAGCTAGGAGACTCCAAATGGGGAGCGGTTTTCGGCCACGTGATCACAATTCGACGACCGAGATGATGGGAAGGGTTGTGCTGGGTTGGTGGGCTGTTGTGGAGGGGGTCTTGGGCCTCAAAGAAGAGGTTCTTTTAGCCCACTAGGTTAACTGTTGGAGTACCAAACGAACTCCAAACGCGATGAAACTTGACAGGCGGCCTACACGTACCAAAACAACATCGCACGACAAGTCTCGCGTCATTCCAGAAACGTTACACGGCCACACACGAAAGAAGGGCTCGAGGATGCCACGGGCACGTGTGAGAGCGTCGGAACTCGAAACGGACAACGGGAAGAGACGAGTGGGACCGGATGCAAGTGACAACACAAATGCAATGCAATGCACATGACAACATGACATGGATGAAATGCACACACGCACACGACAAAACGATGAAACCCGAAATGGAACTGATGAAGCCAAAGTTTATATATTGCCATATTGGGAAAGTGTTACATCTGGGGCATTACATAAGTCTGGAATCTGTCATATCCTGATGCTATGTTTGCTTGCTGCCCTAGGCATATCCATGTTAGTTTTGGGGTGGCCATTGATCATTCCTTGTTGTTTGTCTATCCATTCATGCCCTTACTTGCTCATATGACCTGCTGTAGCTTATTTATTTCTTGCTCTCAAGTAGCTATAAAATATTACTGTCAGGTTTTTAACGTCATGTTCAAAATGCTGTAGCTTGTTGCTATTGATCCATGCCTCCTATGGAGTTGCTCCAATGGAGTTGTTTGTTGTAGGATATGTCTACTACATGTCCATGCTCTTTATATACTTAGTTGAGTTGATATGCTTGTTGTTTTGTGCCTCCGAAGGCAGCATCGTGATGATGTTTTTGCCTTCTCAGATTTTGGCTAAGTCTGGAATATTTTATTGCAACTTGCCATGCTTATTTAAATGTGTTCCAGCAAGCTTTTGGGTGTGTTCTAAGTTCCAACTTGTTAAGTATCTTGTCTACTTCATGTCCATGCTTCTTGTTATCATGTTTGGGTGTTTTAGCTAATATATTTCTTGCTCCACAGTTTCTATGTGGCTGTTTACTTCAGCTTGTTGATATATCTTGTTTCATGTGTATCTTTTAGCCAGTTGCTCCGTTTTGAGTGTGTCCTATATGAAACTTGTGTGATTTTGCATGTAGAATCATAATATCATCTTGTTTACATGTTTGGAGTATGTTTGCTTGATGTTTGGGTGCATTTTGCACTGTTGCCATGTTTGTCTGATTTGCTCATATCTTCTAGGCCGTAGCTCCGAATTAAACAAACTTGATATGTAACTTGACTAGAATTTCGTGTAGATCTTCATGGTGCATGTTAACTTGCTGTTTAACAACTTTAACTTAAGGTTTGTTCAGATCTGGACTAATTTCAAACTATGCATATGAGGACCTACCGGATTTGTTATAAGTAGTTTCCGGCCTTATTTAAACTTGTTGACTTGTGTTGTTTTTCTGTGCTTCCTACCTTGCCATGTATTGCATCATATATAGACTTGTCTTGCATCATACTTGCTTGAGAACATTGTCATGTTCTTGTGTTGTTTTCATGTGCTTCTTACCTTTCCATGTATTGATTCCTGTATAGACTTGTCTTGCATCATACCTTGCCATGTATTGCATCATATATAGACTTGTGTTGTTCTTGTGTGCTTCCTACCTTGCCATGTATTGCATCATATACAGACTTGCTGTGCATCATATGTAGACTTGTTTTGCATCATACTTGGTTGAGCATATATGGCTTGTTATTGTGTTGTGTGTTTACCGTATTGCTTGCTTCTTCTCGTTAGTGCTTGTTCCGTTGCGATCGTGAGGATTCGTTCGTCAACTCGTGGTTCGTCTTCGAGGCGTCTTCTTCGTCTACTTCTCGGATCCGTTCTTCTTCCTTGCGGGATCCCAGGCAAGATGACCATACCCTTGGATACCTTTACTATCATTGCCTTTGCTTAGTTGTCTCGATGCTATCGTTATATGTCACGCTACCCATCTTATTGTCGGCCCCTCTCCTTGTTGCCATGAAACCTCTAAACTTTGACACCTTCCTAGCAAAAACCATTGTTTGGCTATGTTACCAGCTTGCTCAGCCCCTCTTATAGCGTTGTTAGTTGAAGGTGAAGATAAAGATCGGTCCAGGAGGGAACTTGTTGTTGGAATATCACAATATGGTATATGTATAATAACACACCTATATACTGGGCATGTGTGGAAGGCTTGGCCTTTTGCTCGGTGTTTTGTTCCACTCATGCCACCTTAGGCGCCGATAAACCGGCATTATGTTCCTTGATTTTGCGTTCCTTACACGGTTGGGTATATGGGGACCCCTTGACACTTCGTCTTTGAATAAAACTCCTCCATCAAGGCCCAACTTTGGTTTTAATTTACCTCATAATAACAACCTAATTAATTAATTAAATTGCATAGGGGGTCGCGTCCCCGGGTATTCTTTCTACATAGCAGGGGGGCCAGTGCTGATGGTGTTGGTCCCAAACGGGGGTTATGCGGGGCCACCACGGGGAAACTCGAGGATTGGTTTTACCTGTAGGATCGCCCATCCGGTCGTGGCCTGAGACGAGATACGCGCGGCTACTATAAGGGTGTCGGCACGCCGGGAGGTCTTGCTGGACTTGTTTTACCATTGTCGAAATGTCTTCTGCACCGGGATGCCGAGCCTGATCGGATTTCTCTAAGATAAGGGGTGATAATATTATACTTATCACTTCAGCTGATCGTGAGAGCTTGTGATGGGCTAAGTTGGGACACCCCTGCAGGGTTATGATCTTTCGAAAGTCGTGCCTGCGGTTATGTGGCAGATTGGAATTTGTTAATGTCCGGTTGTAGAAAACTTGACAGAAGATCCGAAGTAAAACACACAACTGCATGAGTAACCGTGACTGTCTCTTTTCTCCTTGAGAAGAGAACACGGTGGGGTTATGTATGACTCGTAGTAGTTCAGGATCTTTAGCGATCACTACTAGTTTCGACCGTTTGCGTAGATGCTCATCTTATTCTTGTACTCGTAAGTTAGCCACCATATATATTGCTTAGCCGCTGCTGCAACCTCACCACTTTACCTCCTCCTACCTATTAAGCTTTGATAGTCTTGTTACCCATGGTTATGGGATTGATGAGTCCTCGTGGCTCACACATACTACAACAACAGTTGCAGGTGCTGGTTTCCGATGTCTTGACGTGAGAGCGATGATCGTTGTGTTGGAGTTCTTTCTTCTTCTTCTTCTTCAGTCTTGGGTTAGGTTCCGGGTCCGCAGCCTGGGATAGCAGGTGGATGTCATTGTTCTTTTCATGTTTGCATCTGTAGTCGGATGCTTTGTATTGATGTTGTTGTTTTCATGTGACTTGTATGTAATGTTGTATCCCCCATGTATGTATGTAATGGTACGATGTAATGATATCCATCATGCTAAGCTCCTGAAATGTGGGTGTGCCCCAATCACGTAAGTGTCACGTGATCGGGATTGAATCGCATCTTGGACCTGACAAGTTGGTATCAGAGCCTCGACCGACCATAGGAGCCCCCTTGATTGATCGTAGTCTGGCCGTTGTCGAGTCTAGCAAAACTTTTTCGGAGTCTAATTATATCGGAGAGTAGGAATTCTTTTTACTCCCCTGCTCCTTCGTCGCTGTGGTGAGGAATCCTGACGTAGGTGTTTTGAATTACCCCTCTTCCCCTTCAAATTTTTTTAGGATCACATGGGTAGTTTTCGTTCGTTGCGTTGTCAGTTCTTTCATCTGGTGCATCTCTCGTCAAGTGGATTCAACCCTCTTCTTCTTTGCAAGTTCAACCTTAGTTCTTTTCAACCGACGGTGTTTCCCCGTCCGATGTGGTCTTTTCTTTTTCACACCCTCCCACCCTTTTGCTTCTCGAAGCCAGAGTCCTTAATCAAGTATCCTTCCTACTCGTGTGATCCTCTGCATTCGTCCTTAGTTATTTCAACTGGTGAATCCTCGTCTAGTTTGTCATCATTCATCTCCATTATTCTCCGATGAATTCTCCTCTCGATTCGACATTCTTCACCTCTTTTTCATTTCCGCTGGATTCAATTCAAGTATATAGTGTTCTTCACATTCTTTTCCCTCTGCTCAAGTGTTTTCCCCTTGCTCGGTTACCTCTCGCCATTTATTATCCGAAGTCATGAAGACATCTCAGGAGATTCGTTTGTGTTCCAATTAATTCGAGGTGTCACCTCATTCAAGTCATTCTATCGTTCCGGTGCATCATCTCCTTTTCGATCATTTTCATGGTGGTTTTCTTTCAGTGGGCTCATAACCCACATGTCTTTTCCCAGGATCTTACCTGACTCTTATAATTTCCCGGAGTGTTCCAAAATTCTTTCCAAGTGTGACGTAAGTATGGATTCCATCAGTCATATGCCTTGTCCAAGATCGCTTTCAATTCTTTTCATCGTTGGTTCAACCTTTCTTCTTTTCATTATTACGGAGTATTTCATGAATTCTTTTCATTGTATTCCTCCGAAGGCCATCATTTCACAAGATTTCTTCGTTCTCAGTTTTCAACTTTGTCCTCCAAATATTCTTCAGTGATGCCTCTTCGTTCGTCTCACATTCTTACCGGTGCTTCGTTCAAGTATTCTTTAATCAGCTCGCGATCTCTTCGTTCTCGTCATTCTAATTTCCCCAAGTGTTCTAATTCTTCCCGACAATTCATTCTCTTGTGTTCACTCAATTTCAATTCTTACGCTGGTCGTTCTTTTTTCATCACTCGATTTTAATTCTTCCCGGTGGGTCTTTCCTTTTTCATCGCTTAGTTTCAATTCTCTTACGGTGGTTCGTTCCTTTTCTTCACTCGGCTTCAATTCTTACGGTGATTCGCTCAAGAGTTCTTTCCCGATGTTATCATTTCAATCCATTCTTTTTATTTCAATCCTACCGGTGTTCATCAAGATTTTCGCATGTTCGCGATATATCCCTCTTAATCAATTTCAACGAGAATAAGTAGTATGCAATACATTGCTTCGCATCAATTTAATTGATGGAGGAGAAGCATAACATAATTATTATTCTTCTTTGTGGAGTTGATAAATTCCTTCCTTCGGAGTTTATTATTCATGAATAAATTCTAATTCCATGTGCTTTAATCTTTTCTTTCCCGGAGTTCATTTTTCTCGGTTATCTCATCGGAAGCTCTTTCTAAATCTTTGCAAGGCTTTAATCTTATTCTTTTCGTCCGTCATTTATATATCATCTTCCTTTTCGCTACCGGAGTTCTTCGGGGTGGTTCTTCAAGTTTAACTCATTCCTCAAATATTCAGCTAATTCTTCTCGAGTAGCTCAAACTTTATTCTTTTGTATACCGAGATGCAAATAATTCTTCGTATTCTTTGAGAGGGAGTTTTGAATTCCTTTATTCTCGGCTATTCAATATTTTGGTTGCGGCATAATTCACCTCAAGTCTTGAGATGTTTAAATAAGTCCACAACAAGCTTATTCTTTTGTTGTTGATCTTATCAACAACTCCGTTCATCCTTTCTTTGCAAGGATGCTTTCAAATTCATTCGCGGTGGAACTTGTTGTTCTCTTATCCGTTCTTTTCATTTCACTTTTGTAATTCTTCCGGAGGCATTGTCTTGTTCATTTCGTCATGCTTTGTTCCATCTTCTCAAGTTCTTGTTCCATTCCATTCTTTTCAACCGCTGTGCTATTTCTTTCAGTTTCAGCCGGAGTGCTACCCGAATTCTTTTGTTCGGATTCCTTTCTATCTCTTATCAACCGGAGTGGTTTCGAATTCATTCTTGTTCATTCAGCTCTTGTTTCGTGCCTTTCAACCCCCCTTGGTTTTCTTGTGTTCCTTGTTCCTCTTTTGTAACGGAGCTTCTCAATCTCGTTCATCTCCGTTATATTCTTTCTTTCAAATTGTTCAACCTCTCAGATTCTTTGGCTTCACTCTTGACCTCGAAGAACTTCGTTCTTCCTTTTTCCCTTTTGCCTCGTTCCTAAGATCTCGGGATGAGATCTCTTGTTAGTAGGGGAGTGTTGTGACACCCCGAGACCGATGCGCCAGGTGTCAGTCAGTTATTCGTCGTTGTTGCCATGTCATCTACTTGTGTGTTGCATCTTGCCATGTCTTCGTGTGTATTGCATCAGCATGTTTTCAAAACTTGCATCCGTCTGAGTTCCCTCGTCCTCTCCATTGTCCGTTCTGAGCCCAGACACACTCACACGCGGTCGCGGTGCCTCCGAATATTTATTTTATTAGTGGCCGAAAAACGTTCTCAGAATGGGTTGAAACTTGGCGTGTGGTCTTATTATAGCATAGGTAGACTGCCTGTCACGTTTCGTCGCGTTCAGAGTTCGTTTGATAGCCCAACGGTTAACCGTGTTAACCGCCGGAAGACTTTTGTCTTTTGGCCCAGCACCCCTTTCACACAGCCCGCCAAGCCCATTCTAACCCTCCATGCTCTTGGCCGTTCGATCACGATCGCGTGGCCGCGAACGGCTCCTCATTTGGACACTCCTAGCTCCCTTTACCTATAAATATGTGCCTCCCCCTCCATTTTCACGCAGATGAAACCCTACCCTCTTCCCTCCGCGCAGCCGGACATGTCCGCCCGCCGCCGGACATGTCTAGCGCCCCTCCACCTCACTCCGCCCAATCCCGCGCCGCCACCTCAACGGGGCCGCCACGTGGCGCCCCCTGATTCGCCCCGCCAGCGCGCCCACTTCCCCGCCACCGCGCCGGGCCCGCGAGCCCACGGCCAGCCCGCGCCCGGACCGCGCCGGGCCCCACGCCTCCACGCCTCCCCGGCTCGATTCCGCCCCGCCGCCGCAAGCTCCACCTCGCCGCCCCGCCGCGACAGCTCACCGGAGCCGGACGCCGCCCCGCCTCCGAGATCTTCCGCCACAGCCCCCAACGCCTCCGGCGAACCTCGTCCCTGCCGTTGCTCCTGTAGGCAGTCGCCGCCGCCGCTGGTTAGAACCCAGGGCCGCCGCCCGCATCCGACTTGTTCCGCAGCCGCCGGCCTCTCCCCGGCCGCCGCCTGAGCCACCGGAGGCCAGCAGCGACACCGGCCTCGCCCCACGATCTGGGCGACGACGCCTCCGCTCGCGCGTTGACCCCGGGCACTGGGCCCGTAGCAACGCCAAGGCCCAGCCGCGGCCTCACCTCCTCTCGGCCAGGCCCAGCGCCCCGGGCCACCTCCTCTCCCAACCGATCTGCTCGCGTGGGCCGCGCCCTAGCCAGCCCAGTCATCCCCGCCTCCTCTGCCGGGCCCCGCCTCCTTCACCATTGCTGGGCCGGCCTCCTCAGGCCCAGCCAGCCCCCGAGGCCCACTGCACCGGTCGCCTCATCCTCTGCTGGTATATGGGCCGAAGCCCAGGGTGAGCAGCCCTTGTTCCTCGCTCGTGCGCATTTTGCTACTCTGTGCTCGTCTGTGTTTTTTTCCCTTGTATGAAAACTGCTAGTCCTTTTTCTGTCATATTAATGTTGCATCTTTGCTTGCTTGTAACTATTTGTGTGTATGTCCGAATTGAGTGAATGATATGTCAAAATGACCGTGGTGATATGCTCTACACTTTGTTCCATAGTGCCATGCTCATTTGAGTTCATCTAGATGCTCTAATCTCTGTTGCAAGAGTGCTACTTGATATAAATTGCTGCTACTTGTTATTTTCATGCCATGTTTGAGATGTGACAACTTGGTGCATGTTTATCCAAATGATGCAAATGATATGTCAAAATGTTCATTATGAAGTGTACTACATGATGGTTGATGTAGCATGCTTGTTTGAGTTCATATTGCCATGTTAATATTTGTTGCAAAAGTGCATTCGGCTGTTAGGTGTTGAAACTTGTTATGAGATGCTGATTTCAATTGCTCTTTGCTATTGATGTGTTTGTCCTCATGCCACATGTCTAGATGTTTTAGAAGCACCATTATATGGTCTTTGCTGTGGTGCATTTAACTTTCCATGATATGTCTTGTGTTTACTTAAAAATGCTTGCAAACATGCCATGCCAACTTAATTGTTTTATACTTAGTGAAATTTCTACTAAGTCTGGAATCGGTCATATCCTGATGCTATGTTTGCTTGCTGCCCTAGGCAAATCCATGTTAGTTTTGGGGTGGCCATTGATCATTCCTTGTTGTACATGTTATTGTCTATCCATTCATGCCCTTACTTGCTCATATGGCCTGTTGTAGCTTATTTATTTCTTGCTCTCAATTTGCTATAAAATATTACTGTCAGGTTTTTAACGTCATGTTCAAAATGTTGTAGCTTGTTGCTATTGATCCATGCCTCCTATGGAGTTGCTCCAATGGAGTTGTTTGCTGTAGGATATGTCTACTACATGTCCATGCTCTTTATATACTTAGTTGAGTTGATATGCTTGTTGTTTTGTGCCTCCAAAGGCAGCATCGTGATGATGTTTTTGCCTTCCCAGATTTTGGCTAAGTCTTGAATATTTTATTGCAACTTTGCCATGCTTATTTAAATGTGTTCCGGCAAGCTTTTGGGTGTGTTCTAAGTTCCTACTTGTTAAGTATCTTGTCTACTTCATGTCCATGCTTCTTGTTATCATGTTTGGGTGTTTTAGCTTATATATTTCTTGCTCCGCGGTTGCAATGTGGCTGTTTACTTCAGATTGTTGATATATCTTGTTTCATGTGTATCTTTTAGCCCGTTGCTCCGCTTTGAGTGTGTCCTATATGAAACTTGTGTGATTTTGCATGTAGAATCATAATATCATCTTGTTTACATGTTTGGAGTATGTTTGCATGATGTTTGGGTGCATTTTGCAGCGTTGCCATGTTTGTCTTGATTTGCTCATATCTTCTAGGCCGTAGCTCCGAATTAAACAAACTTGATATGTAACTTGACTAGAATTTCGTGTAGATCTTCATGGTGCATGTTAACTTGTTGTTTAACAACTTTAACTTAAGGTTTGTTCAGATCTGGACTAATTTTAAACTATGCATATGAGGACTTACCAGATTTGTTATAAGTAGTTTCCGGCCTCATTTAAACTTGTTGACTTGTGTTCTTTTTCTGTGCTTCCTACCTTGACATGTATTGCATCATATATAGACTTGTCTTGCATCATACTTGCTTGAGCATATTGTCATGTTCTTGTGTTGTTTTCATGTGCTTCCTACATTGCCATGTATTGCTTCCTGTATAGACTTGTCTTGCATCATACCTTGCCATGTATTGCATCATATATAGACTTGTGTTGTTCTTGTGTGCTTCCTACCTTGCCATGTATTGCATCGTATACAGACTTGTTGTGCATCATATGTAGACTTGTTTTGCATCATACTTGGTTGAGCATATTGTCATGTTCTTGTGTTGTGTGTTTACCGTATTGCTTGCTTCTTCTCGTTAGTGCTTGTTCCGTTGCGATCGTGAGGATTCGTTCGTATACTCGTGGTTCGTCTTCGAGGCGTCTTCTTCGTCTACTTCTTGGATCTGTTCTTCTTCCTTGCGGGATCTCAGGCAAGATGACCATACCCTTGGATACCTTTACTATCATTGCCTTTGCTTAGTTGTCTCGATGCTATCGATATATGTCGCGCTAACCATCTTATTATCGGCACCTCTCCTTGTTGCCATGAAACCTCTAACCTTTGACACCTTCCTAGCAAAAACCATTGTTTGGCTATGTTACCCACTTGCTCAGCCCCTCTTATAGCGTTGTTAGTTGCAGGTGAAGATGAAGATCGTTCCAGGAGGGAACTGGTTGTTGGAATATCACAATATGTTATATGTATAATAACACACCTATATACTGGGCATGAGTGGAAGGCATGGCCTTTTGCTCAGTGTTTTGTTCCACTCATGCCACCTTAGGCGCCGATAAACCGGCATTATGTTCCTTGATTTTGCGTTCCTTACACGGTTGGGTATATGGGGACCCCTTGACACTTCGTCTTTGAATAAAACTCCTCCAGCAAGGCCCAACATTGGTTATAATTTGCCTCATAATAACAACTTAATTAATTAATTAAATTGCATAGGGGGTCGCGTCCCCGGGTATTCTTTCTACATAGCAGGGGGGCCAGTGCTGATGGTGTTGGTCCCAAACGGGGGTTATGCGGGGCCACCACGGGGAAACTCGAGGATTGGTTTTACCTGTAGGATCGCCCATCCGGTCGTGCCCTGAGATGATTTACGCGCGGCTACTATCAGGGTAACGGCACGCCGGGAGGTCTTGCTGGACTTGTTTTACCATTGTCGAAATGTCTTGTGCACCGGGATGCCGAGCCTGATCGGATTTCCCTAAGATAAGGGGTGATAATATTATATTTATCACTTCAGCTGATCGTGAGAGCTTGTGATGGGCTAAGTTGGGACACCCCTGCAGGTTTATGATCTTTCGAAAGCTATGCCCGCGGTTATGTGGCAGATTGGAATTTGTTAATGTCCGGTTGTAGAAAACTTGACAGAGGATCCGAAGTAAAACACACAACTGCGTGAGTAACAGTGACTGTCTCTTCGAGAAGAGAACACGGTGGGGTTATGTATGACTCATAGGTAGTTCAGGATCTTTAGCGATCACTACTAGTTTCGACTGTTTGCGTAGATGCTCATCTTATTCTTGTACTCGTAAGTTAGCCACCATATATATTGCTTAGCCGCTGCTGCAACCTCACCACTTTACCTCCTTCTACCTATTAAGATTTGATAGTCTTGTTACCCATGGTTATGGGATTGCTGAGTCCTCGTGGCTCACACATACTACAACAACAGTTGCAGGTGCAGGTTTCCGATGTCTTGGCGTGAGAGCGATGATCGTTGTGTTGGAGTTCTTTCTTCTTCTTCTTCTTCAGTCTTGGGTTAGGTTCCGGGTCGGCAGCCTGGCATAGCAGGTGGATGTCGTTGTTCTTTTCATGTTTGCATCTGTAGTCGGATGCTTTGTATTGATGTTGTTGTTTTCATGTGACTTGTATGTAATGTTGTATCCCCCATGTATGTATGTAATGGTACGATGTAATGATATCCATCTTGCTAAGCGCCCGAATCACTCTTATTTTTCTCCTGTTTTGCTTTATTAGCTCTATTAATATCATCTTTCAAAATGGAATCAGGAGTCATAGGAAGCAAAGTAATATTTTTATCCTTATGAACAAGAGTATACTGATTGTTTCTACCATGGTGTACAGAATTTTTATCAAATTGCCATGGTCTACCAAGTAATAAGGAACATGCTTGCATAGGTACCACATCACAATCAACATAATCAGCATATGTCGAGATACTAAAATGCACACGAACTGTACGTGTTACCTTTACCTTGCCGCTGTTGTTGAACCATTGGATGTAGTAAGGATGTGGATGTGGTCTTGTGGTGAGAGATAGCTTCTCCACCATCTCCATGCTAGCCAAGTTGTCGCAACTCCCTCCATCTATGATCACGCGAACAGAACGTTCCTTCACTACTCCCTTTGTATGGAACAAATTATGCCTCTGATTTTGCTCAGTTTGTGTAACATGCACACTCAAAACACGTTGAGCAACTAAACATGCATACCTGTCAGCATCTTCAGGAGCCATGTATTGCGTCTCATGATCAGAATCATCTCCATTGTGTTCTTCACATGTAATAAGAGCCAGAGTCTCCTCATAATAGTCACTAGCGGACTCATATCCACCATCCTCAGTAGCAATCATCCCATGCTAAGATTTGTATTCTCTTACAAAATGTCCTCTTCCCTTACAACGACGACAAATAATATCACTGGTGTGCCCTGTTGATGCCATGGAATAAGAAGAACTCTGTGCAGGCCCAATAGGTGTGCTCTTGGCAGATAATGGTGGTTGTGCCTGCTTCCTTGTATCACGGCTGGAGGTAACAACTGATGGACGTGTCGGTGCAGTAGAATGTGTGGAAGTAGAAGATGCACGCGGTGTCCATGATGAAGGTCGACCTGCAGAAAAGTTAGTCTGCGCTAATGCCTGTCGATCCTGCACTTCACGTTCAGCTTTACAAGCAAGATGGAATAAACGAGTGATATTAATATAATCCTTATACTCTAGAATGGTCTGAATCTCTCTATTTAATCCACCCATAAAACGTGCAAGCATAGCTTCATTCTCCTCAACAATACCACATCTAATCAGGTCAGTTTGTAATTGCTGATAATATTCTTCTACAGAATTTTTTCCTTGTCTTAAGCGCTGCAATTTTTGAAGTAATTCACATTGATAATATGGTGGAACCCAACGAGTACGCATAGCAGTTTTCAAAGCTGCCCAAGTAGCTGGAATAGGATATAATCTACAATGTTCAGACCACCAAACACATGCAAAACTAGTGAAAGCACAAACAGCAGCAGGAACACGTCTCTCCTCGGGATATTGTAAACATGTAAAACGTTGTTCAGTTTCTTACTCCCAAGTAAGATATATATCAGGAACATATCTACCCTCAAATGGTGTAATATTCAATTTCAGTTTAGGAAGATGGTCGTGTACCTCAGGTCGTGGTGCAGCCCTACCGTTGCGATGATATGCATGAGGACGACCTGGTGGTGGTGGTGCTGGTGGTTGCACGTAGTTCTGATTTTGGTCAACCTCATCCTCGTAATGGTCCTCCACCTCGGCTGTAGCAGCAGGAGCTACAGAAACTTTAACAGCGGCACCAGAAGTTTGACCAGGCTCAAGGGGAACGCATTGTGCTCGTCCCACTTGATTTGGAAGGTGATGTTGTTATTGTTGTTGTTGTAGAGGTGCGACAGCTGCAGCAGCCGGTGGTGGTGGAAAACGCGAAATCAATTCAGCAAACTTGTTATCGAGCTTTGTTTCAAACATCTTCTCCATGCCATCTATCTTCTCCATGGCCTCTTCAAATCTGTTTAGCACATCTTGCACCTGTCCACTCATCATTTGATGAAACTTATCATGAAGCTCCTTGTTCGTCAAGTTCTCCCAATCAGTCTCGTCGGCTTGTGATCCTGGCATGGTTAGCAGCAATAGAAACACACAAGAATATGATCCTACAGACTACTAGAAAATGGTGGTGGTCGGGCGTCACAAATCCATCAAGCAAATCTCAAATTCTTACCAGTTCTTACCCAGCAGCAGGTGGTGATCGGCAACCGTGGTAGTCAAAACTCTCAAAGGTTGGCTAAAGCGATTACCAGGGAGAGTCAAACGGACGACGTAGGTGATGTGCAGCTAGGAAGGCTTATAAGATGGTAGGAAAAAGAGCCAGCAATAATCAATTCAGAGATGCAAAGTTCAATAAACGCTCAACGCCGGTACTGTGCTGGTCCTAGGTGTAATGCCCCGGATGTAACACTTTCCCTGTATGGCAATATATAAACTTTGGCTTCATCAATTCCTTTCCGGGTTCTTCTTTCTTTTCGGGTTCTTCGTTTTGTCATGTGCGTGTGTGCATTTCTTCCATGTCATGTTGTCATGTGCATTGCATTGCATTTGTGTTGTCACTTGCATCCGGTCCCACTCGTCTCTTCCCGGTGTCCGTTTCGAGTTCTGACGCTCTCACACGTGCCCGTGGCATCCCCGAGTCCTTCTTTCGTGTTTGACCTTGTAACGTTTCCGAAATGGCGTGAGACTTGTCGTGCGACGTTGTTTTGGTACGTGTAGGCCGCCTGTCAAGTTTCATCACGTTTGGAGTTCGTTTGGTACTCCAACGGTTAACCTAGTGGGCTAAAAGTACCTCCTCTTTGAGGCCCAAGACCCCCTCCATAATAGCCCACCAACCCAGAACAACCCCTCCCATCATCTCGGTCGTCGAATTGTGATCGCGTGGCCGAAAACCGCTCCCCATTTGGAGTCTCCTAGCTCCTTGTGCCTATAAAAACGTCCCCATGCCATTTTTTTCGTCCAAAACCCTAGCCTTCTCCTAGCTCCAGCCCCGCCTCGGAATCCGCGCCGGGCGGACGTGTCCGACTCAGGCCAGACAGTTTTTTCCTCCGCCGCCGCTCCCACCGCGTGGGCCCGCCGGGCCCGAGGCCGGCCCCCGCGGCCCGCATCGCCACCGCCGCCGCGCTGCCTCGCGCTCCCTCCGCCTCCCGCACCTACCCCGTCGCCGGCCGGGCGCGCCGCCGCCGCCGGCCTCG
>LR738710.1:364098803-364178297 GCA_902687465.1 Secale cereale
CGCGGGCTACGGGCCGCCGCCACCTCCTCTCAACGCCGCAGCGCACCAACCGCGGCCTCCTCCTGCGACCCCTCGCCGCTGGGTGCCCGGGGGCCAGCCGCCGGCCGCCGCCCCTCGTTCCTCCGGCCGGAGCCGCCGCCCGCCAGTGCGCCGAAGCCGATCTAGATCTCGAAAACCTAACGGGCCGCGCCCGTTTCGGCCCCGACCAGGTGCCCGATCCGCGCCCGCAACCCGCTCCGCCCGCGGACCCGCCTTGACCCGCGTGGATCCGATCTGAGGTTGACTCTTGTTTCTTTTGCTAAGTCTTTGTTGTTTTTGTTGTCTGATATATTTTTGTATTGGCAATAACTTTTAGTGTGCTAGTCCGATTTGTGCGTATGATATGTCAAAATGATCGTGGTGATGTGTACTATGTTTTGTTCCATTGTGTCATGTTTGTTTGAGTCCATCTAGATGTCTTAATCATCATGACAAGAGTGCTACATATTATAATCTACTGCTGCTAGTTATTTTCATGTCATGTTTGAGATGTGATAACTTGGTGCATGTTTATCCAAATGAAGCAAATGAGATGTCAAAATGTTCATCATGAGATGCTATACATGTTGGTTGCTATAGGATGCATGTTAGAGTTCATATTGCCATGTTTATCACTGTTGCAAAAGTGCATGTGGCTGTTAGGTTTTGTAACTTGTTACGAGATGCCTAGTTGAGGAGATCGTTGCTATTGTTGTGTTTGCCCCCATGTCACATGCTCATATGTTATAGATTCCCCATCATGTGATCTTTGTTGTGGTGCAAACCCTTTGCCATGTTATGCTTTGATGTGACTTGAACATGCTTGCAAACATGCCATGATAATGCTACTGTTTTAACACTTAGTGAAATTTCACTAAGTCTGGAATCTGTAATATTCTGATGCTATGTTTGCTTGATGTCCTAGGCAAATCCATGTTAGTTTTGGGGTGGCTATTGATCATTCCTTGTTGTATATGTTGTTGTCTATCCATCCATGCCCTCACATGCTCATTTGGGTTGCTGTAGCATATTTAATTCTTGCTCCCAAGTTGCTATAAGATATTACTGTTAGGTTTTTATTGTCATGTTCAAAATGTTGTAGCTTGTTGCTATTGATCCATGCCTCCTATGGAGTTGCTCCAATGGAGTTTTTTGTTGTAGGATATGTCTAATTCATGTCCATGCTTCTTGTAACCATGTTTGAGTGTTGTAGAGTATATATTTCTTGCTCCGAAGTTGCTATGTGGTTGTTAATTTCAGCTTTGCATTGTTTCTTGTTTCGGGTGTATCTTTTAGTCCGTTGCTCCGTTTTGAGCGTGCCCTACATGAAACTTGTGTGGTTTTGCATGTAGATTCATTATATAATCTTGTTAACATGTTTGGAGTATGTTTGCTTGATGTTTGGTTGCATTTTATTTTTACATCGTTGCCATGCTTATCTTGTTTTGATCATATCTTCTAGACCATAGCTCCGTTTTAGACAAACTTTATATGAAACTTGACTAGAATTTTGTGTAGATTGTCATGGCGCATGTTAACTTGCTGTTTAACAACTTTAACTTAAGGTTTAATCAGATCTGGACTAATTTCAAACTATGCTTATGAGGACTTACCGGTTTTGTCTTAAGTAGTTTCCGGCCTCATTTAAACCTGTTGTTTCTCTGTGCTTCCTACCCTGCCATATTTTGCTTCCTAAATAGACTTGTCTTGCATCCTACTTGCTTGAGCATATTGCCATGTTTCTTGTGTTGTTTCTCTGTGCTTCCTATGTTGTCATGTAATGTATCCTATGTGCATCTGCTGTGCATCCTAAGTGCATCATACATGCATCCTGTAGATTGTGCATTGCACCTTGTTGATTCCGTGCCTCGTGTGTTCTTGTGTTGAGTAGAGCCGGAAGCCGAGACCGAGTACGAGAACGAGGTTACTACCGAGGTTGAGAACGAGGAGACGTCTTACGATCCCATCGACGACTCGACAGGCAAGATGACCCGACCCAGATATCATTACTATCTTTGCCTATTGCTAGAAGTCTCGCTCTTTAGCTTATTGCCTCGATGCCCATGTTTGTCTGTCAGCCTCCTATTGTAACCATGAATCTGTTTAACCACCCAACCTATGCAAACCTTTGATTGGCTACGTAGGCTTCGCTCAACCCCTCTTATAGCATTGCTAGTTGCAGGAGAAGATTCGAAGATTCTTGCTTCATGTTGAAGTTTGTTGGGATATCACACTATATATCTATTAAATGAAATCATCTATATATTGGTAATGGGTGGAAGGCTAAGCCTCTTGCTTGGTGATTTGTTCCACTCATGCCGCCCTAGGAACCGTATAAACCGGTGTTATGTTCCTTGATTATGCGTTCCTCACACGGTTGGGGTTATGGGACCCCCTCGATAAACCGCTTAGCGCTAAGTCTTTTCCAGCAAGTCCCAACATTGGTACTCCATTTGCCTAATAACTAAAACTTGCATAGGGCTTTGCGAACCCGAGTTCTTAATCAACAACCCCCGGGCCAGTGCTCCACATGAGTGTTGGTCCAAACTGGGCAGACTGTGGGGCCACCATGAGGAAACTCGAGGATTGGTATATACATGTAGGCTGACCTATCCAGTCGTGGCCTGAGACTAGATACGCGCGGCTACTGTCAGGGTGTCGGCACACCGGGAGGATTTGCTGGATTAGTCTTACCTTAGTCGGAGTATCTTGAGCATGGGATTCCGAGAATACTCGGGCCTTTCCACCTTGGAGTTGCGACTCCGCGGATCGTGGGCTTGTAATGGGCCAAGTTGGAACACCCCGGCAGGGATTTGAACTTTCGAAAGCCGTGCCCGCGGTTATGTGGCAGATGGGAATTTGTTAATATCTGGTTGTAGAAAATTTGACACCATGTTCAGAACACACTACCAGCGTGAGTACCGTGACGGTCATTTTCCAAAAGGGGTTCGGGAAGTGAACACGGTGGGGTTATGTTTGTCGTGCTTAGTTAGGATCACTTCGTGATCACTTTATCGCTCGTGGCACTTCTCTTCTCGCTCTTAATACGTAAGCTAGTGCTAGTGCAGTTGCAGCCTTTTTTTTCAGCCTTGTTCCACACCCAAGGCTTAGATAGTTTTGCTACCCGGGAACGGGATTGCTGAGTCCTCCTTGGCTCACAGATTCTACACCACACTAGATGCAGGTACTCGGGTGAACTACTCAGGTGACGACACAGAGCTGTACTGGGAGTACGATGAAGAACGTAGCCGTTGCTATGTGCACTATCCCGATGATCAGTAGTGGTTTCTACTAGGGGCGATCCAGACCTGTGGCTTTATGTGTTTTGGTATCTTTCATTTGGATCTTCACCCGTAGTCGGGTTGTGATGTTATTTGGATGATGTTTGACTATGTAATGAATTGTGTGACGTGGCGAGTGTAAGCCAACTATCTCTTTTGCTTTTCATCCCGATTGTACATGAGATGTGCAAAGATACCGAACTTGAGATCATTCCAGGATGGGCTTATACCTTTAAGTCGTGCCTCGACACGTAGGAGGTATAGTCCCATCCTGGGCATTACAAGTTGGTATTTAGAGCCTTCTCCGACCTAGAAGCCCGCACTGATTGATCGAATCGTTGACGGTTGAGTCTAGGCATGCACTTAAAATGTTTTGAGTCCTATATATATATCGGAGAGTAGGATTTCTTTTGCTTGTCATCTCTTTTCACTCTGGTGAGGACTCCTGACGATTACTCTTGTCTCTTCTACTCTCAAAATTTCACCAAATTTTTTTTAGGAATCTCGCGAGTATTGTTTGGATTGTTCCGATGTCTTTGTGACGAGAACATTGTTCTCGATGCCTCCTGTCATTTAGGGGGTTGTGGCAATGTCCCGGGGAGTTGAGCTCCGAGGTGTTGTCGTCACAAATATATCGCGGCAGTTCTGGAATACTTAAGACGGCCGACATCGAAAACTCTCCTATGAGGTTAGTGGCAAGATAACCCCGACATCACCCAGTACTGGGGAGGTAGTTCAGGAGTATTGCCATAGCTTGTATAGTAGATGCTTTCGAAGGTCCGAGGTAGATGGTTTCCTACAATAACTGGTTATGTGTTGAAGGATGGATACAGCTGGATGTAGGATTAGAGTTGAGTCCACGATGCTTCCCCTGTATCCCCAACACCTGATTGCATAACTGGAAACTTTCGGAAATTAATAGGTGGGTTCATCTAGTAGCTCATAGGCATTCTTCCAACGAATGCATGATATGGAGTTCGGTGTTCTACATTGAGTGAAGTAGTTTTATGGTCGTTGTTCCAATCGGGAGTTGCATCTTAAAGGGTCCTTGGCTATGCTGATCCGGGGATTGCAAAACTCTTTTGTAACACGTTCCATAAGCTTTCAGCATGAATATGTCGAACGAAGCTTCTATCTTGTATTTCTTCTATATGCTCCTTGTTTTTTTTTACCTTTTGTCTCCCAAGTGGCTTCTCGTGAAGATTGTTGTTATCATTAAACTGTGAATTTCATTCGTTCCTCTTGTTCGAATGATTCTTGTGAAGACTATGTTGCAATTTCTAGCCGTTGATTCAGCTTATATATTCTTTCAATCAATGGCTAATAGTGGTCATCTCTTTTAGGATGGCTCCTAAAAGGGTTCCCAACGCTAACCCAGAGGGTGAAGAGGTTCCTGATCGTCCTCCTTCCCCTCCTCCTCCGTCTGAGGCCTGGAGAGCAATTATGCAAGCGACGAACCAGACACCCAGATGCTTATGCAAATGATGCAGAACATTCAAGAAAATCAAGCAAATCAGGGTGCTCATGGGAACCAAGGCCAAGGCAATTTGTTCAATCAACCTCACTTTGCTAGGCTCAACCAGTTCCTGGCAAATCAACCAAAGGCATTCAGTTTCTGCGTGGACCCTCTAGATGCTGAAGACTGGATAACAGATATCAAGAAGCATTTCGAGTGCAACAACGTAAGGCCCGAGAACTATGTGAAGTTTGCAGTCTTCCAACTCAAGGACCAAGCCGCTGATTGGTGGCAGCAGTACAAAGACTCCAGAGCAGGGCGTGTAATCTCCTGGGATGACTTCTGCAAGGACTTTTGCTCTCACCACATTCCAACAAGTGTCATCGAGGGTATGCGTGAGCAATTCCGCAACCTGAAGCAAGGCTCAATGTATGTCTACCAATATAATGTCAAGTTCCAGAACCTTGCCCGCTATGCCAAGCAAGACATCCCAGATGCCAAGAGCAAGATCTATCAGTTTTGCGGTGGTCTGAAGGATGAACTCCAACTAGCTCTCACCTGGTTCGAGCCTGATGAGTTTGATCAATTCTATAACATGGCACTTAAGCAAGAGGCAGCCCAGCTCAAGATGGAAGCTTCCAAAAAGAGGATCAGAGACGCCGTTCACTCCTCCTCTTCTTCTCAAGTGGTCGCAAAGCAACACAAGTTTTGGCTTCCACCTCCTCCAGTGATCCGAGCTCCCAACAACAACAACAAGAATTCTGGTGGTCGTGGTTTCTCCCACCCACACAACCAAGGCAATCAGTCCAAGTCGCAGTACCAAGCTCCAAGACCAAGTGTTCCTCCTCCTCGTCCACTTTCTGAGGTCACTTGCTACAAATGTGGTCTGAAGGGTCATTATTCCAACAAGTGCACCAACCCAAGGCGCCTTCCGCCTCCTCCACCTGTCAGTACTGCTATTGTCAAGCACAATCCCAGGCATGCAAGAGTGAAGTTGATGAGTGCAGCTGAAGTAGAAAATTCTTCGGATGTGATAATTGGTAATCTTCCAGTTAACTCTATTCCTACAAAAGTATTGTTTGATTCTGGTGCATCTCTCAGTTTCATTTCAAGACCATTCTTCACCAAGCATAATTTCACTTCGGTATTTCTGGATAAGATGTTGTCAATTATCTCTTTGGGCAAGCACATGACTTCCAATTTGAGGGCTCCGAATGTATCTATTCGCATGGGTGATTACCGCTTTCTGGCTTCTCCGGTTGTTCTCGGCAACTCCGACATCGATCTTATTCTTGGGATGGATTGGCTTTCTCAGCATGATGCTCACATTGATTGTGCAAATAAGGAAGTCAAGATTACTCATCCTAACGAAGACGTGATTATCTTCGCCTCTCGAGATAACACAATCAGGCTATTCTCTCTCAATGACAAGGGCGAGATTAATGCGATCTCTCAAATTCTGGTGGTCAATGAATACAAAGACGTTTTCCCTGAAGAGCTTCCAGGCATGCCTCCGCATCGTCAACTTGAATTCTTCATTGAACTCGAGCCTGGTACTGAGCCAGCATGCCGGCGTCCGTACAAGCTCTCCCCTGAAGAGTTGAAGGAGTTGAAGAAACAGCTCGATGAGCAAGAGCGTATGGGTCTGATCAGGCCTAGCACTTCTCCTTGGGGTTGTGGTGTCTTGTTTGTCAAGAAGAAGGATGGCACGGAGCGCCTTTGCGTTGATTATCGGCCATTGAACAAGAAGACAATAAAGAACAAGTATCCGCTCCCCAACATCAATGAATTGTTCGAGCAGCTCAAAGGAGCTAAAGTGTTCTCAAAGCTTGATCTCCGGATGGGTTACCACCAAATTCGCATTCGTGAAGAAGATATCCACAAGACTGCCTTCAGAACCAGCTATGGCTCCTATGAATATACAGTCATGTCTTTTGGCCTCGCTAATGCTCCACCTACCTTCTCAAGAATGATGCACTACATTTTCAACCCCTACACCAATGAATTTGTGCTTGTGTATCTGGATGACATCTTGGTATTCTCCAAGAATGAAGAGGATCACGAAAAGCACCTTCGTCTGGTTCTCGACAGACTACGTGAACATAAGTTCTATGCCAAGTTCTCCAAGTGCGAATTCTGGCTCGATAAGGTCTTGTATCTAGGCCATATCATCTCCGCTGACGGTATTGCGGTCAACCCCGAGAAAGTTGAAGCGATTCTCAACTGGGAACCTCCTCGGAACGTCAAGCAACTCCGAAGCTTCCTTGGTCTTGCTAGCTATTGCAGAAGGTTCGTTGAGAACTTCTCCAAGACTGCCAAGCCTCTCTCCAACTTGCTGCAGAAGAATGTCAAGTACAACTAGTCTCCGGATTGTGATGTGGCATTCAAAACTCTCAAAGAAAAGCTCATCTCTGCTCCAGTTCTTACCCCTCCAGATGAGTCCAAGCCCTACGAAGTATTCTATGATGCTTCTCTTCAAGGACTTGCTGGTGTTCTAATGCAAGACAAGAAAATTGTGGCATACACTTCTCGTCAATTGAAGCCAAGTGAGAAGAACTACCCCACACATGATCTCGAGCTAGCAGCTGTGGTACATGCCTTGATCACGTGGAGACACCTTCTGTTGGGCAGAAAAGTCGACATCTTCACCGATCACAAGAGCTTGAAGTACATCTTCACACAACCGAACCTGAACCTTCGCCAGACTCGTTGGGTTGAGATGATCCAAGAGTATGATCCAAGCATCGAATACACACCTGGCAAGGACAATGTGATTGCAGACGCCTTGAGCAGAAAGGCATATTGCAACAGTCTCCTTATCAAGCCGTTTCAGCCTGAGCTTTGTGAAGCTTTCAGGAAGCTCAACCTCCAAGTTGTTCCGCAAGGCTTTCTTGCAAATCTTCAAGTTGCTCCTACCTTGGAAGATCAGATCCGTGAGGCCCAACTCAGTGATGCTATGGTGCAGAAAGTGAAACATGGTATTGCAAAGGGTACTCCCAAATACAAGTGCTATCGCGTTGATGAGAGAGATACCTTGTTCTTTGAGGACAGACTTGTGGTTCCCAAGGGTGATCTCAGGAAGCTCATAATGAACGAAGCACATGACTCCCTCCTTTCGATTCATCCTGGAAGTTCAAAGATGTACCAAGACCCCAAGCAATCTTACTGGTGGACTCGCATGAAAAGGGAGTTTGCCCAATTCGTGAATGAATGTGATGTCTGCAGAAGAGTGAAGGCAGAGCATCAACATCCAGCCGGTCTTCTCCAACCTCTTCCTATTCCCGAGTGGAAGTTCGACCACATTGAAATGGATTTCGTCACTGGGTTTCCTAAGTCCAAGAAGGGGAATGATTCTATCTTTGTTGTCATCGACAAGCTTAGCAAAGTAGCTCACTTCCTTCCAGTCAAAGAATCCATCAATGCAGCTCAGCTGGCAGAGTTGTACACTTCCAGAATTGTGTCCTTACATGGCATTCCTAAACTTATCTCCTCAGACCGTGGAAGTTTGTTCACATCCAAGTTCTGGGACTCCTTTCAGTCTACCATGGGCACTAATATCCGTTTCAGCACTGCATTTCACCCTCAGACTAGTGGTCAAGTCGAGAGAGTGAACCAGATCCTAGAAGACATGCTCAGAGCTTGTGTCATATCTTTTGGCATGAAGTGGGAGGACTGTCTTCCGTTTGCCGAGTTCTCTTACAACAACAGTTTCCAAGCAAGTGCCAGCAAAGCTCCGTTTGAAATTCTCTATGGCAGAAAGTGTGGTACTCCTCTCAACTGGTCCGAGACTGGCGAACGCCAACTTCTTGGCACTGACTTGATCTCAGAAGCCGAAGAAATGTGCAAAGTCATACGTGAGAATCTCAAGGCCGCTCAGTCGCGTCAGAAGAGCTACTATGACGGCAAGCATCGTGATTTGGCCTTCAACATTGGGGATCATGTCTATCTCCGTGTTTCTCCTATGAAAGGCACCCAAAGATTCGGTATCAAAGGAAAGCTTGCTCCTAGATACATGGGCCCTTTCAAGATCCTTGGCAAAAGAGGCGATCTAGCCTATCAACTTGAGCTCCCTTCCAACTTTGCTAATGTTCATGATGTGTTTCACGTGTCTCAACTCCGCAAGTGCTTCAAGACACCTGAACGCACCATTCCGTTCGAGGAGATTGATCTTCAACGAGACTTGTCTTATCGTGAGCACCCGTTGCTATTCTTGAAGAAACCGAGCGCAAGACCCACAACAAGTCAATCAAGTTCTTGAAAGTTAAGTTTTCACACCATACCGACCGAGAAGCTACGTGGGAACGAGAAGATCACCTTCGTTCCGAGTACCCTTGATGCGGGGTCAACCCGATTCTAGGCCGATCTTTCACGAAAAGGAGGGATCCCGCGAGGAACACGATGAACACGAAGAACACAAAGGGGAATCACAAGGGAAAACACTCAAGAACAAGTCCAATCACACATCCACTAGACAATCAAACACACAAGATCACAATGTACATGAACAACAAAGGGAAAGATACAAGGTAGAGTTCATCTCCAGGAGGAGGTCTTGAATCCGCGAAGGATCTTCCCGTTTAGGGGTCTTGAATCTGTCGTGGATCTTCTCTGTAGAGGGGCCGCAGTCTCTCCTAGGAGTAGAACCACTAAGATGAGCAAAGCTCTAGTCTAAAATGAGCTATCACATTTGCTAACCCTAAAATGGTGGAGGTGGAGGAGTATATATAGTCTAGGGTCATGAAGGGGTAAGTGAGGGGCGAAACGGTACATGGGCATCGGCCCAGATACATGCACGCAGGCAAGGCCGGATGTCCGGGCTGGCGGCCAGATGTTCGGGGCTTCGGGGCGAGCCGGATGTCCGGGGTCACGACCGGATGTTCGGGCTGAAGGGGCTCGGTCCTGATGCTCTCTGGATAGGAGGGTCCGGATTTCCGGGAGGAGTGCCGGATGTCCGGCCTTTGGCCCGGATGTCCGGTCGCTGTAGTATCAGCAGCTCCGTCTTCTTCCGTCTTCTCTTCCAAACTTCCCTCGCGGATGGTGTAGGTGTTCCTCGGCGCTTGCACTCCTCCTCGTCGTCCGTGAAGCTCTGACAATACCTATGCATGCACACGGGAGAAGTGTCAAGTAGTATACCATCCTCGAAAGGGTCAAGTGAACACGTGTAAAGGAGATGATTCACCTTTATGTATGAGAAGTAGAGGTCGCACGTGTCACTTGCCAAACAGACTCTTGACATGGTGATGTCCTTAGGATGCTCCGCATCATCCCCTCTCCCTTGGAAAAGATCCGACCTCGGATCGAAAACCAGATCACCATGGGAAAGAGATGGCGTCGTCGTGTAGATGTGGACGATCACGAAGTACTCATCATCTTGAAGCTTTACATGTGCACTCTCCAATGTCGCACCGTCTAGTGATTCATTCAAGAGTAGCAAGGAAAACAAACACTTGGAAAAACAAATGTGGTTAGCGTTAGTGCAAAACCAAGCATTCAAGAGGTGATTCACCCAACAAGTGTTGTCATCAAGCATAGCATAGGGTGTGACAAAGGGTTGTGGCATGGCATTTACGCACGTCAATTGAGCACAAGCAAGGTCATGCATAAAGCGCTCAATGAAAGGTCTATGGTAGGCATACGAATCATTCACAACACCAAAGAAAATGAAGTGTCTAAACACAAGGGTCAAGTGCAAGACAATCCAAGCATAATGCGCATAGGGTGTAGTGAAATTCGAGTGGCACTCTACACAATAGAAATAGCAATTGTTCATCATGTGTGAGGCAAACAAGTCAATCATGTGACAAGCAATGGGACATGGCATATGTGAAGAGATGATATTGTTGCAACCAAGCACATGATAGGAGCAAGTAATCCACAAGTCGGATGCAACACACAAGGCATATATATCATGAAGCATGGCAATGTGGCAATGGCAAGTCGAAGAAAGATCTCTAGCATGTGTGCAAACAGTCATGGTGCAAGCAACACAACTAGTATGATCCACAATGTTCATGCTCATGGATTGTGGTTTCTCGAAAGAGAAGGATATCACCTCGAAAGTGTGTCCTTGTGCATCCTTCACAATGCCGAAGCACAAGCAAGTGCGATGTAGAAGCGTCGTGGTAGAAAGTGGTTCGCTCTCAAGAGCTCGAATGGTCAACTCACGTGAAGTGGAAGTCGACACGAAGTCCAAGTATCCTACACATGCACACAACAAAACAAAGAATGTATGCGCATGGTAGATAAACACATCATCCATCATGATGGTTCTCTTCTCTTGCACATAACCACTAGAAGCAAAAGTGCATCAATAATATGGTGCACCAATTGCTATATTCATGTCACTAGGCATATGGTGCAAAGAGGTAAGACAAGCATGCTTCACAAGAATTATGTCAAAATCTCCAAATAAATGCGAGAATGCTATGGGGGCAATCTCATTGGCAAGACTAAAATCATGGTTGCGCTCAATGCATGGACAATCATATAGCATGAGAGAGGCAACATGTGGAGACATATGACAACAAGCAATATCAATCATGTGCAAAGCATGTCAATGGTGGCTATCAACCGCATGAAAAGAGCATGTATGTATCATGGGTGATGCACTACATGAAGCAAGCATGGTGATCAAAATGTGCAAACTAGTGGAGCGAAGATGCAACACACTAGGAGAAGGCATGGCAATCATGTCATGTGAGCAAATAGTGGATATAGGCAATGCACATGACATATCGCAAGCACGATCACAAATCAAGATCAAAGCATCATAATAGGCATGGGGTACAAAGGCATCATGGCAATAACAAGCAATATCTCCACCAAGCTTGCAAATACACTTCCAAGTATGAGAATTAATCATCAAGTGTAATGCAAAGCATGGGTCACGAATGCATGGCAAAGGCATATAAATGAGCATATCATGCAAAGTGAACATGGCAAGATGGCCGTAAGAGATATAATGGACAATAACCCATAACCATGTGAGTGCCATGTAGAAGGAATACGCGAAGTGTTTGCGCAAAAGGAGCGGTGGGAAAGACAATCCATGATATCCCAAGTCAACATTGCTCTCTGGAGCTCTTTTTGTCAACTCGTGCGTTTGTGAAGTTGACGAGTATGGATGGGTACCTACACAAAAGAGACACAAACCAAAGAAATTGTGCGCGTGGTAAATGTACACATCATCCATCATGATGTGTATGTACATGTGTGAGTTAGCACAAGATAAGCATCGCTCAAAGAAATTTGATGCATGGTATAAGAACATGTCATCCATCATGAATGAATAATTATTGTGTATAGCATGATGGGGACACAAATTAGAGCAAGTATGTGGCACAACAATAGCACTGGCATTCATGGGGAGCATATTGTGCACACAAGTATGGGGATCATGCAATGGATGGGATGGATCAAAATCTCCTAAAATGTATGAGGAAACTATGGGGGTCTCCTCATGAGCAATATCGAAAACATAATGTGGAGAAGTGGAACAACATCCAAAACAATGCATGACCGAAACTAGGTAATCATGGCATGGCATATGATGGATATGATGCAAAGGAAGCATGTCAATATCATCACAAGAAAAACAAATGTCAATAACCATGGGCTTGTCATATATGCCATATGTGCAAATTGGGTTTATCTTAATGGCATATGCATAGTTACTACTAAGATATTGCAAATATGACATATGGTTGATCTCATTCATAGCATATGACAAGTCAAGCAGATTGTCAAACATGATGTGACCGAGAGAATTATCACATAAAATCCTATGCAACATGGCATCGCAACTAATAGACTCCACATGGCAATCATCAAACTCATCATAAATGGGTAAATCATCGCGTGGGGAAATCATACTAGCACGAAGCATGGTAATAGGTTGATCAACATCATGCAAGCAATCGATGTCAAGAATGTCCACTAGTGGGACTAGAGCATCACCTTCACCTTTTTTTACCTTTCTTATTCCACTCATGTGGTGTAGGTGAGGTGGGAAGGACCAAATGGTGGTCATCATCGTCAACTTGATGGAACCACGTGGGGGTGCATCATATTCCACCATGGCCATCGTCTTGTCCAATGGAAGGACGAAGTCGTCGAGGATCGGCACGTCATCATAAATGGGACCTAGTACCAAATGAGAAGACACAATAAAGGTAGAGGTCAAGTCGTTAGTGTTGAAAGTGGCCTCACATGACCTATCAACTATATCACTCTCTCTATGTGGTGGCTCACTCACTCCCTCAAGGTAGGTGCACTCAATGTCACATATGGTGGACTCACTCATCTCACTCAAGTGGTGGGAGTTGTGGCTCTCCTCACATGGGAATTGGGGCAACTCATCATATATGGGGCTAGTGGTGAAATCGCTCTCACTCTCAATATGGTGGCACAAGTCACTCAAGTCATCATACGTCGCCATGGTCGAAGGGAAAATCCCATGCTCAACCATCTCGTCACCGTCGCCGTGGATGAAGGCCGGAGATGGCACATCATCACGCTTGCCTCCTAAGATGGAAGCATCATCCTCGCTCGCCACCTTGTCGCTCGCCTCCAAAGCTTGGTCCTCGAATGGCTCCGTAGTCATAGTCGTCGCCGCGCCGTCTTGAAAAAGAGTCAAAGTAGACTCGGCATCATCAATGCCACAAAGAGGGATGGCGATGAAGTCGAACTTGGGAACATCGTCTTGGAGCTCGTCGGGCTTGGACATCATGGTGGTACTAGCCTCATGCTCGCCATCTTGGAGCTTGGTCTTCGAGAAGTGTGCTTGCGGTGGAGAAGCCTTGGCCTTCATGAGTTCTTGTTCCGCCTTGAGAGCACCAATGTAGTTGTCGTCGAGGGACTTGTAGTTCTCGAGGAAGATAGTCTTGTAGATGTCGTTGTGCAATCCCATCATGAAGTGGGGCTTCATCGAAATGGGGTCATCCACGCCGGCTCGTCGCAAGGCCATCTTCATCTCGTTGAAGTACTTGTCGATGGACTTGGATCCTTGTTTGGTGTTCTCCAATTAGCGTAGAAGATGTTCCGTGTAAGTGGGAGGCACGAACTCTCGCTGCAAAGCTCTCTTCGTCTTGGGCCAACTCATGTCATACTCCTCCGAAGGTGTGTGAAACCACCATGTCGATGTGAAGTCATGGAACTTTCTTATGGCGCACTTCACTTGATCTTGGGGAGGAACTTGAAGTAGCGTGAGGTAGTCGTCCATCAAGCGTTCCCACTCGAGATACTCCTCGGGTTCTTGAGTCCCATAGAAAGGAATCTCGTAGTCGTTGTCGAGGTCGTAGTAGCTCGTGGAAGTCGCGGACTTGAGCTTGGGGAGCTTCTCTTGAGTATAAGCTTGGGGTGCTTGTTGGCGAAGATGTCGTATGTCCAAAGGCGAAGATGCCTTGAAGATGCCAAGGTACATGGTGAAGTCGTTGAGCGGTTGTTGGTTTTGAGCTCATGACCTTCACGTTCTTGTCGTTGATGGTGTCGATGCCGATGTGATCTCGCCGAAGATGGTAGCTCGAAAGGATGTGCACTTGAGCGTCTTCTCGGAGATGAGGGAGACCTCTTGCGGTTCTTGATGAGAGCTTTGAGGTCCTCCATTTGAGCATCCATGTTGGCGCACAAGTTTTTCGTCATGGCATCGAACTTTTCGTTGTTGGTGTAGACCGAAGTAGATGAAATGCTTTGCCTATCCATCACAAGACTCGAGCAAAGGTGAGTAGGAGATGAGATAAACAATACTAAGTTACCTTTTCCCAGCGTTGAGGATGTATCCCATTTCACTCAATGTGAAATGAAAGAATAGTGGAATTGGTACCGGACTTGTTCACTCACACCTATCAAGTAAAACTTTTCGAGTGGCTCGGTGAGGATAGTGGCACAAAAATTTGATGCAAAATGTTAGAAAGAGTCAATAATGTTGAAAGAGATCCACAAATTTGCAAATGTAACAAGTAGACCAATAGCAATATGTGGCACACGGAAACACACACACGGATAGATAAATGGGGTCGTGCAACCAAGGAATGAGCACAAAATGTGGAATCCACAGAAAACGCTCGTGTTGCACAACTCAAGAGAGACGCTAGCACGATTGCTCTATAGGCGGATATGGCACTTTGCACAACCTATAAGATGCAAATGTATGAACTTTCTATCTCAAGTATGCTATGTGTAGGATGTTCCGGTGCTTTTAGCACAAGATGATCCAAGATGATCAAGTATGATATCATATGATGCGATGCTATGTCTCTTGCTTACAAGCTTCTTTGTCTTTCTCTTTTTGCTTAAAAGCTTTATTCTCTCTTTTTTTGTATATGGCCACGATGCACAAACCAAGATAGCAATTGTGTATATGCGGGAACAATCTTGTGACACAAGAGATGATATGATGATACCAAGATGATATGGTATGTATGCAATGGAAGGGCGGATCGATGATCACTAATGTGCACAAGTAACGTTGCCGGCAATACTCAAAGGCTAGTCTCAATAGGCAAGTGACGCAAAATGGGCTAGGCGTTAACAATGCAACTGTAAGGGGAATATACAACGATATCGTCGAGGTTACCATCCATGTCGATGATGAGAGGTGGTGCTCTTGATGTAGACCCGTTCCTAATTAGCCGAAACACCTTAGGAAACGGAAAAACCACAACTCAAAATCTCAAGGACAAATGTCAAATGGTGGTAGCGGACAAGCGTTGGTGGTTGTGTATGATGGGCTATACACGTTATCGAAGTTGAAGTCACGGTCCCTAAGTAGCCGAAACACCTTAGGAGACACAAGCTACAGCTCAAACAAGCTCGAACAAAATTGGGTTAAGTTGGGTTGGTAATGTATAGTGGACTAAGCTATGCGGGAGTGGTGGTAGTGGTTGATGAAGAAGCAATGGTCCCTAAGTAGCCTAAACACCTTAGGAGACTCAAATCACTACTCAAGCAACCACAAATGCTATGGTGGACAAAATGGGTTAGGTTGCGGAAGTCGGTGGTGGTATAGCAGATGATGTGGTGGAAGCCCTAGGCAAAGATGCCAAAATCCACAAAATATTATGGAGTCAAATGATTATGGTAGTATTTTTTTGTTATGGGGGATGTCAAAAGCTTCAAAACGAGCTCAAGAACATCGAAATCGGAGTTCGGATGAATTAGTTGTGGACAAAACGGTGAAACACGGGTGGCTGAATTCCCAGGGGCCGGACATCCGGGGTCGGGTCCGGATTTCCGGGACCTGATGTCCAGAAACTTGCGCGATTTTGCCCTCCAGGAGCCGGATGTCCGGCCCGATGGCCCGGATGTCCGGCCCGACAATTCCAGATCGGGATTGGGACTTCCAAACTCGTTTGGGGGCGGAATTTGATGATTTTGGTGGCAAAATTTGATGGATTTTGTGGAGGAAAGATGGGGAAACATGGGGAAATGCTAGATCCACTTGAAACCAAGCAAATCCATGGATCAAAATCAACAAAATCTCATCAAACCAACAGATCACAAAAAAATTGGGGCTATTTTTGGTGGGGAAATTTCGAATTTGGGGAAGAACACAACAAAACAAGGCTAGAAAACGGTGGGGAGGCTCCAAATTCGTGATGAACCAAGGCTCATGATACCATATGATGCGGGGTCAACCCGATTCTAGGCCGATCTTTCACGAAAAGGAGGGATCCCGCGAGGAACACGATGAACACGAAGAACACAAAGGGGAATCACGAGGGAAAACACTCAAGAACAAGTCCAATCACACATCCACTAGACAATCAAACACACAAGATCACAAGGTACATGAACAACAAAGGGGAAGATACAAGGTAGAGTTCATCTCCAAGAGGAGGTCTTGAATCCGCGAAGGATCTTCCCGTTTAGGGGTCTTGAATCCATCGTGGATCTTCTTCGTAGAGGGGCCGCAGTCTCTCCTAGGAGTAGAACCACTAAGATGAGCAAAGCTCTAGTCTAAAATGAGCTATCACATTTGCTAACCCTAAAATGGTGGAGGTGGAGGGGTATATATAGTCTAGGGTCATGAAGGGGTAAGTGAGGGGTGATACGGTACATGGGCATCGTCCCAGATACATGCACGCAGGCAAGGCCGGATGTCCGGGCTGGCGACCGGATGTTCGGGGCTTCGGGGCGAGCCGGATGTCCGGGGTCACGGCCGGATGTCCGGGCTGAAGGGTCTCGGTCCTGATGCTCTCTGGATAGGAGGGTCCGGATTTCCGGGAGGAGTGCCGGATGTCCGGCCGTTGCTGAAGCGCCGGATGTCCGGCCTTTGGCCCGGATGTCCGGCCGCTGTAGTATCAGCAGCTCCGTCTTCTTCCGTCTTCTCTTCCAAACTTCCCTCGCGGATGGTGTAGGTGTTCCTCGGCGTTTGCACTCCTCCTCGTCGTCCGTGAAGCTCCGACAATACCTATGCATGCACACGGGAGAAGTGTCAAGTAGTATACCATCCTCGAAAGGGTCAAGTGAACACGTGTAAAGGAGATGATTCACCTTTATGTATGAGAAGTAAAGGTCGCACGTGTCACTGCCAAACGGACTCTTGACATGGTGATGTCCTTAGGATGCTCTGCATCAACCCTTCCTTCTTCCAGTCCTAGATCTCTGGACAAGATCTTTTCGTAGTAGAGGAGAGTTTGTAATGCCCCGGATGTAACACTTCCCTATATGGCAATATATAAACTTTGGCTTCATCAATTCCTTTCCGGGTTCTTCTTTCTTTTCGGGTTCTTCGTTTTGTCGTGTGCGTGTGTGCATTTCTTCCATGTCATGTTGTCATGTGCATTGCATTGCATTTGTGTTGTCACTTGCATCCGGTCCCACTCGTCTCTTCCCGTTGTCCGTTTCGAGTTCCGACGCTCTCACACGTGCCCGTGGCATCCCTAAGTCCTTCTTTCGTGTTTGACCGTGTAACGTTTCCGGAATGGTGTGAGACTTGTTGTGCGACGTTGTTTTGGTACGTGTAGGCCGCCTGTCAAGTTTCGTCGCGTTTGGAGTTCGTTTGGTACTCCAACGGTTAACCTAGTGGGCTAAAAGTACCTCCTCTTTGAGGCCCAAGACCCCCTCCACAACAGCCCACCAACCCAGCACAACCCTTCCCATCATCTCGGTCGTCGAATTGTGATCGCGTGGCCGAAAATCGCTCCCCATTTGGAGTCTCCTAGCTCCTTGTGCCTATAAAAACGTCCCCATGCCATTTTTTTCGTCCAAAACCCTAGCCTTCTCCTAGCTCCAGCCCCGCCTCGGAATCCGCGCCGGGCGGACGTGTCCGACCCGGGCCGGACAATTTTTTCCTCCGCCGCCACTCCCAGCGCGCGGGCCCGCCGGGCCCGAGGCCAGCCCTCGCGGCCCGCATCGCCACCGCCGCCGCGCCGCCTCGCGCTCCCTCCGCCTCCCGCACCTAACCCGCCGCCGGCCGGGCGCGCGCCGCCGCCCCGGCGACAGTCCGCCGCCGGCCTCGCCATACACCGCCGCCCTACCCCGCCGCCGCGCCGCGGGCTACGCGCCTGATACGTCCAAAACGTATCTATAATTTCTGCTTGCTCCATGCCACTTTTGGGTGATATTGCTATGATATTCATACACTTCCATACACTTTTGATCATATTTGGACTAACTTACTAATCCAGTGCACCCCAGTGCCAGTTTCTGTTTTCGGCTGTTTTTGTATTTCAGGTTTTCATGTTTCGAGAACTGCCCAGAAAAATCCAGAAAAATTATATAAAAAATCAGCGAACCGGAAACAACACTACGTCCGAAGGGCAGCCTGGGGGGGGCCACAGGGGCTCCAGGCGCCCTGTGGGCGCCCCCCCTGGGCCGCGCTGGGGGGCGCCTGGGCCCCCCGAGGCTCCCCCGGTGCCCTACTTTGGCATATATTTAAAGGGTCCTCCGTAACCCTCAGAACAGGACTTCTTTTCGCGATCCCATCTCTGTTCCGCCACCGCCGCCGCTTCCAAGATCGGGAGCACCAGGAGAACTCTTCCCGGCACCCTGCCGGAGGGGAGGATCACCACCGGGAGCTTCTCCACCACCATGGACGCCTCCCGGATGACTCGTGAGTAGTCTCCCTTGGACCATGAGTCCATGACCTGTAGCTATGTGATGTTCTCCTCCCGTTCTTGTGCTTCACTAATTAGTCCTTGTGAGCTGCCCTACATGATCGAGGCACCTATGTAATCCTTATGCTGTTGCTATGTTGAGTTTGCTGGGATCCGATGGATTATGAGATTATGTTCAGATTGATCTTGAGTAATATATTTGATTCACCTCTTTTATATTTTAGTTCATAAGTAATTCTTGCATGTTCTCCGTTGTTATTTATTGCTTTGGCCGAGTAATAGGTAGTGACTCCAAGAGGAAACGTTCTGCTCGATTGTGGGTTCATGCCCCTCGATGACTAGCTTGAGTGACAGAAACATGAGTCTAGGGGATGTGCTGTTGCCACAAGGGGGAAAACAACGGTGCTTGTGCCCGCGGGTGCAAGGATTGTTTACTTTACGCAAAGTTCTTTTAATGCAGTTGTCTGTTGCATTGAGTTTACACTATGGGTGGGACTCGCAACTTAATACCAGCGAGATGTTCTGGATAGATATCTCAAGGTGGATGATTAGTAGTAGATATTGATGGATTTCGGTCTACTTACTTTGGCGTACCGCCCATGCTTTGAACCTCAACCTTTCTTGCAATGTAATCAGCATTGGTTTGCGTTCGTGGTCCTGTCAATTGCCCGGTTGTAATTTGTTTACCTCACATAGCTGTTTTATCGTCTTTTGGGAGAGAGACATCACTAGTGAACATCATGAGACTCCGGTCCATATTACCATCATTGATCACATCCACTATTTACTTTTCGTTATTTACTTACTATTGCAAAACACTATCTATCACTACTATCATATTGCTTTTAACCCTTTGTAAACTACAAGGCCGGAGAGATTGACAACCTCTCTGTACTCATTGGGAGCAAAGTTATTTGTATCTGTGTGCAGGTCCACGTTGATAGCTAATTGCGCTGTTAGCAGTTGACACCTACTTGTTGAACCTAGGAGTCTCTGGGGATTCGATCCTTGGCATCTTTGCTAGGGGAAAACACTTCTACTTACTGCATCTTACACCTTCCACTTGGGGTAACCAACGAGGGGTTCGAGGCCCATCAGCGCCGCCGCCACCTCCTCTCAACGCCGCAACGCACCAACCGCGGCCTCCTCCGGCGACCCCTCGCCGCCGGGCGCCCGGGGGCCAGCCGCCGGCCAGCGCCCCTCGTTCCTCCGGCCGGAGCCGCCGCCCGCCGGTTGTAATGCCCAGGATGGGACAATATCTCCTACGTGTCGAGGCACGACTTAAAGATATAAGCCCATTCTGGAATGATCGCAAGTTTGGTACCTTTGCACATCTCATGTAAAAATAGGGATGAAGCGGAAAAGATAGTTGGCTTACACTCGCCACGTCACACAATTCATTACATATCCAAATATCATTCAAATAAACATCACAACCCGTCTACGGGTGAAGATCCAAATGAAAGATACCAAACATAACATTAAGCCACAGGTCTGAATCGCCCCTAGTAGAAACCTCTACTGATCGTCGGGATAGTGCACGTAGTAACGGCTACGGTCCTCGTCGTACTCCCAGTACAGTTCGGTGCCATCACTTGAATAGATCGCCTGAGTACCTGCATCTGGTGTGGTGTAGAATATGTGAGCCACAGAGGACTCAGCAATCCCGTTCCCGGGTAACACAACTATCCAAGCCTTGGGTGTGGAACAAGGCTGAAGAAAGAACAAGAGGTTGCAGCAGCACTAGCACTAACTTACGTAAAAGAGAGCGAGAAGAGAAGTGCCTCTGACGAGAGATGATCACAAAGTGATCCTAACTAAGTAAGTCAAACATAACCCCACCGTGTTCACTTCCCGAACCCCTTTCGGAAAATGACCGTCACGGTACTCACGCTGGTAGTGTATTTTGAACATTTGTGTCAAGTTTTCTACAACCGGATACTAACAAATTCCCATCTGCCACATAACCGCGGGCACGGCTTTCGAAAGTTCATAACCCTGCAGGGGTGTTCCAACTTGGCCCATGACAAGCCCATGATCCGCGGAGTCGCAACTCCAAGGTGGGAAGGCCCGAGTATCCTCGGAATCCCGTGCTCAAGATACTCCGACTAAGGTAAGGCTAATCCAGCAAATCCTCCCGGCGTGCCGACACCCTGATAGTAGCCGCGCGTATCTAGTCTCAGGTCACGACCGGATGAGCACATCGTACAGTGACCAAAAACCCAAGTTGCCAAGGGGGGTACCGCACACGACTCTAGTTGGACCAACACTCAAATCGAGCACTGGCCCAGGGGGGTTGATTAATTAATCATCGGGTTAATTACTCCCTCGGCAAGTTTTAGTTGTTTAGGCAAATAGTACCAATGTTGGGACTTGTTGGAAAAGGCTTAGCACTTAGCGGTTTATCAAGGGGGTCCCATAACCCCAACCATGTGAGGAACGCATAATCAAGGAACATAACACCGGTTTATACAGTTCCTAGGGTGGCATGAGTGGAACAAATCACCAAGCAAAAGGCTTAGCCTTCCACCCATTACCAATATATAGATGATTTCATTGAATAATTAATATAGTGTGATATCCCAACAATCTTCAACAAGAAGCAAGAATCTTCAATCTTCTCCTGCAGCTAACAATGCTATAAGAGGGGCCGAGCGAAGCTTACTTAGCCAATCAAAGGTTTGCATAGGTAAGGTGGTTAGACAGGTTCATGGTTACAATAGGAGGCTTACCGGAAAACATGGGCATCGAGGCAAAACTATAGAGCGAGACTTCTAGCAATAGGCAAAGATAGTAATGATATCCGGGTCAGGTCATCTTGCCTGAAGAGTCGTCGATGGGATCATAAGGGGGCTCCTCGTTCTCAACCTCGGTAGTAACCTCGTTCTCGTACTCGGTCTCAGCTTCCGGCTCTACTCAACACAAACACACAAGGCACGAAATCAACAAGATGCAATGCACAAAACTACTGAATGCATGGCTGATGCACTATGGAAGCACTACAGATGCACATAGGAAGCACAGAAAGTCTACATAGGAAGCACAGAGGTACAACACAAGGAGCATGGCAATATGCATCAAGCAAAATACTTCAAAACATGAGAACAATAGGATAATTTGAATCTACATGCAAAAACTCACAAGTTACATATAGGACTTGCTCAAAACGGAGCGACGGGCTAAAAGTTACACCCGAAACTATAAACATGCACAAGCTGAAATTAACAGCCACATAGCAACTTCGGGGCAAGAAATATATAGCCTACAACACTCAAACATCATGACAAGGAGCATGGACATAAAGTAGACATATCCTATAGCAAACAAATCCATTGGAGCATCTCCAAAGGAGGCATGGATCAATAGCAACAAGCTATGACATTTTGAACTTGACAACAAAATCCTGACAGCAGTAATTTATAGCAACTTGGGAGCAAAAGATAAATATGCTACAGCCACCCAAATGAGCATGTGAGAGCATGAATGGATAGCCAACAACTTATACAACAAGGAATTATCAAGAGTCACCCCAAAACTAGCATGGATTTGCCTAGAACAACAAGCAAACATGGCATCTGGAAATTACAGATTCCAGACTTAGTGAAATTTCACTAAGTGTTAAAACAGCAGTAATATCATGGCATCTTTGTGAGCAAGTTTAAGTCACCTCAAAGCATATCATGGCAAGTGGTTAGCACCACAGCAAAGTACACATGATGGGGAGTCCAAAACATCTAAGCATGCAGCAAGAGGACCACTACATCAATAGCAACGAGCTCTTCAACTAGGCATCTCGTAACAAGTTTAACAACACCACAGCCACAAGCACTTTTGCAAAGGATATAAACTGATGAGGACATCACTAACAAGGTTACACCCACAGCTCCAACTGACACATATACAGGACCAATTACTAGAGCTCGCGCACGCCAATTAAATTACCAGGTACTTTCGTTTCTTGGTAATGAATCTAATGTTCATGAGAATATGATGCTGCCTAAATTGGATACATTTGTCTTGCTTACAAATGAAGGGCCTAGCTTGGACAAGAAGGATGAACATTGGAGCAAGATCAAGCATGGAGATGATGGCATGCGCAAGGGGGACAAGAATGGAGTTACAATGGATGATTTCAGGACTTTGAAGCCACCATAATGAGTGCGAGAAGCCTTGGACGAAATATACAAGATGCCACTTCATAAATTTCGTCCAGAGGCTATTTTAGGTGCTGCGTCACCTTATTATTGGGCCAGGCCCATGTAATTTCGAAATACTTGAGTATAGGCTGTTTTTAGAGTTTGTATGTGTGGGGAAACAAGAGTTAGGGTTGGTTTCGGACCCCTCCACCAAGGGCCACGAAATTCCCCCCTCTTTCCCTCATATATACAGCCCTTAGGGCGTCGTTTAGACTTTGGGGTTTTTGTTTAGATTAAAAGTTCGCCATAGCTGCAACTTCGCGTACTTCGTTTGTGTTCAACGACCAGACCAAGGCGTCACAGAACCCCACCTTGATCAATAAAGCTTTCCTCTTATATTCGCAATATCCAGATTGCAATCTTAGTTTCTTGCTTGTTCTTCGTTTGCCTGCAGGAAACAGACCTTCGTGGTCAGGTTGATCGTGCTCCGACGTGGTCAACAACCTCTCGGAATTGGTTTAGCGATTGCTAAGGCGCGACGTCCTCGCACGTTCGTAGTCGGATCGTCAAAGTCGACTTCCTCCAAAACGATAACCACCATCTCATCGAAAGACGGGACACCTTTGCCTCTATCAAGTGGTATCAGATTTCTAGGTTGCTCGGTGAGATTTTACAGTTTTTCGTAGATTAGATCGAGTATGTTCTTCATACCTACAGTCCACGAAAAAGCCAAAAAAAATTAGGGTTAGTTCATCCCATCCGAACCAATCTGAGCCTTTGCATAATCTTTTCTGTATTTGCTTTGTTGAATTTGCGGTTGCATCGTCGTGTCAAGTTGCTGGTCTTAGCGTCTAGTTCAATAGAGTTTCGAGTTCTGTTCACAGTTTGTCACGTCGCCGCCGCACCATATTCATCGCCGCTGCCATACCACCACTGCTGCCATATCCCACCACCGCCACCACATACCATCACCGCTGCCATAACATACCACCGCTGCCATAACCTACCATCGCTGGCATATCCTACCACCATATATCCACCGCCAATCCGAGTTCTTTTCATATTAGGTTTGTTCTCGAAATCCATCTAGGTTTCGGATTTGTGTTTCCTTGCCTGCGTAGGTCTCGGAAAAAAAAACAGCGCAAAAAAAAAGAGGCGAAAAAAAAATCAGAGTGTGCTTTCCCCTTGATTACGTGCAGCGCCGTGATTTCGTTAGTGTTCTAGGCTCGCGTCTCTAGTACGGTCTAGCCTAGGACCAGCACAGTACCGTCGTTGAGCGTTTATTCACCTTTGCATCTCTGAATTGATTATTGCTGACCCTTTTTGCTACCATATTATAAGCCTTCCCAGCTCCACATACATCTACATCGTGCGTTTGACTCTCCCTGGTAATCGCTCTATCCAAGCTTTGAGAGTTTTGACTACATCGGTTGCCGATCACCGCCTGCTGCTGGGTAAGAACTGGTAAGAATTTGAGATTTGCTTGTCGGATTTGTGACACCCGCCACCCCCACCACTTCTTAGTAGTCTGTAGGATCATATTCTTGTGTGTTTCTATTGCTGCTAACCATGCCAGGATCACAAGTCGACGAGACTGACTGGGAGAACTTGACGAACAAGGAGCTCCATGATAAGTTTCAGCAAATGATGAGTGAACAGGTGCAAGATGTGCTAAACAGATTTGACGAGGCCATGGAGAAGATAGATGGCATGGAGACGACGTTTGACACAAAGCTCGATAACAAGTTTGCTGAATTGCTTGCGCGTTTTCCACCACCACCGGCTGCTGCAGCTGTCCCACCTCTTCAACAACAACAACAACAACAACAACGGCGCCTTCCGAATCAAGTGGGACGAGCACAGCGCGTTCCCCTTGAGACTGGTCAAGCTTCTGGTGCTGCTGTTGATGTTTCTGTAGCTCCTGCTGCTACTGCAGAGGTGGAGGACCATTACGAGGATGAGGTTGACCAAAATCAGAACTACGTGCAACAACCAGCACCACCACCACCAGGTCGTCCTCATGCATATCATCGCAACGGTAGGGCTGCACCACCACCTGAGGTACATGACCATCTTCCTAAACTAAAATTGAATATTCCACCATTTGAGGGTAGATATGTTCCTGATATATATCTTACTTGGGAGTTACAAACTGAATAACGTTTTACATGTTTAAACTATCCCGAGGAGAGACGTGTTCCTGCTGCTGTTTGTGCTTTCACTGGTTTTGCATGTGTTTGGTGGTCTGAACATTGTAGATTATATCCTATTCCAGCTACTTGGACTGCTTTGAAAACTACTATGCGTACTCGTTGGGTTCCACCATATTATCAACGTGAATTACTTCAAAAACTGCAGCGCTTAAGACAAGGAAAAAATTCTGTAGAAGAATATTATCAGCAATTACAAACTGGCCTGATTAGATGTGGTATTGTTGAGGAGAATGAAGCTATGCTTGCACGTTTTATGGGTGGATTAAATAGAGAGATTCAGACCATTCTAGAGTATAAGGATTATACTGCTATCACTCGTTTATTCCATCTTGCTTGTAAAGCTGAACGTGAAGTGCAGGATCGACAGGCATTGGCGCGGACTAACTTTTCTGCAGGACGACCTTCATCATGGACACTGCGTGCATCCTCTACTTCCTCACATTCTACTGCACCGACACCTCCATCAGCTGTTACCTCCAGCCATGATACAAGGAAGCAGGCACAACCACCATTATCTGCCAAGAGCACACCTATTGGGCCTGCACAGAGTTCTTCTTCTTCCATGGCATCAACAGGGCACACCAGTGATATTATTTGTCGTCGTTGTAAGGGAAGAGGACATTTTGCGAGAGATTGCAAATCTCAGCGTGTGATGATTGCTACTGAGGATGGTGGATATGAATCCGCTAGTGACTATGATGAGGAGACTTTGGCTCTTATTACACGTGAAGAACACGGCGGAGACGATTCTGATCATGAGACGCAATACATGGCTCCTGAAGATGCTGACAGGTATGAATGTTTAGTTGCTCAACGTGTTTTGAGTGTGCAGGTTACACAAGCTGAGCAAAACCAGATGCATAATTTGTTCCATACAAAGGGAGTTGTGAAGGAACGTTCTGTTCGCGTGATCATAGATGGAGGGAGTTGCAACAACTTGGCTAGCATGGAGATGGTGGAGAAGCTATCTCTCACCACAAGACCACATCCACATCCTTACTACATCCAATGGTTCAACAACAGCGGCAAGGTTAAGGTAACACGTACTGTTCGTGTGCATTTTAGTATCTCTACATATGCTGATTATGTTGATTGTGATGTGGTACCTATGCAAGCATGTTCCTTATTACTTGGTAGACCATGGCAATTTGATAAAAATTCTGTACACCATGGTAGAAACAATCAGTATACTCTTGTTCATAAGGATAAAAATATTACTTTGCTTCCTATGACTCCTGATTCCATTTTAAAAGATGATATTAATAGAGCTAATAAAGCAAAACAGGAGAAAAATAAGAGTGAAAATCAGATTGTGGAAAAAGAATTTGAGCAACAAATGAAGCCTAATAATAAACCATCTACTGTTGCTTCTGAAATTAAATTGAAAAGTGCATGTTTATTTGCCACCAAATCTGATATTGATGAGCTAGATTTTAGCAAATCTGTTTGCTATGCTGTTGTATGCAAAGAGGCATTATTTTCATTCGAGGACGTGCCTTCCTCTTTGCCTCCTGCTGTCACTAACATTTTGCAGGAGTTCGCCGACGTCTTTCCACAAGACGTGCCACCGGGATTACCACCTATTCGAGGGATTGAGCATCAGATTGACTTAATTCCCGGTGCATCGCTACCCAACCGCGCACCATACCGTACCAATCCAGAAGAGACGAAGGAGATTATGCGTCAAGTACAGGAGCTACTCGACAAAGGTTATATACGCGAATCCCTTAGTCCTTGTGTTGTTCCTATTATTCTAGTGCCGAAAAAGGATGGTACATCGCGTATGTGTGTTGATTGTAGAGCCATTAATAATATTACTATTCGTTATCGTCATCCTATTCCTAGGCTAGATGATATGCTTGATGAATTGAGTGGCTCTACAATATTCTCCAAAGTTGATTTGCGTAGTGTATACCATCAAATTCGTATGAAATTGGGAGATGAATGGAAAACAGCATTTAAAACTAAGTTTGGATTATATGAGTGGTTAGTCATGCCTTTTGGGTTAACTAATGCACCTAGTACTGTCATGAGATTAATGAATGAAGTTTTACGTGCTTTCATTGGACGATTTGTGGTAGTATACTTTGATGATATTTTGATTTTTAGCAGATCTTTGGAGGAACATTTGGAACATTTACGTGCTGTTTTTATTGCTCTACGTGATGCACGTTTATTTGGTAACCTTGGAAAGTGCACCTTTTGCACCGACCGAGTATCTTTTCTTGGCTATGTTGTTACTCCACAGGGAATTGAGGTTGATAAAGCCAAGATTGAAGCTATTGAGAGTTGGCCGCAGCCCAAAACGGTCACACACGTGAGGAGTTTCCTTGGCCTCGCTGGATTCTATCGGCGTTTTGTGAGAGATTTCAGCACCATTGCTGCACCTCTCAATGAGCTTACAAAGAAGGATGTGCCTTTTGTTTGGGGTACTGCACAGGAAGAAGCATTCACGGTATTGAAAGATAAGTTGACACATGCTCCTTTACTCCAACTTCCTGATTTTAATAAGACTTTTGAGCTTGAATGTGATGCTAGTGGAATTGGGTTAGGAGGTGTGTTATTACAAGATGGTAAACCTGTTGCATATTTTTCTGAAAAATTGAGTGGGACTAGTCTGAATTATTCTACTTATGATAAGGAATTATATGCTCTTGTTCGGACTTTGGAGACATGGCAACATTATTTATGGCCCAAAGAATTTGTTATACATTCTGATCATGAATCTTTAAAGCACATTAAAAGTCAAGCAAAACTGAACCGTAGACATGCTAAATGGGTTGAATTCATAGAGACTTTCCCTTATGTTATTAAACACAAGAAGGGAAAAGAAAATGTTATTGCTGATGCATTGTCTCGTCGTTATACTATGCTTTAAAGGGCACATTTTAGTAGTAGAATGCAACGAACGATTATAAGCAAATTCAATATGAGGCAAGCATTCTTCCCACATTTTCTTATTATTCTTCAAAACAGCCCTAAGCATAGTAGACAAAGTTCTGTTGACTACTTCAGTTTGTCCATCAGTTTGGGGGTGACAAGTAGTACTAAAAAGCAGTTTAGTCCCCAACTTAGCCCATAAACATCTCCAAAAGTGGCTAAGAAATTTAGTATCACGATCTGAAACAATAGTATTTGGCACACCATGCAAGCGAATAATTTCACGAAAGAACAAATCAGCAACATTAGCAGCATCATCGCTTTTTTGACATGGTATAAAGTGTGCCATCTTCGAGAACCTATCCACGACAACAAATATGCTATCCCTCCCCTTCTTTGTTCGAGGTAAACCCAAAACAAAGTCCATAGATATATCTTCCCAAGGAACACTAGGGACAGGCAAAGGCATATATAAACCATGAGGATTGAGTCGTGACTTAGCTTTTTGACATGTAGTGCAGCGAGCAACAAAACGCTCAACATCCCGTCGCATCTTTGGCCAAAAGAAATGTGTAGCAAGTACGTCCTCCATCTTCTTCACGCCAAAGTGTCCCATTAATCCTCCTCCATGCGCCTCCTGCAACAACAAAAGACGAACAGAGCTAGCTGGAATGCATAGCTTGTTAGCTCGAAACACAAATCCATCACTAACGACGAACTTGTTCCAAATGTTCCTCCAATGATCTGCTAAAAATCAATATATCATCAAAGTATACTACCACAAATCGTCCAATGAAAGCACGTAAAACTTCATTCATTAATCTCATGAAAGTACTAGGTGCATTAGTTAACCCAAAAGGCATGACTAACCACTCATATAATCCAAACTTAGTTTTAAATGCTGTTTTCCATTCATCTCCCAATTTCATACGAATTTGATGGTATCCACTACGCAAATCAACTTTGGAGAATATTGTAGAGCCACTCAATTCATCAAGCATATCATCTAGCCTAGGAATAGGATGACGATAACGAATAGTAATATTATTAATGGCTCTACAATCAACACACATACGCGATGTACCGTCCTTTTTCGGCACTAGAATAATAGGAACAGCACAAGGACTAAGGGATTCGCGTATATAACCTTTGTCGAGTAGCTCCTGTACTTGACGCATAATCTCCTTCGTCTCTTCTGGATTGGTACGGTATGGTGCGCGGTTGGGTAGCGATGCACCGGGAATTAAGTCAATCTGATGCTCAATCCCTCGAATAGGTGGTAATCCCGGTGGCACGTCTTGTGGAAAGACGTCGGCGAACTCCTGCAAAATGTTAGTGACAGCAGGAGGCAAAGAGGAAGGCACGTCCTCGAATGAAAATAATGCCTCTTTGCATACAACAGCATAGCAAACAGATTTGCTAAAATCTAGCTCATCAATATCAGATTTGGTGGCAAATAAACATGTACTTTTCAATTTAATTTCAGAAGCAACAGTAGATGGTTTATTATTAGGCTTCATTTGTTGCTCAAATTCTTTTGCCACAATCTGATTTTCACTCTTATTTTTCTCCTGTTTTGCTTTATTAGCTCTATTAATATCATCTTTTAAAATGGAATCAGGAGTCATAGGAAGCAAAGTAATATTTTTATCCTTATGAACAAGAGTATACTGATTGTTTCTACCATGGTGTACAGAATTTTTATCAAATTGCCATGGTCTACCAAGTAATAAGGAACATGCTTGCATAGGTACCACATCACAATCAACATAATCAGCATATGTAGAGATACTAAAATGCACACGAACAGTACGTGTTACCTTAACCTTGCCGCTGTTGTTGAACCATTGGATGTAGTAAGGATGTGGATGTGGTCTTGTGGTGAGAGGTAGCTTCTCCACCATCTCCATGCTAGCCAAGTTGTTGCAACTCCCTCCATCTATGATCACGCGAACAGAACGTTCCTTCACAACTCCCTTTGTATGGAACAAATTATGCCTCTGATTTTGCTCAGCTTGTGTAACCTGCACACTCAAAACACGTTGAGCAACTAAACATTCATACCTGTCAGCATCTTCAGGAGCCATGTATTGCGTCTCATGATCAGAATCGTCTCCGCCGTGTTCTTCACGTGTAATAAGAGCCAAAGTCTCCTCATCATAGTCACTAGCGGATTCATATCCACCATCCTCAGTAGCAATCATCACACGCTGAGATTTGCAATCTCTCGCAAAATGTCCTCTTCCCTTACAACGACGACAAATAATATCACTGGTGTGCCCTGTTGATGCCATGGAAGAAGAAGAACTCTGTGCAGGCCCAATAGGTGTACTCTTGGCAGATAATGGTGGTTGTGCCTGCTTCCTTGTATCATGGCTGGAGGTAACAGCTGATGGAGGTGTCGGTGCAGTAGAATGTGAGGAAGTAGAGGATGCACGCGGTGTCCATGATGAAGGTCGTCCTGCAGAAAAGTTAGTCCGCGCCAATGCCTGTCGATCCTGCACTTCACGTTCAGCTTTACAAGCAAGATGGAATAAACGAGTGATAGTAGTATAATCCTTATACTCTAGAATGGTCTGAATCTCTCTATTTAATCCACCCATAAAACGTGCAAGCATAGCTTCATTCTCCTCAACAATACCACATCTAATCAGGCCAGTTTGTAATTGCTGATAATATTCTTCTACAGAATTTTTTCCTTGTCTTAAGCGCTGCAGTTTTTGAAGTAATTCACGTTGATAATATGGTGGAACCCAACGAGTACGCATAGCAGTTTTCAAAGCAGTCCAAGTAGCTGGAATAGGATATAATCTACAATGTTCAGACCACCAAACACATGCAAAACCAGTGAAAGCACAAACAGCAGCAGGAACACGTCTCTCCTCGGGATAGTTTAAACATGTAAAACGTTGTTCAAACTGATGAGGACATCACTAACAAGGTTACACCCACAGCTCCAACTGACATATATACAGGACCAATTACTAGAGCTCGCGCACGCCAATTAAATTACCAGGTACTTTAGTTTCTTGGTAATGAATCTAATGTTCATGAGAATATGATGCTGCCTAAATTGGATACATTTGTCTTGCTTACAAATGAAGGGCCTAGCTTGGACAAGAAGGATGAACATTGGAGCAAGATCAAGCATGGAGATGATGGCATGCGCAAGGGGGACAAGAATGGAGTTACAATGGATGATTTCAGGACTTTGAAGCCACCATAATGAGTGCGAGAAGCCTTGGACGAAATATACAAGATGCCACTTCATAAATTTCGTCCAGAGGCTATTTTAGGTGCTGCGTCACCTTATTATTGGGCCAGGCCCATGTAATTTCGAAATACTTGAGTATAGGCTGTTTTTAGAGTCCGTATGTGTGGGGAAACAAGAGTTAGGGTTGGTTTCGGACCCCTCCACCAAGGGCCACGAAATTCCCCCCTCTTTCCCTCATATATACAGCCCTTAGGGCGTCGTTTAGACTTTGGGGTTTTTGTTTAGATTAAAAGTTCGCCATAGCTGCAACTTCGCGTACTTCGTTTGTGTTCAACGACCAGACCAAGGCGTCACAGAACCCCACCTTGATCAATAAAGCTTTCCTCTTATATTCGCAATATCCAGATTGCAATCTTAGTTTCTTGCTTGTTCTTCGTTTGCCTGCAGGAAACAGACCTTCGTGGTCAGGTTGATCGTGCTCCGGCGTGGTCAACAACCTCTCGGAGTTGGTTTAGCGATTGCTAAGGCGCGACGTCCTCGCACGTTCGTAGTCGGATCGTCAAAGTCGACTTCCTCCAAAACGATAACCACCATCTCATCGAAAGACGGGACACCTTTGCCTCTATCATAAACATGGCAAGATGGAATCTATCATGCAAGCTAAAGCAATCAACATGTAGAGCATTTCATGATGAACATGTGGACATATCATTTGCTTCATTTGGATAAACATGCAACAAGTTATCACATTGCAAACATGGCATGATAACAACTACTAGCAGCAGTTTATAACAAGTAGCACTCTTCTCATGAAGATTAAGACATCTAGATGACCTCAAACATGCATGGCACAATGGAACAAAACATAGTACAAGTCACCACGATCATTTTGACATATCATATGCTCAAATCGGACATGCACAGTAAAAGTTATCCATAAAACAAAACAACATCAGACATAGAAAAACTGGGGACTTGGTGAATAAAAAGAAGCAACCTCTGGGGTCAACGCGGTCAACCGGGCGGACGGAGTCAACGCGGGCTGGATCGGATCGGGCGCGGCCCACCAGGCTAACGGGCCGGATCGGGCGGATCCTGGCCCGCTAGGGTTCGCACCGGGGGGTCCGAACGGATCAGGCGACGGGGCCTCGATCGCTGGCGGCCGATCCTCGAGCCATCGAGGGAGGCGGCGGCTCCTGCTTTGAGCGACGCCGACGGGAGGCCGGGACGGCGCGGTGAGGAGGGGAGGCCGGCGGCGACCTGGGAGGAGGCGGCGGAGTAGGGGAGGCCGGCGGCGGGCGCGATGGAGACCGGGCGGCGGCTGGCGGCGAGGGCCGAGGCGGCGGAGGCGCGGTCGGGCGGCGGATCGGCGGCGGTGCTCCGGCGCTCGGGCCGAGGCGGCGGCGGGAGGAGAATCCGGCAGGGCGGCGAGGAGATTCCGGCGAGGTGGAGCGGAGGTTGAAGACGAAGTCGGAAGCACGCCGCGGCAACTTCGGAAGCACGGCGGCTCGAGTCGGAAGCACAGCTCGCTGCGAGGTCGGAAGCACGCCGTGTCAACGGTGGAAGCGCCGCGCTTCAACGGTGGAAGCACCGGCGGCGAACTGTGGAAACATTAGGGTTTCTGGGCGCAAAAATTGGAGAGGGAGGACGTTTATATAGGCACAAGGAGCTAGGGTTGTCCAAATGAGGGGAGGTTTTCGGCCACGAGATCACCAATGGATGGCCTAGATGAAGGGAAGGGTTTGAGTTGGGTTGGTGGGCTGTTGGAGGGGTTACTTGGGCCTCAAAGAGGAGGTACTTTAGCCCACGAGAATAACTGTTGGAGCATCGAACGAAATCCAAACGCGACGAGATTTGACAGGTGGGTTAAACACAACAAAACAACATCGCACGACAAGTCTCACGCCAAACCGGAAACGTTACACGGCCAAACACCAAAGTAGGCCTCGGGGATGCCACGGACACGTGAGAGACCTCCGGAACACAAAACAGAAAACGGGAAGGAACGAGTGGGACCGGATGCAAACGACAACACAAATGCAATGCAATGCACATGACAACATGATATGGAAGAATGCCACACACGCACACGACAAAACGACAAAAACCCGAAAAGACGAAGAACCCGGAATGGAATTGATGGAGCCAAATATATTATATATATTTCCAAAAAGGGAAAGTATTACATCCGGGGCATTACAAACTCTCCTCAACTACGAAAAGATCTTGTCCCGAGATCTAGGACTGGAAGAAGGAAGGGTACTCGGAACGAAGGTGATCTTCTCGTTCCCACGTAGCTTCTCGGTCGGTATGGTGTGACCACTTGACTTTCAAGAATTTGATTGACTTGTTGCGGGTCTTGCGCTTGGTTTCTTCGAGAATAGCAATGGGATGCTCTCGGTAAGACAAGTCTTGTTGAAGATCAATCTCCTCAAACGGAATGGTGCGTTCAGGTGTCTTGAAGCACTTGCGGAGTTGAGACACGTGAAACACATCATGAACATTGGCGAAGTTGGAAGGGAGCTCAAGTTGATAGGCTAGATCGCCTTTTTTGCCAAGGATCTTGAAAGGCCCGGCGTATCTAGGAGCAAGCTTTCCTTTGAAACCGAATCTTTGGGTGCCTTTCATAGGAGAAACACGGAGATAGACATGATCCCCAATGTTGAAGGTCAAATCACGATGCTTGCCGTCATAGTAGCTCTTCTGACGCGACTGAGCGGCCTTGAGATTCTCACGTATGACTTTGCACATTTCTTCGGCTTCTGAGATCAAGTCATTGCCAAGAAGTTGACGTTCACCAGTCTCGGACCAGTTGAGAGGGGTACGACACTTTCTGCCATAGAGGATTTCAAACGGAGCTTTGTCGGCACTTGCTTGGAAGCTGTTGTTGTAAGAGAACTCGGCAAATGGAAGGCAATCTTCCCATTTCATGCCAAAAGATATGACACAGGCTCTGAGCATGTCTTCTAGAATCTGATTCACTCTCTCGACTTGACCACTAGTCTGAGGGTGAAATGCAGTGCTGAAACGGATCTTAGTGCCCATGGCAGACTGAAAGGAGTCCCAGAACTTGGAAGTGAACAAACTTCCACGGTCTGAGGAGATAACTTGAGGAATGCCATGTAAGGACACAATTCTGGAAGTGTACAACTCTGCCAGTTGAGCTGCATTGATGGATTCTTTGACTGGAAGGAAGTGAGCGACTTTGGTAAGCTTTTCAATCACCATAAAGATAGAATCATTCCCTCTCTTGGACTTAGGAAAACCAGTGACGAAATCCATTTCAATGTGGTCGAATTTCCACTCGGGAATAGGAAGAGCTTGGAGAAGACTGGCTGGACGTTGATGCTCTGCCTTTACTCTTCTGCAGACATCACATTCATTCACAAATTGGGCAATCTCCCTTTTCATGCAAGTCCACCAGTAAGATTGCTTGAGGTCTTGGTACATCTTTGAACTGCCAGGATGAATCGAAAGGAGGGAATCATGTGCTTCGTCCATTATGAGCTTCCTGAGATCACCTTTGGGAACCACAAGTCTGTCCTCAAAGAACAAGGTATCTCTCTCATCAACGCGATAGCACTTGTATTTGGGAGTACCCTTTGCAATACCATGTTTCACTTTCTGCACCATAGCATCACTGAGTTGGGCCTCACGAATCTGATCTTCCAAGGTAGGAGCAACTTGAAGATTTGCAAGAAAACCTTGCGGAACAACTTGAAGGTTGAGCTTCCTGAATGCTTCACAAAGCTCAGGCTGAAACGGCTTGATAAGGAGGCTGTTGCAATATGCCTTTCTGTTCAAAGCATCTGCAATCACATTCGCCTTGCTAGGTGTGTATTCGATGCTTGGATCATACTCTTGGATCATCTCGACCCAACGAGTCTGGCGGAGGTTCAGGTTCGGCTGTGTGAAGATGTACTTCAAGCTCTTGTGATCCGTGAAGATGTCGACTTTTCTGCCCAACAGAAGGTGTCTCCACGTAATCAAAGCATGTACCATAGCTGCTAGTTCGAGATCATGTGTGGGGTAGTTCTTCTCACTTGGCTTCAGCTGACGAGAAGTGTATGCCACAATTTTGTTGTCCTGCATTAGCACACCACCAAGTCCTTGAAGAGAAGCATCATAGAATACTTCGTAGGGCTTGGACTCATCTGGAGGAGTAAGAACTGGAGCAGGTGAGCTTTTCTTTGAGAGTTTTGAAAGCCACTTCACAATCTGGAGACCAGTTGTACTTGACATTCTTCTGCAGCAAGTTGGAGAGAGGCTTGGCAATCTTGGAGAAGTTCTCAACGAACTTTCTGCAATAGCTAGCAAGACCAAGGAAGCTTTGGAGTTGCTTGACGTTCTGAGGAGGTTCCCAGTTGACAATTGCTTCAACTTTCTCGGGGTTCACAACAATACCGTCAGCGGAGATGATATGGCCCAGATACAAGACCTTATCGAGCCAGAATTCGCACTTGGAGAACTTGGCATAGAACTTATGTTCACGGAGTCTGTCGAGAACCATACGGAGGTGCTTTTCATGATCCTCTTCATTCTTGGAGAATACCAAAATGTCATCCAGATACACAAGCACAAACTCGTTGGTGTAGGGGTTGAAAATGTAGTGCATCATTCTCGAGAAGGTAGGTGGAGCATTGGCGAGACCAAAAGACATGACTGTATACTCATAGGAGCCGTAGCTCGTTCTGAAGGCAGTCTTGGGGATATCTTCTTCTCGAATGCGAATCTGGTGATAGCCCATTCGGAGATCGAGCTTTGAGAACACTTTAGCTCCTTTGAGCTGCTCGAACAGTTCATTGATGTTGGGGAGCGGATACTTGTTCTTTATTGTCTTCTTGTTCAATGGCCGGTAATCGACGCAAAGGCGCTCCGTGCCATCCTTCTTCTTGACAAATAAGACACCACAGCCCCAAGGAGACGTACTAGGCCTGATCAGACCCATACGCTCTTGTGCATCAAGCTGTCTCTTCAACTCCTTCAACTCTTCAGGAGAGAGCTTGTACGGACGCCGGCATGCTGGCTCAGTACCAGGCTCGAGTTCAATGACGAATTCCACTTGACGGTGTGGAGGCATGTGTGACGCCCGAAGACCGACGTCCCAGAAGATTCCAGAAGATTCCAGATGTTCCGGGTTGCCCGTGTGTTTCTTTTGAGCTTGTGTTATTTATTTTTGCATTGCATCATGTCATCATGCCATCATGTCATATTTTATTTTGCATCTCAACCTAAATAATTCGTGTGGACCTTCGGTCCATTTAAATCGAGGGAAGAATGTCTTCTCTTTAAAACATATCATCCCAATATTTTAGGGAGCTAGATAATAAATATTCCATTGTTTGGAATTACCCGCAACACACTTGCAATATTTCCCCATGCCTTTTCACTTCAAGTTTCATCGTCAAAAACCTTGCCAATAATTCCTTTCCGTTGTTTCGAGGTTCCTCCAAAAATTCGAACATTTTTGGACACTTCAATAATCATGTCTTAGTTCAAACCTATTTGAATTAAATTCTAATATGTTTGAATTATTTTTTCGTTCATGCCTTTTCTATTTTTCTTGAACCTTGCTCATTTTATGATGCCCGAGAAAAATAGTCCCTTGTCCTAATTCTTCCCTAGCCACCTCCTTCATTTTCTTTCTATGGTGTTGTTTTTCTGTTTATTTTGGAAAAACAACAACAGCAATAAGAGTTCAGCAGCTGGCCCATTCTTTCTCCGCGGCCTTTTCCACTCCCAGCCTCCCAGCCGGCCCAAGTCTCCCTCCACCAGCGGCCAGGCCTCCTGGCCCATCTCCTGGCCCAACCGCACCTTGGCCCGACCACAGCCTCCCAGAACCCTAGCCGACCGCATCACCGCTCGCTCCCATCGCTCGTTCCTCCCTCGTCCGCATCAGCGCCGCACCCCCCTCGTTTTTTTTTCTTCGATCCCATCGCTACCCCGATCCCCTTTTCCCTCTGCCCGATCTCTCCCCTCTAACCCCTTCGCTCGCCTCCGCCCGAACCCCCCGATCCCCTTCCTCGCGTGGCCACCCTCTCATGGCGACCGACGCCGCCGTCGCCTCCCGGGCCGCCGGCCGGATTCCGCGGCCGCGTCGCCGCCAGGCAGCGCCCGTCCCCTCGACCCCGAGCGCCTGCCTCCCTCCGTTCTCCAGCAAGGCGCCAGAGGAGCCCGACTCCCGCGCCGCACTGCTCCAGAGCGCCTCCTCCGCGCCCCGATGGCCACTGCAGACCACGTCCCTGCGCCTTCTCCCTCCTGCGCCAGGGGACGAGCCTCCGCGCCTCCCTCCCGTCGGCCAGGGCCTCGTCCAGCGCCTTCCCTCGCAGGCCCCAGCGGCCAGAGCCACCGTAGCTCCTTGTGGCCCACATCTTCGTCCTCCTGCGGCCCTGCGGCCAGGAGCTGCGCCAAGGCCGCCTCCTCTTCGCCTCCTCCTCCATCGGCGCCCCAGGAGCTGCGAGTCCAGCCACCTCGCCCCGTCGACCTCCCTCCGTTCCCTGCCGCGCCCCGAGTCCATCCCCATCTCCAGCTCCACCTCGAGCGCCCGTCCCCTGCTATGCTCCTTTCCCCGCAGCCTTTTTTTTTCTTTTTGTTTTGTTTTGTTTTGTTGCTGTTTTGTTATCTCAAGTAACCATGGAGCAGCAAGTATAACTACTTTTGGACCCGAACGTCTACCGTCGCCCGAACGACTACCGTCGCCCGAATGTCTACCGTCACCCCGTGTACCTCTACGGCAAGTACCTCGACGACATGTACCACTACGGCTCAAGTTCCTCTCCGATACGTCCAAGTACCACGACGACCGAACGGCTACGATGACGAGTACATCTACGAACGTGAACAACTACCGTCGCAAACGAGAACCCAAGTACCACGACACCGACCCGAACATCTACGGCTACGAGCTCCGTGAACGACTACCGTCGCCGTGTACCACTACCGTCGCCGAGACCGCTAGTACATCTACGAACTCGACGCCGGAACGACTACTTCCTCTACGACGTGAACGCCTTCTTCCTCTACTATCTCGAACCGCCCCGAAACGCACGCTTCAAAGGTATAACGAGACGACCCCGTGGATGACTCATGGAATGCTTGCTCGTGTTGTATGAAATGCTTCCCTTGTGTGCACCGTGTCGTTTTGTCCGTTTGTCATGTTCCTCGGTTGCCTCGTCGCCGACTCGTGGGAACCCGGTGACGGGATCGCCCCACCTTTCATATCATTTGACTCGCTCACGCCACCTCTTTCTTTTGCACCGGACTCTCAATGAGTTACCAGAACCGATATGTTGCGTGGCATCATTTCGGATCGTTGCCGTGGCACCCTTTCTTTCCACCACGGTGACAATTACCTCCTTATCTCTCTTGTCAACCTTTTAATAAAACTTGCATAAAACTTGATCATGTCATCCGCATCATGTTAACAACATTATATGTTTAATTGTTGTTTGTTTATAATTATTAAACATGCTCATGGGGATTTTCCGGACATGTTGTTGTTCTTTTCCGGCCTCATTTAAAATGTCTTAATAGTGTAGTTTTATTATGCTTCACCTCTTGCCATGTTAAAAACATTTAACCTTGTCTTGTAAATAACGAGAGTCAATTAAATAATTAAATGTGGTGTTTCGTCAATATGCAACTCGTTGCATATTGAGCTCCACTTAACTTGTAGTATTGTTTGTGCTCTTGCCATGCCATGCATATTTAAACCGGACATGCATCATACTTGTTTGTGCATCGTATGCCATGTTTATGCTTGTGTGTTTACCGTGTTGTTTCTTTCTTTCCGGTTGCTTCTCTTGTTAGCTTCGGTTTCGTTCCGGAGTTGTGAGGATTCTCTCGTCTGTGTTGCTCCGTCTTCTTAATGGATCCGTTCTTCTCCCTTGTGGAATCCCAGGCAAGATGACCGAACCCGGATACCATTACTATCTTTGCCTATTGCTAGTAGATCCGCTCTATAGTTTTGCCTCGATGCCCATGTTTTCCTGTCAGCCTCCTATTGTAACCATGAACCTGTCTAACCACCCTACCTATGCAAACCGTTGAATGGCTAAGTACGCTTCGCTCAGCCCCTCTTATAGCTTTGTTAGTTGCAGGTGAAGATTGAAGATGCTTGTTTCATGTTGAAGTTTGGTTGGGTTATATCACACTATATAAATGCTTAAAATGAAATCATCTATATATTGCCAAGGGTGGAAGGCTAAGCCTTTTGCTTGGTGATTTGTTCCACTCATGCCGTTAGGAACCGTATAAACCGGTGTTATGTTCCTTGATTATGCGTTCCTAACACGGTTGGGGTGTATGGGACCCCCTTGATAAACCGCTAAGTGCTAAGTCTTTTCCAGCAAGTCCCAACATTTGGTACTATTTGCCTAATAACAAACTAATAAAACTTGCATGTGGACTAGCTATCCCTTTTATTTTAATTCAACAACCCCGGGCCAGTGCTCCACATGAGTGTTGGTCCGAAACGGGGAGCCTGCGGGGCCACCACGAGGCAACTCGAGGTTTGGTAAAAACCCGTAGCTTCGCCCATCCGGTCGTGTCCTGAGACTAGATACGCGCGGCTACCTATCAGGGTGTCGACACGCCGGGAGGATTTGCTGGATTAGCCTTACCTTAGTTCGGTTTAACTTGAGCACGGGATTCCGAGAATACTCGGGTCTTCCCACCTATGGAGTTGCGACTCCGCGGATCGTGGGCTTGTAATGGGTCAAGTTGGAACACCCCTGCAGGGTTTGCACTTTCGAAAGCCGTGCCCGCGGTTATGTGGCAGATGGGAGCTTGTTAATATCCGGTTGTAGATAACTTGACACAATGTTCCAATACACTACCAGCGTGTGTACCGTGACTGTCAATTTCCGAATAGGGATTCGGGAGTTTAACACGGTGGGGTTATGTTTGTTGAGATTTAGTTAGGATCACTTCGTGATCATCTCTCGACCGAGGCACTTCTCTTCTCGCTCTCTTTTACGTAAGTTAGTGCTAGTTGCTGCTGCAGACTCTTGTTGTTCCTTCACCTCTCGTTCTTTCTTCAGCCTTGTCCTCACCCAAGGCTTAAATAGTCGTGTTACCCGGGAACGGGATTGCTGAGTCCTCTGTGGCTCACAGTTACATCACCACACCAGATGCAGGTTCAGCCGAGTTTGATGCAGGAGTTGGATCAGTTCTTCACCGGGAGCTCAATGAAGAGTTTGGCTGTTTGTTTGTGACGCTTCGACGATCAGTAGTGGTTCTTCTACTAGGATTCGATCTAGGCCTGTGGCTTTATGTTGTTTTGGTATCTTTCTTTGGATCTTCACCCGTAGTCGGGTTGTGACATTTTGAATGATGTTTTGCTTATGTAATGTATTGTGTGAAGTGGCGAGTGTAAGCCAACTATCTTCTTTTGCATTTTAATCCCTCTTTTACATGAGTTGTGCAAAGATACCAAACTTGAGATCATTCTAGGATGGGCTTATACCTTTAAGTCGTGCCTCGACACGTAGGAGGTATAGTCCCATCCTGGGCATTACAAGTTGGTATTCAGAGCCTTCTCCGACCTAGAAGCCCCCACTGATTGATCGAATCATTGACGGTTGAGTCTAGGCACACACTAAAAATGTTTTGAGTCCTATATATATATCGGAGAGTAGGATTTCTGTTTGCTTCTCATCTCTTTTCATTCTGGTGAGGACTCCTGACGATTACTCTTGCCTCTTCTACTTTCAAAAATTGCACCAAGTTTTTTTAGGAATCCCGCGAGTATTCTGGGATTGTTTCGATGTTCTTGTGACAAGGATATTGTTCTCGATGCCTCCTGTTACCGAGGAGTTGAGCTTCGGGGTATTGTTGTCACAAGCATATCGCGGCAGTACTAAATACTTAAGACGGCCGACATCGAAAATCTCTCCTATACGGCCAGTGGCAAGATAACCCCGACATCACCCAGTACTGGGGAGGTAGCTCGAGAGTATTGCCATAGCTTGTATAGTGGATGCGTTTCAAAGGTCCGAGGTAAACAGTTTCCGAGAAAGATTGGTTATGTGTTGAAGGATGGATACACCTGGATGTAGGTTTAGAGTTGATTGCGCGGTGCTTCCCGTGTATCCCCAACACCTGATTGCATAACTGGAAACTTTCGGAAATCTATAGGTGGGTTCATCTAGTAGTTCTAGGCATTCTTCCAACGGATGCACGATATGAAGTTTGGGGTTCTACATTGAGTGAAGTGGTTTTATGGACTTGTTCTGATCGGGAGTTGCATCTTAAAGGGTCCTTGGCTATGCTGATCCGGGGATTGCAAAACCCTTTTGTAACACGTTCCATGAGCTTTCAGCACAAAGATGTCGAACGAAGCTTCTGTCTTGTATTTGTTCTATCTGTTCCTTGTTCCTTTTTATTTTCATTTTGCTCTCCAAGTGGCTTCTCGTCAAGTTGATGTACCTGCGGAATTCATTCGTTCAACTCTCTGTTCGAATGATATTGTGAAGATTAGGCTGCGACTTATCTATCCTTTGTTTTCGTTTTGATTCTGGTATTCGAGTTGCTTCGATGTCAAATGTTGATTCCATACCTTTCTTAATCGGTATTCGCATATTTCTATGGGAGTGCTAGTCCTTCTTAATCATCAAGTTTTTCATGTTAATCCTTTTTCAACCGGTGTGCCTTCTCTTCAAGTTATTCCATACGGACGCCATTGAGAAATCTGTGGATTTGTCTGTTTCATTCATCCCAAGTTGTCTTTGTTTTTTCCCACCCTCCCACCCTTCTCTTTATGGAGTCAGCAATTCTCAAATGGAGTATCCATTTTATTCTTGTGATATTTCTTCATTTTTTTCCTTCAATGTTCTTATCCGGTGATTTATCGTGAAGATGCTCAAGAGCTTCAAGTTCATCATTCTTTTGTTCTGTAATTCTGCGGTGGATGTAATTCAAGATTTTGGTGTTGATCTTATCCTTTTCCTTTTTTTCACAATGCTTTCTTATTCCGGTGCACCAATTAATCATTCTCCTCTTGCTATTCATATCCGGAGTGCTGATGATATCTTAGAAGATTCGTGTTTCAATTCTTACTCCGTTCAAATTATTTTGAGCATTGTCTTCTTATTCAAGCCATTTAATTCAACCGGTGCAATATCTCTTCAGCAATCTTTTCAACGGTGATTTCTTTGAGTGGGCCCTAACCCACAGGTCTTTTCCCAGGATCTTACCTGACTCTTCTTTTCTGGAGTTATACTCAAATTCTTTTCATAGTGTGACGTAAGAATGATTTCCATCAGTCACATGCCTTCTCCAAGATCGCTTTCAAATTCTTGTTCATCATTGGTTCAACCTTTTTAATTCTTCATTCCGGAGTGTTCAACAATTCTTTTTGGCATTTCTCGCCTTCATTCTCAACATTTCGAGACCAGAGAAGAGTTTCTCTTAAATTTTGACCGTTCTCTTGATGAGTTGTGATTCTAGCTTCATGCCATCCTCATTATTGTTCAGATTGTGAGGAATTCTTTTATACCCTTCCGAAGCATTTCATGAATTCTTCCTTTTGTGTTCCTCCGAAGGCCATCATTTCAGAAGATTTCTTCGTTCTCAGTTTTCAACTTCGTCCTCCTAATATTCTTCATTGATGTCTCTTCGTTCGTCTCCTTATTTTTACGGTGGTTCTGTCAAGATTACTCTTCCGTTGTTATCATATTAATTCACTCGTTCTTTTCACAATTCTACCGGAGGTTCGTTGAATAATTATCCGAGCTTGTGCGAGATCTCTCTTTAATTCCTTTCCAACGAGAATAAGTAGTATGCCAAATCCTTTGGTTGTCATCAATTTAATTGGTGAAGGATATGCATAACATAATTCTTATTCTTATTCCTTCAAGGTGATTTAATCTCTTTTTCCCGGAGCTTGTTCATCATATCATATTCTCGGTTCTAAATTCTTTATCTTGTTTTCGGAGCTCCAAGTTATTTCTATTATATCTTTTCAAAGCTCCATCTAATTCATCGCGGGCCTTGAATCTTATTCTTTTCATCTTCCACTTCTCATGCTTTCATTACCGGAGTTTTCATGATGGTTCATCATATTTTAATTCATCCTTGAAGTCTTCATCAACATTCTTGTTGGAGCTCAAGCATTTTCATCATGCTTTCCAATTGCAATCCGTTCTACCTTATCTTTTCAGATGGGGTTATGTCATTTTGACAATTCCTTCATGTTTCATGATTCACGAGTTGTCAGGAATGAGATATTTAAAACCATCATTTTCCTTGTTCAGGAGATCCTTTCAACCCTTCAATTTATTCATTGGAGTTATCTTGGGTGTATTTCACCTAAAAGCTTCCCTAAGGATTGTTGCAATTATGGTGCTTATAAATGACCCAAGTTCTTCATTTTCATTCCGGTGAATAAGTTTATCGTCTCCTTGTTGATCTCAATCAAATCAATTGTTTTCGTTAGTGGTTGGTTGTCACCTCATAATTTTGAGATGTTTTCCATAAGCCCACATCAAGCTTATTCATTTCGTGTTGATTTTTCCATCAACCCCATTCAACCCTTCTTCGTAAGGATGCTCTTTCAAATTGATTCGGGGGAGAAGTTGTCTTTTTCTTCTCCGTTCTTTTCTTTCCAACGACCTAGCATATATTCTTTCATTCCGGAGGCTTTGTGATGTTGCTCTCTTTAACCATCATCTCGTTTTTATCAAGATCATATTCTCTCTTGCTTGTCTATTTAACCGGAGTGTTGTGCCCTCCATTCTAGTTCTCTCATATTATCAAGTTTTGCCTATCTTTTAACCGGAGTGCTGTCTGAATCTTTCTTACCCCTTGTGCCATTCTCTTAATTGTTTCGGAGGCAATATGTTGCTGTTTTCATCAAGTATCATCTCAACTTGGCAAGTTCTTGTTAATTCCTTCCATTTTCAGACGGAGTGCTGCCCAAATTCTGGCATTCTTATTCCTTGGCTATACCATTGCGGTCTCATATTCTTTTGGCTCGTGAGCTCTTTATTCATGTCTTTCAACCTATAAGGTTCTCATAATGTTCCTTGTTCCTCCTGCTTACCGGAGTGCTCTTAACTTCGTTCATCTCCGTTGCATTCTTCTTTCATTTTGTTCAACCTCTCAAGGTTCTTTGGTTTCACTCGTCTGTCAAAGAAGCAACTTTGTTTTACCTCTTCCTCTTCCGTTTTTACCCGGTGATATCTCTAGGATCTCGGGTCGAGATCCTCTGTTAGTGTGGGAGAGTTGTGACGCCCGAAGACCGACGTCCCAGAAGATTCCAGAAGATTCCAGATGTTCCGGGTTGCCCGTGTGTTTCTTTTGAGCTTGTGTTATTTATTTTTGCATTGCATCATGTCATCATGCCATCATGTCATATTTTATTTTGCATCTCAACCTAAATAATTCGTGTGGACCTTCGGTCCATTTAAATCAAGGGAAGAATGTCTTCTCTTTAAAACATATCATCCCAATATTTTAGGGAGCTAGATAATAAATATTCCATTGTTTGGAATTACCCGCAACACACTTGCAATATTTCCCCATGCCTTTTCACTTCAAGTTTCATCGTCAAAAACCTTGCCAATAATTCCTTTCCGTTGTTTCGAGGTTCCTCCAAAAATTCGAACATTTTTGGACACTTCAATAATCATGTCTTAGTTCAAACCTATTTGAATTAAATTCAAATATGTTTGAATTATTTTTTCGTTCATGCCTTTTCTATTTTTCTTGAACCTTGCTCATTTTATGATGCCCGAGAAAAATAGTCCCTTGTCCTAATTCTTCCCTAGCCACCTCCTTCATTTTCTTTCTATGGTGTTGTTTTTCTGTTTATTTTGGAAAAACAACAACAGCAATAAGAGTTCAGCAGCTGGCCCATTCTTTCTCCGCGGCCTTTTCCACTCCCAGCCTCCCAGCCGGCCCAAGTCTCCCTCCACCAGCGGCCAGGCCTCCTGGCCCATCTCCTGGCCCAACCGCACCTTGGCCCGACCGCAGCCTCCCAGAACCCTAGCCGACCGCATCACCGCTCGCTCCCATCGCTCATTCCTAGCGCCGCACCCCCCTCGTTTTTTTTTCTTCGATCCCATCGCTACCCCGATCCCCTTTTCCCTCTGCCCGATCTCTCCCCTCTAACCCCTTCGCTCGCCTCCGCCCGAACCCCCCGATCCCCTTCCTCGCGTGGCCACCCTCTCCCGCGACCGACGCCGCGGTCGCCTCCCGGGCCGCCGGCCGGATTCCGCGGCCGCGTCGCCGCCAGGCAGCGCCCGTCCCCTCGACCCCGAGCGCCTGCCTCCCTCCGTTCTCCAGCAAGGCGCCAGAGGAGCCCGACTCCCGCGCCGCACTGCTCCAGAGCGCCTCCTCCGCGCCCCGATGGCCACTGCAGACCATGTCCCTGCGCCTTCTCCCTCCTGCGCCAGGGGACGAGCCTCCGCGCCTCCCTCCCGTCGGCCAGGGCCTCGTCCAGCGCCTTCCCTCGCAGGCCCCAGCGGCCAGAGCCACCGCAGCTCCTTGTGGCCCACATCTTCGTCCTCCTGCGGCCCTGCGGCCAGGAGCTGCGCCAAGGCCGCCTCCTCTTCGCCTCCTCCTCCATCGGCGCCCCAGGAGCTGCGAGTCCAGCCACCTCGCCCCGTCGACCTCCCTCCGTTCCCTGCCGCGCCCCGAGACCATCCCCATCTCCAGCTCCACCTCGAGCGCCCGTCCCCTGCTATGCTCCTTTCCCCGCAGCCTTTTTTTTCCTTTTTGTTTTGTTTTGTTTTGTTGTTGTTTTGTTATCTCAAGTAACCATGGAGCAGCAAGTATAACTACTTTTGGACCCGAACGTCTACCGTCGCCCGAACGACTACCGTCGCCCGAACGTCTACCGTCGCCCCGTGTACCTCTACGGCAAGTACCTCGACGACATGTACCACTACGGCTCAAGTTCCTCTCCGATACGTCCAAGTACCACGACGACCGAACGGCTACGATGACGAGTACATCTACGAACGTGAACAACTACCGTCGCAAACGAGAACCCAAGTACCACGACACCGACCCGAACATCTACGGCTACGAGCTCCGTGAACGACTACCGTCGCCGTGTACCACTACCGTCACCGAGACCGCTAGTACATCTACGAACTCGACGCCGGAACGACTACTTCCTCTACGACGTGAACGCCTTCTTCCTCTACTATCTCGAACCGCCCCGAAACGCATGCTTCAAAGGTATAACGAGACGACCCCGTGGATGACTCGTGGAATGCTTGCTCGTGTTGTATGAAATGCTTCCCTTGTGTGCACCGTGCCGTTTCGTCCGTTTGTCATGTTCCTCGGTTGCCTCGTCGCCGACTCGTGGGAACCCGGTGACGGGATCACCCCACCTTTCATCTCGTTTGACTCGCTCACGCCACCTCTTTCTTTTGCACCGGACTCTCAACAAGTTACCGGAACCGATATGTTGCGTGGCATCATTTCGGATCGTTGCCGTGGCACCCTTTCTTTCCACCACGGTGACAATTACCTCCTTATCTCTCTTGTCAACCTTTTAATAAAACTTGCATAAAACTTGATCATGTCATCCGCATCATGTTAACAACATTATATGTTTAATTGTTGTTTGTTTATAATTATTAAACATGCTCATGGGGATTTTCCGGACATGTTGTTGTTCTTTTCCGGCCTCATTTAAAATGTCTTAATAGTGTAGTTTTATTATGCTTCACCTCTTGCCATGTTAAAAACATTTAACCTTGTCTTGTAAATAACGAGAGTCAATTAAATAATTAAATGTGGTGTTTCGTCAATATGCAACTCGTTGCATATTGAGCTCCACTTAACTTGTAGTATTGTTTGTGCTCTTGCCATGCCATGCATATTTAAACCGGACATGCATCATACTTGTTTGTGCATCGTATGCCATGTTTATGCTTGTGTGTTTACCGTGTTGTTTCGTTCTTTCCGGTTGCTTCTCTTGTTAGCTTCGGTTTCGTTCCGGAGTTGTGAGGATTCTCTCGTCTGTGTTGCTCCGTCTTCTTCATGGATCCGTTCTTCTCCCTTGTGGAATCCCAAGCGAGATGACCGAACCCGGATACCATTACTATCTTTGCCTATTGCTAGTAGATCCGCTCTATAGTTTTGCCTCGATGCCCATGTTTTCCTGTCAGCCTCCTATTGTAACCATGAACCTGTCTAACAACCCTACCTATGCAAACCGTTGAATGGCTAAGTACGCTTCGCTCAGCCCCTCTTATAGCTTTGTTAGTTGCAGGTGAAGATTGAAGATGCTTGCTTCATGTTGAAGTTTGGTTGGGTTATATCACACTATATAAATGCTTAAAATGAAATCATCTATATATTGCCAAGGGTGGAAGGCTAAGCCTTTTGCTTGGTGATTTGTTCCACTCATGCCGTTAGGAACCGTATAAACCGGTGTTATGTTCCTTGATTATGCGTTCCTAACACGGTTGGGGTGTATGGGACCCCCTTGATAAACCGCTAAGTGCTAAGTCTTTTCCAGCAAGTCCCAACATTTGGTACTATTTGCCTAATAACAAACTAATAAAACTTGCATGTGGACTAGCTATCCCTTTTATTTTAATTCAACAACCCCGGGCCAGTGCTCCACATGAGTGTTGGTCCGAAACGGGGAGCCTGCGGGGCCACCACGAGGCAACTCGAGGTTTGGTAAAAACCCGTAGCTTCGCCCATCCGGTCGTGTCCTGAGACTAGATACGCGCGGCTACCTATCAGGGTGTCGACACGCCGGGAGGATTTGCTGGATTAGCCTTACCTTAGTTCGGTTTAACTTGAGCACGGGATTCCGAGAATACTCGGGTCTTCCCACCTATGGAGTTGCGACTCCGCGGATCGTGGGCTTGTAATGGGTCAAGTTGGAACACCCCTGCAGGGTTTGAACTTTCGAAAGCCGTGCCCGCGGTTATGTGGCAGATGGGAGCTTGTTAATATCCGGTTGTAGATAACTTGACACAATGTTCCAATACACTACCAGCGTGTGTACCGTGACTGTCAATTTCCGAATAGGGATTCGGGAGTTGAACACGGTGGGGTTATGTTTGTTGAGCTTTAGTTAGGATCACTTCGTGATCATCTCTCGACCGAGGCACTTCTCTTCTCGCTCTCTTTTACGTAAGTTAGTGCTAGTTGCTGCTGCAGACTCTTGTTGTTCCTTCACCTCTCGTTCTTTCTTCAGCCTTGTCCTCACCCAAGGCTTAAATAGTCGTGTTACCCGGGAACGGGATTGCTGAGTCCTCTGTGGCTCACAGTTACTTCACCACACCAGATGCAGGTTCAGCCGAGTTTGATACAGGAGTTGGATCAGTTCTTCACCGGGAGCTCAATGAAGAGTTTGGTTGTTTGTTTGTGACGCTTCGACGATCAGTAGTGGTTCTTCTACTAGGATTCGATCTAGGCCTGTGGCTTTATGTTGTTTTGGTATCTTTCTTTGGATCTTCACCCGTAGTCGGGTTGTGACATTTTGAATGATGTTTTGCTTATGTAATGTATTGTGTGAAGTGGCGAGTGTAAGCCAACTATCTCCTTTTGCATTTTAATCCCTCTTTTACATGAGTTGTGCAAAGATACCAAACTTGAGATCATTCTAGGATGGGCTTATACCTTTAAGTCGTGCCTCGACACGTAGGAGGTATAGTCCCATCCTGGGCATTACAAGTTGGTATTCAGAGCCTTCTCCGACCTAGAAGCCCCCACTGATTGATCGAATCGTTGACGGTTGAGTCTAGGCACACACTAAAAATGTTTTGAGTCCTATATATATATCGGAGAGTAGGATTTCTGTTTGCTTCTCATCTCTTTTCATTCTGGTGAGGACTCCTGACGATTACTCTTGCCTCTTCTACTTTCAAAAATTGCACCAAATTTTTTTAGGAATCCCGCGAGTATTCTGGGATTGTTTCGATGTTCTTGTGACAAGGATATTGTTCTCGATGCCTCCTGTTACCGAGGAGTTGAGCTTCGGGGTATTGTTGTCACAAGCATATCGCGGCAGTACTAAATACTTAAGACGGCCGACATCGAAAATCTCTCCTATACGGCCAGTGGCAAGATAACCCCAACATCACCCAGTACTGGGGAGGTAGCTCGAGAGTATTGCCATAGCTTGTATAGTGGATGCGTTTCAAAGGTCCGAGGTAAACAGTTTCCGAGAAAGATTGGTTATGTGTTGAAGGATGGATACACCTGGATGTAGGTTTAGAGTTGATTGCGCGGTGCTTCCCGTGTATCCCCAACACCTGATTGCATAACTGGAAACTTTCGGGAATCTATAGGTGGGTTCATCTAGTAGTTCTAGGCATTCTTCCAACGGATGCACGATATGAAGTTTGGGGTTCTACATTGAGTGAAGTGGTTTTATGGACTTGTTCTGATCGGGAGTTGCATCTTAAAGGGTCCTTGGCTATGCTGATCCGGGGATTGCAAAACCCTTTTGTAACACGTTCCATGAGCTTTCAGCACAAAGATGTCGAACGAAGCTTTTGTCTTGTATTTGTTCTATCTGTTCCTTGTTCCTTTTTATTTTCATTTTGCTCTCCAAGTGGCTTCTCGTCAAGTTGATGTACCTGCGGAATTCATTCGTTCAAGTCTCTGTTCGAATGATATTGTGAAGATTAGGCTGCGACTTATCTATCCTTTGTTTTCGTTTTGATTCTGGTATTCGAGTTGCTTCGATGTCAAATGTTGATTCCATACCTTTCTTAATCGGTATTCGCATATTTCTATGGGAGTGCTAGTCCTTCTTAATCATCAAGTTTTTCATGTTAATCCTTTTTCAACCGGTGTGCCTTCTCTTCAAGTTATTCCATACGGACGCCATTGAGAAATCTGTGGATTTGTCTGTTTCATTCATCCCAAGTTGTCTTTGTTTTTTCCCACCCTCCCACCCTTCTCTTTATGGAGTCAGCAATTCTCAAATGGAGTATCCATTTTATTCTTGTGATATTTCTTCATTCTTTTCCTTCAATGTTCTTATCCGGTGATTTATCGTGAAGATGCTCAAGAGCTTCAAGTTCATCATTCTTTTGTTCTGTAATTCTGCGGTGGATGTAATTCAAGATTTCGGTGTTGATCTTATCCTTTTCCTTTTTTTCACAATGCTTTCTTATTCCGGTGCACCAATTAATCATTCCCCTCTTGCTATTCATATCCGGAGTGCTGATGATATCTTAGAAGATTCGTGTTTCAATTCTTATTCCGTTCAAATTATTTTGAGCATTGTCTTCTTATTCAAGCCATTTAATTCAACCGGTGCAATATCTCTTAAGCAATCTTTTCAACGGTGATTTCTTTGAGTGGGCCCTAACCCACAGGTCTTTTCCCAGGATCTTACCTGACTCTTCTTTTCTGGAGTTATACTCAAATTCTTTTCATAGTGTGACGTAAGAATGATTTCCATCAGTCACATGCCTTCTCCAAGATCGCTTTCAAATTCTTGTTCATCATTGGTTCAACCTTTTTAATTCTTCATTCCGGAGTGTTCAACAATTCTTTTTGGCATTTCTCGCCTTCATTCTCAACATTTCGAGACCAGAGAAGAGTTTCTCTTAAATTTTGACCGTTCTCTTGATGAGTTGTGATTCTAGCTTCATGCCATCCTCATTATTGTTCAGATTGTGAGGAATTCTTTTATACCCTTCCGAAGCATTTCATGAATTCTTCCTTTTGTGTTCCTCCGAAGGCCATCATTTCAGAAGATTTCTTCGTTCTCAGTTTTCAACTTCGTCCTCCTAATATTCTTCATTGATGTCTCTTCGTTCGTCTCCTTATTTTTACGGTGGTTCTGTCAAGATTACTCTTCCGTTGTTATCATATTAATTCACTCATTCTTTTCACAATTCTACCGGAGGTTCGTTGAATAATTATCCGAGCTTGTGCGAGATCTCTCTTTAATTCCTTTCCAACGAGAATAAGTAGTATGCCAAATCCTTTGGTTGTCATCAATTTAATTGGTGAAGGATATGCATAACATAATTCTTATTCTTATTCCTTCAAGGTGATTTAATCTTTTTTTCCCGGAGCTTGTTCATCATATCATATTCTCGGTTCTAAATTCTTTATCTTGTTTTCGGAGCTCCAAGTTATCTCTATTATATCTTTTCAAAGCTCCATCTAATTCATCGCGGGCCTTGAATCTTATTCTTTTCATCTTCCACTTCTCATGCTTTCATTACCGGAGTTTTCATGATGGTTCATCATATTTTAATTCATCCTTGAAGTCTTCATCAACATTCTTGTTGGAGCTCAAGCATTTTCATCATGCTTTCCAATTGCAATCCGTTCTACCTTATCTTTTCAGATGGGGTTATGTCATTTTGACAATTCCTTCATGTTTCATGATTCACGAGTTGTCAGGAATGAGATATTTAAAACCATCATTTTCCTTGTTCAGGAAATCCTTTCAACCCTTCAATTTATTCATTGGAGTTATCTTGGGTGTATTTCACCTAAAAGCTTCCCTAAGGATTGTTGCAATTATGGTGCTTATAAATGACCCAAGTTCTTCATTTTCATTCCGGTGAATAAGTTTATCGTCTCCTTGTTGATCTCAATCAAATCAATTGTTTTCGTTAGTGGCTGGTTGTCACCTCATAATTTTGAGATGTTTTCCATAAGCCCACATCAAGCTTATTCATTTTGTGTTGATTTTTCCATCAACCCCATTCAACCCTTCTTCGTAAGGATGCTCTTTCAAATTGATTCGGGGGAGAAGTTGTCTTTTTCTTCTCCGTTCTTTTCTTTCCAACGACCTAGCATATATTCTTTCATTCCGGAGGCTTTGTGATGTTGCTCTCTTTAACCATCATCTCGTTTTTATCAAGATCATATTCTCTCTTGCTTGTCTATTTAAGCGGAGTGTTGTGCCCTCCATTCTAGTTCTCTCATATTATCAAGTTTTGCCTATCTTTTAACCGGAGTGCTGTCTGAATCTTTCTTACCCCTTGTGCCATTCTCTTAATTGTTTCGGAGGCAATATGTTGCTGTTTTCATCAAGTATCATCTCAACTTGGCAAGTTCTTGTTAATTCCTTCCATTTTCAGACGGAGTGCTGCCCAAATTCTGTCATTCTTATTCCTTGGCTATACCATTGCGGTTTCATATTCTTTTGGCTCGTGAGCTCTTTATTCATGTCTTTCAACCTATAAGGTTCTCATAATGTTCCTTGTTCCTCCTGCTTACCGGAGTGCTCTTAACTTCGTTCATCTCCGTTGCATTCTTCTTTCATTTTGTTCAACCTCTCAAGGTTCTTTGGTTTCACTCGTCTGTCAAAGAAGCAACTTTGTTTTACCTCTTCCTCTTCCGTTTTTACCCGGTGATATCTCTAGGATCTCGGGTCGAGATCCTCTGTTAGTGTGGGAGAGTTGTGACGCCCGAAGACCGACGTCCTAGAAGATTCCAGAAGATTCCAGATGTTCCGGGTTGCCCGTGTGTTTCTTTTGAGCTTGTGTTATTTATTTTTGCATTGCATCATGTCATCATGCCATCATGTCATATTTTATTTTGCATGTCAACCTAAATAATTCGTGTGGACCTTCGGTCCATTTAAATCGAGGGAAGAATGTCTTCTCTTTAAAACATATCATCCCAATATTTTAGGGAGCTAGATAATAAATATTCCATTGTTTGGAATTACCCGCAACACACTTGCAATATTTCCCCATGCCTTTTCACTTCAAGTTTCATCGTCAAAAACCTTGCCAATAATTCCTTTCCGTTGTTTCGAGGTTCCTCCAAAAATTCGAACATTTTTGGACACTTCAATAATCATGTCTTAGTTCAAACCTATTTGAATTAAATTCAAATATGTTTGAATTATTTTTTCGTTCATGCCTTTTCTATTTTTCTTGAACCTTGCTCATTTTATGATGCCCGAGAAAAATAGTCCCTTGTCCTAATTCTTCCCTAGCCACCTCCTTCATTTTCTTTCTATGGTGTTGTTTTTATGTTTATTTTGGAAAAACAACAACAGCAATAAGAGTTCAGCAGCTGGCCCATTCTTTCTCCACGGCCTTTTCCACTCCCAGCCTCCCAGCCGACCCAAGTCTCCCTCCACCAGCGGCCAGGCCTCCTGGCCCATCTCCTGGCCCAACCGCACCTTGGCCCGACCGCAGCCTCCCAGAACCCTAGCCGACTGCATCACCGCTCGCTCCCATCGCTCGTTCCTCCCTCGTCCGCATCAGCGCCGCACCCCCCTCATTTTTTTTTCTTCGATCCCATCGCTACCCCGATCCCCTTTTCCCTCTGCCCGATCTCTCCCCTCTAACCCCTTCGCTCGCCTCCGCCCGAACCCCCCGATCCCCTTCCTCGCGTGGCCACCCTCTCCCGCGACCGACGCCGCCGTCGCCTCCCGGGCCGCCGGCCGGATTCCGCGGTCGCGTCGCTGCCAGGCAGCGCCCGTCCCCTCGACCCCGAGCGCCTGCCTCCCTCCGTTCTCCAGCAAGGCGCCAGAGGAGCCCGACTCCCGCGCCGCACTGCTCCAGAGCGCCTCCTCCACGCCCCGATGGCCACTTCAGACCACGTCCCTGCGCCTTCTCCCTCCTGCGCCAGGGGACGAGCCTCCGCGCCTCCCTCCCGTCGGCCAGGGCCTCGTCCAGCGCATTCCCTCGCAGGCCCCAGCGGCCAGAGCCACCGCAGCTCCTTGTGGCCCACATCTTCGTCCTCCTGCGGCCCTGCGGCCAGGAGCTGCGCCAAGGCCGCCTCCTCTTCGCCTCCTCCTCCATCGACGCCCCAGGAGCTGCGAGTCAAGCCACCTCGCCCCGTCGACCTCCCTCCGTTCCCTGCCGCGCCCCGAGTCCATCCCCATCTCCAGCTCCACCTCGAGCGCCCGTCCCCAGCTATGCTCCTTTCCCCGCAGCCCTTTTTTTTCCTTTTTGTTTTGTTTTGTTTTGTTGCTGTTTTGTTATCTCAAGTAACCATGGAGCAGCAAGTATAACTACTTTTGGACCCGAACGTCTACCGTCGCCCGAACGACTACCGTCGCCCGAACGTCTACCATCGCCCCGTGTACCTCTACGGCAAGTACCTCGACGACATGTACCACTACGGCTCAAGTTCCTCTCCGATACGTCCAAGTACCACGACGACCGAACGGCTACGATGACGAGTACATCTACGAATGTGAACAACTACCGTCGCAAACGAGAACCCAAGTACCACGACACCGACCCGAACATCTACGGCTACGAGCTCCGTGAACGACTACCGTCGCCGTGTACCACTACCGTCGCCGAGACCGCTAGTACATCTACGAACTCGACGCCGGAACGACTACTTCCTCTACGACGTGAACGCCTTCTTCCTCTACTATCTCGAACTGCCCCGAAACGCACGCTTCAAAGGTATAACGAGACGACCCCGTGGATGACTCGTGGAATGCTTGCTCGTGTTGTATGAAATGCTTCCCTTGTGTGCACCGTGCCGTTTCGTCCGTTTGTCATGTTCCTCGGTTGCCTCGTCGCCGACTCGTGGAAACCCGGTGACGGGATCGCCCCACCTTTCATCTCGTTTGACTCGCTCACGCCACCTCTTTCTTTTGCACCAGACTCTCAACGAGTTACCGGAACCGATATGTTGTGTGGCATCATTTCGGATCGTTGCCGTGGCACCCTTTCTTTCCACCACGGTGACAATTACCTCCTTATCTCTCTTGTCAACCTTTTAATAAAACTTGCATAAAACTTGATCATGTCATCCGCATCATGTTAACAACATTATATGTTTAATTGTTGTTTGTTTATAATTATTAAACATGCTCATGGGGATTTTCCGGACATGTTGTTGTTCTTTTCCGGCCTCATTTAAAATGTCTTAATAGTGTAGTTTTATTATGCTTCACCTCTTGCCATGTTAAAAACATTTAACCTTGTCTTGTAAATAACGAGAGTCAATTAAATAATTAAATGTGGTGTTTCGTCAATATGCAACTCGTTGCATATTGAGCTCCACTTAACTTGTAGTATTGTTTGTGCTCTTGCCATGCCATGCATATTTAAACCGGACATGCATCATACTTGTTTGTGCATCGTATGCCATGTTTATGCTTGTGTGTTTACCGTGTTGTTTCTTTCTTTTCGGTTGCTTCTCTTGTTAGCTTCGGTTTCGTTCCAGAGTTGTGAGGATTCTCTCGTCTGTGTTGCTCCGTCTTCTTCATGGATCCGTTCTTCTCCCTTGTGGAATCCCAAGCAAGATGACCGAACCCGGATACCATTACTATCTTTGCCTATTGCTAGTAGATCCGCTCTATAGTTTTGCCTCGATGCCCATGTTTTCCTGTCAGCCTCCTATTGTAACCATGAACCTGTCTAACCACCCTACCTATGCAAACCGTTGAATGGCTAAGTACGCTTCGCTCAGCCCCTCTTATAGCTTTGTTAGTTGCAGGTGAAGATTGAAGATGCTTGCTTCATGTTGAAGTTTGGTTGGGTTATATCACACTATATAAATGCTTAAAATGAAATCATCTATATATTGGCAAGGGTGGAAGGCTAAGCCTTTTGCTTGGTGATTTGTTCCACTCATGCCGTTAGGAACCGTATAAACCGGTGTTATGTTCCTTGATTATGCGTTCCTAACACGGTTGGGGTGTATGGGACCCCCTTGATAAACCGCTAAGTGCTAAGTCTTTTCCAGCAAGTCCCAACATTTGGTACTATTTGCCTAATAACAAACTAATAAAAATTGCATGTGGACTAGCTATCCCTTTTATTTTAATTCAACAACCCCGGGCCAGTGCTCCACATGAGTGTTGGTCCGAAACGGGGAGCCTGCGGGGCCACCACGAGGCAACTCGAGGTTTGGTAAAAACCTGCAGCTTCGCCCATCCGGTCGTGTCCTGAGACTAGATACGCGCGGCTACCTATCAGGGTGTCGACACGCCGGGAGGATTTGCTGGACTAGCCTTACCTTAGTTCGGTTTAACTTGAGCACGGGATTCCGAGAATACTTGGGTCTTCCCACCTATGGAGTTGCGACTCCGCGGATCGTGGGCTTGTAATGGGTCAAGTTGGAACACCCCTGCAGGGTTTGAACTTTCGAAAGCCGTGCCCGCGGTTATGTGGCAGATGGGAGCTTGTTAATATCCGGTTGTAGATAACTTGACACAATGTTCCAATACACTACCAGCGTGTGTACCGTGACTGTCAATTTCCGAATAGGGATTCGGGAGTTGAACACGGTGGGGTTATGTTTGTTGAGCTTTAGTTAGGATCACTTCGTGATCATCTCTCGACCGAGGCACTTCTCTTCTCGCTCTCTTTTACATAAGTTAGTGCTAGTTGCTGCTGCAGACTCTTGTTGTTCCTTCACCTCTCGTTCTTTCTTCAGCCTTGTCCCCACCCAAGGCTTAAATAGTCGTGTTACCCGGGAACGGGATTGCTGAGTCCTCTGTGGCTCACAGTTACTTCACCACACCAGATGCAGGTTCAGCCGAGTTTGATGCAGGAGTTGGATCAGTTCTTCACCGGGAGCTCAATGAAGAGTTTGGCTGTTTGTTCGTGACGCTTCGATGATCAGTAGTGGTTCTTCTACTAGGATTCGATCTAGGCCTGTGGCTTTATGTTGTTTTGGTATCTTTCTTTGGATCTTCACCCGTAGTCGGGTTGTGACATTTTGAATGATGTTTTGCTTATGTAATGTATTGTGTGAAGTGGCGAGTGTAAGCCAACTATCTCCTTTTGCATTTTAATCCCTCTTTTACATGAGTTGTGCAAAGATACCAAACTTGAGATCATGCTAGGATGGGCTTATACCTTTAAGTCGTGCCTCGACACGTAGGAGGTATAGTCCCATCCTGGGCATTACAGCATGCCTAGAAGTTCTTCAGGAAAAACGTCTTGGTATTCGTTTACCACCGGAATTTGAGAGATGGCATTAATCTCGCCCTTGTTATTGAGAGAGAAAAGCCTGATTGTGTTATCCCTGGAGGCGAAGATAATCACATCTTCATCGGAATGAGTAATCTTGACTTCCTTATTCGCACAATCAATGTGAGCATCATGCTGAGAAAGCCAGTCCATCCCGAGGATGAGGTCAGTGTCGGAGTTGCCGAGAATAACCGGATTAGCCAGAAAGCGATAATCACCCATGCAAATATATACATTCGGAGCAAAGTTGTTGCAGTTCGTAAGCAAACCCGGAGAAAGCACAGACATCGGTCTAGGCAAAGCTTGCAATGGCATATCATGTGACAATGCAAAAGGTCTTGACATGAAAGAATGTGATGCACCTGAATCAAACAAGACTTTTGCAGGAAAAGAGTTAACTGAGAGGTTACCCAATATCACATCAGAAGAATTCTCCGCTTGCGCTGCATTCATCAGATTCACTCTTGCAGACTTTGGATTATGCTTGACAATAGCCATGCTGACAGGGGGAGGAGGCGGAAGGCGCCTTGGGTTGGGGCACTTGTTTGCATAGTGACCCTTCTTGCCACACTTGTTGCAGACCACTTCTGAGAGAGGACGGTAATGAGGAGCACTTGATTTGGAACCTTGAGACTGATGCTTTGACTGGTTGCTTGGGTTGGGTGGGTGGGAGAAACCACGGCCACCAGAGTTCTTGTTGTTGTTGTAGGGAGCTCGGATCACAGGAGGAGGTGGAAGCCAAAACTTCTGTTGCTTGGCGACCACTTGAGAAGATGAGGAGGAGTGAACAGCGTCTCTGATCCTCTTTTTGGAAGCTTCCATCTTGAGCTGGGCTGCCTCTTGCTTAAGCGCCATGTTATAGAATTTGTCAAACTCATCAGGCTCGAACAAGGTGAGAGCAAGTTGAAGTTCATCCTTCAGACCTCCACGGAACTAATAGATCTTGCTCTTGGCATCTGGGATGTCTTGCTTAGCATAGCGGGCAAGGTTTTGGAACTTGACATTATATTGGTAGACAGTCATAGAGCCTTGCTTCAGGTTGCGGAATTGCTCACGCATACCCTCGATGACACTTGTTGGAATGTGGTGAGAGCGAAAGTCCTTGCAGAAATCCTCCTAAGAGATTACACGCCCTTCTCTGGAGTCTTTGTACTGCTGCCAGCAATCAGCTGCTTGGTCCTTGAGTTGGAAGGCTGCAAACTTCACATAGTCCTCAGGCCTTACGTTGCTGCACTCAAAATGCTTCTTGATATTAGTAATCCAATCTTCCGCATCGAGAGGGTCGACACAGTAACTGAAAGCCTTTGGTTGATTAGCCAAGAACTGGTTGAGCGTAGCATGGTGCTGTTGGTTGAAGAAATTGCCTTGGTTCCCCTGAGCACCCTGGTTTGCTTGATTTGCTTGCATTTGCTGCATCATCTGCATAAGCATCTGGGTGTTCTGGTTTGTAGTCTGCATAATCACTCTCCAGGCCTCAGACGGAGGAGGAGGGGAAGGAGGACGGTCAGGAACCTCTTCGCCCTCTGGGTTAGCGTTGGGAACCCGTTTCGGAGCCATCCTGAAAGAGATGACCACCAATCAGCAATTGATTGAAAGAATATATAAGCTGAAACAACGGCTAGAATTCCAACATAGTCTTCACAAGAATCATTCGAACAAGAGGAACGAATGAAATTCTCAGTTTAATGATAACAACAATCTTTACGAGAAGCCACTGGGAGACAAAAGGTAAATAAGAAAAACAACAAGGTGCAGATAGAACAAATACAAGATAGGAGCTTCGTTCGACATCTTTGTGCTGAAAGCTTATGGAACGTGTTACGAAAGGGTTTTGTAATCCCCGGATCAGCATAGCCAAGGACCATTTAAGATGCAACTCCTGATCGGAACATCGGCCATAATACCACTTCACTCAATGTAGAACCCCGAACTCTGTAACCTGCATTCGTTGGAAGAATGCCTACGAGCTACTAGATGAACCCACCTATTAATTTCCGAAAGTCTCCAGTTATGCAATCAGGTGTTGGGATACAGGGGAAGCATCGCGCACTCAACTCTAATCCTACATCCAGCGGTATCCATCCTTCAACACATAACCAGTTGTTTTCGGAAACCGTCTACCTCGGACCTTCGAAACGCATCTACTATACAAGCTATGGCAATACTCCCGAACTACCTCCCCAGTACTGGGTGATGTCGGGGTTATCTTGCCACTAACCGCATAGGAGAGTTTTCGATGTCGGCCGTCTTAAGTATTCTAGAACTGCCGCGATATGTTTGTGACGACAATACCCCGAAGCTCAACTCCCCGGGACACTGCCACAACCCCTAATGTCAGGAGGCATGGAGAACAATATTCTCGTCACAAAGACATCGAAACAATCCAAACAATACTCGCGAGTTTCCTAAAAAAAATTGGTGCAATTTTGAGAGTAGAAGAGGCAAGAGTAATCGTCAGGAGTCCTCACCAGAATGAAAAGAGATGAGGAGCAAAATAAATCCTACTCTCCGATATAATTATAGGACTCAAAACATTTTAAGTGTGTGCCTAGACTCAACCGTCAACGATTCGATCAACCAGTGGGGGCTTCTAGGTTAGAGAAGGCTCTGTTACCAACTTGTAATGCCCAGGATGGGACTATATCTCCTACGTGTCGAGGCACGACTTAAAGATATAAGCCCATTCTGGAATGATCGCAAGTTTGGTACCTTTGCACATCTCATGTAAAAATAGGGATGAAGCGGAAAAGATAGTTGGCTTACACTCGCCACGTCACACAATTCATTACATATCCAAACATCATTCAAATAAACATCACAACCCATCTACGGGTGAAGATCCAAATGAAAGATACCAAACATAACATTAAGCCACAGGTCTGAATCGCCCCTAGTAGAAACCTCTACTGATCGTCGGGATAGTGCACGTAGTAACGGCTACGGTCCTCGTCGTACTCCCAGTACAGTTCGGTGCCATCACTTGAATAGATCACCTGAGTACCTGCATCTGGTGTGGTGTAGAATCTATGAGCCACAGAGGACTCAGCAATCCCGTTCCCGGGTAACACAATTATCCAAGCCTTGGGTGTGGAACAAGGTTGAAGAAAGAACAAGAGGTTGCAGCAGCACTAGCACTAACTTACGTAAAAGAGAGCGAGAAGAGAAGTGCCTCTGACGAGAGATGATCACAAAGTGATCCTAACTAAGTAAGTCAAACATAACCCCACCGTGTTCACTTCCCGAACCCCTTTCGGAAAATGACCGTCACGGTACTCACGCTGGTAGTGTATTTTGAACATTGGTGTCAAGTTTTCTACAACCGGATATTAACAAATTCCCATCTGCCACATAACCGCGGGCACGGCTTTCGAAAGTTCATAACCCTGCAGGGGTGTTCCAACTTGGCCCATGACAAGCCCACGATCCGCGGAGTCGCAACTCCAAGGTGGGAAGGTCCGAGTATCTTCGGAATCCCGTGCTCAAGATACTCCGACTAAGGTAAGGCTAATCCAGCAAATCCTCCCGGCGTGCCGACACCCTGATAGTAGCCGCGCGTATCTAGTCTCAGGCCACGACCGGATGAGCACAGCGTACAGTGACCAAAAACCCAAGTTGCCAAGGGGGGGTACCGCACACGACTCTAGTTGGACCAACACTCAAATCGAGCACTCGTCCAGGGGGGTTGATTAATTAATCCTCGGGTTAATTACTCCCTCGGCAAGTTTTAGTTGTTTAGGCAAATAGTACCAATGTTGGGACTTGCTGGAAAAGGCTTAGCACTTAGCGGTTTATCAAGGGGGTCCCATAACCCCAACCGTGTGAGGAACGCATAATCAAGGAACATAACACCGGTTTATACGGTTCCTAGGGCGGCATGAGTGGAACAAATCACCAAGCAAAAGGCTTAGCCTTCCACCCATTACCAATATATAGAAGATTTCATTGAATAATTAATATAGTGTGATATCCCAGCAATCTTCAACAAGAAGTAAGAATCTTCAATCTTCTCCTGCAGCTAACAATGCTATAAGAGGGGCCGAGCGAAGCTTACTTAGCCAATCAAAGGTTTGCATAGGTAAGGTGGTTAGACAGGTTCATAGTTACAATAGGAGGCTTACAGGAAAACATGGGCATCGAGGCAAAACTATAGAGCGAGACTTCTAGCAATAGGCAAAGATAGTAATGATATCCGGGTCAGGTCATCTTGCCTGAAGAGTCGTCGATGGGATCGTAAGGGGGCTCCTCGTGCTCAACCTCGGTAGTAACCTCGTTCTCGTACTCGGTCTCAGCTTCCGGCTCTACTCAACACAAACACACAAGGCACGAGATCAACAAGATGCAATGCACAAAACTACTGGATGCATGGCTGATGCACTATGGAAGCACTACAGATGCACATAGGAAGCACAGAAAGTCTACATAGGAAGCATAGAGGTACAACACAAGGAGCATGGCAATATGCATCAAGCAAAATACTTCAAAACATGAGAACAATAGGATAATATGAATCTACATGCAAAAACACACAAGTTACATATAGGACTTGCTCAAAACGGAGCAACGGGCTAAAAGTTACACCCGAAACTATAAACATGCACAAGCTGAAATTAACAGCCACATAGCAACTTCGGGGCAAGAAATATATAGCCTAGAGCACTCAAACATCATGACAAGGAGCATGGACATAAAGTAGACATATCCTACAGCAAACAAATCCATTGGAGCATCTCCAAAGGAGGCATGAATCAATAGCAACAAGCTATGACATTTTGAACTTGACAACAAAATCCTGACAGCAGTAATTTATAGCAACTTGGGAGCAAAAGATAAATATGCTACAGCCACCCAAATGAGCATGTGAGAGCATGAATGGATATCCAACAACTTATACAACAAGGAATCATCAAGAGTCACCCCAAAACTAGCATGGATTTGCCTAGAACAACAAGCAAACATGGCATCTGGAAATTACATATTCTAGACTTAGTGAAATTTCACGAAGTGTTAAAACAGCAGTAATATCATGGCATCTTTGTGAGCAAGTTTAAGTCACCTCAAAGCATATCATGTCAAGTGGTTAGCACCACAGCAAAGTACACATGATGGGGAGTCCAAAACATCTAAGCATGCAGCAAGAGGACCACTACATCAATAGCAACGAGCTCCTCAACTAGGCATCTCGTAACAAGTTTAACAACACCACAGCCACAAGCACTTTTGCAAAGGAGATAAACATGGCAAGATGGAATCTATCATGCAAGCTAAAGCAATCAACATGTAGAGCATTTCATGATGAACATGTGGACATATCATTTGCTTCATTTGGACAAACATGCAACAAGTTATCACATTGCAAACATGGCATGATAACAACTACTAGCAGCAGTTTATAACAAGTAGCACTCTTCTCATGAAGATTAAGACATCTAGATGACTTCAAACATGCATGGCACAATGGAACAAAACATAGTACAAGTCACCACGATCATTTTGACATATCATATGCTCAAATCGGGCATGCACAGTAAAAGTTATCCACAAAACAAAACAGCATCAGACATAGAAAAACTGGGGACTTAGTGAAAAAAAAGAAGCAACATCTGGGGTCAACGCGGTCAACCGGGCGGACGGAGTCAACGCGGGCTGGATCGGATCGAGCGCGGCCCACCAGGCTAACGGGCCGGATCGGGCGGATCCCGGCCCGCTAGGGTTCGCAGCGGGGGGTCCGAACGGATCGGGCGACGGGGCCTCGATCGCTGGCGGCCGATCCTCGAGCCGTCGAGGGAGGCGGCGGCTCCTGCTTCGAGCGACGCCGGCGGGAGGCCGGGGCGGCGCGGTGAGGAGGGGAGGCCGGCAGCGACCTGGGAGGAGGCGGCGGAGTAGGGAAGGCCGGCGGCGGGCGCGATGGAGACCGGGCGGCGGCCGGCGGCGAGGGCCGAGGCGGCGGAGGCGTGGTCAGGCGGCGGATCGGCGGCGGTGCTCCGGTGCTCGGGCCGAGGCGGCGGCGGGAGGAGAATCTAGCGGGGCGGGGAGGAGATTCCGGCGAGGTGGAGCGAAGGTAGAAGACGAAGTCGGAAGCACGCCGCGGCAACTTCGGAAGCACGGCGGCTCGAGTCGGAAGCACAGCTCGCTGCGAGGTCGGAAGCACGCTGTGTCAACGGTGGAAGCGCCGCGCTTCAACGGTGGAAGCATCGGCGGCGAACTGTGGAAACATTAGGGTTTCTTGGCGCAAAAATTGGAGAGGGAGGACGTTTATATAGGCACAAGGAGCTAGGGTTGTCCAAATGAGGGGAGGTTTTCGGCCACGAGATCACCAATGGATGGCCTAGATGAAGGGAAGGGTTTGAGTTGGGTTGGTGGGCTGTTGGAGGGGTTACTTGGGCCTCAAAGAGGAGGTACTTTAGCCCACGAGAATAACTGTTGGAGCATCAAACGAACTCCAAACGCGACGAGATTTGACAGGCGGGTTAAACACAACAAAACAGCATCGCACGACAAGTCTCACGCCAATTCGGAAACGTTACACGGCCAAACACAAAAGTAGGCCTCGGGGATGCCACGGACACGTGAGAGAGCTACGGAACTCAAAACAGAAAACGGGAAGGAACGAGTGGGACCGGATGCAAACGACAACACAAATGCAATGCAATGCACATGACAACATGATATGGAAGAATGCCACACACGCACACGACAAAACGACAAAAACCCGAAAAGACGAAGAACCCGGAATGGAATTGATGGAGCCATATATATATATTGCCAAAAAGGGAAAGTATTACATCCGGGGCATTACACCGGTGCACCGAAGCTGATCCAGATCTCGAAAACCTAATGGGTCGCGCCCGTTTCGGCCCCGACCCGGCGCCCGATCCGCGCCCGCAACCCGCTCCGCTCGCGGACCCGCGTTGACCCGCGTGGATCCGATCTGAGGTTGACTCTTGTTTCTTTTGCTAAGTCTTTGTTGTTTTTGTTGTCTGATGCATTTTTGTATTGGCAATAACTTTTAGTGTGCTAGTCCGATTTGTGCGTATGATATGTCAAAATGATCGTGGTGATGTGTCCTATGTTTTGTGCCATTGTGTCATGTTTGTTTGAGTCCATCTAGATGTCTTAATCATCATGACAAGAGTGCTACATATTATAATCTGCTGCTGCTAGTTATTTTCATGTCATGTTTGAGATGTGATAACTTGGTGCATGTTTATCCAAATGAAGCAAATGAGATGTCAAAATGTTCATCATGAGATGCTCTACATGTTGGTTGCTATAGGATGCATGTTAGAGTTCATATTGCCATGTTTATCACTATTGCAAAAGTGCATGTGGCTGTTAGGTTTTGTAACTTGTTACGAGATGCCTAGTTGAGGAGATCGTTGCTATTGTTGTGTTTGCCCCCATGTCACATGCTCAAATGTTTTAGATTTCCCATCATGTGATCTTTGCTGTGGTGCAAACCCTTTGCCATGTTATGCTTTGAGGTGACTGAAACATGCTTGCAAACATGCCATGATAATGTTGCTGTTTTAACACTTGGTGAAATTTCACTAAGTCTGGAATCTGTAATATCCTGATGCTATGTTTGCTTGATATCCTAGGCAAATCCATGTTAGTTTTGGGGTGGCTATTGATCATTCCTTGTTGTATATGTTGTTGTCCATCCATAAATGCCCTCACATGCTCATTTGGGTTGCTGTAGCATATTTAATTCTTGCTCCCAAGTTGCTATAAAATATTACTGTCAGGTTTTTATTGTCATGTTCAAAATGTTGTAGCTTGTTGCTATTTATCCATGCCTCCTATGGAGTTGCTCCAATGGAGTTGTTTGCTGTAGGATATGTCTACTTTATGTCCATGCTTCTTGTCACCATGTTTGAGTGATGTAGAGTATATATTTCTTGCTCCGAAGTTGCTATGTGGTTGTTAATTTCAGCTTTGCATTGTTTCTTGTTTCGGGTGTATCTTTTAGTCCGTTGCTCCGTTTTGAGCGTGCCCTACATGAAACTTGTGTGGTTTTGCATGTAGATTCATAATATCATCTTGTTAACATGTTTGGAGTATGTTTGCTTGATGTTTGGGTGCATTTTGCACCGTTGCCATGCTTATCTTGTTTTGATCATATCTTCTAGACCGTAGCTCCGTTTTAAACAAACTTTATGTGAAACTTGACTAGAATTTCATGAAGATTGTCATGGTGCATGTTAACTTGCTGTTTAACAACTTTAACTTAAGGTTTGGTCAGATCTGGACTAATTTTAAACTATGCTTATGAGGACTTACCGGTTTTGTCTTAAGTAGTTTCCGGCCTCATTTAAACCTGTTGTTTCTTGTGTTGTTTCTCTGTGCTTCCTACCCTGCCATATTTTGCTTCCTAAATAGACTTGTCTTGCATCCTACTTGCTTGAGCATATTGTCATGTTTCTTGTGCTGTTTCTCTGTGCTTCCTATGTTGTCATGTAATGCATCCTAAGTGCATCTGATGTGCATCCTAAGTGCATCATACATGCATCCTGTAGATTGTGCATTGCACCTTGTTGATTTCGTGCCTCGTGTGTTCTTGTGTTGAGTAGAGCCGGAAGCCGAGACCGAGTACGAGAACGAGGTTACTACCGAGGTTGAGAACGAGGAGCCGTCTTACGATCCCATCGACGACTCGACAGGCAAGATGACCTGACCCAGATATCATTACTATCTTTGCCTATTGCTAGAAGTCTCGCTCTTTAGCTTATTGCCTCGACGCCCATGTTTGTCTGTCAGCCTCCTATTGTAACCATGAATCTGTTTAACCACCCAACCAATGCAAACCTTTGATTGGCTACGTAGGCTTCGCTCAGCCCCTCTTATAACATTGCTAGTTGCAGGAGAAGATTCTAAGATTCTTGCTTCATGTTGAAGTTTGTTGGGATATCACACTATATATTTATTAAATGAAATCATCTATATATTGGTAATGGGTGGAAGGCTAAGCCTCTTGCTTGGTGATTTGTTCCACTCATGCCGCCCTAGGAACCGTATAACCGGTGTTATGTTCCTTGATTATGTGTTCCTCACATGGTTGGGGTTATGGGACCCCCTCGATAAACCGCTTAGCGCTAAGTCTTTTCCAGCAAGTCCCAACATTGGTACTCCATTTGCCTAATAACTAAAACTTGCATAGGGCTTTGCAAACCCGAGTTCTTAATCAACAACCCCCGGGCCAGTGCTCCACACGAGTGTTGGTCCAAACTGGGCAGACTGCGGGGCCACCACGAGGAAACTCGAGGATTGGTATATACCTGTAGGCTGACCTATCCGATCGTGGCCTGAGATTAGATACGCGCGGCTACTGTCAGGGTGTCGGCACGCCGGGAGGATTTGCTGGATTAGTCTTACCTTAGTCGGAGTATCTTGAGCACGGGATTCCGAGAATACTCGGGCCTTCCCACCTTGGAGTTGCGACTCCGCGGATCGTGGGCTTGTAATGGGCCAAGTTGGAACACCCCTCCAGGGTTTTGAACTTTCGAAAGTCGTGCCCGCAGTTATGTGGCAGATGGGAATTTGTTAATATCCGATTGTAGAAAACTTGACACCATGTTCAGAACACACTACCAGCGTGAGTACCGTGACGGTCATTTTCCGAAAGGGGTTCGGGAAGTGAACACGGTGGGGTTATGTTTGTCGTGCTTAGTTAGGATCACTTCGTGATCACTTTATCGCTCGTGGCACTTCTCTTCTCGCTCTTAATACGTAAGCTAGTGCTAGTGCAGCTGCAGCCTTTTTATTTTTTTCTTCAGCCTTGTTCCACACCCAAGGCTTAGATAGTTTTGCTACCCGGGAACGGGATTGCTGAGTCCTCCATGGCTCACAGATTCTACACCACACCAGATGCAGGTACTCAGGTGAACTACTCAGGTGACGGCACAGAGTTGTACTGGGAGTACGATGAAGAACGTAGCCGTTACTATGTGCACTATCCCGATGATCAGTAGTGGTTTCTACTAGGGGCGATCCGAACCTGTGGCTTTATGTGTTTTGGTATCTTTCATTTGGATCTTCACCCGTAGTCGGGTTGTGATGTTATTTGGATGATTTCTGACTATGTAATGAATTGTGTGATGTGGCGAGTGTAAGCCAACTATCTCTTTTGCTTTTCATCCCTATTTTACATGAGATGTGCAAAGATATCGAACTTGAGATAATTCCAGAATGGGCTTATACATTTAAGTCATGCCTCGACACGTAGGAGGTATAGTCCCTTCCTGGGCATTACACTAGGCTAGACCGTACTAGAGACGCGAGCCTAGAACACTAACAAAAACACGGCGTTGCACGTAATCAAGGGGAAAGCACACTCTGAATTTTTATTTTCAGCTCTTTTTTTTGCCCGGGGGTCTCCAGACTCTTTTTTTTCGAGACCTACTCAGGCAAGGAAACACGAAACCGAAACTAGATGGATCTCGAAAGCCAATTTAAAACGAAAAGAACTCGGATTGGTGGTGGATATGTGGTGGTAGAATATGGCAGCGGTGGTGGTATATGGATAGAGATTGATGGTGGTATATGGATACGGATCGGTGGTGGTATGTGGCTGTAGCGATGAAGATGTTGCAGCGGCGGCGTGACAACTTATGACCAGAACTCGAAACTCTAAAAGACTAGACGCTAAGACCAGCAACTTGACACGACGATGCAACCGCAAATTCAACTAAGCAAACACGGAAAAGATTATGCAATGGCTCAGACTGGTTCGGATATGATGAACTGACCCTAATTTTTTTTGGCTTTTTCGTGGACTATAGGTATGAAAAACAGACACGATCTAATCTACGAAAAACTGTAAAATCTCACCGAGCAACCTGGAAATCTGATACCACTTGATAGAGGCAAAGGTGTCCCGTCTTTCGATGAGATGATGGCTATCGTTTTGGAGGAAGTCGACTTTGACGATCCGACTACGAACATGCGAGGACATCGCGCCTTAGCAATCGCTAAACCAACTCCGAGAGGTTATTGACCACACCGGAGCACGATCAACCTGACCACGAAGGTATGTTTCCTGCAGGCAAACGAAGAAGAAGCAAGAAACTAAGATTGCGATCTGGATATTGCGAATATAAGAGGAAAGCTTTATTGATCAAGGTGGGGTTCTATGACGCCTTTGTCTGGTCATTGAACACAAACGAAGTACGCGAAGTTGCAGCTATGGCGAACTTTTAATCTAAACAAAACCCAAAGTCTAAATGACGCCCTAAGGGCTGTATATATGGGGGGAAGAGGGGGGAATTTCATGGCCCTTGGTGGAGGGGTCCGAAACCAACCCTAACTCTTGTTTCCCCACACATACGGACTCTAAAAACAGCCTATATTCAAGTATTTCGAAATTACATGGGCCTGGCCCAATAATAAGGTGACGCGGCACCTATAATAGCCTCTGGACGAAATTTATGAAGTGGCATCTTGTATATTTCGTCCAAGGCTTCTCGCACTCATTATGGTGGCTTCAAAGTCCTGAGATCATCACTTGTAACTCCATTCTTGTTCCCCTTGCGCATGCCATCATCTCCATGGTTGATCTTGCTCCAATGTTCATCCTTCTTGTCGAAGCTAGGCCCTTCATTTGTAAGCAAGACAAATGTATCCAATTTAGGCAGCATCATATTCTCATGAACATTAGAATCATTACCAAGAAACGGAAGAACCTGGTAATTTAATTGGCGTGCACGAGCTCTCGTAATTGGTCATGTATATGTGTCAGTTGGAGCTGTGGGTGTAACCTTGTTGGTGATGTCCTCATCACAGCAAAGACCATATGATTGTGCTTCTAAAACATATAGACATGTGGCATGAAGACAAACACATCAATAGCAATGAGCAAGTCAAAACAGCATCTCATAACAAGTTTCAGCACTTAACAGCCACATGCACTTTTGCAACTGAGATTAACATGGAAATATGGCACCTAACATGAATGCTACAGCAACCATCATGTAGAGCACTTCACAATGAACATTTTGACATATCATATGCTCCATTTGGATAAACATGCACAAAGTTATCACATCTCAAACATGCTAACAAATTTACAGTCAATAGCAGTTTTAAACAGGTATCACTCTTGCAACGATGATTAGGACATCAGGATGAAGTCAAACAAGCATGCCACAGGAACAAGACGAAGAGCATATCACCACGATCATTTTGACATATCATTCACTCAATTTGGATCACCACACAAAAAGTTACAGCCATGCAAACATGCAACATTTTAAGCAATCTCTGGGACTTCGTCATTTTCACACAAGGAAAAAAATAGGCGAGCGTTAAAAACTAAAAGATGCCCGGGGCGGGGTATAGTGGCTCACCCTAGTGGGCTTGGCCCAGTAGGCAGAGGAGGAGGTAGGCCGGCCTGAGGGCAGAGGAGACAGGCCACGGGGCAGACGGGCCGGCTTGGGCCCGCGGAGGCGGCTGTGGCCCACAAGGCAGATCGGGAGGAGGCCCGCGACCAGGCTGGAGCTGGGCCGGCGGTGGTCGAGCCGGCCCACGCGGCCGACGACGAGGATCCAGCGCTGCGCGTCGGCCTCTCGTGCTCCTCCTCGAGCACGAGGCCATGGCGGCGGCTGGCTCCGCAGGGACTCCGGCGAGGCGGCTGGGGAGGGTGTTGGGGAACGTAGCATAATTCAAAAAATTTCTACGCTTTCACCAAGATCCAACTATGGAGACATCTAGCAACGAGCAAGTAAGAGTGCATCTACATACCGTTATGTAGATCGCGAGCGGAAGCTTTCGAAGAAGCGTGGATGAAGTAGTCGCACTCTTCGCGTTCTTCGTCACCGATGATCTAGCGCCGAACGGACGGCACCTCCGCGTTCAACACACGTACGGTGCAGCAACGTCACCTCCTTCTTGATCCAGCAAGGGGGGAGGAGAAGTCGTCAGAGATCCAGCAGCACGACGGCGTGATGACGGATGCAGTGGAGATCGCAGCAGGGCTTCGCCGGGCGCCCTGCGTTGGAGTATGGAGGTGTGACGGGAGGGGGAGAGGCGCCAGGGCTTGGGTGCGGCTGCCCTCTCCCTCCCCACATATATATAGGGGCCAAGGGGGTGCGCCTGGGCCCCCTGCAGATCCAATCTGCAAGGGGGCGGCGGCCAGGGGGAGTCCTTGCCCCCCAAGGCAAGTGGTGGCCCCCTCCCCTTAGGGTTTTAACCCTAGGCGCATGGGGAGGTGGGTCCCCTAGTGGTGCGCCAACCCAGAGGGCTGGACACTTCCCCTCGCGGCCTAGGGGCCCCACCGGGATGGGTGGCCCCACCCGATGGACCCCCGGGGCCCCTCCGGTGGTCCCGGGACGCTCCCGGTGACCCCCGGAGATCACCTGTTGGCCGAAACTGGACTCCCTATATATCAATCTTTACCTCCGGAACTCCTCGTGACGTCCGGGATCTTATCCGGGACTCCGAACAACTTTCGGGTTTCCACGTGCATTTATCTCTACGACCCTAGCGTTACCGAACCTTAAGTGTGTAGACCCTACGGGTTCGGGAGACACGTAGACATGACCGAGATCACTCTCCGGTCAATAACCAACAGCGGGATATGGATACCCATGTTGGTTCCCACGTGTTCCTCGATGATCTTCATCGGATGAACCACTATGTCAAGGATTCACTCAATCCCGTATGTTATTCCCTTTGTCCATCGGTACGGTACTTGCCCGAGATTCGATCGTCGGTATTCCCGATACCTTGTTCAATCTCCTCATGGCAAGTCTCTTTACTCGATCCGTAATCCATCATCCCGTGACTAACTACTTAGTGACACTGAGCTCATTATGATGATGTCTTACCGAGTGGGCCCAGAGGTACCTCTCCGTCATAAGGAGTGAAAACATCCCAGTCTCGGTTCGTACCAACTCAACAGACACTTTCGGAGATACCCGATGCGTACCTTTATAGCCACCCAGTTACGTTGTGACGGTTGGCACACCCAAAGTACTCCTACGGTATCCGGGAGTTGTACAACCTCATGGTCTAAGGAATAAATACTTGACACCGAAAAGCTTATGCATTACGAACTATACGATCTCGTGTTATGCTCAAGTTTGGGTCTTGTCCATCACATCATTCTCCTAATGATGTGATCCCGTTATCACTGATATCCCATGTCCATGGTCAGGAAACCGTGACCATCTGTTGATCAACGAGCTGGTAACTAGAGGCCTACCAGGGACTCATTGTGGTCTATGTATTCACACATGTATCGCTGTTTCCGTACAATACAATTCAAGCATGAATAACAGACAATTATCATGAACAAGGAGATATAATAATAATGCTTTTATTATTGCCTCTAGGGCATATCTCCAACAGTCTCCCACTTGCACTAGAGTCAATAATCTAGTTACATTGTGATGAATCGAATACCCATAGAGTTCTGGTGTTGATCATGTTTTGCTCGTGAAAGAGGTTTAGTCAATGGGTCTGCGACATTCAGATCCGTATGCACTTTACAAATATCTATGTCTCCATCCTGAACATAATTCCGGATGGAGTTGAAACGGCGCTTGATGTGCTTGGTCTTCTTGTGAAACCTGGGCTCCTTGGTAATAGCAATAGCACCAGTGTTGTCACAGAAGAGAGTCATCGGGCTTGACGCGCTTGGAATGACTCCTAGGTCGGTGATGAACTCCTTCATCCAGACTCCTTCCTGCGCTGCTTCAGAAGCAGCTATGTACTCCGCTTCACATGTAGACGTTGCCACCACGCTCTGTTTGCAACTGCACCAGCTGACTGCCCCTCCGTTCAAAATATACACGTATCCGGTTTGAGACTTAGAGTCATCCAGATCTGTGTCGAAGCTAGCATCGACGTAACCCTTTACGACGAGCTCTTCATCACCTCCATAAACGAGAAACATATCCTTAGTCCTTTTCAGGTACTTCAGGATGTTCTTGACCGCTGTCCAGTGTTCCGTACCGGGATCACTTTGGTACCTCCCTACCAAACTTATGGCAAGGTTCACATCAGGTCTGGTACACAACATGGCATACATGATAGAACCTATGGTCGAGGCATAGGGAATGACACTCATCTTTTCTTTATCTTCTGCCGTGGTCGGCAACTGAGCCTTGATCAATCTCATACCTTGCAAAACAGGCAAGAATCCTTTCTTTGACTGATCCATATTGAACTTCTTCAATATTTTGTCAAGGTATGTACTTTGTGAAAGACCAATGAGGCGTCTCGATCTATCTCTATAGATTTTGATGCCTAATATGTAAGCAGCTTCTCCAAGGTCCTTCATTGAAAAACTTTTATTCAAGTAGGCCTTTACATTTTCCAAGAATTCTATATCATTTCCCATCAGCAATATGTCATCCACATATAATATGAGAAATGCCACAGAGCTCCCACTCACTTTCTTGTAAATACAGGCTTCTCCATAGGTCTGTATAAAGCCAAACGCTTTGATCACTTCATCAAAGCGAATATTCCAACTCCAAGATGCTTGCACCAGCCCGTAAATCGAGCGCTGGAGCTTGCATACCTTGTTAGCGTTCTCTGGATCGACAAAACCTTCCGGTTGCATCATATACAACTCTTCCTTGAGGAAGCCGTTAAGGAATGCTGTTTTGACGTCCATTTGCCATATCTCATAATCATAGAATGCGGCAACAGCTAACATGATTCTGACTGACTTCAGCATTGCTACGGGAGAGAAAGTATCGTCGTAGTCAATCCCTTGAACTTGTTGGTAACCCTTAGCAACAAGCCGAGCCTTATAGATGGTCACATTACCATCCGCGTCTGTCTTCTTCTTAAATATCCATTTGTTTTCTATGGCGTGCCTATCATCAGGCAAGTCCACCAAAGTCCATACTTTGTTTTCATACATGGATTCTATCTCGGATTTCATGGCTCCAAGCCATTTAATGGAATCTGGGCCCGCCATCGCTTCTTCATAGTTCGAAGGTTCACCGTTGTCTAACAACATGATTTCCAGTACAGGGTTGCCGTACCACTCTGGTGCGGAACGTGCCCTTGTGGACCTTCGAAGTTCAGTAGTAACTTGATTTGTTTGTTCATGATCATTATCATCAACTTCCTCCCTTGTCGGTGCAGGCACCTCAGGAACAGTTTCCTGCGCTGCGCTACTTTCCGGTACAGGAGGGGTGACTGTCACCTCATCAAGTTCTACTTTCCTCCCACTCACTTCTTTCGAGAGAAACTCTTTCTCCAGAAAGCATCCATTCTTGGCAACAAAGACTTTGCCTTCGGATCTGTGGTAGAAGGTGTACCCAATTGTTTCCTTTGGGTATCCTATGAAGACGCATTTCTCCGATTTGGGTTCGAGCTTTTCAGGTTGAAGTTTCTTGACATAAGCATCGCAACCCCAAACTTTTAGAAACGACAGCTTCGGTTTCTTGCCAAACCAAAGTTCATACGGAGTCGTCTCAACGGATTTCGACGGAGCCCTATTTAAAGTGAATGCGGCAGTCTCTAAAGCATAACCCCAAAAAGATAGCGGTAAATCGGTGAGGGACATCATAGATCGCACCATGTCCAACAGAGTACGATTTCGACGTTCTGACACACCGTTACGTTGAGGTGTTCCGGGCGGTGTCAATTGTGAAACAATTCCACAGCTCCTAAGGTGCATGCCAAATTCATGACTTAAATATTCACCCCCACGATCCGATCGCAAGAACTTTATTTTTCTATCACGTTGATTCTCAACCTCATTCTGAAATTCCTTGAACTTTTCAAAGGTCTCAGACTTGTGTTTCATCAAATAGATATACCCGTATCTACTCAAGTCATCCGTGAGGGTGAGAACATAACGATAGCCTCCGCGAGCCTCAACACTCATTGGACCGCACACATCGGTATGTATGATTTCCAATAAGTTGGTTGCTCGCTCCATTGTTCCGGAGAATGGAGTCTTGGTCATCTTGCCCAAGAGGCATGGTTCGCACGTGTCAAATGATTCATAATCAAGAGACTCTAGAAGTCCATCTGAATGGAGCTTCTTCATACGTTTGACACCAATATGACCAAGGCGGCAATGCCACAAGTATGTGGGACTATCATTATCAACTTTGCATCTTTTCGCATCTACACTATGAATATGTGTATCACTACGTTCGAGATTCATCAAAAATAAACCATTGACCAGCGGGGCATGACCATAAAACATATCTCTCAAATAAATAGAACAACCATTATTCTCCGATTTGAAAGAGTAGCCATCTCGCATAAGACGAGATCCAGAAACAATGTTCATGCTCAAAGCTGGTACTAAATAACAATTATTGAGGTTTAAAACTAATCCCGAGGGTAGATGTAGAGGTAGTGTGCCGACGGCGATCACATCGACCTTGGAACCATTCCCGACGCGCATCGTCACCTCATCCTTTGCCAGTCTCCGTTTATTCCGTAGCTCCTGTTTTGAGTTACAAATATGAGCAACTGCACCGGTATCGAATACCCAGGAGCTACTACGAGTGCTGGTAAGGTACACATCAATAACATGTATATCATATATACCTTTGACGTTGCCGGCCTTCTTGTCTGCTAAGTATTTGGGGCAGTTCCGCTTCAGTGACCCGTTCCCTTGCAATAAAAACACTCTGTCTCAGGCTTGGGTCCATACTTTGGCTTCTTCCCGGCAACAGGCTTGCCAGGCGCGGCAACTCCCTTGTCGTCCTTCTTGAAGTTCTTCTTACCCTTGCCTTTCTTGAACTTAGTGGTTTTATTGACCATCAACACTTGATGTTCTTTCTTGATGTCAACCTCCGCTGATTTCAGCATCGAATACACCTCGGGAATGGACTTCTCCATCCCCTGCATATTGAAGTTCAGCACGAAGCTCTTGAAGCTTGGTGGGAGCGACTGGAGGATTCTGTCAACGACCGCTTCATCTGGGAGATTCATTCCCAGCTGAGACAAGCGGTTGTGCAATCCTGAAATCTTGAGGATGTGCTCACTGACAAAACTGTTCTCCTCCATCTTACAGCTGTAGAATGCGTCGGAGACATCATATCTCTCGACTCGGGCATGAGCTTGGAAAACCATTTTCAGCTCTTCGAACATCTCATATGCTCCGTGGTGCTCAAAACGTTTTTGGAGCCCCGATTCTAAACTGTAAAGCATGTCGCACTGAACCAGGGAGTAATCATCACAACGCGACTGCCAGGCGTTCATAACGTCTTGGGTCGCTGGGAGAACGGGTGCATCACCTAGCGGTGCTTCTAGGACATAAGTTCTCTTGGCAGCTATGAGGATAATCCTCAGGTTACGAACCCAATCCGTATAGTTGCTACCATCGTCTTTCAGCTTGGTTTTCTCTAGGAACGCGTTGAAGTTGAGGGAAACTGGAGCGTGGGCCATTTGATCTACAAGAGATATTGTAAAGAATTTAGACTAAGTTCATGATAATTAAGTTCATCTTAATCAAATTATAATGAACTCCCACTCAGAATGACATCTCTCTAGTCATCTAAGTGATACACGATCCGAATCGAGTAGTCCGTGTCCGATCATCACGTGAGACGGGCTAGTCATCAACGGTGAACATCTTCATGTTGATCGTATCTTCTATACGACTCGTGTTCGACCTTTCGGTCTTCCGTGTTCCGAGGCCATGTCTGTACATGCTAGGCTCGTCAAGTGAACCCTAAGTGTATCGCGTGTGTAAATCTGTCTTACACCCGTTGTATGCGAACGTTAGAACCTATCACACCCGATCATCACGTGGTGTTTTGGAGCAACGAGCTTTAGCAACGGTGCACAGTTAGGGGAAACACAATACTTGAAATTTTAGTGAGAGATCATCTTATTTACTACCGTCGTTCTAAGTAAACAAGATGCATAAACATGATAAACATCACATGCAATCAATTTAAAGTGGCATGATATGGCCAATATCATCTTGCTCCTTGGATCTCCATCTTCGGGGCACCATGATCATCTTGTCACCAGCTCGACACCATGATCTTCATCATCATGATCTCCATCATCGTGTCTTGAAGAAGTCGTCACGCCAACTATTACTTCTACTACTATAGCTAATGTTTAGCAATGAAGTAAAGTAATTACATGGCGTTATTCAGTGACACGCATGTCATACAATAATTAAGACAACTCCTATGGCTCCTGCCGGTTGTCAAGTTCATCGACATGCAAGTCGTGATTCCCTATTACAAAAACATGATCAATCTCATACTTCACATATATCATTCATCACATCTTCGTTTTGGCCATACCACGTCACATAGCACATGCTGCAAAAACAAGTTAGACGTTCTCTAATTGTTGTTGCAAGTTTTACGTGGCTTCTATAGGATTTCTAGCAAGAACGTTTCTTACCTATGCCAAAACCACAACGTGATTTGTCAACTTCTATTTACCCTTCATAAGGACCCTTTTCATCGAATCCGATCCGACTAAAGTAGGAGAGACAGACACCCGCCAGCCACCTTATGCATCTAGTGCATGTCTGTCGGTGGAACTAGTCTCACGTAAGCGTACGTGTAAAGTCGGTCCGGGCCGCTTCATCCCACAATACCGCCGAATCAAGATTGACTAGTAACGGTAAGAAAGTTGAACAAACTCAAACGTCCACAACTGCTTTGTGTTCTACTCGTGCAAGATGCTACGCATAAAACCTAGGCTCTGATGCCACTGTTGGGGAACGTAGCATAATTCAAAAAATTTCTACGCTTTCACCAAGATCCAACTATGGAGACATCTAGCAACGAGCAAGTAAGAGTGCATCTACATACCGTTATGTAGATCGCGAGCGAAAGCTTTCGAAGAAGCGTGGATGAAGTAGTCGTACTCTTCGCGTTCTTCGTCACCGATGATCTAGCGCCGAACGGACGGTACCTCCGCGTTCAACACACGTACGGTGCAGCAACGTCACCTCCTTCTTGATCCAGCAAGGGGGGAGGAGAAGTCGTCAGAGATCCGGTAGCACGACGGCGTGATGACGGATGCAGTGGAGATCGCAGCAGGGCTTCGCCGGGCGCCCTGCGTTGGAGTATGGAGGTGTGACGGGAGGGGGAGAGGTGCCAGGGCTTGGGTGCGGCTGCCCTCTCCCTCCCCGCATATATATAGGGGCCAAGGGGGTGCGCCTGGGCCCCCTGCAGATCCAATCTGCAAGGGGGCGACGGCCAGGGGGGAGTCCTTGCCCCCCAAGGCAAGTGGTGGCCCCCCTCCCCTTAGGGTTTTAACCCTAGGCGCATGGGGAGGTGGGCCCCCTAGTGGTGCGCCAGCCCAGAGGGCTGGACACTTCCCCTCGCGGCCTAGGGGCCCCACCGGGATGGGTGGCCCCACCCGGTGGACCCCCGGGGCCCCTCCGGTGGTCCCGGGACGCTCCCGGTGACCCCCGGAGATCACCCGTTGGCCGAAACTGGACTCCCTATATATCAATCTTTACCTCCGGACCATTCCGGAACTCCTCGTGACGTCCGGGATCTTATCCGGGACTCCGAACAACTTTCGGGTTTCCACGTGCATTTATCTCTACGACCCTAGCGTTACCGAACCTTAAGTGTGTAGACCCTACGGGTTCGGGAGACACGTAGACATGACCGAGATCACTCTCCGGTCAATAACCAACAACGGGATCTGGATACCCATGTTGGTTCCCACGTGTTCCTCGATGATCTTCATCGGATGAACCACTATGTCAAGGATTCACTCAATCCCGTATGTTATTCCCTTTGTCCATCGGTACGGTACTTGCCCGAGATTCGATCGTCGGTATTCCCGATACCTTGTTCAATCTCGTCATGGCAAGTCTCTTTACTCGATCCGTAATCCATCATCCCGTGACTAACTACTTAGTGACACTGAGCTCATTATGATGATGTCTTACCGAGTGGGCCCAGAGGTACCTCTCCGTCATACGGAGTGACAACATCCCAGTCTCGGTTCGTACCAACTCAACAGACACTTTCGGAGATACCCGATGCGTACCTTTATAGCCACCCAGTTACGTTGTGACGGTTGGCACACCCAAAGTACTCCTACAGTATCCGGGAGTTGTACAACCTCATGGTCTAAGGAATAAATTCTTGACACCGAAAAGCTTATGCATTACGAACTATACGATCTCGTGTTATGCTCAAGTTTGGGTCTTGTCCATCACATCATTCTCCTAATGATGTGATCCCGTTATCACTGACATCCCATGTCCATGGTCAGGAAACCGTGACCATCTGTTGATCAACGAGCTGGTAACTAGAGGCCTACCAGGGACTCATTGTGGTCTATGTATTCACACATGTATCGTTGTTTCCGTACAATACAGTTCAAGCATGAATAACAGACAATTATCATGAACAAGGAGATATAATAATAATGCTTTTATTATTGCCTCTAGGGCATATCTCCAACAGAGGGCGCCGGCGGCCGGGATCGGGGCGACACCGGACGGATCCGGCCTCGGGGCCGCCGGATCGGGCGAGGAGGGCGGTCGGCGGTGACACAAGGCGCGGCGGCGGAACTGCGGAGGTGGCGGTGGCTCATGGAGGCGAGGACGGCGGCGAGAAGGAGTAGAGGCGGCGGCGGAGCTCCTCCGGCCGGCGGGGAACGGAGCTGGTCCAGCGAGCCGGCGGCGGAGATGATGGAGGCGCGGGGCGCTGGGCGCCTGTGGCGGCGGCGGATGGAGATCGGGCCCCGACGGGCCCGCTGCGGGCTTCGGCGGGCCGGCGATGGAGGCGGGGCAGACCGGGTGACGTGGAGGCGCGGGAGTGGCTGCGGGAGGCGGCGTGTGACGCCCGGGTAATCAAGCTACAGTAAAACTCTGCTAATGATGCCACATCACCATAATTATTGTTGATAATTTCGCGATGATTCAAACCGATTCGAATTTCAAATTTAAAACAAAGTCAAATAATTAAAGTTCTCAAAAGTCAAAAACAAAATGTTCTAAATGTGGCAAATAATCTTTACAGAATAGTGGTGAAGAAATCAACATTTATTAAGAATTTATTTATCCTAAAATAATTAAAACAACATCAAAGATGATTAATTAAATGTCTTTTTAATTTATAAATTATTAAACTATTTTATTTGGGAGTCAAAACTTTTGTAGGAGAGGGCTAAAAGTATTGCAATAATTTAGGTACTAATTTTGTATTTTATAAAACAAAAATTAATTAGAAAGTAGATGGAAAACAGAAAGTAATAAAAAAGGAAAAACAAGAAAGAAAAGAAAAAGGCCTAAGTGCACTGTGCACTTAGGCCTGCTAGCACAGTGGTGGGCCGAGCCCACTAGCAGGTCGTCCCCTACCTCTCCCTGTTCACAGTCGCGCTGGACGGCGCTCCCGCGTCCATGGCGCGGATGGCCACGCGTTGGCCATCCCGCGGCCACCCCCGTCGCCCCCGGCGACCTACAAGACGTCT
>LR738710.1:364183650-364217763 GCA_902687465.1 Secale cereale
CCCCCCCCGCGCCGCTCTTTAGGGAAGTGCACTCGTCCTTGGTAATCTTACTCGTTTCTTTTAGGTGTGGTGATTTTACTCGTGGGAAAGTTGTTTTTTTGGAAAGTTTGAACTATGCCCAAGCCCATCTGGAAAGCCCAGGCCTGTGCCGAGTCCACTACGAACCGACTATTATTATTGCGACACCGGCTATCCTACCCCGTTCCCTCCGTTCGACCCAACCCATACAAACTCAAACCCCCACGAAAACCCCTCTCTCCTCTCCGCTTCTCCCTGGCCGCCCAAACCCTAACCTAGCCGCGCGTCGTCGCCGCCGCCGCCGGCGCACCAGCCGCCATGTCGAACCCCAAGGGGTCGAAGATGCTCCAGTTCGTCAACTACCGGATGCGCGTGACGATCCAGGACGGCCGCCAACTCGTGGGGAAGTTCATGGCCTTCGATCGCCACATGAACCTCGTCCTCGGCGACTGCGAGGAGTTCCGCAAGCTCCCGCCCTCAAAGTCTTCCAAGACCACAGGCGAGCGCGAGGAGCGGAGGACGCTCGGCCTGCTCCTTCTCCGTGGCGAGGAGGTCGTCTCCATGACCGTCGAGGGCCCGCCCCCGCCCGACGAGTCCCGGGCCAAGGCCTCCGCTGGCGGTGGCGTGCTTTCCGGCACTGGCGTCGGTCGCGCTGCCGGCCGTGGGGTGGCCACCGGCCCGCTGCTCCAGGCGCAGCCCGGCCTCTCCGGCCCTGTACGGGGCGTAGGCGGCCCGGCCCCTGGCATGATGCAGCCCCAGATCTCGCGTCCCCCAATGCCGAACCTCTCAGCGCCGCCGGTGGCGTACCCACAGGTCGTCCGCCCGCCACCTATGGGTATGCCGCCCATGCGACCTGGTGGCCCGCCACCGATGCAGATGCAGTTTCAGCGCCCGCCGGGTCCCCCGCCTGCCCCATACCCTGGGGGTCCGCCGCAGCAGTTCATGAGGGGACCGCCACCGATGGGGCCTCCACCAGGGAGGCCGGGGATGCCAGGCATGCCACCACCGCCAGGGATGAGGCCGATGCCACCACCGCAGTTTGGACAACCACCCAGGCATGGAATGCCGCCACCGCCGCCTGGTCCACAGCAGCCTGGACAGAACCCCCAGCAGTAGAAAAACCTTTCTGGTAAGTATCAGCACCAGAATTCTTTGATTTGCATTCTATTGTTGTTAAATACCCTGGCTAGTTGTGATAATGCACTGTTATGTTGTTCATACTTTTTAGTTCGAAGAATCGTATCATGATCTGTAATATTTGCAGTGATGTTTATAGCTTGATCGTATTTTCAATTTAGTGTTGTGGTGGCTTTCTTACCTGAGCTGATGAGACCCATCTTGTGTATCTATAACTGAATAGTGTATCTTACTAAGGTTGTGTTCGGTAATACTCCGCTCCTTCGCCAGGGAGCGGAGCGGGCGGAGTGCCCATTTTGCAACTCGCCGATTTCCTCTATATGCCACTCCGCTCCGCTGCGGAGTTACGGAGCGGAGAGTTTCCGAACGGCACCTAAGTTCCTTGCTCTCTATTTTCCATGCTAGAAGCCTAGAACATGCCATAACTTGTGGCTTTCCTCAGGCCTAGACACCTAGCCACTGTTAAAAAAATCTGCTGATTAATCAGTTTACTGCCCGATTAACAGCTGCTCAGAGGGTCACCGAGTAGGCAGTTAACTGATTAATCTGCCGATTGGCCGACCAAGCAGCTACCACTTAATGATTTCCTGAACATTGCACTCATCAGTCATATGTAGTTTAATACTTCAACTAGCAAAGTGTCCTTGCACTGCAACTGATCCAAAATAGATACATGTTCACAAGCTTAAAAAATCACCCTAGTTTGGTATATATCACTAAAAAAATGTTAGTTTTCACCTAAAGTATATTCCTCTTATCTTTTTGGACAAGTGGGGGGGGGATGGGTCTGGTGTAGAAAGACCAAGGTTTTTTTTGCAAATATCGAGCAGATTGTTAGAATAAATCCGAGGCATACCGTCGATCATCCGAGGACCAAGCAATCACACGAGCACGACACCGAGATTTGTTAACGAGGTTCACCGATATGGCTACATCCCTGGGGCTTGACTACGGGCGCTCCTCCCTGTAACACCGTCACAATACCGCACACCGGGCATCGGCACATTGCCGCCGGCTCCCCTTGCGTTCCTGTGCTATTATGTTGGCATAGGTTACATCGTGTGTCTACCCTCGCTATATAAGAGAGGCCTAGGATACAAGTGTCCTACTGGGACACGACTCCATATCCTATCTAAACACAATACTACTCAGAGTCCACCTGTAACCTACCTTGTACACAATATTCGACACAACTCTAACAAACTCCACCTTGGCGAATATTCTCCACCACCTTGGATTCGTCAATGCGTCAAACTTCCATGTACATTGGACTTGAGTTTATCCCATGAGTACCGCTGCTACTCCAAAGACTCCATATGACTCCACCTGCAACTTGTAGTCCCTTCTTTTCTTGATCACGGTCAACACTCAAGCAAAATTAAGTTTCTTGTTACTCTAGCTTGTTCTCCCAACTTCCAGAGTACCCGTCCAACGTCATCACACACTGATCACTGACCTGCGTGGAAGTGAACAACTCACATATTGGGTGTCACACATAAGAGTTACCTGAACTCAGCATCACTGCTCCTTTCTTGACCGCCTGTCTGAAACTTGAAGGAATTTCACCATTGCTTATAGTCATCCCGAGTCAAATTCGCAGTTGTCTCACCACATGTATGACCACCAGAGCCCTGGCCCGTCTTCATGTCCCGTGCATACTGCACGCCTCGTCGCTATTACCGCGTCGAGCCTCTGTTGTCCCGGTCGAGTCTCAAGGGTAGTGAAACCACACCACTCAACCCCCACTGCAGAGTACCACCGATCATAACCGACCGATGACGAGTTCTACGCTTCCATCAGACCACTGGGCTCCAGTCCGAATTACGTGTCCCTCGCTTTTACCGCTGAATAGGCTTCGACTCTCTGTCGACTTACGCCGCAGCCCCTCAATCAGCATCGAGTGAAGTCTTCGAGACTCCAGCTCCACCTTCAACATGACTCCATGGTAGATGATCATTCCACCCCCGCGCCTCATCGACTTCAAGCTCCGTGTATACACCACCTTGAATCAATCCCGCGCCATAGTCTTGTCAAAGTCACACAAGCCCTCAGGCCTGCGACACGTGTTTCCACGCCCAGAAGTCGGTCACAATCAGCATCACGCTTCTATGTCGCTGTCGCTGATCCCACCACCGTCTTCTGTACCAACCGACTTACGCCGATCTGTCAGACTAGCTTGTCCGACCAAGCCGATCTTGTTCGGCTGCACGACACACTCAAGGCCCCCAAATCATCTTTGGCGAATTTCCATCCATCACATGATAATTCCATCTTAGCTGGCATGACTTCCTGCAACGCCTTCAAGCATCCTTGTTGTGCCAACAAATCTTTCACCCTTGTTTGCCATAACCCAAGGTTTCTAGTTTCATCAAACTTCTCCACCTCAAATGTGGTACCCGTTGGTGCCATAATTCTTCTTATGGCTGACCCGTGAAAAATAACTCAACAGTCTTCCGTTGATCTCCAAGTAGACGAACAGAACGTCCACGTCCACGCATTGGTAGAAATCAACTAAGCAGTTGGTGTCACGTGACGTGCTCCTTTAGCTCAACTCTCTAGATGCTAGCAATTGCCTTGACTATGCCCTCGCTAATTCTGATTTACACGTATCAAGCTGGATTTTTCCTTGCCGAAACGATCTGTCTCTTGCCTCGCTGTGTCACACGACGACTCGGTCCTCCTTTTGGTCTCCAAAACAAATCTCGATCGATACCTAGTTGTACACGACTCTGGTCTTGCGCGCCTCTGTATGCACGCGTACACACGCTCCACCAGCTGCCGCTTGGCCCGTGACTTGCCTGCCGGCCTGCAGTCGTACGGCTTCTCCTCGGCCACAGCCCACGCACGTGCCTTGCGCTTCGCAGCCAGTGTCCCGACCTGCTGCTCGTCTGTCTGCGCGTGACACGCCGCCGCATCTCACCGAGCCGCCGATCTCACGACCTGCTGCGGCAACTCACCACCGCCTAGGCATCCAACCACACGATTGCTTCTTCATCCTCTAGATCAACCTTCCACGCCCTTCAAACAACCTAGCTCATAATACCACTTGTTAGAATAAATCCGAGGCATACCGTCGATCATCCGAGGACCAAGCAATCACACGAGCACGACACCGAGATTTGTTAACGAGGTTCACCAATATGGCTACATCCCCGGGGCTTGACTACGGGCGCTCCTCCTCGTGACACCGTCACAATACCGCACACCGGCCACCCGGGCACCGGCACATGCCGCCGGCTCCCCCCTGCGTTCCTGTGCTATTATGTTGGCATAGGTTACATCGTGTGTCCACCCTCGCTATATAAGAGAGGCCTAGGATACAAGTGTCCTACTGGGACACGACTCCATATCCTATCTAAACACAATACTACTCACAGTCCAACTGTAACCTACCTTGTACACAATATTCGACACAGCTCTAACACAGATTAGGGGGGGGGGGGTCTTTTTGCCATGGCTTACCTTGCATGCATTAAATGTTGATCGAATGGTCAGAAACGATGGATGACAAAAACACACCATCACCGCTGTCCTGGTCTTTTATAGGAGTGGGGATTTGTTCTACCCATGTATGTACAAATGTTCTCTTCATTCTAAATCAGTTCCATTTCCTCCTGTAGTCTATTATGAGATGGAAGTGCATCTGCGGTTCACATGTTATGTAGTCATGAATTACCTATGACATATCACCTCAAAAGGCTAACTTGTATAATCAAATCCGTCGAATCTTTGTCAAATGGATGGTCTATGGGAGCTGTGTAACATAAAAAAAATGCTGCACCACAAGTAAAATACACTAATGTAAGTTCGATATGTGTAGTTATATTCACCCAAAAATTCTGGTGAATGGTGTCATGTTGGATGGTCATATACAAGGTATTGAGGAAAATTGTTAGATGCGTTTGTATGAAGTAGGAAGCAGGCGGCAGGCAGCGTGGCATCCTTTGACTTTTATTATGATCATTTATACTTGAATCCACAAAATTTGCGTTTGGAACGTTAAATAGCTGGAGTTCAAGTAGTATTAGATCGTTGTCTCGTATAAGTATGACATTCTTGGAGTAAAGTTGGAAATTCGATTTCTTATTTGGCAGTATTATTTTTTTTCAAATATAGAAGATACAAGAAAATGTATATGCCAGAGAACTCTTCTTTTGTAGTGTTTGTTAAGAGCATATATTCTTTGTTGTTATCACAAAATTACATTATTATGTACACCTGGAGGTGTTGTATGAATAAGCATTTAATACGTGCTGTGTTGTGCATATTTGATTATTGGTGTGTGCCTTTTTGGATGCATCCAAATGGTGCTCGAGTTCGTCATAGCCCCAAGCCATGATTAATCTATAAACTTTTTATTAGATACCCATGTTCTGTCTAACGGCAAAGATGATGCCTTAGTTGTAGGTACTATTTGTGTTGAGCTCACCCCTATCGACCACATTAGTACTGATGTTTCCTTCTGATTCTGTCATAGAATGTGGCACATGTGCCCATTGTCATGGTTTTGCTTGCCTTTGTACGTTTAGTTTTTCCCTTCTGAATCCTGGTGTATCTTGTATTGAAGTATTTTTATGGAAAAACCTAGATCATCCTATATGGATAGGTCAGAGAATGGGGTTGAATCACATGCTTATTCAACTGTAGGGACGTGTTTAAGCATGGAGAAAGATGCTTATAGCCAATATGGATTGTTCATTGTTGACAATTGAATGAAATATGTGGTTATATTTTTTCATTTACACTCTTTCATGTGATGTTCTTGCTGTAGCTACTAAACATTGTTAGCACAGTTGTAGGCTAGGTAATTCAGCTTGAGTCTGTATTACGCTCACCTTTATACATAAATTTGACTGCTGTTTCTCTTTGCACATTATGTAGTATTGAAGCTCATTCTTTGATGTATGTTGTATTGAATTTTGTGCAGTCCCACCTGTGGAAGATTCATCTTCGGAAGAGAGAAAAGCCTTGTCAGTGTAGCACTCTTGCTTTTGATGGGAAGAGATGGACTATTTTTCCAATGCAATGTACGTAAAAGAGGCTGAAGCTTGTTTAACTGTTGGTTGTTAAGCTAGGGACATGGATAGACTATTTCGTTGTGTCAGTACCTTGTTGCTGGATGTGCTTGCACTTGTATTGAGATCTTATTTCGCACTATTAACTTCAGATCATAAATTGCTTTGCTTGCATGTGTATCTGTTTCATTTGTTCATACTTTTATGTGAATTATGCTGTTACTCATGTGATGTACTCCAGTGTGCCATAGGAAGTTTGAAAGCGCCAGTGTGGTGCTGTGTCATGGAATTAAATTTAGGGCTCCTTTGATTCAAATGATTTTTGTAGGTAGAATTCTTAGGATTTTCCCCTATGTTGGTTGTTTGATTCATAAGATTGAATCCTGTCGGAATTTTTTCTGAAGATTTTCTTTTTTACTACTCATAGGATTTGTAGCATCCACTCAAACCTCCTTTGTTTTTCCCGTGATCCAAAATCTTGTTGGATTGGATGAGCATGACATTCCAATCCTATGTTCTTATGTTCCCACATATCCATAAAAATACATCCGTTGCATCCAGAAATACAAGGGATTACTCCAGTTCTTGTGATCCAAAATTTGCTTCGTCTGAAATTTTATTTGGTCAAGTTATTGTGATTTATTGGATTGCCTACAAAAAGGCAGATTGTGGACGGTTTCTTCTGCACACTCGTTGTCAGTATTGCCCTCCATCAGGGCAACTGCAGGGGGTTTCATCAAATGGCGCCCCCCTATTTTTCTAAAAATCCTCCGCAGTTTCTGTTGTACCCGGCTGCGCTCCTTTCATCCACATCTATCTGTTCCCGTTGTTTCAAAACTTTATTTTCGCACTACTTCTAGATGGATATTTTTAATTATAAATGATAGAGGCAAATGTGTCTCGTCTTTTGATGAAATGGTGGTTATCGCTTTTGGTGGAGTAGATTTTGACGCCGACTACAAATGTGCGAGGACATTGTGCCTTAGCAAATGCTAAATCAACTCCGAGAGGTTATTGACCACGCTAGAGCACGATCAATCTGACCACGAGAGTCTGTTTTCTGCAGGCAAACGAAGAACAAGCAAGAAATTAAGATTGCAATTTGGATATTGCGAATTTAAAAGGAAAGCTTTATTGATCAAGTGGGGTTCAATGATGTCTTTGTCTGATCGTTGAACATAAACGAAGTATGCGAAGTTGCAACTATGACGAACTTTAATCTATGCAGAACCAAAGTGTAAACGGTGCCTTAAGGGTTGTATTTGCAAGGACTAAAACACCTCATAATTTGTTTCCTCTACAATACAGACTAAAAAGTAGCCTATAAATGCTATTTCGAAATTGCATGGGCCTGACCCAAAAATAATGTGACGCAACACCTATATTAAGCTACGAACGAATTTTATGAAAGGACATCTTGAATATTTCGTTCATGTCTTTGTGCATCATCATGACGGCTCAAAAGTGCTGAAATCTTCATCAGAAACTCCGTTCTTGTTCGCCGCCCTCATCTCCATGCTTGATCATGCTCCGATGTTCATCCTTCTTGTTCATGCTTGGCCCTTCATTTATAAGAAAAACAAATGTATCAAATTTAGGCAGCATCATATTCTCATGAATATTAGAATCATTACCAAGAAACGAAAGTACCTGGTAATTTAATTGTCATGCGCTAGCTCTAGTAATCGGTCTTGTATATATATTAGTAGGGGTTGTAGGTGTAACTTTGTCCGTGATGTCCTCATCAATAAACAAGTCAAAGATAAATATTACTACAAAGCAAACAGTTCAATTATAATGTTTTGAAATTATTACAAAGTTCAAATTCGAGTTCAATTTTATTCAGAGGACATATGCTCCTACTAGTTTCCATGATGCACACGCAAGTGCTCCAACTAGATCATTGATAAGTTAATTCACTTCTCAATACCGAAGTTTTTGATTAATCTTAAGAAAAATTTCAACTTCGGGCGCCTCTTGTTGTGGGTGTTTGATGGGTTCAAAATCAACATTAGTTATGCTCTCGTCCCATCCTCAATCATACATATTTCAGCATCCTCTTTAATCATGCATATTTCATAATCAGTTCATGATCACACGACAAATACATCACCTCCCACTCATTTGCACGCCCCTGAATCGTAGTTTTAAAACTGGACCGGTGACTGAATGGGTGAGTCTACCAGTTCTGATTTTCATCGGTCGAACCGTCGGTTCACTGGTTCAGTTGTTGGATTTTAGAAAGACAGAAGCATATGCAAAAATAGTTAAAATAACTTATGTTCCATCATTTGACAGAAATTTGCATGGGGTGAGATGAGGTGGTTTGTGGGCCATTCTTAGCTTTGCATCCTGCTACCCATGCGACCTGGGTTTGATTCCCAGCAGGAGGAAATACTTTTCTATTTCATATGTAACATGTATTCGAAACAGGTTCAAGAGCCTTTGTTTTTGAGATTTTTTTTGAGATTTTTTACGGTGCATCATACTATCAAATTTAAGCAGTAGTATTAGGTTGATCCAACGGCCAATATGATTCAGCTCCGAGTTTAACTCGAGGACAGCTTAGTAATTTCCTATTAGACTGCCCCACGACCATGTCTCCTCGTGCTGCATAAACGGCTGCCGATTGGTCTTCGCTCGCCCCGTCGCCCGCACTGCGCTGCTGTACACGATGAGCGCAACTCTGTGCCTCGGCAGCCGCTAAGCACAACACGGCATTGTGGTGTTCGTCGAGTTCAAAGGTATACACACATGTAGCTGGCCTCCACTTTATACGTACTGCACGAATTCAACGGAAAATCATGTCCTGTAGCAGTTGCATATACTCACGATCGATGCCTGCAAAAGAAGGAGATCACTAGCCAATATTCTTGGGCAGGCGGACCTCTGTAGCCTGGAGCGGGAGAACTGATGAGGCGATGAGCTGGTGGACGGAACGCTGCACACACGCTCGGCGTTCATGCTTGACTGTGGGACTCGCGGCTTGACACTGTCTTCGTCGACCGGCCGTCAGACTTGCTCGACGCGGCGGTGGTCGACGCCATGGCTGCCTTCCCGCAGTTTGTTTTACATTGCGTTCCCTGTAGTTGACGCGTGGTCGTTCGGGATGCACAAGGACCTCGCGAACATCAAACAGGAACGTAGGCGAGGAGTGGTTCGGATGATTCATGATCGTGTAGCTTTTGAATTTAGGTGCCCCCTTGCGCAGGTGCCATTAACATCTGACGCCCTTCCCAACTATTCTGTGACAGTGCGAGCAGGGAAAGGATAACCGCAGGACGAGCTCGCCACGACCAGCATCTCCGAGGCGGACATCTTCGCCGGCCGGACCGCCGGAGTGGACGAGCTTCATGGGAATCAGATCGTGATCAACCAGGATATTATACATTTCCTTACAGATGAACACTTGCGCATATAAATTCCATCAGAAAACCTAAATTCAGTACAAGGAATTGAATTGCCTAAAACACCCTTGATGCCTTAATATACTACACTAATTTTGGTGTAGTATATCCGCATCTGGACCACTCATTCATAAAAATAAACGGCCCAGGATGATTTCATGTACCGTAAAAGGACTCTTGTTTTTCCGCCTGGAAGGACCTGCTGTAGCACACTCTACGATTCTTTTTTCTCTGGGACGTCTTTCCCGTTCTTTCGAGAGAGCCCATTGAGAGTCAGCCGTAGGTAGGGAAATCCCGCCCGATACCTAATCTCCTTAGACGGTGATGCCGGCCGGAGCAGAGTTGGAAGAGGTGTCTGGACTACTCCTGTACATATTACTAGGTTCCGACCAGTTTTGCCTCCATTGCAGATGGCGTTATGCCGTGGCGGAGCGTGCCGCCGCCGTCCGCGAGCAACGGTTGGTGGCTCTCGGCGATGGTGATCCTGCTTGCGCTGGTTGGCTGCTAGTCATTGTGGGGCTTCGCATCATCGACGACTCAAGAATAAGCTCTTTTGATTTGAGGAGGGCCTCTGATGCGGGGCTAACCCGGTGTAGGCCGTGAAGGAAATATGCCCTAGAGGCAATAATAAAGTTGTTATTTATATTTCCTTGTATATCATGATAAATGTCTTTTATTCATGCTAGAATTAAATTAACCGGAAACTTGATACATGTGCGAATACATAGACAAAACAGAGTGGCCGGTTCACTTGGATATATGTCGAGGTTCACTTTCCCTCGTCTATGCGGTCCACTCTCGTTTATAGAAAAAATTGAAAAAAAAAGACAAAAAAAACTCGTGTGAGAAAGTTTACGTATGACAAAAGAATTCATAAATTTCGCTTGTCCGTCTGATACAGTGCGGTTTTCAGTTTGAAATAGTGCGGTTTTCTGTCCGATGCAGTTCACTCGTCGATTTTGATGTCGCAAAAAACAGAGTGCGCTTTTTGGTAAAATCAAATCTGCTCTTAAACCGTAAGGAATTAGAGAGCGTGTTCTACAGGAAAAAGTTGCGCCTCGTCAACATCTTTCCACGGTGTATCATTTGAATCATTTCGACAAGCGGTTTGAAAAAAATTCGCGAAAAACCTTCGCTGCCTCTAGTCGTCAGCCGCATGATTTTCAAAATTAACTTAAAACCACAAGGATTCTCAAAAACATTTCAACATATGAAAGTTGAGCCTTGTCCGTAGCTTTTCAATGGCGTGTCATACGCCTCGTTTCGACAAACGGTTCAAAAACTGGAAGCAAAACAGTACGAAAATTGCAAAATAATAATAAAAAAAACAGAATTTCGCAATTTAGTAAATTTAAAACTGCTTTTAAACTGTAATGAATTAGAGAAAATAATAGATATGTAAAAGATGTGACTCGACGATATGTTTCGAACGGTGTATCATTTGCTTCATTCCGACTAGCGGTTTAAAAAAAAAACTCTCGCTGCCACTATTCGTGGGTCGCACCGTTTTCAAAACTGCTCTCAAACCGTGAGGAATCTCGAAAAGTGTTCAACATGGCGAAGTAGCGCCTAATCCATAGCTTTTCAACGGTATATTACACGCCTCGTTCCGACATATGGTTTAAAAACTGGAGCAAAAACAGTACCCAAAAAACACCGCGTGCAGTTTTTTTGCGACGGGAAGTTCACTCGCTTGAGTACTGCAGCACACTTGGTTCAAACAATGACGTGCACTTGCATTGAGCGTGCAGTTCAGAAGTGTTATTAGAATAGTTATTCGGCTAATATTAGCATAATAGACCGACTGTATATATATTGCATATCTCAAAGCATGTTAGTAGGCTGTTGAAGTCTTCGTTCAGTCCGCCTTTGACAGACTGAATCTTCCCCATGACCACAATCATCAGAGTGCGGTGTTCCTCCACGATGGAAGCACTTTGCAGTGCTCCCTCCAAAGTGTTCGGTGACTCCGAACTAATGGTAGGCGCCGCAGGAGTAGTCGCTCCCTCCCCTGTTATAGGGGGTTGGACCCTTGATTCTGGAGCCATACCGGACTCCGGAGCAGTGTTCGCCAGGGCCCCGGATTGTTTGCACCCCCGACTTCGGTCTCCATGGGGATCGCTCCCCCCTGGTCGACCGCGGCTGAGGGATTGACCTCAGCCACTCTCTCATCTGCCCCACTCCCACCTGCTGGAACAACGGGAGTTGGTAGGGAGGACACTTCGGTATCCCCTACGGTGGGCGACGAGCCCCGCGGAGGCGTACCGCTCTTTGTCTCTCCGGGCGCCAGGGAGTTCCCCTAGGACAGTGAAGCCACGGGGATGTCGCGCGGAGGGCTATATAAAGGTAAAATACATATCAGATGCCAAAAGAAAGAAAATCTTCTGAACATAGGCAGTTCTGAATACTTACGATTCGGCCGGGGGCTTGATCCTGGGCTGAACCCGATAACTTTGTTCGGACGATGAGTCCGAACTAATAGGAAGAGTTAGCTTCTTCCTAGGCACGGCCGGGCCTGCATCAGCAGGGGCCGCTCTTTTCCTCCCCTTGGCTAGGACCGGGGAGTCTTCTTCTTCTCCATCCTCCTCTTCTTCGAGAGAGAAAGTTGACCGGGGAGCCTGTTTCCTCAGACCTTGTGTCCGTAGGGCCAGCGGGGCGGGGGTCTCTCTTGACCTCCTTGCCCTTCTTCTTCGCCTTCTTCTCCGGCGCCCTGTACGGCGCCGGAATCAACTTCGTCGTCACCTGAGGCATCTCTGGGTCTTCTGGTAGGGGAGCCGGACACTTGATCCGCTCCGCCTTTTTCGTCTAGACCTGGATTGAACGCAAAAACTCCAGCTCCTGTTATAATTAAAGCAGGGAAGGGATATATGTTCGGCAGAAATCTCAAATACCTCTGATGCAGTGAGCTCAAAGCTGAAGCCCTTGTCCTCAGTCTCCACTAGCCACCCCTTCTGGGCCTTGAAGAGGTGCTTCCAGATGTCTTCGTGCGTAGAGCCGAAGAGGCGCTTCAAGGGCCGGGGCCCCTCCAGATTGAATTCCCATGGATAGGAGCCCCGGTGTTGGCAAGGGAGGACGAGACAGGCAAGCATTACCTGGACCATGTTAGTGAGCTGGGTGCCCTTGGAGATCACATCGGAGATGCGTTTTTGGAGCGCTAGCACCTCCATCTGGGATCCCCAATTCGTACCCTTATCGGTCCAGGAGATTAGCCTCTCCAGGGGTCTAGATCTGAATGCAGGAGCGGCCGCCCACTTGGTGTCGCGGGGCTCTGTGATATAAAACCACCCCTGCTGCCAAATCTTGTTCGTCTCCACGAACGCCCCCTTTGGCTAGGTAGAATTGGGGAGCTTGCTTATCATAGCACCTCCGCACTCAGCATGCTGCCCGTCGACCAACTTCGGCTTCAGATTGAAGGTTTTGAGCCATATGCCGAAGTGTGGGTTGACTCAGAGGCATTCTTCACACACCACTATAAAAGCGGATATGTGAAGGATTGAATTCGGGGCTAGATCATGGAAATCTAGCCCGTAGAAGAATAGAAGGCCCCGTACAAAGGGGTGAAGGGGAAATCCCAACCCCTGAATGAAGTGCGAGAGGAATACAACCCTCTCACCCGCCTTAGGGACAGGGATCACTTGGTCCTTTTCGGGACCCGATGCGCCACATCATCGGCTAGATAACCCACTCCTCGGAGGCTCTTCACGGTCTTCTCTATGATCGAAGATGCCGCCCACTTGCCCTTGGAGCCAGAGCCAACCATTTCTAGATACGACGGCGGTGATAGAGGAGTTGAGGATTGAGGGCGCAAGAGATGTGGTCGCTGGGGGCTGAGGAGATTTGAGAGCTAGGGCTTGAGAAGTGCGTGGGGATAAAGGGTAAAATTTTGGGTCCTTTTATAAGCGGTGAATTCTACACGCCCCCCACACCAGCCGTAAACCTCGCCAGTCCCAACGAGGCCGTGCATAAGGCGCAATTAAGATGCTCACGTCACGTTGATAAGGATCCCGTAATAAGCGGGCACGATCTCTGTTGTGATAAGACGTGCCAATGAGGATATACCTTGAAACACGAAACAAGGGCCAAGAAAACGGTTTGATATGTGTTAAAGGCACAGACGTGATGCTTCACTGAAAGGTTGTTAGTAAAGACATAGTATCCGTTTTTTGATACATTGCCTTCAGGCTAAGGGTTGTACTAATCATGCAGAGCCACACACAGTACCTTTTGTAGGGAATATTTTTTCAATATGTTTGGGAGGAGAAACCAGCCTTGCAATGTCGAAGACAGTGCGTCAGCCGAACTCGTCGTCATCGAAGACTGGTTCAGGGGCTACTGAGGGAGTCCTGGATTAAGGGGTCCTCGGGTGGTGATGAGGACATCACTAACAAGGTTACACCCACAGTCCCAACTGACACATATACAAGACCAATTACTAGAGCTCGCGCATGCCAATTAAACTACCAGGTACTTTCGTTTCTTGGTAATGATTATTCTAATGTTCATGAGACTATGATGCTGCCTAAATTGGATACATTTGTCTTGCTTACAAATGAAGGGCCTAGCTTGGAAAGAAGGATGAACATTGGAACAAGATCAAGCATGGAGATGATGGCATGCGCAAGGGGAACAAGAACGGAGTTACAAGTGATGATTTCAGGACTTTGAAGCCACCATAATGAGTGCGTGAAGCCTTGGACGAAATATACAAGATGCCACTTCATAAATTTCGTCCAGAGGCTATTATAGGTGCCGCGTCACCTTATTATTGGGCCTGGCCCATGTAATTTCGAAATACTTGAGTATAGGCTGTTTTTAGAGTCCGTATGTGTGGGGGAAACAAGAGTTAAAGTTGGTTTCGGACCCCTCCTCCAAGGGCCACGAAATTCCCCCCTCTTCCCCCATATATACAGCCCTTCGGGCGTCGTTTAGACTTTGGGTTTTGTTTAGATTAAAGTTCGCCATAGCTGCAACTTCGCGTACTTCGTTTGTGTTCAACGAACAGACAAAGACGTCACAGAACCCCACTTGATCAATATAACTTTCTCTTGAATTCGCAATATCCAGATTGCAATCTCAGTTTCTTGCTTGTTCTTTGTTTGCCTGCAGGAAACAGACCTTCGTGGTCAGGTTGATCGTGCTCCGGCGTGGTCAATAACCTCTCGGAGTTGGTTTAGAGATTGCTAAGGCGCGACGTCCTCGCACGTTCGTAGTTGGATCGTCAAAGTCGACTTCCTCCAAAACGAAAGCCACCATCTCATCGAAAGATGGGACACCTTTCCCTCTATCAAGTGGTATCAGATTTCCAGGTTGCTCGGTGAGATTTTACAGTTTTTCGTAGATTAGATCGAGTCTGTTCTTCATATCTACAGTGCACGAAAAAACCAAAAAATATATATATTTAGGGTTAGTTCATCATATCCGAACCAGTCTGAGCCATTGCATAATCTTTTCCGTGTTTGCTTAGTTGAATTTGCGGTTGCATCGTCGTGTCGAGTTGCTGGTCTTAGCGTCTAGTTCTTTAGAGTTTCGAGTTCTATTCACAGTTTGTCATGTCGTCGCCGCACCATATTCATCGTTGCTGCCACATACCACCACCGCTGCCATAACCTACAACCGCTGCCATATCCTACCACCATATATCCACCATCAATCCGAGTTCTTTTCATATTAGGTTTGTTCTCGAGATCCATCTAGGTTTCAGATTCATGTTTCCTTGCGTGCGTAGGTCTCGGAAAAAAAAACTACCGCAAAATTTCGACAGGTGAAAATATTTTTTCCCTATCCTATTTTTGGGCTTTTCTGAGTCTTTTAAGACACGTGCCACCATACTATTTTTTTACCGCACTTTTTCGTCGTCGCTGCCCTGATTCCGAAAAAACAATTCGTCAAAAAAATTTCGTGCCAATCATCTTAGTTTAACTTGGGAAGTGTTTTGAGACACTCGCCATTATAGTGATTTTTGGCAAAAAAAAAGGAGGAGCGCAAAAAAAAAGAGACGGGGAAAAATTTCAGAGTGTGTTTTCCCCTTGTTTACGTGCAGCGCCATGATTTTGTTAATGTTCTAGGCTCGCGTCTCTAGTACGGTCTAGCCTAGGACCAGCACATTACCGTCGTTGAGCGTTTATTCAACTTTGCATCTCTGAATTGATTATTGCTGACCCTTTTTGCTACCATATTACAAGTCTTCCCAGCTCCACATACATCTACGTCGTGCGTTTGACTCTACCTGGTAATCGCTTTATCCAAGCTTTGAGAGTTTTGACTACCACGGTTGCCGATCACCACCTGCTGCTAGGTAAGAACTGGTAATAATTTGAGATTTGCTTGACGGATTTGTGACGCTCCACCACCACCATTTTCTAGTAGTGTGTAGGATCATATTTTCGTGTGTTTCTATTGCCTCTAACCATGCCAGGATCACAAGTCGACGAGACCGACTGGGAGAACATGACGAACAAGGAGTTGCATGGTAAATTTCAGCAAATGATGGGTCAACAGGTAGAAGATGTGATGACCAGTTTTGACAACGCACTAGCGAGGATGGATGGCATTGAGAAGTCAATTGACACCAAGTTGGATGCCAAATTTGCTGAAGTGCTTGCGCTTCTACCTCCACCTGCTGCACCATTCCAACAACAACAACAACCATCTTCACGTCGTGAAACCGCCCTCCGCAAAGCGAGCCGTGTCGCTCTTCAGCCTGGCCAACCTGTTGGTGCTGCTGTTAATTCTTCTGTGGCTCCTGCTGCTGAGGAGGAGGAGGACGATTACGCGGGGGATTACGAGGAAGAGGTTGATCAAGATCAGAACTACGTGCAATAACCAGCACCATAACAACCAGGTCGTCCACATGCATATAATCGCAATGGTAGGGCTGCACCATACCCTCAGGTACGCGATCATGACCATCTCCCTAAACTAAAATTGAATATTCCACCATTTGAGGGTAGATATGTTCCTGATATATATCTTACTTGGGAGTTAGAAACCGAACAACGTTTTACATGTTTAAAATATCCCGAGGAGAGACGTGTTGCTGCTGCTCTTTGTGCTTTCACTAGTTTTTCTTGTGTGTGGTGGTCTGAATATTGTAGATTACATCCGAATAATATTCCAACTACTTGGGCTTCTTTGAAAACTGCTATGCGTACTCGTTGGGTTCCACCACATTATCAACGCGAATTACTTCAGAAATTGCAGCGTTTAAGTCAAGGAAAATTTTTTGTAGAGGAATATTATCAGGAATTACAAACTGGCCTGATTAGATGTGGTATTGTCGAGGATAATGAGGCTATGCTTGCACATTTTATGGGTGGCTTAAATAGATAGATTCAGACAATTCTAGAATATAAGGAGTATAATAATATCACACGTTTATTCCATCTTGCTTCCAAAGCTGAACGTGAAGTGCAGGATCGACAGGCCTTGGCGCGAACTAATTTTTCTGCAGGTCGACCTTCATCATGGACACCGTGTGCATCATCTACTTCGACACGTCCGGCTGCACCACCGTCTACTTCATCCGTCACATCTAGCCGTGATAAAAGCAAACATGCACCACCACCATCAACCAGGAGTACACCTTCTGGTCCTGCGCAGAGCTCTTCTTCATCCATGGCATCCAATGGGCCAACACATGATGTTATATGTCGTCGTTGCACTGGTCGTGGTCACTATGCGAGCAAATGCCCATCACAACGTGTCATGATTGCTACTGAGGATGGTGGTTATGAGTTCGCTAGTGACTATGATGAGGAGATTTTGGCTCTTATTACACGTGAAGAACATGGTGGAGATGATTTTGAAAATGAGACACAATACATGGCTCCTGAAGACACTGACAGGTATGAATGTTTAGTTGCTCAACGTGTTTTGAGTGTGCAGGTCACACAAGCGGAGCAAAATCAGAGGCATAATTTGTTCCATACAAAGGGAGTTGTGAAGAAACGTTCTGTTCGCGTCATCATAGATGGAGGGAGCTGCAACAACTTGGCTAGCATGGAGATGGTGGAGAAGCTATCTCTCACCACAAGACCACATCCACATCCTTACTACATCCAATGGTTCAACAACAGCGGCAAGGTTAAGGTAACACGTACTGTTCGTGTGCATTTTAGTATCTCCACATATGCTGATTATGTTGATTGTGATGTGGTACCCATGCAAGAATGTTCCTTATTACTTGGTAGACCATGGCAATTTGATAAAAATTCTGTACACCTTCGTTATCGTCATCCTATTCCTAGGCTAGATGATATGCTTGATGAATTGAGTGGCTCTATAATATTCTCCAAAGTTGATTTGCGTAGTGGATACCATCAAATTCATATGAAATTGGGAGATGAATGGAAAACATCATTTAAAACTAAGTTTGGATTATATGAGTGGTTAGTCATGCCTTTTGGGTTAACTAATGCTCCTAGTACTTTCATGAGATTAATGAATGAAGTTTTACGTGCTTTCATTGGACGATTTGTGGTAGTTTACTTTGATGATATATTGATTTATAGCCGATCTTTGGAGGAACATTTGGAACATTTACGTGCTGTTTTTATTGCTCTACGTGATGCACGTTTGTTCGGTAACCTTGGAAAGTGCACCTTTTGCACCGACCGCGTATCTTTTCTTGGCTATGTTGTTACTCCACAGGGAATTTAGGTTGATAAAGCCAAGATTGAAGCTATTGAGAGTTGGCCACAGCCCAAAACGGTCACACACGTGAGGAGTTTCCTTGGCCTCGCTGGATTCTATAGGCGTTTTGTGAGAGATTTCAGTACCATTGCTGCACCTCTCCATGAGCTTACAAAGAAGGATGTGCCTTTTGTTTGGGGTACTGCATAGGAAGAAGCATTCACGGTATTGAAAGATAAGTTGACACATGCTCCTTTACTCTAACTTCCTAATTTTAATAAAACTTTTGAGCTTGAATGTGATGCTAGTGGAATTGGGTTAGGAGGTGTATTATTACAAGATGGTAAATCTGTTGCATATTTTTCCGAAAAATTTAGTGGGCCTAGTCTGAATTATTCTACTTATGATAAGGAATTATATGCTCTTGTTCGGACTTTGGAAATATGACAACATTATTTATGGCCCAAAGAATTTGTTATACATTCTGATCATGAATCTTTGAAGCACATTAAAAGTCAAGCAAAACTGAACCGTAGACATGCTAAATGGGTTGAATTCATAGAGATTTTCCATGATGTTATTAAACACAAGAAGGGAAAAGAAAATGTTATTGTTGATGCATTGTCTCATCGTTATACTATGCTTTCACAACTTGACTTTAATTTGGGTTGGAGACCATCAAAGATCAATATGTGCATGATGCTGAATTTAAAGATGTATTGCAGAATTGTAAAGAAGGGAGAACATGGAACAAGTTCATCGTTAATGATGGATTTGTGTTTCGTGCTAACAAGCTATGCATTCTAGCTAGCTCTGTTCCTCTTTTGTTGTTGCAGGAGGCGCATGGAGGAGGATTAATGGGACACTTTGGCGTGAACAAGACGGAGGACGTACTTGCTACACATTTCTTTTGGCCAAAGATGAGACGGGATGTTGAGCGTTTTGTTGCTCGCTGCACTACATGTTAAAACGCTAAGTGACGACTCAATCCTCATGGTTTATATATGCCTTTGCCTGTCCCTAGTGTTCCTTGGGAAGATATATCTATGGACTTTGTTTTGGGTTTACCTCAAACAAAGAAGGGGAGGGATAGCATATTTGTTGTCGTGGATAGGTTCTCAAAGATGGCACACTTTATACCATGTCATAAAAGCGATGATGCTGCTAATGTTGCTGATTTCTTCTTTCGTGAAATTATTCGCTTGCATGGTGTGCCAAATACTATTGTTTCAGATTGTGATACTAAATTTTTTAGCCACTTTTGGAGATGTTTATGGGCTAAGTTGGGGACTAAGCTGCTTTTTAATACTACTTGTCACCCCAAACTGATGGACAAACTGAAGTAGTCAATAGAACTTTGTCTACTATGCTTAGGGATGTTTTGAAGAATAACAAGAAAATGTGGGAAGAATGCTTGTCTCATATTGAATTTGCTTATAATCGTTCGTTGCATTCTACTACTAAGATGTGCCCTTTTGAAATTGTGTATGGTTTCCTACCTCGTGCACCTATTGATTTGTTGCCTCTTCCATCTTTGGAGAAGGTTAACTTTGATGCTAAACAACGTGCTGAATTGATCTTAAAACTGCATGAGTTAACTAAGGAAAATATTGAGCGCATCAATGCTAAATATAAACTTGTTGGAGATAAGGGTAGAAAACGTGTTGTCTTTGCGCCTGGAGATCTTGTTTGGTTACATTTGCGTAAGGATAGGTTTCCTAATTTGCGCAAGTCAAAGCTAATGCCACGTGCTGATGGTCCTTTCAAGGTGTTAGAGAAAATAAATGATAATGCATATAAACTTGAGTTGCCTGTAGATTTTGGGGTTAGTCCCACATTTAACATTGCAGATTTGAAGCCTTACTTGGGTGAGGAAGATGAGCTTCCGTCGAGCTCAACTTCAATTCAAGAAGGGGAGGATGATGAGGACATCACTAACAAGGTTACACCCACAGTCCCAACTGACACATATACAAGACCAATTACTAGAGCTGCGCACGCCAATTAAATTACCAGGTACTTTCGTTTCTTGGTAATGATTCTAATGTTCATGAGACTATGATGCTGCCTAAATCGGATACATTTGTCTTGCTTACAAATGAAGGGCCTAGCTTGGACAAGAAGGATGAACATTGGAGCAAGATCAAGCATGGAGATGATGGCATGCGCAAGGGGAACAAGAACGGAGTTACAAGTGATGATTTCAGGACTTTGAAGCCAACATAATGAGTGCGTGAAGGCTTGGACGAAATATACAAGATGCCACTTCATAAATTTCGTCCAGAGGCTATTATAGGTGCCGCGTCACCTTATTACTGGGCCAGGCCCATGTAATTTCGAAATACTTGAGTATATGCTGTTTTTAGAGTCCGTATGTGTGGGGAAACAAGAGTTAGGGTTGGTTTCGGACCCCTCCTCCAAAGGCCATGAAATTTCCCCCTCTTCCCCCATATATACAGCCCTTCGGGCGTCGTTTAGACTTTGGGTTTTGTTTAGATTAAAGTTCGCCATAGCTGCAACTTCGCGTACTTCATTTGTGTTCAACGACCAGACAAAGACATCACAGAACCCCACTTGATCAATAAAGCTTTCCTCTTGAATTCGCAATATCCAGATTGCAATCTTAGTTTCTTGCTTGTTCTTCGTTTGCCTGCAGGAAACAGACCTTCGTGGTCAGGTTGATCGTGTTCCGGCGTGGTCAATAACCTCTCGGAGTTGGTTTAGCGATTGCTAAGGTGCGACGTCCTCACACGTTCGTAGTCGGATCGTCAAAGTCGACTTCCTCCAAAACGAAAGCCACCATCTCATCGGAAGACGGGACACCTTTGCCTCTGTCAGGTGGCTAAATCGTTTAGTATGGGCCGGATTGGTGGGCCGTGAAGATTATCGATGAAGACTATCTCCTGTATCCGGACAGGACTCCCCGTGTGTAAAATAGCAAGTTTAGAGTCCGGGTGTAATACTTTCCTTCCTATGCAAGGTGATCATGTACAACCCTAGGTCCCTGTGGTGCATATGTAAAACGGAGTGTTTAGTCCGTAGGGACAAGGATAACAGAATCATAGGCTAGACTTGTAGGGTTTAGACATTACGATCTCGAGGTAGATCAACTCTTGTAATCATATTCATCAAGATCAATCAAGCAGGAAGTAGGGTATTACCTTGATCAAGAGGGCCTAAACCCGGGTAAACATCGTGTCCCCTGTCTCCTGTTACCATCGATCCTCAGACGCATAGTTCGGGACCCCCTACCCAAGATCTTCCGATTTTGACACCGGCAGAAAGCAAGTCACAACCTGAAGTGGAGTCCACGATCTGGTCGATGAGCGGTGAAATATATGCATAACCTCCATTTTCCATTAGCCTTGTGCACGACCATTGGGTTTGTTAACCCTGTTGGATGCAGCAGTCCTCTGACCAAACGAGCTGCCTCAAGTTTCTTAATCTCCTCGGCAACGAACTGTTGTCGTTCCAAAGCTTGCTTCCGGACCTTCTTCTTGACGGGCCGGGCATGTGGGCAAATAGCAAGGTGGCGAGCGTGCTTTCCTATTTGCCGTCAAGGGTGGCACTGATAGTAAAGGTACCGCCAATGCCATCCAGCTCTGCCAGGACCTTCTACACAACAGGAGCAACACCTTTGGATCTCTTGCTGTTGGAGCTCTTCGGCATGTCATCAACAGGCATAACGCTTTCCGGGTTCCACATCGGGGCTCTTACCAGCTCTCTTCTTTTTCTTGCTCTCCTTGGCCGGACCAGTGATCTCCATGGCTTCCGCCGCAACTGCATCCCTATAAATCTTATCCACGCAAATGATTGCATCCTTCTCGTCTGATGGAATTCCGGAATTCTGCTGCTGGCTCCACGACATTGACCTCACACGCCCACAATTTAAATTGGCAGTGAGAGGAATGCAGAGATGCACCTCCGTCAATGCACAGGGCGTTAGTGGCCTTTTGGAACTCCTTCTCACTAGTTTCCTCTTCATCCCCTCCATCACCCTCTTCATTGCAATCCTCCATCTCATGGCCCTTGGCGGGTTTCCCTTCGTTCCTAGGAACCTTACCGGGGCGATTTGCTTCACCGCCCCGGCCCTTTCCGCCAACGCCATTCTGACATTTTTCCTTATCTCGCTTCTCATATTCAGCCTCTGTTTCTTAACAAGCTGGTCAACCTGATGACACTCTTCCTAGCCTTCTCAGCAGTTGCAGCTTCTCGGAAATTGTTGCACGCGGCAACCTCCTTGTTGCAGGCTTCAGCCTTAGCCTTCTTGCCGGTACTTAGTGTGCTCGATCTCTCAACTGTCATCACTGCCTTATCCTTGTGCTTATTGTTGTGCTTCTTGTCCTTCTTATTATGACTGGTGGCGTTGTCATCAACCTCTGAGACAATGTCGACGCCATTCTCTTCTCCAGGGAGTTTCCTCCCCTCCTCCACCTGACTACACTTGTCCACAAAAGTGTAAACCTCCTTCACAGTCTTGGACAATCGAACGTTCATCTTGGAACGTATCCGATGATTGCACATGTTGGACTGGAATGCTATCACTGCAGCTGGGTGGATGTCTGGAATATTTCGGTGAACTCGGCTAAACCTCTGCATGTACTTCCGCAGAGTCCCTCCTTCCTTCTGCAGGAGCACTACAAATCGCTGGGCCGCCCTGGTTCTTGGTGGCCGCCTATGAAGGCGCCAACAAACTCATGGCACAGGTAAGCCCAGGTCGAAATGGAGTTCTCCAGCAGATGCATCAGCCAAGACCTCATGTTTGGCTTGAGTGCCAAAGGGAAGTAGTTGGCGAATACCTTCCCATCTCTTCCCCCGGAAGCTTGAACAACGATGGTGTAGATGCTCAAGAACTCTGCCGGGTTCAGTCTTCCATCATACTTCTCTGGAATCTCTGGCTTGAACATGTGAGCTGACGGCCAAGGGACTTGCCCCAGCTCACGGGTGAAGGCAGGGCACCCTGCCTCGAAAGGCAGATACCCGCCCCCGTCGAGCGCAGGCTCACCGACGTTGGGGCCATCGCCCCCGTCGGGCTAGCAGTGGTCGCCGCGGTGTTGCTTGATGGTGACGCGTGCGCGCTCCCTCTGCCTGCCCTCCAGGGCTCGCCATTGACCTTGATGCTCTCGAGGATCCGACGAGGCCATCGGAACATTGTCAGGCTCCTGGTTGCGTAGCTCACATGTTGGCTGCCGTGGCGGGGACTGCACCGTGGGGGTGGCCCCTTCAGTACGGCCAACAGCATGGGCTGTTGCCGTCGCCCAGGGATGCCGTGACGGGCCAGCTCGCCGTGATCCTCCCGCCTCGGCAAAACCAATCAAACTTTGGATGGTGGCTCGCCATTCATCCATCTGATCGGTCATCGGCGGGAATCTCAGCAGCAGTTGGGCCCGCGCCATAGCCTCCGAGGCGGTTCTTGGCATAGGTGATGATGATGTGGATCATAGTGTCGCCCGGCTCCTAATGGTGCTGGTGACGACCACGCTGTGCCCTCATCGCTATGAGCCAGTGTCAGGCCCAAGATGCGATTCTATCTCGATCACGTGACACTTACGTGATTGGGGCACAACCGCATTTCGGGCGCTTAGCAAGATGGATATCATTACATCGTACCATTACATACATACATGGGGATACAACAATACATACAAGTCACATGGATACAACAACATCAATACAAAGTATCCGACTACGGATACAAGCTTGAAAAGCACAAAGAAATCCATCTGCTATCCCAGGCTGCCGACCCGGAACCTAACCCAAGACTGAAGAAGAAGAAGAAGAAAGAACTCCAACACAACGATCAACGCTCTCACGTCAATACATCGGAAACCTGCACCTGCAACTGTTGTTGTAGTATCTGTGAGCCACGAGGACTCAGCAATCCCATAACCATGGGTAACAAGACTATCAAAGCTTAATAGGTAGGAAGAGGTAAAGTGGTGAGGTTGCAGCAGCGGCTAAGCAAAATATATGGTGGCTAACTTACGAGTACAAGAATAAGATGAGCATCTACGCAAACGGTCGCAAACTAGTAGTGATCGCTAAAGATCCTGAACTACTTACGAGTCAAACATAACCCCACCGTGTTCTCTTCTCAAAGTGAAAAGAGACAGTCACGGTTACTCACACAGTTGTGTGTTTTACTTCGGATCCTCTGTCAAGTTTTCTACAACCGGACATTAACAAATTCCAATCTACCACATAACCGCGGGCACGGCTTTCGAAAGATCATAACCCTGCAGGGGTGTCCCAACTTAGCCCATCACAAGCTCTCACGATTAGCTGAAGTGATAAATATAATATCATCACCCCTTATCTTAGGGAAATCTGATCAGGCTCGGCATCCCAGTGCACAAGGCATTTCGACAATGGTAAAACAAGTCCAGCAAGACCTCCCGGCGTGCCGACACCCTGATAGTAGCCACGCGTATCTCGTCTCAGACCACGTCCGGATGGGTGATGCTACAGGTAAAACCAAACCTCGAGTTTCCCCGTGGTAGCCCCGTAGGCTCCCCGTTTGGGACTAACACCATCAGCACTGGCCCCCCTGCTATGTAGAAGAAACCTCGGGTAGCGCTAACTCCCTATGCAATTTAATTAATTAATGAAGTTGTTATTATGAGCAAATTAAAACCAATGTTGGGCCTTGCTGGAGGAGTTTTATTCAAAGACGAACTGTCAAGGGGTCCCCATATAGCCAACCCTGTAAGGAACACAAAATCAAGGAACATAATGCCGGTTTATCGGCGCCTAAGGTGGCATGAGTGGAACAAAACACCGAGCAAAAGGCCAAGCCTTCCACCCATGCCCAGTATATAGGTGTGTTAATAATAATAATAGATATTGTGATATTCCAACAACAAGTTCCCTCCTGGAACGATCTTCATCTTCACCTGCAACTAACAACGCTATAAGAGGGGCTGAGCAAGCGAGTAACATAGCCAAACAATGGTTTTTGCTAGGAAGGTGTCAAAGGTTAGAGGTTTCATGGCAACAAGGAGAGGGGCTGACAATAAGGTGGGTGGCGCGACATATAACGATAGCATCGAGACAACTAAGCAAATGCAATGATAGTAAAGGTATCCAAGGGTATGGTCATCTTGCCTGAGATCCCGCAAGGAAGAAGAACGGATCCATGAAGAAGACGAAGAAGAAGCCTTGAAGAAGAACCACGGGAAGACGAACGAATCCTCACGAACGCAACGAAACAAGCACTAACAAGAAGAAGCAAGCAATACGGTAAACAAACCACTCCAAACAAGGTAGGAAGCACAACATGGCAACGATGCAAGATGCACCCAAACATCAACCAAACTCACTCCAAACATGTTAACAAGATGATATTATGATTCCACATGCAAAATCACACAAGTTTCATATAAGGAACACTCCAAACGGAGCAACGGGCTAAAATATACACATGAAACAAGATATAACAACAAGCTGAAATTAACAGCCACATAGCAACTTTGGAGCAAGATATATATATATATGCTACAACACTCAAACATGGTGAAAAGAAGCATGGACATGAAGTAGACATATCCTACAACAAACAACTCCATTGGAGCATCTCCATAGGAGGCATGGATCAATAGCAACAAGCTACAACATTTTGATCATGACACTAAAAACCTGACAGCAATATTTTATAGCAACTTGGGAGCAAGAATTAAATAAGCTACAACAAGTCAAATGAGCAAGTAAGGGCATGGATGGATAGACAACAACATATACAACAAGGAATGATCAATGCCCACCCCAAAACTATCATGGATTTGCCTAGAACCACAAGCAAACATAGCATCAGGATATTACAGATTCCAGACTTCGTGCAATTTCACTAAGTGTTAAAACAGCAATAACAACATGGCATGTTTGTGAGCATGTTTAAGTCAACACAAGGCATATCATGGAAAGTTAAATGCACCACATCAAAGACCACATCATGGAGATTCTAAAACATTTAGGCATGTGACATGGGGACAAACACATCAATAGCAACGAGCTCCTCAACTAGGCATCTTGTAACAAGTTACAAAACATAACAACCACATGCACTTTTGTAACAGAGATAAACATGGCAATATGAAGTCAAACAAGCATGCTATAGCAACCAACATGTAGAGCATCTCATGATGAACATTTTGACATATCATTTGCATCATTTGGATAAACATGCACCAAGTTATCATATCTCAAACATAGCAACAAAATAACAAGTAGCAGTAGTTTATAACAAGTAGCACCCTTTCAACAGAGATTAAAGCATCTAGATGAATTCAAATGAGCATGGCACAACGGAACAAAGTGTAGAGCATGTCACCACGATCATTTTGACATATCATCCACTCAATTTGGATCACCACACAAAAAGTTATCACTATGCAAAGTAGCAACATAATATGCATTTATAGGGACTTAGCAGTTTTCACAGGGAGGAAAAAAAAACAGAGAGCGCGCAATAGCTAATCTACGCACGGGCATTGCATAGTGAGACCCGGGGCTGGGCTCACCTTAGCGGGCCTGGCCCAAGATGGCAGAGGATGAGGCAGGCCGGCCTGTGCGTGTGGGCCTACGAAGCAGGCCGGCGGGACAGAGAGGGGCCGGGCCAGCTGCGGAGGGAGCTGGGCCTCGCCCACGTCGGCGAGCGAGGCAGGACCGAGCGGGGATCGTCCTCCTCCTCCCGAACAGGGACCAGCGAGGGCGGTGGGGTTCTCACCGGCGACGGGGGGTGGAGTTTCTCCGGCGACGACGACGCGGAGTCCGGGAATGGACGGATCCGGCCGATCCCGTCCGGATCCCCGGCTTGGATCGCGGCGGGGGTGCAGGGTGGCGGGGCTCGGACGGCGGCGGTGCTAGTCGTAGCGTGAAGGCGAGGATCCCTGGTGGCCGGCGGCAAAGGGCGCTGCAGGCGCACGGCTCAGGGCGTCCGGTGGGAGGGGTCCAAGGTGAGACGGGGCTTGCCGGCGGCGTAGCCGCGAAGCAGGCGCGGACGAGACGGAGAGACGCGGTGAAGATCGAGCGAAGGGGACGTGGGGGTGCGGCCGCTCGGGCTCGCGCAGTTCGCGGCGCAGCCAGATGGGCCTGGCGGGCTGCGCGCGGGCTCGGGCGGGCCGCGGCGGCTAGGAGGAGTAGGGAGCCGCGTGGCTTGCCTGGATTGGCCGCGGGAGGCTATGCGGGTGAGGTGGCAGGCGTGGGTTGGCCGGGACGCGGTGGCAGCGGCGCCAAGTGGCGGAGGGAGGCTGGCTGTGCGCGGAAATTGAGGAAGGAGCTCAGATTTTGAGGTGGAGGAGGCTGGAGGATGAGGAAGGCTAGGGATGCCCAAATTTGGAAGGAAGGGGCCTATATATAGGCAAAGCCTAGGGTTTGGGGGGGTTTGGAGGGGTTTTTGGACCCTTCGATCGCGATCCGACGGATCCGATCGCGAGGGGAGTTAGGATGGGCCTAGAGGGAATTAGTGGGCTATGTAGAAGAGGTTTGGGCTATGAGGAGAGAAGGGAAAAGAGGCCCGCGGGGTTTTCGGAGACCGAAAACGTTCGACGTTTAGACCGGCTACTAGTGCCGCTATATATATCCGTTGGGCTATCAAACGGACTCCGAATGCGATGAAATTTGGCAGGCGTGCAAGTGTGTCTGGGCTCATAACGGACAATGGAAAGGATGAGGGAACTCGGGCGGATGCAAGTTTTGAAAACATGCTGATGCAAGCACACATGAGGACAAGGCAAGGATGCACACGCAAGCAGATGACATGGCACTGGCAACGAATAACTGGCTGACACCTGGCGCACCGGTCTCGGGGTGTCACAGCCAGCCACTTGGATGGCATGGTGATGAGGCCATCGATACCATTGTTACACCCACAACCCCTACTGCTATACATACTGGACTAATTACTAGAGTTAAATTACCAGGTACTTTCGTTTCTTGGTAATGATTCTAAGGTTCATGAGAATATGATGCTGCCTAAATTGGATACATTTGTCTTGCTTACAATTGAAGGGCCCAGCTTGGACAAGAAGGATGAACATTGGAGCAACATCAAGCATGTAGATGATGGCATCCGCAAGGGAAACAAGAGCGAAGTTACAAGTGACGATTTCAGGACTTTGAAGCCACCACAATGAGTGCATGAAGCCTTGGACGAAATATACAAGATGCCACTTCATAAATTTCGTCCATATGCTATTATAGGTACTGGGTCACCTTATTATTGGGGCAGGCCCATGTAATTTTGAAATACATGAGTATAGGCCGTTTTTAGAGTCCGTATGTGTGGGAGACAAGAGTTAGGTTTAGTTTTGGGCCCCTCATCCAAGGGCCATGAAATTCTCCCTCTTCCTCCATATATACATCCCTTGGGGCATCGTTTACACTTCGGGTTTTGTATAGATTAAAGTCCGCCATAGCTGCATCTTTGCGTACTTCGTTTGTGTTTACCAACCAGACAAAGGCATCACAGAACCCCACCTCGATCAATAAAGCTTTCATCTTATATTCGCAATATCTAGATTGCAATCTCAGTTTCTTGCTTCTTCTTCATTTGCTTGCAGGAAATAGACCCTCGTGGTCAGGTTGATCGTGCACCGACGTGGTCAATAACCTCTCGGAGTTGGTTTAGCGATTGCTAAGGCGCGACATCATTGCACGTTCGTAGTCAGATCGTCAAAGTCTACTCCTCCGAAAACCATAATCACGATCTCATCGAAAGACGGGACACCTTTCCCTCTATCACATGGGGACGAGGTGGAGGCGCTTGAGGGCCAACGGCTCCGTTGGGCACAGTGGTTAGGTTAGCTCGCCCCGGGGTTGGCACATGCTCTGCGGTCGCGCCCGCAATGGGAGCGGCCCGGGAGTTGCGATTCGGCCCAAAACGAGCAATACCGCCAAGGCTGTGCTCTTCGGCTAGGCAAGGAGGTACAGAAGGAATAATTTATCTGCTCATACCTCGCGGGACATCACCATTGGGATGCCGCTGACGCCATCCTTCTCCGATGTCCTCCACTCTTGCTTCGGCCGTGGGGGGTGTGGTAACAACGCCGCGTGCGCCGGCCACGTCCCCCACGATGTCCGCATTCCCACGCGTCCCCGCATTCCCCGCGGCGTCGGTGGCCGTGGTCAACGATGCCCTTGAAGTGGATGTGTGAGCTACAACAACAGACTTCTTCTTGGGCGCCATGGTCGATGGAGCTGAAGATGGTGAAGCTGGTGATGAAGATGACGCGTTGCTCACGCTCTTGGGTTCGTGCAAGTGATCGCCCTACCTGGCACGCCAAAGATGTCGCGGGAAAACAACGGTCACCTATGGTACATGAGTCCCTTTTGGTTCGACGAGGGGGATGGGCACGTTGCACAGAGAGCGGAGGAGCGTAGCGCAGCACGACAAACATCACACGGGCAGTTTTTACCTAGGTTTGGGCCGTCGCGAGGCATAAACCCTACTCTTGCTTTGGTGGATTGATGGTGGAATGGTGGAAAAAGAGCACGGTGCTCTTGCCCGGCAGAGTTTCCCTGGGGAAAGAGTTGCTACGCACGTATGAGTGTGTGGGTTCGAAATGGCCGAATCCTTTCTACGGTCGCCATGGGCCTACTTTTATAGGTTAAGGGGTCACCACAATGGCAAATCAGTCTTTCTATGCTGATTAGATAGCAAACAGTGCTATCATACCTAACTCTGCAGGCTGACAGAGCGCATTAAATGCGCCGCTCAGTCTCACATCCCGGTTCGCCCGACAGGCCCTAACAGACTGTTTTGCTAGCTTCGCGCCTGCTTGCTTGACACGTCTCAGGATGGGTGTCATTTGGAGGTTCTTTCTGTAGGAAGTGGCTGTCGTGTGGCAGGAGGCTGCCACTGAGCCACTTAGAAGCTTGTCACCGCACTGATTGATGATGGGCGTCGTTGTGAGGTGGTGGTTTTCCTCCGCAAGCCCCGGCAGGCCTACCGGGGCGATCTCAAAGCTTGCTACCGAGGCGATCCTAGAAAACAGGTTATACCAACGACAGCACAACAAAACCACACACCAATGATCCTCGAAACTGGAGATATACTGCAACTGAACAATGTCTGTTATGTTAGCATACATTTCAGTTGTCTCTTTGCCATACGTATCCGTGCTCATGATGGCACTGTTTTGTGTCTTCCTGCCTTCGTGTCGTGCAAGGGTGTTGTAGCGCACATCTCTAACAACGCAAGATTCATAATGTCTTACCCGAGTATCAGGACCCATTGCTAGTGAGTAAAGGGCATCATCAACTGCCTGCCCATCCTCCCGCATCTTCTTAACATATGGTTAGAAAATAGACAACCTGATCATCTTATGTACTCAATATATTAAAAAACTGACAGTGCAATTCAAAAGCTTACATGGCTCTTGAACCATTTCGAAAATCCAGCCATAACCAGTTTGTCAATGTTTCTTAGATTTTGCGGTAGTAACTCCTTTTTGTAGATGTTGCACAACATAGTGATCACGTCAAACATCTAAATATATAAGAATGTGCTGCAAGTTTAGTAGATTACGATGTATAAGCTGCAGTACTTAGCACTTACTTGATATAAGGTAGTATCTCAGGACAGTTATTCAACACATACCAAACCATTTTGTCCAAATCTTTAGGTTTGTCCTCTTGTCGACTCTTCCCTGTAACGCGAACAGAATAATCGAAAACATTGAGCCCGGGATTGTCTTCATCCACCTCTTTGCTATGCTGATCAGCTGTTTCAATGTATTTTGAGCAGAATGTCAACGCTTCTGTAGCAATGTAGGCCTCTGCAATGGAACCCTCGGGTCTAGCTCTGTTCCTAACATAGCCCTTGAAAGTGCCTAGCCGCCTTTCAATAGGGTACATCCAGCCATACTTTACTGGACCTCTAAGTAGTGCCTCATCAGGTAGATGAAGACCCAAATGCACCATCACATCAAAGAAGGCTGGAGGATATATCTTCTCAAGGTCGCATAGGATAGTTGGTATCTTGTCTCTAAGACGCTCCAAAGCATCTATCCTAATATTTCTACTGCAGAGTTCCCTGAAGAATTGTCCCAACTTTTCAACTGCTCTGTATAAGTCAGGGCGGCCCAATCCTCTAAGGATAACAGGTAAAACCCTTTGAAGTAGGACGTGGCAGTCATGAGTTTTCAACCCTTGTACCTTGTTTCCATCTGCACTGACTCTCCTTTCAGGGTTGGAAGCAAATCCATGTGGGAATCTCACACGTGACAGGACCTCGCAAAATTCTTTTCTTTTTACCTTGTCCAAGACGTACACAGCTGGTGCCATATCCCGTGGTTTACCTTCATCTTACACCTGCAAATCCTCTCTGATACCCAGGTGTGTCAAATAAATCCTAGATTTTAAGGTATCTTTCGTCTTGCCTTCAATATTAAGAAGTGTGCCAATAATGTTGTCACATATATTTTTCTCGATGTGCATCACATCAAGATTATGCTGCAGATCCAAATCTTTCCAATACTCCAAGTCCCACAAAGTGGACCTACAGGTAAACAATAATCTCTCTTCTACCCTGCCACGCTTCCTTTTCCCACTACCATTATCAGGATGGTTTCCTGGTGTAATATGCCTGACCTTCTCTAATTCCACTTGCAACTCATCGGCGCTGAGCCTCTTTGGCGCATCACGGTTTTCATGCTTTGCATTGAACACATGTCTTCGGTATTTTCTAGGATGTGGCTTGTCCTTGGCAAGGAAACGGCGGTGTCCAATGTAACAGATCTTGCTAAGTATTGCGTATGACAGCGGATTCCTGTCACAGCGAACACATGGATTGTAACCATGTGTAGTTCACCCTAACATAGTGCCAAAGCCGGATAATCATGGATGCACCAAATTATAACAACACGTAGAAAGAAATCAGCTGGTGGGCTGCTATATAGGTCTCGAGTGAGAACACCCCTCCAAAGCTGTTGAAGTTCCTCCACAAGAGGCTCCATGAACAAATCAAAATCCTTTCCAGGACTTTTTGGACCTGGGATGAGCAAGGCCATCATGTAGTTTGATTCTTTGGTGCAGACATTTGGAGGCATGTTGTAAGGGATAACAAGCACCGGCCACATGCTATGTGTGGCGCTCTAGTGGCCAAATGGGTTAAATCCATCTGAAGCTATGCCAAGTCTAGTGTTTCTCGGGTCAGCATCAAACTTTTCGTGCTTCTGATTGAAGCTTTTCCACTCACTACCATGTGATGGATGGCTCATTACATTCTGATCTCTGTACTCCTAGTTCCTAGAATGCCACAGTACATCCTCTCTTGTTTCAGCATCATGAAACAACCTCTGCAATCTTGGTGTAATTGGGAAATGTCTTTGAACATTATGAGGAATCCTCTTCATAGCATCGCTATCTTTCCATCTTGATGATTTGCATTTCGGGCATTCACTTAAGTTGGCATAATCCTTCCGGAACAGAACACAATTATTCTTACAAACATGGATCATATCATATCCAATTCCAACTGCACGAAGGAAATTCTTCATTTTACTGTAGGTGTGTGGCAGCTCAGATGCATCTGGGAAAGCTTTGCGGAAAGCAGCCAACATTGCATCGAATGATTTGTTGGTCATCCGCTCAGATGTCTTCACCTGAAGAAAGGTGACCATAGCTGAGAATACTGACAGCTTATTTCCTGGGTTGACAACCACGTTGCATTGTTCCAACATGCGGGCCCACCATTTTTCTTCTGCAGGTGAAAGTTCACGGAATGCACGAGCATTTCGTAGCATTGTTTCAATGTTGGTCAAACTCACTGACTCCGCCACCACCTCCTCCTCCTCCTCTTCCACCTGAGCATCAGGCAGATCAAGATGGTGATCTGCTGCTTCCACGTAGTCAATAACATTGACGTTCACAACTTCACCATGATGAACCCACCTAGTATATGTGACCGACATCCCATACAAGTGTAGATGATTTTGCATAGTTGACTGGGGTCTTGTAACTGAATTCATACAGCTGCTACACGGGCAGAGCACATCTGATTTCGGACGACCGTACTCAGCTCTGATAAAGTTCATGAAGTTTTCAACCCCCTCGACGTATGCAGCGGAGAATCTTCGAGCAGAAGTTATCCAAGTCCTATCCATATGTTAGACATACAAATTAGTTCTTCTACTAGATATTACAAGAAAAACATATATGTTTTTTTATGAAGTCCATAAGAAAATACCTAGGTCGATCTCTAAAGCTATGGCAAGATATTTGGACGAGGAGATCTAAGTAACGAAATATATGTAAAGCTAATTCAGCAAATAGATTTGCGTGCTAAATTATGGCAGGCTGTTTCAATAGTCAATGAGGCCGAGCATGATGGATTATGTATTTCCAACAGAGCACACAACCATCGAACTATCGAAGGCCATCGCAGCAACAAAGATCGAGTATAAAACGGTGTAGAGCTATTTCACCTAACAGATTGACTACTAGACCATGGCAATCTACGTCACAATAAATATATGGCATGATATTTTAGCAACTAATCGGCCTTGGCATGCCATCTCAGCTAAGCAGATTGAGTGCAGAACAGGGCAAGGAAGCTTCTTAAGCAGAGCATATTGACTGTAAACTACTTCGGCAAACAGTGAGATTAACAGCGTCTATCAGCTAACATTTAGCGCTACGCCGATATGCACGGGGCCTCAGTCTAGAATGCGCGTACCGTAGGAGAAGCTGACTGCCGTGTGTTTCCACACGAACGTCGCCAGCGGTGGCGGCGCTGACCGCCGTGCGCCTCCACAAGAACGTCGCCAGCGGTGGCGGCGCGGCTAGAGGACGGCAGTCTATGAGAGCATACTGTGGGAGCGAGAGGATCACCGTGCGTCCCCTCGACGAACCGCGGCGCTGGCGTATCGGCGTGGCGGGGAGGGCGGCTTTGGCGGAGTGAATGGAGT
>LR738710.1:364217895-364278421 GCA_902687465.1 Secale cereale
GGGGAGGATTTTCGTGCGGTGGCGGGGGGAGTTTGGTGCATGGTCGGTTTCTCCAAGTGCAGTCCCACGTGTCAGTGAAGAGGCAAGTCGAAGCGCGTTCCGTTTGCGTGAGCCGTGTGCAGGACCGAACGTGTGTGGGGTGCAATGCGACCGCGACAGGGGTGCTGTGAGTGTACCGCCTTTTTATCCTTATAAACTAGGTGCTTCGCCCCCTAAAAAAAACTTGTTGCTTCGCGCGATCCATGGATACTACTACTAGTAATCCGGTAATCCCGACTAAAACGACGCGGCCGGGTCTTTTCCCGCGCGATGTCTTTTCCCGCACGATATGCTGGGAGGTTGGCTTAGTTGGGTTTTTCAGGACGTGTAATGCTACACCTACGTACTCCCAGTTACGTAATTAACATAATGTGAAATGTGTGAGCTGTTGATTGTAGATTGGGAGGAGGGAGGGGCCCACCATGCCACCACCATGAAAATCAGGGGAGGAGAGAGAGGCAATTTACGTTAACCCTTTCGTAGGTTCCCGTAGATGTGAAATGCGTGAATGTGCATTTGCAGATAAGGCCTTCCCTCGTTCATCCTTTTCTCCCACAAGATCTTGATCTCCTGTGCAACGCACAAGAATCTTGCTAGTACTCCTACAATATACTATATTATTGTGAAAGTTCGTATACACCGGTCGAGATTAATGCAAACACGACAGGTTTTCATAACATTTCAGACTTTTATGGGACAGAAAAATAAAAGAAACCTGACCCTAAACCTATTCTACGGCGGTGACCTACGTCCTCCATCTGCGATCTCCATGCACGGGGGCGGGGTTCAAGACCCGTGAAGTGAAGGTGCAGTCTTGGGCGAGGAAAAGTAGAACACGGGAGACAGACCGGTCAGTTGGCACACCATGCCCTACCGCCTCCCATGCCCTACTCATCCTCGGAGGAGTCCCCGACCTCGGCGGTGCCGGACATTGGACGGCGGCAAGTAGGACGTGTGGCTGACAGTGCTCCCGTCGTCGGCCACCAGTGTGGCCACCGCTTGTGCGGCGACTTGAGCGAGGGCGGCGACCTCGAGCTCCATCCCCGAAGACAAGCTCTCCCGTAGAGAGTTCGCGCTTGCGGTCGTGGTGAATGTGGTGCCAGGTAGGAGGACATTGCACTATGGTGTGGAGGTTAGCTGGGCTTTGCCGCTTTAAGTAGTGCATTCCAGTGAGGCGAAGCGTCCTGGTGCGTCATTAAGTCGCCGGAGTTGGTTCCTCAGGCACCGAGCCTCTTAACGACGGCATACGGACGGACGACATGAATGCGGGCAGCTGGCGTCGGCTGGGAACACACCACACAACGACGTGAGGGACGAGGGTTTTTGGTGTGCCAGGGTAGTCGGCTGCGGTCGTGGCAACATTGGAGATGCCCTTTGCTCACATGCGATCGACACATGTCATTGAAAAAGCAAGACGACCCGGCATGCTCAGGTCCTGAGGATGCAGTTGGCCGCGCTACACCACTCCGCGGACGCGTCCCAGCGCCCCGTGCATCCTCGACGAGCCGGGTGTTGGCGTGTGTTTGGATTGTGGCCAAAGTGCACCTTACCAAAATTTCGGTCATGACCCAAAGATTGGTCTTTGTTTGGATGGTTGCCATTTTTTTGGCATGCCAATGAACTCTAGCCAACTCGAGTTCATTTTTCTTGCCGATGTCGGCAAATCATGGGCAGCCAAAACCTCAACCAAAATTTTGGCTACCCAATGCTTTGATGGGGCAACCTTGGGCACAAACCAAACATACAGTTGGTCGTGCCACAACACTAATGCCACCCTCGGCACACTGAAACCGACCGTGTCTAGCGACGATGAGCGTGTCGCTCACCACGGTTGTTGTGTCCAGAGGCGGTGCTGGAGCTGCGCCACGTTGTTGGCCCCCACGACCCACATGAACGGTTGCCGGTGGCGAAGAGGTCGTGGGCCAGCTCCTCCATTAGACTAGTTCGCGCTATGTCGTCCCGACAGGTGTGCCCCACATGTCGGTTTCCGTGTTTTCCCCGCCATATTCGAGCGTCAGTGCTCCACGTTGTGCATTAGGCCTTTCACTATGTAGGCCAAGCGAGACAACTTATTGTTTATTTCAGCCATTCAAGTATAATCATGTGGCGTTTGCTTATTTCTCATTCCTCTCCATCGATCATGTCGCCCTCCGGTCGAGTCCATCCTCCCGCATGCCTCATTTGAACATTTCGCCGAGTATCATTCGCATGTGGGCCTAGACCATGCTTGTATTTCCAATGTTTATTTGTAATTTGTCCGGCATGCATACAAACAAACGGTTCATTTGAAGTTTCACTTTGCCTCCACTACGTGTCGCTTCGCGTCTTAGTTTTGACATCCCATTCGGTTCATGTTGACGAGATCGATAGATGACATGGCAGTTCCTTATAGCCATCGACTGGCTATATTATTAACCATGCTCTAATGCGTTTTTCGAAACCGCATTTGACTATTGACAAGATTAATAGTACATGAGATGTATAATGTGAAAATTATATCATTGGAAGCTCCTTTCACATATGTATCCCTACCTTACCCTCCCTTTCGGTCAGTTACTGGCGGACCCCATGCTTGGTAGGCCCCGCATGTCAGTTACTCAATGGGTTCGGCCACGTCAGGGGATCCTCATCCGTAGTATACTCCCTCTATTTTTATTTACTCCGCATAAAATGACGCGGGCGGGGGAGGGGGAGGGACGTCGGTTTGCTCTCAACTGCGGTCCCACAAGCGAGCGAAAACGCAAGACAAAGTGCATTCCATTCAGTGAGCGACGTGGAAGGTCCATCATGCCGGCTGCAACGCGAACGCGACAAGAGCGATGTACAGTCAAAACCGATTGACCGGTTATCACCGGAACCACTATTCACACCAGAACCTTCGCTGCTCGGCCTACTCCAGCCTCTTCCCCCACATTTCGATCCCCCAGCCCGCATCAAGTGTCCCCTAGTTTGCCGGAAAGCCATGGTGCGCCGCAAGATCATGTACTACAAGATGCTGACGCCGGAGCGCCGCGCAGAAATCGCGGCGGCGGTCAGCGCCAGAGACCTCCGTTCCCAAGCTCGCTTTGCGGCTGGCCAATCCCCGAATTCTCTGGAGCCAAGCTACAAGGAGGAGGAAGCCGATCCAATGTTCATGGCGGAGGTCGCGGCGTAGATGTCCCCCGATGGGTATGAGACGATGGACGTCGACTTCGTGTTGGTGTCCGAGTCCCCCATGGTGCAGGCGGACCAGCGGTTCAACCTGGCGATACTAAAGGAGGACCGGGATGCAGAGGCTCAAGTCGACGCGGAGCGCGCGCATGCCGCTGCCATCGAGGCTCTCCTGCAGGCAGAACCGGTTGTCGTGGATGTGAACCGGGTGGCGGAGGCTCAACTTGAGGCGGAGCGCGCGGATGCCGCTGTCATCGAGGCCCTCCTATAGGCGGAACCGGACGTCCTGGACTTGAATCGGGCGGCAGAGGCTCAACTCGACGCGGAGCGCACGGATGCCGCTCTCATCGAGGCCCTCCTGCAGGCGGAACCGGATGTCCTGGACTTGAACCGGGCGGTGGAGGCTCGACTCGACGCGGAGCGCGCGGATGCCGCTGCCATCGAGGCCCTCCTGCAGGCGAAACCGGACATCCTCGACTTGAACCGGGCGGTGCTCTCGTCCGTGCAGAGCACCCACACGCTCCGCGTGAACGAGTAGCTGGAGGCCAAGGACAACCATGGTGCAGAGACACACGTCGTGATGCGGAGCATCCAAAGGTCATCACCATGGACCCTTCATCGCCTCACCAAGTGCCCAAAGGCCCAATGACTTGAGCCCGTGCAAGAGCTCTCGAGACCGAGGTGACTTCGCTCCTCTCTAGACATCTTTTCAATTCACATGAGACATGGCTTCTACACTCATCAGAAACTCTGTGCATACTCAGGTACTTGGGAGAAGGCCACGGGACAGCTCTGCACAGCGGTCAAGACGGCGAGATCGACAAGTGCTTGGAACAAGAAGAAGGAAGGCTGAAGATGATACAAGCACCGGACGTCCGGCCCACACCGGACGACCGGCGTCCACCGGACGACCGACGACTCCCAGACGACCGGACGACCGGAAGCCACCGGACGTCCGTGACACCGACCATAGAACGTAATTAGCGGACATCCGAGGATTACCGGACGTCCGGTCCCTCCGGAACCACCGGACGTTCGGTGACCAGCGGACGTCCGCTCCGACAGCGTCATCCCCGTGTAATATATACTCGTTGACTTCCATCTTTTAGAGGTAGCTTTTGCATAGCTCATCATAGACCTTTGTGGTTCCTCTCCTACGAGACCGCAGCCTCTTCGGAGAAGATCCACCTCGGATTCAAGGCCTCCACATCGGAGAAGATCCCAAGGGATACCCAAGACCTCCTCTGGGAGAAGACTATCTTTGTACCACCGTCATTGACTATGGATCGTGTATCTTGATATGTATCGTGGATCTAGCACCTGTGTGACCATATTTGTGTTGATTTGAGTGTTTCCCCTCGTGTTTTCCTCCATATCCTCCTTGTGTTCTCCGTGTTCGTCGTGGGATAACCTCCTTTCGTGAAAGATCTGCTGACTAGGGTTCCACCCTACATCATATTATGGTATCATGAGCATAGGTTGATCACGAATTTCGAGCCCCACACCCTGTTTTCTACCTTGTTTTTGTTGTGTTCCTCCCAATTTCGAAGATTCCCCACAAAAATAGCCCCAAATTTTTTTTGTGATCTGTTGATTTGGCAAGATTTTGTTGATTTTGTTCCATGGATTTGCTGTGCCACGAGTGGATCTAGCTTTTCCCCACCTTTTCACCGTTTTTCGTCCACAACTTCGGCCAAGTTTGACCAATTTGGCCACGGATCCGCGTAACCTAGCCCAGACCTACCGGACGTCCGACACCTCTCGAGACACCGGACGTCCGCTAAACACCGGACGACCGGCACCCCACCTACAGAAACTATTACCGGATTTCTGGGACTGACCGGACGTCCGAGCCCTTCCGACCGACCGGAAGACCGGCAACCTACCGGACGTCCGACGTACCCTGACGAAGCTGAATTAGTTCAGTTTTGTTCCACCTTTCCGCTACCACCTACCTTTCATTCCACCACCATTTCCGCAAACACCATCGCTTAACCGCTACGATTTGGAACATCTTGTCTCCCTTTGCCTTGGATACATGAGTTGTGGTTTCACCGTTTCCTTGGATGTTTAGGCTAACTTGGAACGGCAAGACTTCGACAACACCACCGCTCAACTTCGGCAAGGACGGTAACATCGACGACACTTTGTTCATTCTACCTTGCAATTGCATTGTCAACCTATGGACCATCTTTGCGTAGCTTTCCCATTGAAACTAGCCATTTGAGTATTGCCGGGCCACGACACTTGTGCACATTAGTGATAGTCATAGATATTGCATACCATATCATCATATCTCCGTGTGCCACAAGAGTGATATGCATACACAATAGCTACCTTGATCCGAGAAGCATGCATAAGTATCCAAAGAAAGAGCTCACAAGCTTTTAAGCAAGAGAGCCAACCAAAGCTTATAAGCAAAAAAAGAACATCATCATACGCCTTGCATCAAAAGAGATCATATGACATAGCAATACATCATCTTGTGCTCAAGCATCGGCACATCATACACTCATAGCATACTTATGATAGACAGTCGTTACGTTTTGCCTCTTATAGGTCGTGCACAAGTGCGTATCCGCCTATTAAGCAATCAGTTAGCGTCTCTCTAGTGTTGTGCAACACGAGCATTTTCCGTGGTTTCCACATTTTCGCTCACCCTTGGTTGCACGACCACATTTATCTATCCGTGCGTGTGTTCCGTGTGCTACTTTGCTAGTGATCTACTTGTTGCATGAGCAAATTATGAACCATTTTCAACATCTTTGAGTCACTTTGACGATTGCATTGAATTTGTGCCACCATCCTAACGAAGCTCCTCTCGTAACTTTACTTGTGTAGGTGTGAGAATCTACACGAAGTGGTACCAATAGTGCTATTTCCGGGTTACATTATTGAGTGATCATTGATCCATTTTCAACTTCGGTTAAGGTACATTTGGTATTGTCTTCTCCTCTCTCCCACTCACATACTTGCTTGTCATGATGGATAGGCCAAGTACATCTTCGAACCCGCCTTTCGACGATCCTCAAGAAGTGAACAACTACGTCACCAAACTACATCTCTTCGGTGTACAACGAGCTCTCCATCAAGAAAGTGAAGCTATGCGCGAGTACATTGGTCAAGTCGCCGAGGACGCGCGCCAATTTGAAGCAAGAACAAAAGAGCAATTCGACATCATCAACACCAAACTGTCTACTCAATTCAACGAGCTACGGACATTGATAGTCAACCAACGTTCTTCTTCCACATCTTCTCAAAGACGAAGCTGCTCAAGTCGGCATACCGACTCCACGGATGGCTCAAGTACTCCTACGTCAAACACTCTTCGTCAAGCCGCACGTCAAGCTCGACATGACAACCGGAATCCACTTCATGACAAGAGTTCACAAGAGCTATTTGAAGAGCAAGAAAGTCGACATCGCCAAAACCAAGCTACACTTGAGCAAGCACAAGAACGGCAACGACTACGCCAACAACAACAAGAGCGAGCACGTCAATACCAAGAAGAACAAGATGCTGAGGCTAATCGCCAAGAACAACAACGTCGAGAAGCTCAAGCTCTTGAGGCGCAACGAGCATTACGTGATGCACATCGCAATGTGGCAGCTCGCACTCGACACACTCGTCAAGAAGAGGATTTCCTTCGTGATGAGATGCAAGAGAGGTGTCACCAAGCAAGAATGCAAGAAGAAGTTCCTCCTCAAGCGCGACAAGAGCATCAACCTCTACACGAACCACAAGCTCGACAAGCACACCATGATAATGGACATCTACTTCATCAAGAGCAACATGAGATTGTCAATCGTCCCAATCAAGAACGCCCTCACAATAGGCAAGGAAACAATGAAGAGCATCGCTATGGCAAGCTCAAGTTCACCATGCCAAATTTTTCCGTAAGCATTGATCCCGAAGACTACCTCTCATGGGCATTGAAGGTTGACATGATCTTTCGACTTCACAACTTTGATGAAGAGAAGAAGATCACTATGTCATCCCTTGAGTTCCAAGACTATGTTCTCATATGGTGGGAGCAAATCATAGAGAGAAGAGAAGCAAAAGGGGAACCTCCTATCACCACTTGGGCTCAAATGAAAGAAGTCATGAGAGCACGCTTTGTGCCTACACACTAGAACCGTGACTTGTTCAAGAAGCTACAACTCCTCAAGCAAGGTACCAAGTCCGTTGAAGAGTACTACAAGGAGATGGAGATTGCCATGATAAGAGCCAACATCATGGAAGATGAAGAGCAAACAATGGCGAGATTCTTGAATGGACTCAACTATCCTATCAAGAAGATTGCAGACTTCCAACCATACTACAATCTCCTCGAGCTAGTACATCAAGCAACCAAAGCGGAGCGACAAGTTCAAGAGGACTACAAGTACTCCAAGTTCAACTCCAGGAACTTCGGCTCCTACAACCAAGCTTCAACGACTTCTGCTACTCCTCCTACCTCTACCAAGCCATCTACAAACTTCGGTGACAAGTCAAGCTACAAGAATGCGACTACATCGAGTCGTCCACCTTCTAATCAACAACTTCAAGACAAGAGCTTCATCAACTACAACTCCAACCGAAGACAACTCCAAGACGAGTTCCATCAAATGCTTCAAGTGTCAAGGGCGAGGCCACAAGTCATTTGAGTGCAAGACCGTTCACACCATGATCATCAACGATGACGGTTCTTATGATTCAATGAGCGACAATGAGATGGAAGCACTTGAGCATGTAGCTATGCATCGCCAAGTGAATGAAGAAGAAAACCATCAAGTGTTTTGCGACAATGACTCAAGTCCCAATCTTGTTGTCTCCAAGGTCTTGACACTCCAACACCAACAAGATGACGACCAACGATGTCACATTTTCCATACCAAGGCCGGCATCAATGGACGCTCCGTCAAGGTTATCATCGATGGAGGAAGTTGTCACAACTTGGCAAGCGAAGAGCTATGCGACAAGCTTCAATTGTTCAAGATGAAGCATCCCCATCCCTACAAGGTCCAATGGCTCAACGACGCCGGAATTCTTCGAGTCGAGCACACCGTGCAAGTCTCTTTCAAGATAGGCGCCTACGAGGACACTCTTGAATGTGATGTGATCCCCATGTCCGTGTGCCACCTTATTCTTGGACGACCATGGCAATATGACCGTGGAGTCACACACAATGGACAGACCAATCACTATAGCTTCAAGATGAAGGGCAAGGAATTCATGCTCCGACCAATGTCTCCAAGTCAAGTAGCCGTCGACAAACACTTACCTACCAACCATCATGGAGAGAATGGTGAGAGAGTGAGCCACCAAAAGGAGAGTGAGAGCCACAAGCCAAATATGAGCGACTCCACGATGAGCGACAAGAAGCAACTAGTGCTATTTGCCACCAAAAGTGAGATGAGAGAAGTGTGTGAGAACCCATCGAGTGTCTTTCACCTTGTGCTTTTATGCAAAGGGGAAGCCAAACCTACTAACACTTCACCACCTCTACCTTTAGTGTTATCTCAATTGTTGCAGGAATTCTCGGACGTCTTTCCCGATGAACTACCTCCGGGTCTACCTCCACTTCGCGGAATCGAACATCGCATCGACCTCATACCCGGCGCACCACTTCCAAACAAGGCTCCTTACCGCGTCAACCCCGAGGAAACCAAGGAGATACAACGGCAAGTAAAACAACTCATCGACAAAGGTCATGTACGTGAAAGCTTAAGCCCTTGTGCCGTTTTGGTTATTCTCGTGCCTAAGAAAGATGGAAGTTTTCGCATGTGCTCCGATTGTCGACCCATAAATGCTATCACCGTTAGATACCGTTATCCTATTCCACGCTTAGACGACATGCTTGATGAATTATGTGGTGCCACCATCTTTTCTAAAATTGATCTTAAAAGTGGTTACTACCAAATTCGCATTCAAGAGGGTGATGAGTGGAAAACGGCTTACAAAACCAAATTTGGGTTATATGAGTGGCTTGTTATGCCAATGGGTTTATCGGAAGCACCCGGTTCATTTATGCATCTTATGCATTTTTGTCTTCGACCCTACATAGGTGTCTTTGTAGTGGTTTACTTTGACGACATCCTTGTTTTTAGCAAGACGCTAGAGGACCATGTGACACACATCCGTATGGTTTTACAAACCCTTCGGAAAGAGCGCTTATATGCTAATATGGAAAAATGCACTTTTGGTGTTGACAAGGTTGTCTTCCTAGGATTTGTCGTTTCTTCACAAGGTGTTCACGTTGATGAAACTAAAATTGAAGCAATTAAAACTTGGCCTCAACCAACGAATCTCATGCAAGTGCGTAGTTTCCTTGGTCTAGCCGGTTTCTATCGACGTTTTGTGAAGGACTTTAGCACTATTGCTATGCCTCTACACGCCTTGAGCAAGAAGAATGCACCCTTCATTTTGGGTCCTTCGCAAGACACCGCGTTCAATGAGCTAAAAAGCTTGCTTACCCACGCACCAGTTCTAGCCCTACCAAACATTGATAAACCTTTTGAGATCCATTGTGACGCTAGTGGTATCGGCATAGGTGGCGTGCTCATGCAAGAAAAGCGCCCAATCTCATACTTTAGCGAGAAGCTATCTGGAGCGCAACTTAACTACCCTATCTATGATAAAGAGCTTTGTGCCTTGGTGATAGTTTTACGTGTTTGGGAACATTATCTTAGACCTCATGAATTCATTCTTCATACAGACCATGAGACTCTCAAGTATCTCAAAGGTCAAACTAAGTTGAACAAGCGTCATGCCAAGTGGAGTGAGTTCATTGAGTCGTTTCCCTATGTCATCAAGTACATCAAAGGCAAAGAAAATGTTGTGGCGGACGCGCTTTCCCGCAAATGCATGCTTGTTACGCAACTTGAGTTGAATGTTATTGGCTTCGAGCACATAAAATATTTATATGAGCATGATCCTTTCTTTGCAAATCCTTATGCTAAGTGTTTGACTCACACTTCTTGGGAACGTTACTACATAAAGGATGGATATCTTATGAGATCTAACAAACTTTGCATTCCCGATTCTTCGCTTCGTTTGCTCCTTTTGCAGGAATCGCATGGAGGAGGACTCATGGGACACTTTGGACGCGACAAGACATTTGCTATGCTCTCAAAGAACTACTTTTGGCCCAAGATGCTCCGTGACGTCTCACGCCTCACCAACCGATGTTCTACATGCCGCAAAGCTAAGTCCAAAGCTCAATCTCATGGTCTTTACATGCCACTTCCTATTCCATACCATCCATGGGAAGACATAAGCATGGACTTTGTACTTGGATTGCCTAGGACTCAAAATGGCAAAGATTCCGTGTTAGTTGTCGTGGATAGATTCTCTAAAATGGCTCATTTCATTCCTTGTAACAAGATCAACGATGCTTCACATGTTGCAAATCTCTTTTGTAGGGAGATAATTCGTCTATACGGTGTGCCCAAAACGATCGTGTCGGACCGGGACGTCAAGTTCTTGAGCTACTTTTGGAAAACCCTATGTGCCAAACTCGGAATCAAGCTACTCTTCTCTTCGGCTTACCATCCACAAACCGACGGCCAAACGGAGGTGACGAACCGAATGCTTTCGACGCTTCTTCGCGTGTTCATCAAGAAGAACATCAAGGAATGGGAGAAATGCTTGCCCATCGCCGAGTACGCCTACAACCGCGCAAGACATTCTACTACCGGCAAGTCCCCTTTCGAGGTCGTCTACGGCTTCAACCCGTTGTCCCCATTGGACATCCTACCTCTACCTCTACAAGAGCGCATCAACATGGACGCAAGTGCATGAGCAAGCTATCTCAAGAAGGTGCACGAAGATACAAGGGCAGTGATCGAGCGACAAGTCCATCGTCTCACCACCAAGATCAACGTCAACAAGGCACCAATGGTGTTCCAACCGGGAGATCTTGTTTGGCTTCATCTTTGCAAGGACCGTTTCCCACACGAGCGCAAGTCCAAACTACTACCTCGCGCCAACGGACCCTTCAAGGTGCTAGCACGCTACAACAACAACGCCTACAAGATCGACATCCCACGAGACAAGTACTCCGTGAGTGATACTTTCATCATCAAGGACCTATCTCCTTTCCATGGTGATGAAGATTTTGATCCGAGGTCGGATCTTTCCCAAGGGAGGGGAGATGATCCGGAGCATCCAAAGTTCATCACCATGGACCCTTCATCGCCTCACCAAGTGCCCAAAGGACCAATGACTCGAGCCCGTGCAAGAGCTCTCGAGACCGAGGTGACTTCACTCCTCTCTAGACATCTTTTCGATTCACATGAGACATGGCTTCTACACTCATCAGAAACTCTGTGCATACTCAGGTACTTGGGTGAAGGCCACGGGACAGCTCTGCACAGCGGTCAAGACGGCGAGATCGACAAGTGCTTGGAACAAAAAGAAGGAAGGCTGAAGATGCTACAGGCACCGGACGTCCGTCCCACACCGGACGACCGGCGACTCCCAGACGACCGGACGACCGAAAGCCACCGGACGTCCGTGACACCGACCACAGAACGTAATTAGCGGACATCCGAGGATTACCGGACATCCGGTCCCTCCGGAACCACCGGACGTCCGGTGACCAGCAGACGTCCGCTGCGATGGCGTCATCCCTGTGTAATATATACTCGTCGACTTCCATCCTTTCGAGATAGCTTTTGGATAGCTCATCATAGACCTTTGTGGTTCCTCTCCTACGAGACTGCGGCCTCTTCGGAGAAGATCCACCTCGGATTCAAGCCTCCACATCGGAGAAGATCCCAAGGGATACCCAAGACCTCCTCCGGGAGAAGACTATCTTTGTACCACCGTCGTTGACTATGGATCGTGTATCTTGATATGTATCGTGGATCTAGCACCTGTGTGACCATATTTGTGTTGATTTGAGTGTTTCCCCTCGTGTTTTCCTCCGTATCCTCCTTGTGTTCTCCGTGTTCGTCGTGGGATAACCTCCTTTCGTGAAAGATCTGCTGACTAGGGTTCCACCCTACATCATAATATGGTATCATGAGCATAGGTTGATCACGAATTTGGAGCCCCACACCCTGTTTCCTAGCTTGTTTTTGTTGTGTTCCTCCCAATTTCAAAAATTTCCCACAAAAATAGCCCCAATTTTTTTTGTGATCTGTTGATTTGGCAAGATTTTGTTGATTTTGTTCCATGGATTTGTTGTGCCACGAGTGGATCTAGCTTTTCCCCACCTTTTCACCGTTTTTCATCCGCAACTTCGGCCAAGTTTGACCAATTTGGCCACGGATCCGCGTAACCTAGCCCAGACCTACCGGACGACAGACCGTTTACCGGACGTCCGGCACCTCTCGAGACACCGGACGTCCGCTAAACACCGGACGACCGGCACCCCACCTACAGAAACTATTGCCGGATTTCCGGGACTTACCGGACGTCCGACCCCTTTCGACCGACCGGACGACCGGCAACCTACCGGACGTCCGACGTACCCTGACGAAGCTGAATTTGTTCAGTTTTGTTCCACCTTTCCGCTACCAGCTACCTTTCATTCCACCACCATTTCCGCAAACACCATCGCTTAACCACTACGATTTGGAACATCTTGTCTCCCTTTGCCTTGGATACATGAGTTGTGGTTTCACCGTTTCCTTGGATGTTTAGGCTACCTTGGAACGGCAAGACTTCGACAACACCACCGCTCAACTTCGGCAAGGACGGTAACATCGACGACACTTTGTTCATTCTACCTTGCAATTGCATTGTCAACCTATGGACCATCTTTGCGTAGCTTTCCCATTGAGACTAGCCATTTGAGTATTGCCGGGCCACGACACTTGTGCACATTAGTGATAGTCATAGATATTGCATACCATATCATCTTATCTTCGTGTGCCACAAGAGTGATCTGCATACACAATAGCTACCTTGATCCGAGAAGCATGCATAAGTATCCAAAGAAAGAGCTCACAAGCTTTTAAGCAAAAGAGGCAACCAAAGCTTATTAGCAAAACAACAATAGCATCATACGCCTTGCATCAAAAGAGATCATATGACATAGCAATACATCATCTTGTGCTCAAGCATCGGCACATCATACACTCATAGCATACTTGTGATAGACAGTCGTTACGTTTTGCCTCTCATAGGTCGTGCACAAGTGCGTATTCGCCTATTAAGCAATCGGTTAGCGTCTCTCTAGTGTTGTGCAACACGAGCATTTTCCGTGGTTTCCACATTTTCGCTCACCCTTGGTTGCACAACCACATTTATCTATCCGTGCGTGTGTTCCGTGTGCTACTTTGCTAGTGATCTACTTGTTGCATGAGCAAATTATGAACCATTTTCAACATCTTTGAGTCACTTTGATGATTGCATTGAATTTGTGCCACCATCCTAACCAAGCTCCTCTCAAAGCTTTACTTGTGTAGGTGTGAGAATCGACACGAAGTGGTACCAATAGTGCTATTTCCGGGTTACATTATTGAGTGATCATTGATCCATTTTCAACTTCGGTTAAGGTACATTTGGTATTGTCTTCTACTTTCTCCCACTCACATACTTGCTTGTCATGATGGATAGGCCAAGTACAACTTCGAACCCGCCTTTCGACGATCCTCAAGAAGCGAACAACTATGTCACCAAACTACATCTCTTCGGTGTACAACGAGCTCTCCATCAAGAAAGTGAAGCTATGCGCGAGTACATTGGTCAAGTCGCCGAGGACGTGCGCCAATTTGAAGCAAGAACAAAAGAGCAATTCGACATCATCAACACCAACATGTCTACTCAATTCAACGAGCTACGGACATTGATAATCAACCGACGTTCTTCTTCCACATCTTCTCTAAGACGAAGCCGCTAAAGTCGACATACCGACTCCACGGATAGCTCAAGTACCCCTACGTCAAACACTCTTCGTCAAGCCTCACGTCAAGCTCGACATGACAACCGAAATCCACTTAATGACAAGAGTTCACAAGAGCTATTTGAAGAGCAAGAAAGTCGACATCGCCAAAACCATGCTACACTTGAGCAAGCACAAGAACGGCAACGACTACGCCAACCACAACAAGAGCGAGCACGTTAATACCAAGAAGAACAAGATGCTGAGGCTAATCGCCAAGCATAACAACGTCGAGAAGCTCAAGCTCTTGAGGGGCAACGAGCATTATGTGATGCACATCGCAATGTGGCAGCTCGCACTCGACACACTCGTCAAGAAGAGGATTTCCTTCGCGATGAGATGCAAGAGAGGCGTCACCAAGCAAGAATGCAAGAAGAAGTTCCTCCTCAAGCGCGACAAGAGCATCAATCTCAACACGAACCACAAGCTCGACAAGCACACTATGATAATGGACATCTACTTCATCAAGAGCAACATGAGATTGTCAATCGTCCTAATCAAGAACTCCCTCACAATAGGCAAGGAAACAATGAAGAGCATCGCTATGGCATGCTCAAGTTCACCATGCCAAAGTTTTCCGGAAGCATTGATCCCGAAGACTACCTCTCATGGGCATTGAAGGTTGACAAGATCTTTCGACTTCACAACTTCGATGAAGAGAAGAAGATCGCTATGGCATCCCTTGAGTTCCAAGACTATGTTCTCATATGGTGGGAGCAAATCATAGAGAGAAGAGAAGCAAAAGGCGAACCTCCAATCACCACTTGGGCTCAAATGAAAGAAGTCATGAGAGCATGCTTTGTGCCTACACACTGCAACCGTGACTTGTTCAAGAAGCTACAACTCCTCAAGCAAGGTACCAAGTCCGTTGAAGAGTACTACAAGGAGATGGAGATTGCCATGATAAGAGCCAACATCACGGAAGATGAAGAGCAAACAATGGCGAGATTCTTGAATGGACTCAACTATCCTATCAAGAAGATTGCGGACTTCCAACCATACAACAATCTCCTCAAGCTAGTACATCAAGCAACCAAAGCGGAGCGACAAGTTCAAGAGGACTACAAGTACTCCAAGTTCAACTCCAAGAACTTCGGCTCCTACAACCAAGCTTCAACGACTTCGGCTACTCCTCCTACCTCTACCAAGCCATCTACAAACTTCGGTGACAAGTCAAGCTACAAGAATGCGACTACATAGAGTTGTCCACCTTCTACCAACAACTTCAAGCCAAGAGCTTCATCAACTACAACTCCAACTGAAGACAACTCCAAGACGAGTTCCATCAAATGCTTCAAGTGTCAAGGGCGAGGCTACAAGTCATTTGAGTGCAAGACCGTTCGCACCATGATCATCAACGATGACGGTTCTTATGATTCAATGAGCGACGATGAGATGGAAGCACTTGAGCATGTAGCTATGCATCACCAAGTGAATGGAGAAGAAGACCATCAAGTGTTTTGCGATAATGACTCAAGTCCCAATCTTGTTGTCTCCAAGGTCTTGACACTCCAACACCAACAAGATGACGACCAACGATGTCACATTTTCCATACCAAGGCCGGCATCAATGGACGCTCTGTCAAGGTTATCATCGATGGAGGAAGTTGTCACAACTTGGCAAGCGAAGAGCTATGCGACAAGCTTCAATTGGTCAAGACGAAGCATCCCCATCCCTAGAAGGTCCAATGGCTCAACGACGCCGGAATTCTTCGAGTCGAGCACATCGTGCAAGTCTCTTTCAAGATAGGCGCCTACGAGGACACTCTTGAATGTGATGTGATCCCCATGTCCGTGTGCCACCTTATTCTTGGACGACCATGGCAATATGACCGTGGAGTCACACACAATGGACGGACCAATCAGTCTACCATTTCAGGCAGTTGGATGAATATCCTACGTCTCCCAACCCTTCTTCCTCACCTCTTCTTCTTCCCCAACAGACCGCCGCATGGGTCGTACGGATACTCCCCAACATGTGGTTGGATAAACATACTCTATGAAAGAAAATTATGTGTTAGTGGTAGGATGGCTGAGTTTGGTTTGTTCACATGCGACATCATGTGTCAGTGAGCGTGCATTCCCTTGGTTGGGTTTGCGGCGTGCAGGAGCGACTATGCATGTGAGCATGCGGTGCGACCGCGGCGTGCAGGAGCGACCGTGTGAGGGTGCGGTGCGACCGTGACAGCCTTGCACAAGTGTACCTCCTTTTCATTTTGAAAACTTTAGGCAAGCTTGGCAAAAATGCGTGGCGAAGTATGGCAATGCAAGGCCTAGACCCAAACAGGATAACTAGTGTTAAAAAAGAAAGGCGGGGTTTTCCCTCGCGGGATTAATCGATACAAATCCTCATTTCACATGTCAATTAATGCGTATTTTTTCCTCCAAAGCCCAAAGAGCTAACCATCTCACTCCTCATCGCTTGATTAATCCGGCGCCATGCAAACCAACCTTCTGACTTCCACATGCATGCAGCGGATATTAATGTCCTTGGTTGATAGTACGAGGCAAACCCCATCAATTTTGCCTTGATTGGTGTTAGTGGCCTTTTGCAAATTGTAATTTTGATATACTGGCCTTGTGTACAAAAAAATGGAGGTAGTAACTATATTTGACTTCCTTCCCCATTGCGGTGATGTTGACGATATCTCGAACGTTGCGGCTTTGGCGAATGCGTTCGACGGAGAACACCATTGAGGGAGACCACGGTAAGTCGTTCGCAAGTGCCGCCTACCAGCTGAGACAACCGCCTTATTTGCATCGAGGAAGTCCGTTGAACTAAAGGACACGTAAATGTACTAGCGTCGTCCGTCCAACTTAGTGTGGTGAGATGGTTTCTCGAAGAAGACGATGGAGAAGCGGAGTCAGCGAAGAGTGAAATGATGGTTGCTTCGTTCGTGCTTTGTGATTTGATGCCTCACTGCTTTGTGATTTGTGATAGACGGGACAGGGGAGTAGACTCTGTCCTCTATACTGTACATGCGTCCAAGTATGTGAGAAAGAGGAGAGACGTTGCATTTTTCTATTCCTTCAATCAATCAATCAGGGAGCTTCGGTTCCATCCTTTTGGCTTTGGCAACACCGTCCACAATGGTTCCCACGAAGCCAAAAGCTATTTTCACATTCGGCTACACATTGTGGATGCCCTTAACCGTACCACTTGGTTTTGCTCATGTGTGCTATCTATACAAATCTCAATTATATTGATCTAAAAAATTATAGAATCAAGATTAGTAAAAAGGAGGTGATTTTGCCGCGCGGATGGCGGGGGAGGTTTCTTATTTTTAGAGGACATTGTCCTGGCGGTTTGCTAACATGCGGTCCCACGTGTCAGTGCTTCACCAAGCCGATCCGCTTCCCACATGATGCAGAACAACGGCAGAAACAACACGTGGTTAACTTGAAGAAGATGAGGGAGAAGCGGATTCAGCAACGAGTGAAATGATGGCTGCTTCGTCCCTCCAACTTCTTCTTTTTTAGCATTATTACTTCCGTCCCTACAATTTAACTGCAGGAAAGGTGCAGCTTTGTGATTTGACGCCTCATTGCCCATTACTACACCGGCGCCATGTCTGGGTGCTTCACCCCGGCTGCTCTGCACTGTATTCCGGTATGGCATGTGGACCCGGTAGCTTGTTGCCCCACATGTCGGCGAAAGGGACTAGAAGATTTATGAAAGCGAGCGCTCCACTCTTATGACGGAGGAGTACATGACACGACGGCCCAGTGAACTGTCACTTGTACTGTATATAGTACTATAGTTTTGTTGTTTCGCACAATCCATCGATACAAACCCGATTAAACAGGAAAGGGCGGGATTTTTCCTGCGCAGTATATGATACTGGCCATACATTTCAAAGGCAATTTTAATGTATGCAAACTGAATAATTAAGTAACAATATGATATCTAGTAAAACTAAAAACACATATGATTTATTGTGTTAGAGTGTAGTAGTGGTGCTATATTGCATAGTTGTTAGATGTAACATGCGAGAACGTGTAGAGATGTAGTTTTGGAGGGCCTACAGAGAGAAAAGCGTAATACGTTCACCGAACTTCAGAATAAGCTGATTACGGTCACTATATACGTTTTGCGGTGATTATACAGTCACTTGCTCACGGTTCGGCATCGGATTGCATTCTGTTGACTGGCTAAATAGTCTGCGTGGCACCATGTTGACTAGTTAAATTGAACACGTTCCTAATGGGTCCCACCTGTCAGTTCGCATAGGGAAAAGGTCAGATAAACACAAATTTACGCAGGCGCGACAAGACTCCACCCCATGCGCGGGAATCACCTGGTTGTGTATGTGTCTGTCACGACCTGGTGTGTGCGCATGCACGTGTAGGTTGAGCACTTGTGTAATGCCCAGGATGGAGTTATACCTCCTACGTGTCGAGGCACGACTTAAAGGCATAAATCCATCCTAGAATGATCTCAAATTTGGTAATCTTTGCACATCTCATGTAAAAGAGGGGATTGTAAACAGAAAATAGTTGGCTTACACTCGCCACGTCACAGAATTACAATTCAAGTCTCAATCATCATACATTAAGAACATCACAACCCTCTAAGGGCAAAAACCAAATGCAAGATACCAAACTTAGATAAAATAAACCACAGGCGGATCGAATCCTAGTAGGAGTCTCCACTACTGATCATCCGGGTATCGCACATAGTACCGACTACGCTCCTCGTCGAACTCCCAATCCAGCTCAGTGCCATCACCTGGATAGCTCACAGCTGGACCTGCATCTGGTGTGGTGAAGTAACTGTGAGCCACAGAGGACTCAGCAATCCCGTTTCCGGGTAACAAGACTATTTAAGCCTTTGGGAGAGGATAAAGGCTGAAGAAAAGAATAAGTGTCTGCAGCAGCAACTAGCAACTAGCTTACGTGAGTGAGAGCGAGAAGAGAAGGCCTCGGCGAGAAGTGATCACGAAGTGATCCTAGCTACAAGCTCCACAAACATAACCCCTCCGTGTTCAACTTCCGAATCCCTATTCGGAAATTGACGATCACGGAACACACGCTGGTAGTGTATTAGAAACATTGTGTCAAGTTATCTACAACCGGAATTAACAAGCTCCCATCTGCCACATAACCGCGGGCACGGCTTTCGAAAGTTCAAACCCTGCAGGGGTGTTCCAACTTGACCCATTACAAGCCCACGATCCGCGGAGTCGCAACTCCAAAGTGGGAAGACCCGAGTATTCTCAGAATCCCGTGCTCAAGATATACCGAACTAAGGTAAGGCTAATCCAGCAAATCCTCCCGGCGTGTCGACACCCTGATAGTAGCCGCGCGTATCTAAGTCTCAGGACACGACCGGATGAGAAGTCCTACAGGTGTATGCCAGATACCTCAGGTTGCCCCAAGGCGGCCCCGCAGTCCGCTCGTTTCGGACCAACACTCATGTGGAGCACTGGCCCGGGGTTGTAGAATTAAGAAAGAGGGTTAATTACTCCCTATGCAAGTTTAGTTTGTTATTAGGCAAAAAGTACCAATGTTGGGACATGCTGGAAAAGACTTAGCACTTAGCGGTTTATCGAGGGGGTCCCATACACCCCAACCGTGTTAGGAACGCATAATCAAGGAACATAACACCGGTTTATACGGTTCCTAACGGCATGAGTGGAACAAATCACCAAGCAAAAGGCTTAGCCTTCCACCCTTGCCAATATATAGATGATTTCATTTTAAGCAATTATATAGTGTGATATAACCCAACCAAACTTCAACATGAAGCAAGCATCTTCGATCTTCACCTGCAACTAGCAACGCTATAAGAAGGACTGAGCGAAGCGTACTTAGCCAAGCAACGGTTTGCATAGGTAGGTTGGTTAAACATGGCAATTGGTTACAAGTAGGAGGCTAACAAGAACATCATGGGCATCGAGGCAAAACTATAGATCGAGACTACTAGCAATAGGCAAAGATAGTAATGTTATCGGGGTTCAGTCATCTTGCCTGAAGAGAAGTCGTTCGTATCGTAAGAAGGGTCCTCGTGCTCAACCTCGTTGGAAACCTCGTGCTCGTGCTCGAACTCAGACTCTGCTTCCGGCTCTAAACAAAACAATCACACCAAGCACAAATCAACAAGATGCAATGCGCACTCGAAAATGATGGATGCATGATGGATGCACTAAGGATGCACACGGAGCACGTAAAATATCACTCAAGCAAAACACCTCAAAACATGATAACAGTCTGATATTATTAATCTACACAGAAAATCAATCAAGTTTGATATAAGATTCGCTGAAATCGGAGTTACGGGCTAAAAGTTATGCCCGAAACAAGAAATGAGCGAAAGCTGAAAATTACAGCATCATAGCATCTTCGGAGAACAAAATAATTGAGCTACAGCATTCAAATAACATGGCAAAAGGCATGAACACAAACTAGACATATACTACAGCAACTAAGTCGAAAGGTGCACCCCCAACGGAGCCACGGATCAATAGCAATGATCTTGGACATATGGAACTTGACAATAAAATTCTGGCAGCAGAATTTTATTGAAACTTTGGAGCAAAAGTTAAACATGCTACAGCCACTTAAATGGACATGTGAGGACATGAATGGAAAGACAACAATATATACTACAAGGAACAATCAAGATCCACTCCAAAACTATCATGCTTTGTCCTAGAACATCACACGAACAAGGCATCGGAACGTTACAGATTTCAGACTTAGTGAAAAAACCACTAAGTCCTAAAACAGCAATTACATCATGGCATATAAAAGAGCATGTTTAAGTCACCTCGAAACTAAACATGACAAGTGGTAAGCACCTCATCAAAGTACACATGAAGGTGATCCCGAAACACACAAGCATGCATCATTGAGGTGAACACAACGATAGCAACGAGCTCAACAAGATGGCATTTCACAACAAGTGAAACAACATCACAGCCACATGGCACTTTGCAACGATGATAAACATGGCAAGAATAAATCTAACATGCTACCTAGCACATACAACATGTAGAGTATGGCAAGACGAACACGTGGACATGTCATTTGCATCATTCGGACAAACGAGCTAGAAGATATTATATGGCAAAAATGACATAAAAACATCACATAGCAGCAGTTTATACCATGATGCACTCTTGCAACAGCAAAACAAGCACCTAGATGATCTCTAACATGCATGTCAACAACAGATAAAACATAGAGCAAGTCTCCACGAACGTCTGGACATGCTATACGCGCGAATCGGAGCAACACACAAAAAGATATGCATGTTTGAATATAGCATCATAGATTAACAAAACAGGGACTTAGGGAAATTTGAGGCAACCTCCACTCAGATCTGAAGAAAGTCAACTCGGGCCAGATCTGGATCCAACGGGCCCCGGCGGTGGACAAAGATGGGCCGGATCTGCTGGAGGCGCGGTGGCGAAGGGGAGTCGGCGGCCCGGCCGGCTCGGGTCAGCGGCAGCCGGAGGGAGGGGGCCCGGTGGCCTGGCGGCGGCGCGGCTGAACGAGGCCCAGGCGCGGGAAGTGGCCTCGGCCCAGGCGGGATCTGGAGGGGCCTGGAGGGAGGCACGGTCGGGCCGAGCGGGGAGGCGAAGCGGCCCAGCCGCGGGGAGAGGGCGCGGCCCGGCTGGCGCGGGAGCGCTGGGGCGGAAGGCGATCTCGACGGGCGGCGGGGTCTGGGCCTTGGATCGGCGGGGACTTGGGCCGGTGCGGAAGGAAGCGACGATGGAGGGGCGGCGATGTGGTCCACTCGCTGGAGCGGTCGAGGGAACGGGTTCGATCCAGATCAGATCGAACCGGGAGGCGTTGACTTCGCTCGACGGAGGCGGCTGGCTCGATGGCTTCGAAGGAACGGCGGCCTGGTGGATCGGTGGATCTGGCTGGTTCCCTCGGGAACTGGCCAGATGGAGAGGAAGGGATTTAGATCCAAAAATTTAGGGGAAGGGGAGGAAGAAGCTAGAGAAGCCAAAATAGACTAGGATGGTCTAATATATAGCAGTTTTTAGGGTTAGGGGGGAATTTAGGGGTGTTTGGAGCCCTCCGATCGCGATCCGACGGATCCGATCGCGGGGGTAGATTAAAATGGCCTAGGAGAAGATAAAAGACTGCAGAAGGGGTGTTTGTGGGACACGAGGTGAAGGCACTTTGGACCCACACGAACAACGGATGGGATTGCCAATGGGGTCCAAATGAGACGAGATTTGAGAGGCGGGTAACACACAACAAAACAACAACACACACAACAACCTCGCGGCACACCGGTAACGTTACACGCCCAAACAACAAAGTAGGCCTACGAGACGTCACGGACACGTGAGGGAGCTCCGGAACGCGAAACGGACAACGGGAAGTAACGCGTGGAACCGGATGCAACCGACAACACAAATGCAATGCGATGCACATGTCTACATGATATGAATGAATGCCACACACTCACACGACAAAACGACGAAACCCGAAAGACAAAGAACCCGGAATGGAAATAGATGAAGCCGGAGATATATTATATGCCCAAAAGGGAAAGTATTACATCCGGGGCATTACAACTTGAGCGTGAGAGTGTGTGTTGGTTGTGTGGTGTACTGGTGTGTGCATGCATGCGTGCGTGTGTGCGTGTGAGTGTTGCATGCGTGCGTGGCTGCGTGTGTACGTGTGAGTGTTGTGTGCGTGCGTGGGTGCGTGTGTTAGTGTGAGTGTTGCGTGCATGCAATTTGTGCGCATGCGTGCGTGTGTGTATAATCACAACACTAGCTCCTGTGTGTTAAAACAGACGGCTCAACATACCAATACAAGGCCACCTTGTCCGCTGTGCCCGCGGTCATGACTTCGAACCACCGTCCAATATTTTTTTGTCGTTTGTTTTCATTCTTACTAGCAAGATGCCCGTGCTTTGCACGTAACATCAAGATGCATTTGTATGACTAGTTTATCTTGTGAGAGAAAAGGATGAACGAGGGAAGGCCTTATTTGAAAATGTGGAGAGGTGTGTGGGTACCTTTTTGCAAAATTGTCATAGTTTCTTTCCTATCCGTCAGATATACATCGGGCGGCCTATATTGCAGGATGGCAGGCACACCATCATCACCAACTTTGTTTTTATAAGAGTGTATTTTATCCCTACTCTTATAAAAAGCATAGTCGGTGATGATCGTGTGTCTGCCATCCTGCAATATAGGCCGTCCGATCTATATCTGACGGATAGGAATGAAACTATGGCAATTTTGCAAAAAGATACCCACACCCCTCTCCACACTTGCAAATAAGGCCTTCCCTTGTTCATCCTTTTCTCCCACAAGATAAACTACTCATACAAATGCATCTTGATGTTCCATGCAACGCATGGGCATCTTGCTAGTATTTTATAAGAGTGTAGATGTAGAGTAGATACAAGCCGACAGGTGGGCCCGATGGTAGTGAGATAATGTGATGCGACACTAGAGGTGCCACATGGAGCATTTAACTGGTCAACTAGTCGTGTCTTGAGCAAATATAGAGTTGCACGGTGAGCCCGTGACTGTATAATAACCACAAAACATAAATGGTGACCGTAATGAGTGGATTCTGAAGTCCAATGTACGTATCGTGCTTTCGCTTCAAATACAATGATCATCATTGTATATATCGCGAGAGAAAGATGAAACATGTGTGAATGTGCTAGGGGCTTACTTTTAGAGGACATGGAGATAGTTTGTGTGCGTATGTGAAAGGGGCGTAGAGGGGGGTATGTGATGGAGAGAGAGATGCTCTTCGTTTCTCTTTACTATGACTAACTTTATATATAGTATAAAAATATACAAATTCATAGTGCTGAATAAATATCATTGTGGGCACCATGCAATGGAAGCGTTCATACTCCTCCATACAACTTTGTAATGTTGTATATATATAGAAATTCTAAAATATGTTTTGGCCACACTTTATTCAAAAGGAATGTTGTATGCGTAATAGACGTGGAGAGAGGGCTTTTTAGATCAATGGGGTACGTGATGTAACATGTGTGAATGTGTAGTTGATGCATTTGGCAGGGCCTAGAGAGGTATGTGTGTGTATTACGTATTCGAGAGAGGCATGGATAGAGGGGCCGACCGGGGGGCGTGGGAGAGATAGCATGAGAAATGAGAGTGGTCTAGAGAGAGAGAGATGAATATGACGTCACGGCGAGAGATTCCCTTGAGTGTGTATATGCAAGGGGAAGTGGATAGAGGCACCAGGAGCATATTTTGTGTGTGTGTGTGGTGTCTGCGTTGGTATGTGTGGGTGTGAGAAGATAACGAGACGTGGGGGCAGAGGGTGTGTCACCGCGTGAGGTCCGGTGGGTCAAGGTGAGGCTCTTCGTTTGGTTCCGTCCCGCGCCACATTGGTCGGCCCGTGACGCATTTAGGGAGACCCATGGATGACTAGTCGTAGAAGACAGAGATAGCATAATTGTGAAGGACTCTATGTCCACTGACCAAGCCGGGTAGGTTTTGTAACCCTGGGTTCTCGGACTAAGGTAACCCCTTTATCTCTGATAGTACTATTCATCCAACCTAACTTTAAGGGGCATCCTACAGAATGCTCTGCTAGAATCATACTCGTCGATTAGGAAGAGAGGTGTGAGACAATGAGTGAGAGACAAGCCTAAATATAATGTGCGTACATGAGACACGTAGGCATGTCTATGTATATAGAAAGGGTCGATGGGTATTGTGCGTGTGTATGCTTGCGAGAGGGCGAGTGCTTGTGATAAAGGTTAGTGAAAACAGTCATAAATGGTTACGAGAGGGAGGGAGGGTTATATCGAGAGCATGTGTGAGAGAAAGACACCTCAGGAGAGAGTGTGTGAGCATGTGTGAGAGACCACCGATGGATAGTGAAACTACACGTACAAGACTGTTGTACATTGATTAAAGATATAAATTGTATCCAAATATTAGGATGGGATCATGATATTCGCAATTCGCCTAAGGAACGGTCATTGATCCACCAGACATCTAGATTCTATCGAATTTGAGCATGTCTATGTTAATATTCGACACAATTGATCCACATAGTTAGTATTTTGAACTCCAGACAATGCATTGCTTTAGCAATCGAATATAAACGTGAGTATAGTTCATGTTGTGTGTGTAAAGCACATTATACATACGAAAGTTACACTATGAACATTATAAATAGCTACCTATGGACCATCATACATTTGAATTCAACTTAAGGTGGTTTAAAAAATCGAATTCAACATGAAGTCCATTCAATTATTTGAACTTGATATCATGGCATTTGTAAATCATACCTAAATTACGGGGGCACCAATATTTGCTCAGATTTTTTACATAATAGCATATGTAGTCGTGTACAAAATAGATTCTAATTTAGCTCCTCCATTCCAAAATAATCGTAGTTATAGGATTTTCAAGTGTCAAAATTTCAAAAAGAAGCGGATACTTTAATGAGGTTTTCAAACATACAAGGTCAAATTTAACGTTGTCTATTTAGGTCAATCCTCAAAGTTCAAGAGTACTCTAAACGTTAGGCCTGTGCATTCGGTATAAACCAAAAATTCGGTTTCTACCATTCTGTTATTTTTAAAATTCGGTTAGCAAAGATGGAAACCGAAAAAGGCATCCAAAAATATAAAACCGAATATTCGGTTAACCGAGCTTTTTGGTTTGGTAATCGGTTTCTACCGTCTTTGCCAAATGTGCCAACGAATCTTTTTTTTGAACCTATGTGCCAACAAATCAGCTGTGAGGCTACCTTGCTATCCACCTGCGCTCTATATATAGACTAGCTAACCATCTCCATATATATATATATATATATATATATAGACTAGCTAACCATCTCCATGTGCGTGGCTGGCCGAGGTGGGACTAAACCACCAGCCCGCAGCGCCTCGTACGCACGTATAAATTGACTACGTCGGGCAAAATTGCTAGCTTGGGCCTTGCATGCAGGTCGTCGCTCGCGGGCTTGGCCTAGTATTTTGTTTCGTCGCGACTCGTGAAAGCACGCGCTCGAGGCCACCTAGCACGGGAACAGCCTGTTGTTGCATGCGTCCTAGCCTATTTTCGGTTTTTCTGTTCGGTTAGCGTGCTTATACCGAACCGAACGAGTCCAGTTCAGTTAGCGGAGATACTAACCGAATTGTTCTGTACTAACACTAAAAACCGAAATTTCGGTTTTTTCGTTTTCGGTATCGGTTCGGTCTTCGGTTCGTCGGTTTGTATGCCCACCCTAACTAAACGTGAATGCTTGTGTTTCAAAATTTCAAACGAAGCGCCAAAAGAGCCTCTACTCGCCCGAAACCGCGTGAGACCAATGTTTGGTAGTACAAGGAAATTACTTTTCTAATAACTCCGACCCGTGAAACCTACCGGCCCGACGTCCAAAGGTCTAAACCGGGGTAGGTTCGTAGCTTCATCTAGACACCACGCAACCGCCTCCGAAAAACATTCATACACAATGGCCGCCAAAGCACACATGCGCGCGGCCAAAATCGCTCCCGCCCACTATTTGGGACATCTGGGATTACCATCCTACCCCCGACCCGGAGTAGGTCCGAAATTTAAGAGGGGGGCAAAGTTTGTACTTTCCCCAAATTTCAAACAAGTGTGTCCCATCTTCTGTTCAAAAAAGCCAAAAACAAGCGCGTCCCAGACGCGAAACATGCTTCTCCCCCCTCCCCCCGCCCACCCGTCTGATTCCCCATTCGTACTCCGTGGGCGCGAAAACTACCTCTCCATCAGCCGCGAAACCCCGGCGTCCTCCGTCCACCACCCCATTCCACCCATCAAGCGCCGCCCTCCTCCATCACGCTGGAGCCGATACCCCGACGTCGTCGTCCACCGCAACCTCAACCGCAACGCCCTCCATGGCTAGTAGTTGAATGTCACATCCCTAGCTTCTGGTACTGCCTAGTGTATGCATCTTGCTTGCATCATGTTTAAGTTTTCAGAAAGTTGAAATGGGGGTGTTCAAACCCTAGCACCATATGAACTCAACTAGGTTGAAATTAAAATCCTTTTCAATGAACCCAAAATGCCCTTTAGAAAAGTTCATCATTTTTGGATTGGTTAAAAACCTCTGCCAAAAATGTTGCACATATTTCTAGGACCATTCTGGATTTTTGAATTAGATCATAAAGTATTTGCATTTGGCCATTTAGATGATATATAATATTTTAAATGAACAAATATTCATGAACTAAAATGCTTACTGTTGGAAATATTCCAAACAGTAGCCTTGAGCAGTTTCATCAATTTTGAGCTTGTTTTAGTATTTTAGATAAAGCCAAAACAAATGCAGAAAATAGAAAATACAAAGAAATTAGAAAGGGAAAGAAACCTTACCTAACTTACCTGTGCGGCCCAGCACGGCCCAGCCCAGCTGGCCGATGCCAGTCGTCCTCCTCCTCCAGCCAGAAGGACGCGAGGCGTGTGGCCGCCGTGCACGCACACGCGCCCCGGCCACCTCCTGCTTGCCGCCTCCCTCTCGACGCCCTGGAGGCGCCACGCAGCACCTCGAACCCTCTCGCCCACTCCCTCGTCCTCATCCCCTCCTCTCTCTCGCTCCGCGCCTCATGGCCGAGCGCCAACATCGCCGCCGCTCACCGTAGCCGCAGCCACCGCCTCCCCCTCGCCCCCTCGATGTGCCCACGAGCTCCGTCTCTGTCGTATATGCCTCCTCGACGAGCCAAGCAACCGAGGACGCGCCGTATCGCCGCCATCGACTTCATCTTCAAGCTCCAGCGCCGGAGATCGCCGTCGCCGTCTCGTCGCCTCCAGGCCTTCCCGGAGCACGCTGACCAGCCCATCGTGACTGCCGTGAGCCACTGATCCTGACCCCCCTCTACGTTTCTTCTGTTGCACGCCATAGCCGCCGCACCACCTGCGTCCGAACCGACTGCCGCCTGCGCTCGCCGCCGGTGACGCTCTGGTGACCATTTGGTCCCGGGCGCATGTCCACCGGGCGAGTCGCTCTGCGCTGAGCCTCACTAGCGCCTCCCCTTGCCCGCTTGCATCCCGCAGCACCACTCGCGCCCATCACCGAGCTCCAGACGCCGCGGTCGAGCTCCTCGCTCTCGCCTCCGGCCACCCCAGGCCCGACTGGCGCCCCCACCCGACGCGCGCTGGTCTGGGCTTTTGAACGAGCCCAGCCATGCTGTGAACAGGGCACCACAGCCCGTTTCTGACACGCTCCGCCGCATATGGACTCGCCGGCGTTGACTCGCCGGTGGGGTTGACCCCCTTTGACCACGGCTGGAACCCCCCTGTGTCCATGACATGTGGGGCCGGCCTTTGACTAAAGCTAGTTTAGGATTTAGTTAAGTGCTAATTACTGTCTTTAGCCTGATGTGCAACTGACATGTGGGCCCCGTGCCTGTTTAGTTTAATTTAATTTTCTGTTTAGTTTAGTTCTTAACCCAGTGGGACCCACACGTCAGCATTAACTTTGCTGACGTGGCTGTTGACTGGACCCACCTGTCTGTGACTTGAGCCAACACTGAGTGACTGACCAGTGGGGCCCACTGGTCAGGTTTGACCTGGACCAGCTCCTGTTGACCTACTGACGTCAACATGAAGTCATGCTAACGTAGTAAGTATTTTCTGGAATTTAAAATAAATCAGAAATGATTTATTTATTTTTCAGAAAATGCCCAAAACATCTAAAAATCATATACGTAGCTCAGATGAAAATAATTTATATATGAAAAATTATTAGAAAAATTCAAGGAATTTGTTTATGGTATTATCATGCATATTTGAACAACTTATGCCTACTGATCAGGTCAAATCAATTAAATGGCATTTGAATACACATATGAAGTTTGAATTTGAACCTTTGGTTCAAACCAAATTCATTTAATATGGTTGCTAGTTGCATTAGCTCAATCAACAACATATTGCCATGTCATGATCATGCATCATATTGTCGCTTTGCATTGATTGTGTTCTTTCTCTATTGCCGGTGTTTGTCCCCTCTCGGTAGATGATGTTCCGACGATATGAGATCGATGACACAGATGAAGAGCTTTACTATCTTCAGAAGTGCCAGGCAAGCAAAACCCCATTGAGCATTCCGATACAACTCCACTCTCTCGATCTTGCTCTCTTTTACTGCATTAGGACAATAACGCTTCAACTATTACCTGTTGCGGTAGTTGAACCCCTTTCCTCTGCATGACCTGTCAATGCCACAGTAAATAGTTGAAACCCACTAGCATGAGTAGGAGTTTTTGAGCCATGTTGTGCCTACTAATTCATGCTTTCTGGTTATGCCTGCTATTGCTTAGAGTTGTGTCAGGTCTGATTCATCGGGGATAAATTGGAATGTGGTGAACATGTCCTACTGTTGAGAGCTAAGTGTGTGAACACGATTTGGTAAAGGTAGCGATGAGAGGCCATGTAGGAGTACATGGTGGGTTGTCTCATTGCAGCCGTCCTCAGGAACTGAGTTCTGTGTTTGTGATCCATGACCAGTTACTACCATACATTGGGCCCAAAACCAATGGACCCTCTCGACTTATTAATCGCCCTTGTCCTCTGTCCAGGAGTTGCATTTAGTTTCTGGTGTTTGTTGCATACTGGAGGTCATACGCAGCGCTGACCCTCGGGTTGGCTGTGATGCGGCAGGTACGTGGCCCGGTGTACCGAGTCATCCGTTTGGTGTCTCGGGAACCCTGTACACATCGTTTGGGGCCTTGAGCGACACCCCGGCCGGATCTCCCCATGGATGGAACCCAAATAGGTGATAAACCTGGACTAGGGACTTGTGTGGTTAGTCAGGTCGTGGCCGACACCCTCGATGGGCTTCCGCTTGAAGGTTGCCGAGTACATGTCGTGTAAATGGCGGTAAGTGGTGAGAGCGTGTGTGAAGAAGTACACCCCTGCAGGGTTATAAATGATCTATTCGAATAGCCATGTCCGCGGTAAAGGACTTCTGGGTTACCTGTACAGTTCATAGACAAGTGAAAGTGGATACTCTAAAACACGCAAGATAAGCGTGAGTGCTATGGATGGCATTCTCATAGGAAGACGAGAGCGGATCCATAGTGGTGTATTGATTGGTGAATATGTGGACTCGTGTGCGCCACCTCAAAAGAGTTACTTGCAGTCGTAGTTTAGGATAGCCACCGAGTCAAAGCTGGCTTGATGCAGATGTAGCTAGTTCTGATGTAAGTCTTGCTGAGTACCTTTGTACTCACGTTTGCTTAATTTATGTTTTGCACAGGAGACTTCAGTCTCACTAATTGTTCCGTGTGGACTTCGACGTTTAGCTTGTTACCTCAGCTACGATCTTGTACCCTTGGGAGGGTCTTGTAGATAGTCAGGCTTCTCAGCCTTTTTCATTTGTAGTTGTCTGTACTCAGACATGTTATGCTTCCGTTGCCTGCATGCTCTGTATGTTGGGTCATGTGACCTCTGTTTGTAATAAATGTTATGATGGCTCTTCTGGGCCTTTATCTATATGAGTTGTTGAGTTATTTTGTGATGCCATGTTGTACAACACATACTTGCATGTTATGCGTACGTGTAATGTGTATTGCTATGTGTGGGATCCGACACCTAGTTGTTTACCCTTGGTAGCCTATCTTACAGGGAAATGCCTCCTAGTGCTTCCACTGAGCCTTGGTAGCTTGCTGCTGCTCCGGAACACTTAGGCTGGCCGGCATGTGTCCTTCTTCATTCCTGTGTCTGTCCCTTAGGGGAAATGTCATGCATTGTTCCTTTAAGTCCTTGTAGCTTGCTACGACATGGGTTCATACGTTGATGACCGACACGTTTGTTGCTGGGTCATGTATGCATGTCTCTGTAATTTAGCGCCACTTTTGGTTTATAACTAGTCATGTCGGCCCGGGTTCTCTGTCATATGGATGCTAGCGACACTATCATATACGTGAGCCAAAATGCGCAAATGGTCCCGAGCCAGGTAAGGTGGCACCCGTGGGGATATCGTGCGTGAGGCCGCAAAGTGATATGATGTGTTACATGCTAGATCGGTGTGACTTAGGATCGGGGTCCTGACAGCTTTGGTATCAGAGCCTGACTGCCTGTAGGATTAGCAAGCCAAACTGGTCGAAGTCATGTCTAGAAATTCTTTAGTTATGTAAGGGAATTGTTTGTGGAAGGGAACGTAAGGATCTTTTTACTTCTTTACCTTATGACCTTCTGATCTGAGTCACCTTCTTCTTTCTACGGGGATTAAGAACCAGGATTCTCATTCTTTTATCAGGATCACGTTAATGGTGGATTCAACCCTCAGTTCAGTTCCTACTACTTCTGTGTGTTCAACTGTTGGTCTCAGAACCTTGACATTATGATGTTGAGTGGTTATGCTATCCTTGTGCATGAGTCTCAAAAGTATTCTGAGAATTTACAGTCGTTATGCTGTCCGAGTCTTCCCAAGTTTCTAAACAATCTGATTGTAAATCTTTCCTTCATGTTTCCGATGTTCCTTTGGGCCAGACTAAGCACACTAGTCAGTGTGTTGAGGTACTCTGTTACCTCGACATATATGTTGGAGTTATTATTATGACCCTAGGTATCTTAGAGAATCACCCAGTAATCTAGCAATACTCTATATTCCCAGTGTGATGATTCTGGCCATCATTCTCGAAAAGCATCCCGTGATGCCATTTAGTTAGTAGGCATTCTACTCCTGGGTTCTTGAACCCAAGATTTATTCTACTTACTTCATGTTGACAGTGTTTGCTCGTACCTTTAGGATATTAGTAACCTTGTGATAATCCTTGAGGTCCGTGGTTATCGTTCTTCCAATACCATGAACCATCATGGCAGAAGTTCTTCTGAACCAAAAGACCACAACCAGGGTGCTCTTGATGAGTTCTCCATTTTATATTGTGACTCTGCCAATTCTACCTTTCTGCATGGGTTATCCGGAAGAAATATGTTGAACTAGTTCGACATGCTAGTCTATGCATCCACAACTCAGAAAGATATATGTTCCTTGGAGTTATCCCTCTTTAGTTGTATTATGACCCCCGTCTATTAGTTGATAGTCAGGAGTAGTTGTGCATTCGTGTTCATCGATGCCTTTTACTCTTGTGGTTCGTCAAACCATTCTATTCTGGAATGACTAGAAGAAACAAACTCCAGAACCTCATCCATTTCCAGGATTGGGTCAGAGTAGTTGTATTTCGCAGGTCAAAATGTCAATCCATTTTTTTGCTCTACCTTGGAGTGTTACCCTATTTTATGTCAAGAATGTCATAGGGATTGCACCACCTCCCGTGAACTCTTGATAGAGTGATACTTCTCGCCATCATCATTCATTCTCGGTCTCCATGTTATTGTAACTGGAATACTGATAAGTGAATCATGATGTGTGAAATCAATACTCCTAGCAACTCCGTTGCTTAGTAATTAAAGGACAACAATTTCATTCTTAGCGTGTTGGTTACTGAATCACCATTCTAAGATTGATCGTGCTACCTAGTCCATCTTCCTTGGTGCACTATTTGATCAATGAGTTAGGATTGTGTCAATCTCTCGCTCTTTGATCACATCGTCTTGCCCTGAAAAGCAGGATTGTTCTCGAGCTTCATAGCATATTGGTGGTTCGTGATTTTCCGAATATCTTCTCGGAAGTATTACCAGGTTGTTCCCTGACCATTATGTTGAGCTCGTGATCAAGTTTGTTTACTTATAAACCACCCTGTCCCCAAGAATCTATGTTGGATACCCCTGAGCTAGTTGGTTAAGTTAAACGACAACTTGGAGAGTTGGAAGATGAAAGCTTGCCCCCCATAGTTCTTTGCCAAAGGACATCCTTGTGTTTGTGTGTTTGTTGAAGAAAGATGATATCTTCATCGATTGATCCTTGTGATCAGTTGTTGGATCCATTGTTTGTAAAAACTTTGATTTGAGGATGGGCTATTGTCAAGTCAAATCAGAACCAACGATATTCGTAATGCGGTCTTACTCGTGGTTGTTCCTCGGGCATACCCCATTATATCTTTAGTCTGACCAATGCTATCACCTTGTTCACATAGTTGTGGAATTCTATCTTCATGAAAATTTTGATGATTTGTTGTTGAGCCCATCAACCTCATTTTATCTTCTCCATGATTCGTGTTGGACATCTGGTTAGTGCTGGAAACTTGTATAAGCATTATCTTCATGTCACGTTCATGAAGCATATGTTTGGACGAAAGAAGTGTCTTCCTCTAATTCACGTGCACTTGATGTAAGTTGCCGCATGAATTTGAGAAAGCTTGTTTTTGTCTCCTCTGGAATCATCCCAAGTCAATCATGGATGTGCGAAGTATTCTATGGTCTGATAGACTGATCATCTTCATTCCATATGTATTCCCTAGCACCAAGCCACCGATTGAATTGTTCAAGGAGAAGAAGTTCCTTCTTAAGAGCTAACCCGGGCTTAACCAAGGACTTCGTTATCCACAATGATGGTTCCCTACCTGAACTCGATAGTATTATGTTGGAAGACTACCACATGGTCATACTTGTCTTGGACAACATGATCATAGGTATGTAGCAGAACCCGCTCATGTTTTGGAGCTTGCTATCATAGTTCATTTCCCGAGAATCTTGCTACGTCATCTCGTCGATTTGTGTTGCAAACTTTTGTTTCCAGACATGACGTCTGAAATATTCTGTTACCAACCAGATCTGAATCTCAGGCAGATATGATGGTTGGAAAGTTCCCAGCATTTGCATTTTGTTCCCAGCTTGCGCCTCAGTAATTGTTGTCCAAGATCATCTTCAAAAGTGGACTTACCATGGGTCCCATCCATTTCCGTGATAAGCAAGATCACTCATTGCATTGTCTTCAACAAGGTAGTCCACTTTGTCCATCCTAGTCTGAGTATGTCATTCTTTTGAACTCCTTCAAACGATCGTTTGTGATTGCCATAGGCTAGTATAGAGAATTCCAATGATCTCTATATCAAAAGTAATTCCTTTTGCCACTTAAGGGAATAACTCTACGAGTCACCTTCTCTAAGGTGCCCCGTCTGGTGAAATCGATCACCATGTTCCTTAGGTGTGGAATTGGTTGCCTACCAAGTGACCCCTCATCATTTGTTTCACTCCAACCCTCTGGATGAGTGTTCCGTGTCTCATCTCAAGAGATGTTTCAACGTCTCACTCCATGAGTTCATCTTGAGATGCTCGATCTTTCAGGAGATCAATTTTGTAGAGTTCCTTTCGTCGTCACTTTGTTGGACAAAGATCTCGAAAGCAAGGTTCTCAGGATCGACATGAGGCAAGCAATGAACATTCATATGAAGGACAGTTGGATCATGAAGATTGTGTTAGCTTGTGTCCCCTCTGTCTTCTTACCTCCCGTCCTGAATCTCGGGACGAGATTCTTGTTTAGTGGGGGTGAGTTGTCACATCCCTAGCTTCTGGTACTGCCTAGTGTTTGCATCTTGCTTGCATCATGTTTAAGTTTTCAGAAAGTTGAAATGGGGGTGTTCAAACCCTAGCACCAAATGAACTCAACTAGGTTCAAATTAAAATCCTTTTCAATGAACCCAAAATGCCCTTTAGAAAAGTTCATCATTTTTGGATTGGTTAAAAACCTCTGCCAAAAATGTTGCACATATTTCTAGGACCATTCTGGGTTTTTGAATTAGATCATAAAGTATTTGCATTTGGGCATTTAAATGCTATATAATATTTTAAATGTCCAAATATTCATGAACTAAAATGCTTACTGTTGGAAATATTCCAAACAGTAGCCTTGAGTAGTTTCATGAATTTTGAGCTTGTTTTAGTATTTTAGATAAAGCCAAAAAAATGCAGAAAATAGAAAACAGAAAAAAATTAGAAAGGGAAAGAAACCTTACCTGACTTACCTGTGCGGCCCAGCCCAGCTGGCAGATGCCAGTCCTCCTCCTCCTCCAGCCTGAAGGACGCGAGGCGTGTGGCCGCCGTGCGCGCACACGCGCCCCGGCCACCTCCTGCTTGCCGCCTCCCTCTTGTTGGGGAACGTAGCATAATTCAAAAAATTTCTACGCTTTCACCAAGATCCAACTATGGAGACATCTAGCAACGAGCAAGTAAGAGTGCATCTACATACCGTTATGGAGATTGCGAGCGGAAGCTTTCAAAGAAGCGTGGATGAAGTAGTCGTACTCTTCGCGTTCTTCGTCACCGATGATCTAGCGCCGAACGGACGACACCTCCGCGTTCAACACACGTCCGGTGCAGCAACGTCACCTCCTTCTTGATCCAGTAAGGGGGGAGGAGAAGTCGTCAGAGATCCGGCAGCACGACGGCGTGATGACGGATGCAGTGGAGATCGCAGCAGGGCTTCGCCGGGCGCCCTGCGTTGGAGTATGGAGGTATGACGGGAGGGGGAGAGGCGCCAGGGCAAGGGTGTGGCTGCCCTCTCCCCCCCACATATATAGGGGGCCAGGGGGTGCGCCAGGGCCCCTGCATATCCAATCTGCAGGGGGGCGGCGGCCAGGGGGGGTTCCTTGCCCCCCAAGGCTAGTGGGGCGCCCCCTACCCCTAGGGTTTCAACCCTAGGCGCATGGGGAGGTGGGCCCCTAGTGGTGCGCCAGCCCATTAGGGCTGGACACTTCCCCTTGCGGCCTAGGGGCCCCACCCGGTGGACCCCCGGGGCCCCTCCGGTGGTCCCAGGACGCTCCCGGTGACCCCCGGAGATCACCCGATGGCCGAAACCTGACTTCCTATATATCAATCTTTACCTCCGGATCATTCCGGAACTCCTCGTGACGTCCGGGATCTCATCCGGGACTCCGAACAACTTTCGGGTTTCCACGTGCATTTATCTCTACGACCCTAGCGTTACCGAACCTTAAGTGTGTAGACCCTACGGGTTCGGGAGACACGTAGACATGACCGAGACGACTCTCCGGTCAATAACCAACAGCGGGATCTGGATACCCATGTTGGTTCCCACGTGTTCCTCGATGATCTTCATCGGATTAACCACTGTGTCAAGGATTCACTCAATCCCGTATGTTATTCCCTTTGTCCATCGGTACGGTACTTGCCTGAGATTCGATCGTCGGTATTCCCGATACCTTGTTCAATCTCGTCATGGCAAGTCTCTTTACTCGATCCGTAATCCATCATCCCGTGACTAACTACTTAGTCACATTGAGCTCATTATGATGATGTCTTGCCGAGTGGGCCCAGAGGTACCTCTCCGTCATATGGAGTGACAACATCCCAGTCTCGGTTCGTACCAACTCAACAGACACTTTCGGAGATACCCGATGCGTACCTTTATAGCCACCCAGTTACGTTGTGACGGTTGGCACACCCAAAGTACTCCTACGGTATCCGGGAGTTATACAACCTCATGGTCTAAGGAATAAATACTTGACACCGAAAAGCTTATGCATCACGAACTAAACGATCTCGTGCTATGCTCAGGATTGGGTCTTGTCCATCACATCATTCTCCTAATGATGTGATCCCGTTATCACTGACATCTCATGTCCATGGTCAGGAAACCGTGACCATCTGTTGATTAACGAGCTGGTAACTAGAGGACTACCAGGGACTCATTGTGGTCTATGTATTCACACATGTATCGCTGTTTCCGTACAATACAATTCAAGCATGAATAACAGACAATTATCATGAACAAGGAGATATAATAATAATGCTTTTATTATTGCCTCTAGGGCATATCTCCAACAGTCTCCCACTTGCACTAGAGTCAATAATCTAGTTACATTGTGATGAATCGAACACCCATAGAGTTCTGGTGTTGATCATGTTTTGCTCGTGAAAGAGGTTTAGTCAACGGGTCTGCGACATTCAGATCCGTATGCACTTTACAAATATCTATGTCTCCATCCTGAACATAATTCCGGATGGAGTTGAAACGGCGCTTGATGTGCTTGGTCTTCTTGTGAAACCTAGGCTCCTTGGTAATAGCAATAGCACCAGTGTTGTCACAGAAGAGAGTCATCGGGCTTGACGCGCTTGGAATGACTCCTAGGTCGGTGATGAACTCCTTCATCCAGACTCCTTCCTGCGCTGCTTCAGAAGCAGCTATGTACTCCGCTTCACATGTAGACGCTGCCACCACGCTTTGTTTGCAACTGCACGAGCTGACTGCCCCTCCATTCAAAATGTACACGTATTCGGTTTGAGACTTAGAGTCATCCAGATCTGTATCGAAGCTAGTATCAACGTAACCCTTTACGACGAGCTCTTCGTCACCTCCATAAACGAGAAACATATCCTTAGTCCTTTTCAGGTACTTCAGGATGTTCTTGACCGCTGTCCAGTGTTCCGTACCGAGATCACTTTGGTACCTCCCTACCAAACTTATGGCAAGGTTCACATCAGGTCTGGTACACATCATGGCATACATGATAGAACCTATGGCCGAGGCATAGGGAATGACACTCATCTTTTCTCTATCTTCTGCCGTGGTTGGCGACTGAGCCTTGCTCAATCTCATACCTTGCAAAACAGGCAAGAATACTTTCTTTGACTGATCCATATTGAACTTTTCAATATTTTGTCAAGGTATGTACTTTGTGAAAGACCAATGAGGCGTCTCGATCTATCTCTATAGATTTTGATGCCTAATATGTAAGCAGCTTCTCCAAGGTCCTTCATTGAAAAACTTTTATTCAAGTAGGCCTTTACATTTTCCAAGAATTCTATATCATTTCCCATCAGCAATATGTCATCCACATATAATATGAGAAATGCCACAGAGCTCCCACTCACTTTCTTGTAAATACAGGCTTCTCCATAAGTCTGTATAAAGCCAAACGCTTTGATCACTTCATCAAAGCGAATATTCCAACTCCGAGAATCTTGCACCAGCCCGTAAATCGAGCGCTGGAGCTTGCATACCTTGTTAGCGTTCTCTGGATCGACAAAACCTTCCGGTTGCATCATATACAACTCTTCCTTGAGGAAGCCGTTAAGGAATGCTGTTTTGACGTCCATTTTCCATATCTCATAATCATAGAATGCGGCAATAGCTAACATGATTCTGACTGACTTCAGCATCGCTACGGGAGAGAAAGTCTCGTCGTAGTCAATCCCTTGAACTTGTCGATAACCCTTAGCGACAAGCCGAGCCTTATAGATGGTCACATTACCATCCGCGTCTGTCTTCTTCTTAAATATCCATTTATTTTCTATGGCGTGCCTATCATCAGGCAAGTCCACCAAAGTCCATACTTTGTTTTCATACATGGATTCTATCTCGGATTTCATGGCTCCAAGCCATTTATTGGAATCCGAGCCCGCCATCGCTTCTTCATAGTTCGAAGGTTCACCGTTGTCTAACAACATGATTTCCAGTACAGGGTTGCCGTACCACTCTGGTGCGGAACGTGCCCTTGTGGACCTTCGAAGTTCAGTAGTAACTTGATCTGTTTCTTCATGATCATTATCATCAACTTCCTCCCTTGTCGGTGCAGGCACCTCAGGAATAGTTTCCTGCGCTGCGCTACTTTCCGGTGCAGGAGGGGTGACTGTCACCTCATCAAGTTCTACTTTCCTCCCACTCACTTATTTCGAGAGAAACTCTTTCTCCAGAAAGCATCCATTCTTGGCAACAAAGACTTTGCCTTCGGATCTGTGGTAGAAGGTGTACCCAATTGTTTCCTTTGGGTATCCTATGAAGACGCATTTCTCCGATTTGGGTTCGAGCTTTTCAGGTTGAAGTTTCTTGACATAAGCATCGCAACCCCAAACTTTTAGAAACGACAGCTTCGGTTTCTTGCCAAACCAAAGTTCATACGGAGTCGTCTCAACGGATTTCTATGGAGCCCTATTTAAAGTGAATGCGGTAGTCTCTAAAGCATAACCCCAAAAAGATAGCGGTAAATCGGTGAGGGACATCATAGATCGCACCATGTCCAACAGAGTACGATTTCGACGTTCGGACACACCGTTACGTTGAGGTGTTCCGGGCGGTGTCAATTGTGAAACAATTCCACAGCTCCTAAGGTGTGTGCCAAATTCATGACTTAAATATTCACCCCCACGATCCGATCGCAAGAACTTTATTTTTCTGTCACGTTGATTCTCAACCTCATTCTGAAATTCCTTGAACTTTTCAAAGGTCTCAGACTTGTGTTTCATCAAATAGATATACCCGTATCTACTCAAGTCATCCGTGAGGGTGAGAACATAACGGTAGCCTCCGCGAGCCTCAACACTCATTGGACCGCACACATCGGTATGTATGATTTCCAACAAGTTGGTTGCTCGCTCCATTGTTCCGGAGAACGGAGTCTTGGTCATCTTGCCCAAGAGGCATGGTTCGCACGTGTCAAATGGTTCATAATCAAGAGACTCTAGAAGTCCATCTGAATGGAGCTTCTTCATACGTTTGACACCAATATGACCAAGGCGGCAATGCCACAAGTATGTGGGACTATCATTATCAACTTTACATCTTTTGGCATCTACACTATGAATATGTGTATCACTACGTTCGAGATTCATCAAAAATAAACCATTGACCAGCGGGGCATGACCATAAAACATATCTCTCAAATAAATAGAACAACCATTATTCTCCGATTTGAAAGAGTAGCCATCTCGCATAAGACGAGATCCAGAAACAATGTTCATGCTCAAAGCTGGTACTAAATAACAATTATTGAGGTTTAAAACTAATCCCGAGGGTAGATGTAGAGGTAGCGTGCCGACGGCGATCACATCGACCTTGGAACCATTCCCGACGCGCATCGTCACCTCATCCTTCGCCAGTCTCCGTTTATTCCGCAGCTCCTGTTTTGAGTTACAAATATGAGCAACTGCACCGGTATCGAATACCGAGGAGCTACTACGAGTGCTGGTAAGGTACATATCAATAACAAGTATATCAAATATACCTTTGATGTTGCCGGCCTTCTTGTCTGCTAAGTATTTGGGGCAGTTCCGCTTCCAGTGACCCGTTCCCTTGCAATAAAATCACTCTGTCTCAGGCTTGGGTCCATACTCTGGCTTCTTCCCGGCAACAGGCTTGCCAGGCGCGGCAACTCCCTTGCCGTCCTTCTTGAAGTTCTTCTTACCCTTGCCTTTCTTGAACTTAGTGGTTTTATTGACCATCAACACTTGATGTTCTTTCTTGATGTCCACCTCCGCTGATTTCAGCATCGAATACACCTCGGGAATGGACTTCTCCATCCCCTGCATATTGAAGTTCAACACGAAGCTCTTGAAGCTTGGTGGGAGCGACTGGAGGATTCTGTCAACGACCGCTTCATCTGGGAGATTCATTCCCAGTTGAGACAAGCGGTTGTGCAATCCTGAAATCTTGAGGATGTGCTCACTGACAGAACTGTTCTCCTCCATCTTACAGCTGTAGAATGCGTCGGAGACATCATATCTCTCGACCCGGGCATGAGCTTGGAAAACCATTTTCAGCTCTTCGAATATCTCATATGCTCCGTGGTGCTCAAAATGCTTTTGGAGCCCCGATTCTAAACTGTAAAGCATGCCGCACTGAACCAGGGAGTAATCATCACAACGCGACTGCCAAGCGTTCATAACGTCTTGGTTTGCCGGGGCGGGAGCGTCACCTAGCGGTGCTTCTAGGACATAAGTTCTCTTGGCAGCTATGAGGATAATCCTCAGGTTACGGACCCAATCCGTATAGTTGCTACCATCGTCTTTCAGCTTGGTTTTCTCTAGGAACGCGTTGAAGTTGAGGGAAACCTGAGCGTGGGCCATTTGATCTACAAGAGATATTGTAAAGAATTTAGACTAAGTTCATGATAATTAAGTTCATCTTAATCAAATTCTAATGAACTCCCACTCAGAATGACATCTCTCTAGTCATCTAAGTGATACACGATCCGAATCGACTAGCCCGTGTCCGATCATCACGTGAGACGGACTAGTCATCAACGATGAACATCTTCATGTTGATCGTATCTTCTATACGACTCGTGTTCGACCTTTCGGTCTTCCGTGTTCCGAGGCCATGTCTGTACATGCTAGGCTCGTCAAGTGAACCCTAAGTGTATCGCGTGTGTAAATCTGTCTTACACCCGTTGTATGCGAACGTTAGAACCTATCACACCCGATCATCACGTGGTGCTTCGGAGCAACTAACTTTAGCAACGGTGCACAGTTAGGGGAAACACAATACTTGAAATTTTAGTGAGAGATCATCTTATTTACTACCGTCGTTCTAAGTAAACAAGATGCATAAACATGATAAACATCACATGCAATCAATTAAAGTGACATGATATGGCCAATATCATCTTGCTCCTTGGATCTCCATCTTCGGGGCACCATGATCATCTTGTCACCAGCTCGACACCATGATCTTCATCATCATGATCTCCATCATCGTGTCTTGAAGAAGTCGTCACGCCAACTATTACTTCTACTACTATAGCTAACGTTTAGCAATGAAGTAAAGTAATTACATGGCGTTATTCAGTGACACGCAGGTCATACAATAATTAAGACAACTCCTATGGCTCCTGCCGGTTGTCAAGTTCATCGACATGCAAGTCGTGATTTCCTATTACAAAAACATGATCAATCTCATACATCACATATATCATTCATCACATCTTCGTTTTGGCCATACCACGTCACATAGCACATGCTGCAAAAACAAGTTAAACGTCCTCTAATTGTTGTTGCAAGTTTTACGTGGCTTCTATAGGATTTCTAGCAAGAACGTTTCTTACCTACGCCAAAACCACAACGTGATTTGTCAACTTCTATTTACCCTTCATAAGGACCCTTTTCATCGAATCCGATCAAACTAAAATAGGAGAGACAGACACCCGCCAGCCACCTTATGCATCTAGTGCATGTCTGTCGGTGGAACCAGTCTCACGTAAGCGTACGTGTAAAGTCGGTCCGGGCCGCTTCATCCCAAAATACCGCCGAATCAAGATTGACTAGTAACGGTAAGAAAGTTGAACAAAATCAAACGCCCACAACTGCTTTGTGTTCTACTCGTGCAAGATGCTACGCATAAAACCTAGCTCAGATGCCACTGTTGGGGAACGTAGCATAATTCAAAAAATTTCTACGCTTTCACCAAGATCCAACTATGGAGACATCTAGCAACGAGCAAGTAAGAGTGCATCTACATACCGTTATGGAGATTGCGAGCGGAAGCTTTCGAAGAAGCGTGGATGAAGTAGTCGTACTCTTCGCGTTCTTCGTCACCGATGATCTAGCGCCGAACGGACGGCACCTCCGCGTTCAACACACGTCCGGTGCAGCAACGTCACCTCCTTCTTGATCCAGCAAGGGGGGAGGAGAAGTCGTTAGAGATCCGGCAGCACGACGGCGTGATGACGGATGCAGTGGAGATCGCAGCAGGGCTTCGCCGGGCGCCCTGCGTTGGAGTATGGAGGTATGACGGGAGGGGGAGAGGTGCCAGGGCAAGGGTGTGGCTGCCCTCTTCCCCCCACATATATATAGGGGGTCAGGGGGTGCGCCAGGGCCCCTGCAGATCCAATCTGCAGGGGGGGCGGCGGCCAGGGGGGGTTCCTTGCCCCCCAAGGCTAGTGGGGCGCCCCCTCCCCCCTAGGGTTTCAACCCTAGGCGCATGGGGAGGTGGGCCCCTAGTGGTGCGCCAGCCCATTAGGGCTGGACACTTCCCCTTGCGGCATAGGGGCCCCACCGGGATGGGCGGCCCCACCCGGTGGACCCCCGGGGCCCCTCCGGTGGTCCCGGGACGCTCCCGGTGACCCCCGGAGATCACCCGATGGCCGAAACCTGACTTCCTATATATCAATCTTTACCTCCGGACCTTTCCGGAACTCCTCGTGACGTCCGGGATCTCATCCGGGACTCCGAACAACTTTCGGGTTTCCACGTGCATTTACCTCTACGACCCTAGCATTACCGAACCTTAAGTGTGTAGACCCTACGGGTTCGGGAGACACGTAGACATGACCGAGACGACTCTCCGGTCAATAACCAACAGCGGGATCTGGATACCCATGTTGGTTCCCACGTGTTCCTCGATGATCTTCATCGGATGAACCACTGTGTCAAGGATTCACTCAATCTCGTATGTTATTCCCTTTGTCCATCGGTACGGTACTTGCCCGAGATTCGATCGTCGGTATTCCCGATACCTTGTTCAATCTCGTCATGGCAAGTCTCTTTACTCGATCCGTAATCCATCATCCCGTGACTAACTACTTAGTCACATTGAGCTCATTATGATGATGTCTTACCGAGTGGGCCCAGAGGTACCTCTCCGTCATATGGAGTGACAACATCCCAGTCTCGGTTCGTACCAACTCAACAGACACTTTCGGAGATACCCGATGCGTACCTTTATAGCCACCCAGTTACGTTGTGACGGTTGGCACACCCAAAGTACTCCTACGGTATCCGGGAGTTATACAACCTCATGGTCTAAGGAATAAATACTTGACACCGAAAAGCTTATGCATCACGAACTAAACGATCTCGTGCTATGCTCAGGATTGGGTCTTGTCCATCACATCATTCTCCTAATGATGTGATCCCGTTATCACTGACATCTCATGTCCATGGTCAGGAAACCGCGACCATCTGTTGATTAACGAGCTGGTAACTAGAGGACTACCAGGGACTCATTGTGGTCTATGTATTCACACATGTATCGCTGTTTCCGTACAATACAATTCAAGCATGAATAACAGACAATTATCATGAACAAGGAGATATAATAATAATGCTTTTATTATTGCCTCTAGTGCATATCTCCAACACCTCTTGACGCCCTGGAGACGCCACGCAGCACCTCAAACCCTCTCGCCCACTCCCTCGTCCTCATCCCCTCCTCTCTCTCGCTCCGTGCCTCGTGGCCGAGCGCCACCGTCACCGCCGCTCGCCGTAGCCGTAGCCACCGCCTTCCCCTCGCCCCCTCGATGTGCCCACGAGCTCCGTCTCTGTCGTATATGCCTCCTCGACGAGCCAAGCAACCGGGGACGCGCCGTATCGCCGCCATCAACTTTCTTCAAGCTCCAGCGCCGGAGATCGCCGTCGCCGTCTCGTCGCCTCCAGGACTTCCCCGAGCACACTGACCAGCCCATCGTGACTGCCGTGAGCTACTGATCGTGACCCCCCTCTCCGTTTCTTATGTTGCACGTCGTAGCCGCCGCACCACCTGCGTCCGAACAGACCGCCGCCTGCGCTAGGCGCCGGCGATGCTCCGGTGACCATTTGGTCCCGGGCGCGTGTCCACCGGGCGTGTCGCTCCGCGCTGAGCCTCGCTAGCGCCTCCCCTTGCCCGCTTGCATCCCGCAGCATAACTCTCGCCCATCACCGAGCTCCGGCCGCCACGGCCGAGCTCCTAGCTCTCGCCTTCGGCCAACCCAGGCCTGACTGGCGCCCCCGCCCGACGCGCGCTGGTCTAGGCTTTCGAACGAGCCCAGCCATGCTGCGAACGGGGCACCACAGCCCGTTTCCGACGTGCTCCGCCGCGTCTGGACTCGCCGGCGTTGAGTCGCCGGTGGGGTTGACCCCCTTTTACCACGGCTGGAACCCCCCTGTGTCCATGACATGTGGGGCCGGCCTTTGACTAAAGCTAGTTTAGGATTTATTGAAGTGCTAATTACTATCTTTAACCTGATGTGCAACTGACATGTGGGCCCCGTGCCTGTTTAGTTTAATGTAATTTTCTGCTTAGTTTAGTTCTTAACCCAGTGGGACCCACACGTCGACATTAACTTTGCTGACGTGGCTGTTGACTGGACCCACCTGTCTGTGACTTGAGCCAGCACTGAGTGACTGACCAGTTGGGCCCACTGGTCAGGTTTGACCTGGACCAGCCCATGTTGACCTACTGACGTCAGCATGAAGTCATGCTGATGTAGTAAGTATTTTCTGGAATTTAAAATAAATCAGAAATGATTTATTTATTTTCAGAAAATGCCGAAAACTTCTAAAAATCATATAAAATCTATCGTAGCTCAGATGAAAATAATTTTTAGATGAAAAATTATCAGAAAAATTCAAGGAATCTGTTTATGGCATTATCATGCATATTTGAACAACTTATGTGTGCTGATCAGGTCAAATCAATTAAACGCCATTTGAATAATCACATATGAAGTTTGAATTTGAACCTTTGGTTCAAACCAAATTCATTTAATATGGTTGCTAGTTGCATTTGCTCAATCAACAGCATATTGCCATGTCATGATCATACATCATATTGTTGCATTGCATTGATTGTGTTCTTTCTCTATTGCCGGTGTTTGTCCCCTCTCAGTAGACGACGTTCCAACGATATGAGATCGATGACACAGATGAAGAGCTTTACTATCTTCAGAAGTGCCAGGCAAGCGAAACCCCATTGAGCATTCCGATACAACTCCACTCTCTCGCTCTTGCTCTCTTTTACTGCATTAGGACAATAACGCTTCAACTATTACCTGTCGCGATAGTTGAACCCCTTTCCTCTGCATGACCTGTCATTGTCACAGTAAATAGTTGAAACCCACTAGCATGAGTACGAGTTGTTTGAGCCATGTTGTGCCTACTAATTCATGCTTTCTGGTTATGCCTGCTATTGCTTAGAGTTGTGTCAGGTCTAATTCATCGGGGATAAACTGGAATGTGGTGAACATGTCCTACTGTTGAGAGCTAAGTGTGTGAACACGATTTGGTAAAGGTAGCGATGAGAGGCCATGTAGGAGTACATGGTGGGTTGTCTCATTGCAGCCGTCCTCAGGAACTGAGTTCTGTGTTTGTGATCCATGAACAGTTACTACCATACATTGTGCCCAAAACCAATGGACCCTCTCGACTTATTAATCGCCCTTGTCCTTTGTCCAGGAGTTGCAATTAGTTTCTGGTGTTTGTAGCATACTGGGGGTCATACGCAGCGCTGACCCTCGGGTGGGCTGTGATGCAGCAGGTACGTGGCCCGGTGTACCGAGTCGCCCGTTGGGTGTCTCAGGAACCCTGTACACATCGTTTGGGGCCGTGAGCGACACCACGGCCGGATCTCCCCACGGATGGAACCCAAATAGGCGATAAACCTGGACTAGGGACTTGTGTGGTTAGTCAGGTCGTGGCCGACACCCTCGCTGGGCTTCCGCTTGAAGGTTGCCGAGTACATGTCGTGTAAATGGCGGTAAGTGGTGAGAGCGTGTGTGAAGAAGTACACCCCTGCAGGGTTATAAATGATCTATTCGAATAGCCGTGTCCGCGGTAAAGGACTTTTGGGTTACCTGTACAGTTCATAGACAAGTGAAAGTGGATACTCTAAAACACGCAAGATAAGCGTGAGTGCTATGGATGGCCTTCTCATAGGAAGACGGGAGCGGATCCATAGTGGTGTATTGATTGGTGAATATGTGGACTCGTGTGCGCCACCTCAAAAGAGTTACTTGCAGTCGTAGTTTAGGATAGCCACCGAGTCAAAGCTGGCTTGATGCATATGTAGCTAGTTCTGATGTAAGTCTTGCTGAGTACCTTTGTACTCATGTTTGCTTAATTTATGTTTTGCACAGGAGACTTCAGTCTCACTAATTGTTCCGTGTGGACTTCGACGTTTAGCTTGTTACCTCAGCTACGATCTTGTACCCTTGGGAGGGTCTTGTAGATAGTCAGGCTTCTCAGCCTTTTTCATTTGTAGTTGTCTGTACTCAGACATGTTATGCTTCCGTTGCCTGTATGCTCTGTATGTTGGGTCATGTGACCTCTGTTTGTAATAAATGTTATGATGGCTGTTCAGGGCCTTTATCTATATGAGTTGTTGAGTTATTTTGTGATGCCATGTTGTACAACACATACTTGCATGTTATGCGTACGTGTAATGTGTATTGCTATGTGTGGGATCCGACACCTAGTTGTTTACCCTTGGTAGCCTATCTTACAGGGAAATGCCTCCTAGTGCTTCCACTGAGCCTTGGTAGCTTCCTGCTGCTCCGGAACACTTAGGCTGGCCGGCATGTGTCCTTCTTCGTTCATGTGTCTGTTCCTTAGGGGAAATGTCACGCGTTGTTCCTTTAAGTCCTTGTAGCTTGCTACGACTTGGGTTCATACGTTGATGACCGACACGTTCGTTGCTGGGTCATGTATGCCTGTCTCTGAAATTTAGCACCACTTTTGGTTTATAACTAGTCATGCCGGCATGGGTTCTCTATCATATGGATGATACCGACACTATCATATACGAGAGCCAAAATGCGTAAACGGACTTGGGCCAGGTAAGGTGGCACCCGTGGGGATACCGTGTGTGAGGCCGCAAAGTGATATGATGTGTTACATGCTAGATCGGAGTGACTTAGGATCGGGGTCCTGACATTGAAGCCGAGGCCGAGCCGTCCGTACCCGAGCCAGTTCAACCACGCCGTCCTGCGCTCACCGCTGCCGCTCGAACTTCGCCACCCTCCACATCACCGGAGCTGTTCCTGCTACGCCGTCCTTCGCCGCCTCGGATCTGCTTCCCCTCCACCGACATACGACCACAGCAACACAGTCAACAATTTGTCCATGGGTTCTTCCAAGCCTGCACCCTCCTCCAAAACATCGGTTTCCTCGGCAGAAAGAAGTAGATTGGCGCGACATGTGGAGGCGACCACACCAACAACCGAAAATGGTACTCCTCTTCCCTTATTCGTGTAAATCTTACGTGTCTGCTTGCACGGAATTCATCCCACAGAAGACACTAGTTGACCGCTTCTTCTTGATACTAGATGTTCCTAGTAACTCGCGATGCACAAGGTTTCTCCTCATATACTATTTCACCTTAGCTAGAGGTTTGTCGCCCCCCTGAATTTCAATTCCTGGTCAGTTGATTCCCAATTAACGGAAGCATTCCCCGACGTAACAGGCGGGTCCGCCTATTACGTCGGGGAAGCAGCGCCTCGGTGTTTATCTTAGGGGCGTGTAGGGCCTAGAGCTACTGGCGCCCGATCTGGAGGTCGGCCAGGATTAAAGGGATGGCCTGGGGGCGCTGCCAAGCACGGCGGTGGTGTGAGGTCGAGGGGAGGACGGGGCGACGGAGGCAGGGGTCTGGGCCGGTGGTCGCTGGCGGTTCGAGAAAGATCGTCAACAGTGACTGGCGGGAGGTAGATGAAGGCCATCTACCCATTCCTTATAGATCGGACGGTTCATTAAAAAAATGACTGACCTATTTATTGTCAGTCGACTGTTATCTTGATATGACCACATGTGGTGGTGTGCTGGAGGAGTACCTGCATTTCCTTTGCTCATATATTACAAAATCATACGGAGTAGAATCTAATTTTGTTTGCCATGCAATGTTGTAGAGCTATCATATGTCTCCTATCATTTATTTTTCAGCCACCTGCTATCTGCTAGTTTTACACTGCACTAGTTCTGCACACACTTCACCCATACTCTCACTATTGTGTTTTTATGCAAGGGTATTTCAGACTCTGTTGCTATGAGAGAAGCAAAAAAAGAAAAGAGAGAAGTTGCTCCAGCATGCTAGGCGGATAGACCAGACACGTTTCAGACTTATAAAATGTGCAGTGTCAGCAGATGGAGACGGTAAACGTAGCTCTGAAGTTGATGACCTCGCTCGCAATGAACCATCATCCCAGGTGCTTGCTTTAACTTCGCGGTGTCATATGTGGTTGCATGTTCCATATGGTGTCTAGCTTGTATTCGAAAGGCCGAAGTCGGTCTTTATTAAGATAAGGAAAGATATTTTTTACATGAACCACCATCCCGTGAGCACCAGAAGACAATTAGCTAGTCAGGGCACTCGTTGAGCCAGTGACAAGCCCAGCAAAGAGAGGCATCACCTGGAAGCCAACTAAAAAGCCGCGATGGTGGCGAAGCATCCCGCCTCCCACCAGGCTCTCAGGTCCTAGATGATCATGCTCACCACTCCAACCGGATGTCTAGCTTGTATTGCTTCCAATTTGGTTAAATTGCATCTGCTTAGCTTACACATTATACCTTTAAATATGACATGCCTTTATGTTTTTGGTACATACTAGTACATATGTGTATTAACCATGTTCTTACATCAAACTAATGTTCTTGTGTATCCCTCATCAATCACTTATGATGAGGCAGTCAGGCAAGTCGATTACTCCTTATTTAAAGAATGCAGTGTCAGCCTCCCGACGTGATTCTCAAGAAACAGCAAGGCTAGATGAAGATAGTGAACGTAGCTCTGTAGTTGATTACCGCATTTCCCCTACACTAGCATCATAGGTGTTTGCTCTAACTTGGCGGCGTGATATGTGGTTGCATGTTGCATATGGTGTCTAGATTGTAATTTTTCCAATCTGGTTAAACTGTATGTGCTATTCTGCTTAGCTTATACATTATACCTGTTAATGTGACATGCCTTCCTGTATTTAGTACATAGTATATCTGTCTATTAAGCATGTCCTCACATAAAACTATTGTTTTTTTGTATCCCGCATAAATCAATATGACGAGACACCTTCAATATATGCAGTGTGATATTAGTTGCATCTTTGATATGATTTGTAGCACGCGCTGCTTCTAATTTGTTGAAATGCCATTTATGATGGGACACTTTTAACTTGGCAGAGTCATATTGGTTGCATCTTTCACGTGGTGTCTAACTTGCATTGCTTCTTATTTGGTGAAATGGTTTCTGCTTAGTTTACACAAACAGTTGTGAATATGCCATGCCATCCTGTTTTTCGTATTATTCCATCCTGTAATCATGTGTTTGCCTTACATCAAAGTAGTCATTGTCAGTATCATGCACGAATGAGTTCTGAAGAGTGAATTTTATTGCTTTTTCTTGTCGGTTTTACTTGACAATTCAAAATCAATAAAGCGGAAGGAAGTTAGCAAGGCAGCGGATGAAGGTGCTCCTTCCAAATGGAGGGCCTCTACAGATTCTACTCCTCCAATCCCACAAGATGATTTCCAAGACAACACATGCATAGACACTCAACGTAGTTGTGTTGGTGATGAACACGTCTCCCCTAGTGCACCATCACAGGTGCTCCCTCTACCTTGGCACTGTTATATGTGGTTGCATGTTATGTATGATGTCTAGCTTGTATTGCTTCTAATTTTATTGAATTTCATCTTCTTACTTTACACATTGTACTTGTGACTAAGACACGTGTTCCTGTTTCTAGAACATACAATATCTGTCTATCACACCATGTTCTTACATCAAAGTACATTTGTTCTAAAGAACTAAACTGATATTCGTTTTCCTTGTCGGCTTGACTTAACATGGCACAAAACAAGAGGAAGCAAGACAGAACGATAGGGAAACGGAAGCGGAACAATCCTGTAGATTCTGCTGGTACTGATGGTGCAATAGAAGGTCGAAGTCCAGTGGAAAATTGTACCGACATGGTATCCCGTGCTACACGAGCTGTAGCACAAGCCAAACAGAAACAAATAGCTGCCACCAAACAAGCAGAGACAACCCTAGTTGTTGCAACACCTTCCATAGTACCACCAGTTGCACAATTTACTCGTTGGTCAACTCAGTTAGCAGCACGTTCCCAAGCTCCCTTGCCACCTGACACTACTTCCGAAGCACTCTTGACACAAGATGAGTTGGCAAGATCAAATGAACTTTGTGAGGTTCAACAGCAAGAAGGTAGTTGCTGGAGTCAAGTTACAGTTGCATGCTTCTTTATATGTAGTCTCACAGTCTGATGTACACTAACACTTCCTATGTTTGTTGTTGGACTAGCACCTAGGCGTAACAGGAAACAAACATCAGGAATAATGCTTGATAGGTTAACTAAATCTAGAGGAGGAAGAATGGAGATCCATTTTGAGGCAGGTTTAAAAAGGCCACGTGATGCTACAGAGTCAACCAAGTTAGTATCAGAGGCAGCGGTTGCTGTTAGGTGTCATGTACGTATCCTCCCAACATGGATTCAGTACAGGAATGACAAAGACGAAACCCAGTTCAACACCTTCCTCGACCATTTATCTGTAAGTATGGTTATGTATGGAAACTAGTAATATCGTCTTGCTCTGTTCAATACTTTCTAGGTTGCTGATAATGAGACTCCCATAATTTTCAACAGATGAGGTTAACGTTGGATAGCCAAGATGATGCAACCAGACAAGCTTGCACCCATGTTTTCAAGTCTGCTCTGCGACAGTATCGGTATAACTTGAGGAAAACTCACTTTGAAGGCAAGGCTAATAGTGAACATGCCCAAACATCTCCAGTGGAAAATATATCTGATGGAGACTGGAGAGCCCTTGTTAAACACTGGTCTGATCCGAAGTATTAGGTACATTATATATATGTGATCAGATCATATTTTGAAGTCCTATTTACACATGTGCCACACAAATCTATCTTCTTGTAGGTGAACTGTTCAAAGAACAAGGCCAACCGTACGAAAGTGAAACTCCAATAGACGACCTGATCTCGTAGCTATATTGCACACTGCGAGGCTCTTGTAATTAGCTGTTGTTTCACTCTTTTCGCTGTACCATATTATCAGATCTATATTGACTTGTTCCAAATGCAGAGGAAAGCCCGCAAGGACCAAAAAGTACCTGAACCAAATGTTGTGGAAATCTTCAAGGACTGTCACACCAGCAAGAAGAAGGGCATTACTACACCAATCAAAGCCGCTGTTGTAAGTCCTTAATCCTCATGCCTTTTAACTACTACTAACTCTGACTTGTGCCTTGAACTGCATGGTTTGCAGCTAATGTCTATTACTCTTTTCAATTTTATACACAATTGTCTTAGCGTATCATTGCACCTTACAAGGTTTAAAACAGAGGAGTGATGTTCCTTTGATCTTAACATGTAATCTAGTTCTGTGCTGGACTTGCCCACACAACGTTACAATTGCTTGTTTGTCTGTTCTTAGTTGTTTTGTGATATGAATGATGTCATACTATGCTTACCATATTATAAACTTTGTCTCTTTATCCTTAGCCCTCAATACAATGTGAAGAAATAGACAATACATTAGCGATGGTACATGGTCATATGTTTGGAACCTGGTTTTATTATGTACTTTGCAATACAACTATTATTTTACATGGGTTCACCAGAATAAGTTTTGTATATAGACCAAAGCTATTTTGTTTGGTTTTGCTGCCTCCTTAATATCTATTGTTCTGGTACTACTAATGTAAAACCTCAACTTTTCAGCGAGCTATGGAAAAAATGGTGGAACCGCTACCTTCTGAAGGTGGCGAGGCAACTATAACCACAATGTCAGCTCTTGCTGCAGTGGGTCAGTACCTGTCCACTAACAGTGCCAAAAGCACGTTCCTGCGTAATACTGGCTTGGTTGTTAAGGCAATCTCGTCCAAACTGCCTCATAATCAAGATATGCAAGCTCAAAACAATGTTGTATCTACGCTCCAGACACAAGTCCATTCCCTAACGGAGAACCTTTGTGAAACAAGGAGAGACATTGTTCGATGTTGTCCAGATATTCATGGTTTTGAAACCAGACTATCAGACATTTGCTATGTTGTTCAGGAGCCTAGGAGAACTGAAGGTGAAGGTTATGGTGCTCCATCGGACAATACAACATGAAAACATAACAGTCAGGTCAAATGAACTGAGCTTCTGAACTTCTGGTGGTGCATTTATCTGCTAGACTGTTAACTTTTATGCCAACCTTCCTTTTGTTTTGTAGTTGTAATTTGTTTTGGTGCGATACAAAATTTGTTCTTAACGTGCAGCCACCGGCTGAAGAAAACAACAAGGCATTTTTGTATAGTGTAGGGTGTTCCCTATATTTGCACTGGTGGCGAACTTTGATGCCCATCGGCTGTAGTCAACATGGGCCTCCTACGGCCCGTAGAAACAATGGGCCTTCTAAGGGCCGTAGAAACAATGGGCCTTCTTTCTTTCAAAAAAAAACAATGGGCCTTCTACGTGGCGTAGAAACAATGGGCCTTATACGGGTTGTAGACACAATGGGCCTTCTATGGGCCGTATCATCAATGGGCCTTCTACGGGCCGTATGATTGGTTGGCCAAACATGGGCCAATCATAGACCACATTATGGTCGTAAATGGGCTAGAGTTGAAATCGTCCGTTCATGGGCCGACCATAATGGGCCGTCGTTAATCGGCCGTATTTTGATGACGCTATGAAAACGGCCCAACGTACTAACGGTCCACAAACGGGCCGACTGTAACCACGGGCTGAATTTGGCCCACAAGCAGAAAATGACATTAACGAGCCGTAAGTAAGAGAATGTGGAAATGAGCCCAAGAATAAATGGGCCCCAAGAAGGCCGAAAGATAACATGGGCTGGAATCGGCCCAACGAAATAATGGGCCGTTAATGGGTATAAGGTGATGCACTATTCAATACGGGCCAGTTTCGCCACGTGCCGTTAATGGGTATAAAGTGATACACTGTTCATTACGGGCCAGTTTTACCACGGGCTGTTAATGGGTCGAGAGTAATAAGGGCCTCATATGGGTCGAAAGACGTCATGGACCATACATGGGCCGGAAGTTAAAACGGGCTGGAGTTATATTGGACGGCCGAGATGACGTTACTGGGCCTAATTCGGATAGGCCGTAAACGGGCCCTGGGTTAGCGGGCTATACATGGGCTATATGCGAACATGCCATTAACAGGCTTGCCGTGGGCCGACCCGCCACCTTTTGACCAAGTCAAACGGGTCGGCCTTTTCATAGGAATGGGCCTCTGTTGGGCCGTGCCGCGTGTCGGCGTATCATAGGTGCTTTGGGTCCGATGAGTGGATGACATCTGTTCCAACGGCGAGCCGACACGTGTTTCCTCCAGCCAATGATGATTTTACACGTGGAAAATCCCCATTGGTCGGGGCTGTTAACGGGTTATCGGATCCAAAACCCGACCCGATAGCTTAACGACGTTCCGTTACGGTGGATGCCACATGTCGGTCACCCTTGACGAAAGCACTTTTGTGACGCGCGATTTATCATCATGGAAGTGGACACTTCCGTTTTGATAATTTTGGTAATGTCATGGAACACTTCTACGACAGCACAGGTATGACTATCTTGATTCTGTCATAAAATCGTCATGGATGTACATGCATGAAAAAATGTGACCTACTATGACAAACACGTATCATCACGGAAGTGTATTTTTTGTAGTGAGTGGAATGAAAAAGGTAACATTGGTGAGGGTGATGCCCTCGTCCCACTAGTGGACTATGTTGACATTGATTGCTTGCATGATGTTGATCCACCTATTGCAATGGTTCGTGCTAGTATGATTTCTCCATGCGATGACTTACCCATTTATGATGAGTTTGATGATTTCCATGTGGAGTCTATTAGTTTTTATACCCTGTTGCATAGGATTTGATGTGATAATTCTCTCGGTCACATCATGTTTGACAATCCGCCCGACTTGTCATATGCTATGCATGAGATCAACAATATGTCACATTTGCAATCTCTTCATAGTGACTATGCATATGCCATTAAGATGAACCCAATTTGCACTTATGGCATAGATGACAAGCCCATGGTTATTGGCATTTGTTTTTCTTGTGATGATATTGACACTTCCTTTGCATCATATTCATCATATGACATGCCATGATTACCTCGCTTCGGACATGCCTTGTTTTGGATGTTGTTCCACTTCTCCATATTATGCTTCCACTATTGCTCATGAGAAGACCCCCATAGTTTCCTCATACATATTGGGAGATTTTGATCCATCCCATCAATTGCATGATTCCCATGTTTGTGTGGACTATATGCTCCCCATGAATGAAAATGCTATTGTTATGACACATACTTGTATGCTCAATTTGCATCCACATCATGCTATACATAATAACTATTCATTCATGATGGATGACATGTTCTTATACCATGCATCAAATTTCTTTGAGCGATGCTTATCTTGGCCTAACTCACACGTGCACATACACATCATGATGGATGATGTGTACATTTACCACGCGCACAATTTCTTTGGTTTGTGCCTCTTTTGTGTAGGTACCCATGCATACTCGTCAACCTCGCAAGAGCACGAGTTGACGAAACGAGCTCTAGAGAGCAATGATGACTTGGGATCCCGTGGATTATCTTTCTCACCGCTCCCTTCGTGCAAAGACTTCGTGCATCTGTTATACATGGCACTCACATGGTTATGGGTTGTTGTCCATTATATCTCTTATGCCCATCCTGCCATGTTCACTTTGCATGATATGCCCATTCCTATGACTTTGCCATGCATTTGTGACCCATGCTTTGCATTACACATGATGATTGATTCTCATACTTGTATGTGTATTTGCAAGTGTGGTGGAGATATTGCTTGTTACTGCCATGATGCCTTTGTACCTCATGCCTATTATGATGCTTTGATCTTGCTTTGTGTTCGTGCTTGCGATATGTCATGTGCATTACCTATACCCACTATTTGCTCACATGACATGATTCCATGACTTCTCCTAGTGTGTTGCATCTTCGTGCCACTAGTTTGCACGACTTGATTACCATGCTTGCTTCGTGTAGTGCATCACCCATTATTCATACATGCTCATTTCATGCGGTTGATAGCCACTATTGCCATGCTTTTCACATGAGTACTATTGATTGTTGTCATATGTCTCCACATGTTGCCTCTCTCTTGCTATATGATTGTCCATGTATTGAGCGCAACCATGATTTTAGTCTTGCCAATGAGATTGCCCCCATAGCATTCTCGCAATTATTTGGAGATTTTGACATATTTCTTGTGAAGCATGTTTGTTTTACCTATTTGCACCATAGGCCTAGTGCCATGAATATAGCCATTGATGCATCATATTATTCATGCATTTTTGCTTCTAATGGTTATGTGCAAGAGAAGAGAACCATCATGATGGATGATGTGTTTATCTACCATGCGCATACGTTCTTTGTTTTGTTTTGTGCATGTGTAGGATACTTGGACTTCGTTTTGACTTCCACTTCACGTGAGTTGACCATTCGAGCTCTTGAGAGCGAACCACCTTCTACCACGACACTTCTACATAGCACTTGCTTGTGGTTCGGCATTGTGAAGAATGCACAAGGACATGCTTTCAAGGTGATATCCTTCTCTTTTGAGAAACCACAAACCATGAGCATGAACATTGTGGATCATACTACTTGTGTTGCTTGCACCATGACACTTTGCACACATGCTATAGATCTTTCTTCGACTTGTCATTGCCACATTGCCACGCGTCATGATATATATGCCTTGTGTGTTGCATCCGACTTGTAGATTACTTGTCCCTATTTTATGCTTGGTTGCAACAATATCATCTCTTCACATATGCCATGTCCCATTGATTGCTACATGCTTGACATGATTGCCTCACACATGATGAATAATTGCTCTTTCTATTGTGATGAGTGCCATTCTACCTTCACTACACCATATGCACGTTATGCTTGGATTGTCTTGCACTTGACCCATGTGTTTAGACACTTCATTTCCTTTGGTGTTGTGAATGATTCCTATGCCTACCATAGACCTTTCATCAAGAGATTTGTGAATGCTTGCTATGACCTTGAGGTAGATGCTTATTTTCTTGTCACACATATGTGCATCTCTACCTCACATTTACATGCTTGTTTCCATGATGACCTTGATTGTGCTCAATTTATGCGCTTACATGCCATGTCACAATCCTTTGTCACACCATATGCTATGCTTGATGACCACACTTGTTGGGTGAATCAACCTTTGAATGCTTGGTTTTGCACTAACGCTAACCACATTTATTTTTCCAAGTGTTTGTTGTCCTTGCTCCTTTTGAAGGAATCACTAGACGGTGCGGTATTGGAGAGTGCCCATTTAGAGCTTCAAGATAATGAGTACTTGGTGACCCTCCACTACTACGCAGCGACGCCATCTCTTTCCCATGGTGATTTGGTTCTCGATCCGAGGTCGGATCTTTTCCAAGGACGAGGGGATGATGCGGAGCATCCTACGAACATCACCATGTCAAAAGTCCATTTGGCAAGTGACACGTGCGACATCTACTTCACATACATAAAGGTGAATCATCTCCTTTACACGTGTCCACTTGACCCCTTCGAGGATGGTATACTACTTGACACTCCACTCGTGTGCATGCATAGGTATTGTCGGAGCTTCACGGACGACGAGGAGGAGTGAAAGCGCAAGGAACAACTACACCATCTGCGAGGGAAGCCTAGAAGCTAAGACGGAAGAAGACGGACCTGATGGCGCTTCAGCGGCCAGACATTCGGCGGCCAGCCCGGACATCCAGCGCTTCAGCAATGCCCGGACATCTAGCATCACCCCGGAAATCCGGCAAGGGCCACAGAAGGTACCCGAAGAATGGCCACCGCCAGGCTGGACATCCGGCCCGTGCCCCGGTCATCTGGCCTCCCGCGATCGGCCGGACATCCGGCCCCCAGCCCGGACATCCGGTGCCTGCCTGTGCGCAGAGTCGGGCTAGAGGCCCATGTATCATCTCCCACTTACCCCTTCGTGACTAAGACTATATATACTCCTCCCCCACCTCCTAGTTAGGGTTAGCTTTGTGTTAGCTCATTTGATACCTAGAGCTTTGCTCATCTAGTGCTTCTACTTCTAGGAGTGACTGCGGCCCCTCTTTGGAGAAGATCCACACCGGTTTCAAGACCTCTTCAGAGAAGATCCTTCGCGGATTCAAAACCTCCTCACGGTGATGAACTAGTTACCTTGTATATTTCCTTTGTTGGATTTGGACCGTGTATCTCGTTGTGTTGAGGATCTAGCACATGTGTGATCGTTTGTTGTTGATTTGAGTGTTTTCTCTCGTTTCCCCCTCGTGATTTTCCCCTCGTGTTCTTCGTGTTCATCCTTGGGGATCCCTCTAATCATGAAAGATCAGCCAAGATCGGGTTAGCCCCGCATCACCACGGTCTCTATGGAGAAGATCCACACGGATTCAAGACCTCCTCCGGGAGAATATTCAAGACCTCCTCACGGAGAAGACTACCACCACTTGTATCGTCCATCGTTGATTTTGGATCGTGTGTCTCTCTGTGTTCCCGGATCTAGCATATGTGTGACTACTTGTTGATTTGAGTGTTTGCCCCTCGTTTCCCTCGTGTTTTTCCCTTGTGTTTTTCGTGTTCATCATGGGATCCCTCTCCAATCATGAAAGATCAGCCTAGAACGGGTTGTCCCCGCATCACTTTCTGTCCGCGTGATCTGAAGACTTGTTACACTTGAGTTGGTCAGCTAAGCTGAAGGTGATGGTGCACTTGGAGCACCTGAGCGGCCGTGTGGCTTCCAGCCTGGGAAGAGCTACATTCACTTCTCGCGCGAACTGCTTGAAGATGCGCTGAGAGGCTGGAGCCTGCTCACCGCCCAAGATGCAAGCGATGGCGCGAGGCTCTTGGAAGCCCCCAGCCCCCTCATCCTAATCGTCGTTCCTCCTTGGTGGTGGTGGAAGCGGAGGGAGGCCGGCCTTGCCCTGAGGGCGGTCCTCACAAGGCTGGTCCCTCTGGGCGCCCTCGCGAGGCTGGTCGTGCCAGCGGTCCTCACGAGACTAATCGCGCCACTCTTGACGGGGGCCGCGGTCGTCCCAGCGCCCTCCAGTTCGGCTTCCTCCACGGCCATAACCTCGGTTGTTGCACTCGGGGCGTCGGCCGAAGTGCCCGTCGCGGATGGCCCTGAGCTCCTTACAGTCGTTGGTGTTGTGGCTGTGCACATTGTGGAAGGCGCAGAACACACGGCTACCTTTGGACGACTCCGGGTGGTCGCGGCCGCGCTTCATCTCCGGTTCTGCCGCGAGCAGGGCCACCCCCTTGCGCTTCACGTCTTTAGCCTTGGCCTTCTTGTCTTCTCGGTCAGCAGCGGGGAGCTCGACGAGGGAAAGGCGCCCTTCCTCAGCTTTCGCGCACTTGGTCGCTATGTTGAACAACTCCAGGGCTATGCACAGATCCTCATGAATGGCGAGCTCCTTCTTCATCTTGACATCGCGGACGCCATCGGAGAACGCTGATATGATGGCCTCATCCATCACCTTTGGAATCTTGAGGTGGACGCTTGAAGCATTGGATGTACTTCTGCAGGGTTTCCCCCGGTTGCTGCTTGACGCGCCGCAGGTCACCTGCGGCTGGTGGGTGGTCGTGAGTGCCCTGGAAATTAGCGGTGAAACGCTCGCGCATCTCACCCTAGGAGGAGATCGGTCCAGCGGGTAGGTTCAGGAGCCATGACCGCGCGCCGTCTTTGAGAGCCATGGGGAACCAGTTTGCCATAATTTTCTCATCGCCGTTGGCCGCCTCGATGCTCAGCTCGTAAAGCTGCAGGAACTCAGCAGGGTCGGGGGTGTCGTCGTAGCGTGGAGGTAGGTTGGGCTTGAACTTCCCGGGCCAGATGACGCTGCGTAGCTCAGGAGTCAAGGCTCGGCAGCCTGCCGTGGCCATCGGAGCCCATCGTCGAGGCGGAGCTTGGTCTTGGTTCTCATGCGCCGCCGTCGCAGGGGGCGCACGGTCTCGACGCGGTGGTGGTGGGAGTGTAGGAGCTCCTCCTTGCGGCCGTTGGACCTCCTGACATCCTCTCTCTCTCTCTCTCTCTCTCTCTCTCTCTCTCTCTCTCTCTCTCTCTCTCTCTGGTCGAATCACGTTCCCTCCAGAATATCTCCTATATGGTGATGGCTAGGTCCTATTTATAGTGGCCTTGGTCATCTTCCCAAATATCGGCGGGAAGGGATCCCACAACGGCCAAATTTGAAGGGGAACAAGTACAAGCTATCCTAACAAAAGCGGTCTTCGCGTGCCAAAGGCTCTGGTGCTGACGTCGCGTCGGGATCCACGATGACCTCCACTCTGCCGTCCTGACGGTCCTTGGTCTTGATGCACTGATATGGAAACCTTTGCTTGATTCCTCGGGACTCCGCGCCTGTGCTTGCCCCCTTAGCACCAAAGAGGAAACTGGTACATTGCGCCCGTTGGCGCCCGCCTGGACTTGGGCGCCATGGCTCACGTCACATGAACCTCGCGAGGTGCACCTAGGCAGCCCCCAGGGAGGTCTTACCGTCGCCCGCCTCGCGAGTCTTGGCACCTCGCGAGGGTCTTGAGTTGTGGTTGCTGAAGCTGGGCCATACCAGGCCGCCGATGGAGCCTCGCCACAGGCCGCAGGCAGGCAAGTCTGGGTGCCCCTGTTCCCAGGACGACGACAGTAGCCCCCGGGCCCATGGCGCGCTCGAACTTGGCCTCGAGGCGAAGCTAAGGGGCAAGCGCAAAGGGCCGTGGGCCCCAATCGCCTGCGGCCTTGATCAACACGTGGCAACTGATTGGACATGGGCGTCTCCGCTTCCCCGCGTTGCCTCGGCAACTTCCCGACTTGATAAGACCCTGTTGCGTCTATAGAAAAACCATCATTACGTGCGATCATGGAGGCCGGCGGTTGGCCTCCTCCTGTCTATAAATGAGGAGAGGGCGAAGCCCCCGTCTCTCATCTCCTTCTTCTCGCCGTCTGCGCTTTCTTCCTCTTCCTTGCCACGTCGGCTTGCCATGACGCCCTTGGCGCCGATAAGGAGATTCTCCGCCCCTCAGAAGGGAAAACCCCCCTGCGAGGAGTGGGGACTACTTCCGCCAAAGAAGAGGTTCGACCCCCCCCCCCCCCCCCCCC
>LR738710.1:364278567-364298391 GCA_902687465.1 Secale cereale
GCCCCCGACGCTGGCGTGAGGCTGAAGGTGACGAGGCCTTGGTGCGAGCGGCCTCCTTCCGGCAACCCGTTGCCCTTGTACGCCCAAGCGCAGGGCTTCGGAAGAGGGGGCGGCGCCCCGCGCCGCTCGCATCGTGGCCGAGGTGGCCAAGCTGTGGTCGCACAAGCCTCCGTCCCCCGAACCCATGCTGAGGGCTCCTCGCGCGAGTTTGTGGGGTGGACAGCGATGCCACGGCCTTCTTTAATCCAGCTCCCGAGGTTCTTCGCGGAGCTGATGCCGGCAAGAGGTCCTGCGAGCTATGGTTGCAGCACGCTCGGTGCTGTAGCCAGGCTTCCGAGGCGGAGGTTGAGGTCGTCCCCCCAGTCGGTGTCTTCATGACTAGAGGATGGGGCGAAATCGGCCGCTCGTGTCGTCCTGATGGAGCCTCCATCATCCACTTCGAGTTCGACGACGCCTTCACGTTGTCCTTCAAGGTCTTTGACGGGGAAGGCCGCCGTCTGGAGTGTTGCCCTGGAGGGAGCCGACAGGGTGGTGCGTCAGCAGGCGCCGGGCCTGCCCCCGGCCCTGGCGACAGCTCCCCTAGCAGCAGTGATGGCCCCTGGGAATCCAGTAGATCTCCCGAGCCTGACGAGTCTCCGGAGACAAGTGACGACAGTTATGCGCCTTCAAGCTCACGCCACGCCTGGAGCGTGACAGCGGCATCAGCCCATCGTCGCCGATGACCTATGTGGGGTTGGTGTTGGCCTCTCGTGGCCCTCTGTTGATGATGGCGTCGGCGGCAGCAGCCGCGGTTAGGGCCCCTTGAGATCTCCTTGTTTTGTTCCCTGCGAGGAATCAAAACGAACCCCGTGGGGGTGTGTAAAGGACTTGCAATGCTTGTGCTCCGATGTTTATTATTCTCATTACGAAACCATGGTTGCAAGTCTTTATTCGGCATTGTCCCCCCTTTTCGTCCTTACAGTAGCTTTGCGCTCTACACCGGCGGGTCCCAGTCCTCAGGCAAGCTTCAGCCGTCACTGGTATGCCAGGTCGCAATGTCGTGGTCAAGGCCAGGAGGTGAGCGGCCCGAGGTCCGGTATGAGCTCCTGAGGCGTGATGCTCAAGAGGCCCCCCTTGGCATGCAAGCAGCTTCCCGGAGGCTAAAAAGGAAGGTGGCATTGCCGGAGCAAGACTGTAGAAATCAAAAATTCGTCGACTCGTGGCATCGCGCTAATTTGAATGCGTGACTTATTTTGACGGGCCTGAGGTGGTTCTCCGCGCGGTGCGCCTGGTCTGCGCTTCGACAGTTGTGTTGCTAGGATTTCGTGATTTCCTTCCCGCTTGCTTTAGTGTTCTGCGTCGGCAGAGCCCGGCCCCACGCATACCTCAGCCGCCGCTGGCTCGTCGGGATCGCCAGGACGAGGCCAGGGGTGAGGGGATATCTGACCAGTTAGGCTCCTGAGTCGTTATGCTCAGGAGTCCCCCTTGACGTATGAACAACCCTTGGGAAGGAAACATGAAACTAGGCCTTAGCGTTCCGCGCCGGCCTCCCCCTTTCTCGCTTTTCTAGATGCTCTGCGTCCTCGAGTCCCGACTCTCGAGCGGAGCTCAGCCACCGCTGGTATGCCATGTCGGATTGCTGTGGTCAAGGCCAGGGGTGAGGGCTAGAGAGTCAGTAGGAGTTCTTGAGACGCGATGCTCAGGAGCCCCCCCTTTAACGCGCAAGCGAATCACGCGAGAAGGGGATAGCCAGCAGGGCCGCGTGTAGCTGGGCTCCGGAGACTCCTGTTGGTTAGTTTGGCGAAATAGCATAGTTCACAATCGCATCTGCCGCCATGCCACTGATCTTTCCGCAGGAAGACGAAGGCACTGAGGATCTGGTGAGATGACATGCGTGAGGCAGGCCGCGAGTCAGAGCTCAATCTCTCAGATTTATCAGCGTTGCAGGGATGGACCTGAGCACATGCGACGTGCCAGCGTGTGTAGCCCCCGTTGCGGGATGAGCAGGAGTCCGGTCAGCAGCACGGGAGGCCGCAAAAGGTGGTGAGTGAGCAGGTCATAATCATAAGGTAACTCATGGGAGGAAACAAGCTAATTCAGGTAATGTAAGTGCAATACATGCCACAGGGACAAACTCGTGTGGCCTGGGGATGATGCAGCCCGAGGGACGCCCGATGCAAAAGGATACACGTCGCAGGGACATGCCCGTGCGACTTGGGGATTATGCGGCCCGAGGGGCGCACCCAACTGAGCAAACTGAAACAGAGTCACCTGGCACCATTGCTGGAGAGATGTTGATGTATCTGAAGACGCTCGATGTAGATGTTGCTCCTCATGAACCGCCTGACTCCGGGACCTCGCGAGGCTCCTGAGGTTCAAGAGCTCGCGAAGAACCATCGCCACCTCCGCTAGGATCTCCTGATGCCTGGCCTCGCGAGCCGCCAGAACGTCCCGCATGTGGCGCTGATGCAGGGCCGCTTGGTTCGGAAAGCCGAAGGGCATGCGAATGTAGCTGTGAGGACGGCCCTCGCACCGGCCCACCTGAGATGGCCAGTAGAGCTCTTGAGACGCGACTCTATTGAGTCTTGGGATGTTGATGCAGACATGCAGCTTGTCGCCCGAGCCTGGGGGGCAGCTGCACTTGGTGGTGTGGGGTGGCGCTTGCCTCGCATTGCCCTTGGTACGTGCAAGTCTTCGATGGTCTAGTTGATGAACTCCTAAGCACTTGGCGCTTCGTGCCTTGTGCTCTTGTGAGGGAAGCGTGCGGTGAAGCACGCTTCCACATGGTGCCCGAGCACCTCCCACGTGACATTGGCTAGGTCGGAGGCCCTCCAGAGGGGAGCCCCCCGAGCCTAATCTAAGAGGGGCACTGGGCGCGCCTCCCTATGCAAGGGAGGGAGGCGTGCCATCCATGGGCGCGGATCCTGAGGCGCGGCCGTTGGGTGCTGCTTCCTCATGAGGTTCCAGGGCGAGCAGCTGCTTCTTCTTCTTCGGGATGGCTTCAAGGGGGTAGATGATGCCATCGTTATCTGGGTCCTCGACTGCCACAGCCTGGTAGGCGCGCTCAAGGGAGCACACAACGTCCTTTTCCTCGCACGTGATAGTGATGATGTCGCGGCTTCCTGGCATCTTGAGGACGTTGTAGCCATGGTGACTCACTGCCATGAACTTGGCCAGGGCCAGATACCCAAGAATGGCGTTGTATGGGAGATGGATGTGGGCGACATCAAAGCCGATGAGCTCGGTGTGATAGTTGTCGCGGGTGCCGAAGGTGACGGGGAGCCGGATCTTCCCGATTGGGGTGGTGGAGCTGTCGGTCACCCCTGAGAAGGGCTTGGTGGGCTAAGCTGGTCATATGGCATTTGGAGACGGTCAAACGTGTCGACGGAGAGAACATTGAGCCCTGCACCGCCACCGGTGAGGGTTTTGGTGACTTGGACGTTGCTGATGATGGGCGAGCAGAGCATCAGGAGTGCGCCGCCGGTTGCCGCGCACTTGAGTTGGTCAGCTAAGATGAAGGTGATGGTGCACTTGGACCACTTGAGCGGCCGTGTGGCTTCTAGCCTGGGAAGACCCGTGTTCACTTCTCAGGCGGCTGCTTGAAGATGCGCTAAGAGGCTGGAGCCTACGCACCGCCCAAGATGCAGGCGATGGCGCGAGGCTCCTGGAAGCCCCGAGCCCCCTCTTCCTGATCGTCGTTCCTCCTTGGTGGTGGTAGAGAGGGAGGCAGGCCTTGCCCGTAGGGCGGTCCTCATGAGACTGGTCCCTCCAGGCGCCCTGCAAGGCTGGTCGTGCCAGCGGTCCTTAGGAGGCTGATCGCGCCACTCCTGACGGGGGCCGCGGTCGTCCCAGCGCCCTCCAGTTCGGCTTCCTCCACGGTCGTAGACTCGGTCGTTGCACTCGGGGCGTCGGCCGAAGCGCCCGTCGCAGATGGCCCTGAGTCCTGACAGTCGTTGGTGTTATGTCTGTGCATGTTGTGGAAGGCGCAGACCGGACGGCTGCCCTGGGACAACTCTGGGTGGTCGCGGCCACGCTTCATCTCCGGTTCTGCCGCGAGCACGGACACCCCCTTGTGCTTCACGTCTTTAGCCTTGGCCTTCTTGTCTTCTGGGTCGGCATCGAGGAGCTCGCTAAGGGAAAGGCGCCCTTCCTCAGCTCTTGCGCACTTGGTCGCTATGTTGAATAGCTCTAGGGCTGTGCACAGATCCTCGTGGATGGCGAGCTCCTCCTTCATCTTGACATCGCAGACGCCATCGGAGAACGCTGAGATGATGGCCTCGTCCGTCACCTTGGGAATCTTGAGGCGAACGCTATTGAAGCGTTGGATGTACTTCTGCAGGGTTTCCCCCGATTGCTGCTTGACGCGCCACAAGTCACCTGCGGCTGGCGGACGGTCGCGAGTGCCCTGGAAATTGGCGATGAAACGCTCGCGCATCTCACCCCAGGAGGAGATCGATCCCGCGGGCAGGTTCAGGAGCCACGAGCGCGCGCCGTCTTTGAGAGCCATGGGGAACCAGTTCGCCATAATTTTCTCGTCGCCGTTGGCTGCCTCGATGCTCAGCTCGTAAAGCTGTAGGAACTAAGCAGGGTTGGGGGTGCCGTCGTAGCGTGGAGGCAGGTCTGGCTTGAACTTCCCAGGCCATATGACGCCGCGTAGCTCAGGAGTGAAGGCTCAACAGCCTACTGTGGCCACCAGAGCCCGTCGTGGAGGCGGAGCTTGGTCTTGGTTCTTATGTGCCGCCATCGCAGGGGGTGCACGATCTCGACGTGGTGGTGGTGGGAGTGCAGGAGTTCCTTCTTGCGGCTGCTGGACCTTCTGACAACTTCCTTCTTCATGCGCGGGCGCCCCGCGTGGTGGGTCGCGTCGCGAGGCCGCACGCCTTGGAGCGAGGGCGACGTCTTGACGTGGAGGTGGCGGAGGCGCTTCATGAGCCACGTCGCTAGCAAAGGGAGGCAGGCGAGGTAGCGAGAGGGACGGTGCAGGAGAGCCCCCAGCGGCGCCAACGAGTTCGGCGATGCGGTCTAGCCAGTCCTCGTAGAAGTTGCTGATGGGACGGTAGCGTAGGAGTTCGCGCGCCATGAGCAGCGCAGCCTGCGCGTCCACGGGTTCGCGACGATCGTGGAACAACGAGCCGGCTGGAGTCAGCGATGGGGTAGCGGTGCGTCCATCCCGCCGCACCGAGGGGTGCAGCGACGAGGCTTGCTGCTCGTGCCTCGCCGGACCGGTGGCTGCATTGGTGGCAGGCGATGGAGAACGGCGGGGGAGGGGGTCCGCCAGCGGGAGCCGTCTGAGCGACGCGGGCGGCGAGGGCGGCCCACCGTTCAGCACGAGCCCGATGAGCGTCAACCGTGGAAGCGGTGGAGCGGTGATACGTCGTCCCACAGAAGAAAGGTTTCGGCGCACCCCTACATGGCGCGCCAAATGTCGGATTTCGAGTTCCGCAAACCCTAGAGAGGTTCGAACTCTCGGGTGTGCACGAAGAACACTCTCTCCCTAGCGCTCTCGCCCTATGATTCCACAGCCAAGCTCGACGAACTCAAGGAACAAGAGACAGAGGGGTTTATACTGGTTCGGGCCACCTTTCGGTGTAATACCCTACTCCAGTGTGTGTGGTGGATTGCCTCATGGGGCTGAGGATGAACTAGTACAATGGATGAACAGCCTCAGGAGGAGAGGTGTTCTTAGGCTCAGATGAGCTTGTGGTATGGTCGGGATGGAATGGATCCGATCCCTTCTGTGGTGGAACTCTCCCTCCCTCCCCCCCTCTCTCTCTCTGTGTTCGAATGCCCTTCCCTCCAAAACCTCTCCTCTATGGTGATGGCTAGGTCTTATTTATAGTGGCCTTGGTCCTCTTCCCAAATATCGGCGGGAAGGAATCCCACAGCGGTCAAATTTGAAGGGGAACATCTAGTACAAGCTATCCTGAACATCTAGCACCAAAGGGGAAACTAGTTCACTGCGCCCGCTGGCGCTCACCTGGCCTTGGGCGTCATGGCTCACGTCACATGAACCTCGCGAGGTGCACCTTGCATAGACATCTCCGCTCCTCGGGAGCCAGCCTAGAGAGGCAGCCCCAGGGAGGTCTTACTGCCGCCCGCCTCGTGAGACTTGGCCCATCGCGAGGGTTTTGAGTTGTGGTTACTGAAGCTGGGTCGTACTAGGCCGCCGATGGAGCCATGCCACGGGCCACCGGCAGGCAAGTCTGGGTACCCCCGTTCGCAGGACGCCGACATAGTCTATCTTCCGCTGCATATCAATAGGTTCATTTCGTCTGTTTGTTTTCATAGACCTCGTGTTTTGAAGACTTTCACAAAAATCACCTATTCACCCTCCCCCCTCTAGTCGATAACTAGCACTTTCAAGACTTATATATTTTGACACCAAATTTATGTCTGACAATTCTGTATTGTGAGGTCTAACTAAGTTCTGTCTTTTTCTTGAACATGCGGTATACCCATTGTCGGTGTACAAAAAGGGATGTACACTTTTTGTACCCCTATGACTGTGCACGGGCAGTCTGAGCCACGGGCACCACCACACCAAGCACGGCAAGGGAGGTGAGCCAGGGTAAGACCGAAGCTCGATGGAGACTGAAGCCCAAAGCCAAGACCACAAAGAGCAAAGGGACGAAGTGGATTGCCCCGGCAAGATCCTTGCCGGGGGCGGCTTTAGCAGCCCCAGCAAGACCCTTGCCGCGGCAATTCGCCCCACGCCGATAGAGCGGATCACCCTTGAGTCCACTGCCCCCATGGGGCAAGGATTCGGGAGGCATCCCCGTAGTGGCATGCATATCTTTGTGAAGACATTCAAGATCAGATACACATTGAGAAGACGGCGACCCTTGGCGGGATCCTAGCCAAGGAAGACCACAAGACCTCCGGCAAGCACCTTGCCGGGGATGACAGCAGGCGCCGCGGCAAGACCCTTGCCGGGGCCCCGGCAAGGCCCTTGCCGAGGACATCCACAGGGCCATCATCGGGCCCACGCCAACTAAGCTTCCACCGCCCCATGCAGCTGCCGACCCAACCAGCTGGGCAGGCACCTGCGTGGCGACATGCAGATCTTCGTGGAGACCCGCCATTACGGCACCTCAGCTGCCTGCCTGCCTACATGGCGTCTCAGGCATCGCTGGCCAGGGCGCGTGTCGACGCAAGAAGGAGCGGCGACGGACAAGATGGATGTCTCCCTCGTCCCCGATAAAGCGAGGACACCTAAGCAAGACGCATTAAATGCGCCTTGTCATGTAATGCGAGGGATAACCTCGCATCACTGTACCCTTTCCACCTCCTGTGTGCCACTGTGGCGACCCCTTTCCCTATAAAAGGAGGCCCGAGGCTACCAGGAGGAGGATCCGGCTCTTTAGAACTCCTCCCAATTCAGCTTTTTGGAGCTCCTCATGCCCCGTAGCTAGCTGAAAACACAAACATATAATCCACCAAAGCAGGAGTAGGGTTTTACGCATCCTCACGGCCCGAACCTGGGTAAAGGAACCGTGTGCTGTCTGTTGGATCCACTCTTCCCTCAACCCCGCGCCCCGCAACCGCAGTAGGGATTCCTGTGATCCCATAGATGTCGTTCCAAATACACCGACACCCATAGTGGTCTAAGAATACCTAAATGATGCCAATTTTTTTGTCTAATATAATACTGATAATTTTCGGTAAGTTTAGGACATTTTGTTCAAATTTGTGATGTCTGAACACACTTTTGGGTGTGGTTCAATGTACCAAGTTGTTTTTTTGCTTTACATGCTGAACACACTTTTGAAGTTCCTTTACGTGTAAGCCTTATTTTTCTTTTTTCCAAATACACTCTCAGCCAGTGGCGAATCTAGGATTTGAATCCAGGGTGGTCCTAATTTTTGTTGCCAACAAACATGACATGTGATGTGAACGTTCCAAGTAGTTACCAATACCACATAGAAATAGATCATTATGGTCTTACAATCATACTAAAATTCCCAGTTTTGCATAACATGGAATATACCTTGAGAAGCTAAAGAAGACTATGTTTCCGGCAATGTTCAACAAAAAAATGTTTCTGGCCTACGCTTTTGCATGGTCATCAAAGTATCAATTATATCTCCGGTTTGCTCTTTGTCAACCTCTGGCGTGGCCTCTTCGTTCTTCCCTATCTTCAAAGCATGTCTATGAAAAAGAAGTGATGTCTCCGATCCTGCACATTTTTCAACAATTTTGTAATAAGAATTTAATTTCTATCAATAAGGCTAATTGAGTCAGAAATTATGTCCAAAATTATGTGTGTGTTTAGTTCATGTCATGAACTTTGATTCATGTAAGCATGTAGCACATCAAAAAGCCAAATCCTAAATGGCTAAATAAGAAATTGGGGATTGATAAATTGGCTACCTTAAATCATGTTAATTGAGGCGGGGCTACAAATTTGTTGACGGCGGATTGCCGGACTGCTGACGCCGTGACGGGACTGCTGACGCCGTGACGGGACGGCTGCCGACGGCTTTGCGGGGGCGCTAGACGACCGGGGATAGGTCAGGGTCGCATCTCACAAGGGATGTGGCTGCCGCTGAGGGTCGGGCAGTCGGGAAAGAGAGGAAGGGCCCTCCTGCGCGGCTAGGCTCCGGCCGGCGACCGGCGAAGGCGTCGAGCCGACGAGGAACGGCGAGGCTCAGCGGCTGGGAGTCGGCCGTAGGGGACGGGATGTACGTGATGTGATTCTCTGTGCGTGCTGTGTGCGCTTATTGGGTCAGATATGAAACTGGGCTTCTTTTTTTCTCTGGCCCATCTAAATAGGCATATGTATATAAGTTAGTCTAGAATCCCAGGGTGGGCCGCGGCCCACCCTGTCTCAGCGAATGCCATGGAAGCCTAGCACGTAAGCAGGTTTGTTTGCCTAAGAAAAGAAACTGCATGTTAATTCTCACATATATCTCTATTCCTAATGTCTCAGTTGGTAGTCTCCGCTCACCGGTTAAATTTCGTCCCACCAAACCTGGTTTATTTTCGTACTCCCTTCCACCTCTCAATTCCCCCGCAGTAACGATCCCACCTCCCAGTTTCGTCGGTTTTTTTTCATCGATTTTTTTCATCCTTTTTTTATTCGCCGCCTCCCACTGCCGGACAAACCCAACGTTTTGGTAACACAATGAATTCACATATGGTCATTGATTTCTTTTTTGGTAACCCAACTAACGGATGGTAATCGATCTTCAAATACCAAAACCAAACGTACAAGGCAACAATCTACTTCCTCCGTTCCTAAATATAGGTCTTTGTAGATATTTCACTATGGACTACATACGGAGCAAAATAAGTGAATCTACTTCTAAAATGCATCTATATACATCCGTATTTCGTTTTTAGTGAAATCTCTACAAAGACTTATATTTAGGAACGGAGGGAGTACTTCCTAATCGTCGTTTCGTTTCGTTAGCCTCCCCGAGCGAAGATGTCGCTACCCCCACCCGTCGATCCCTCACCCCCTCCCCCTCGATCTCCCACGCAATGGGAAAAAAATTAGCCCTCCTTCTCCCGCACACACTCGAAAGGAAGGAAATCAACCGAGAAATAGAAACCCACGCAAGGACGTGAATCCCCTTCCTCTCACACATTCTCTTTCCTTTCCCAACTCCCGTTCTCGGTAGACATTGATCGGGAAGGAGGATGACTGGATGAGAGGCCTCAGATTGGATCCTCTTCGATAAGGATCTCCTCGCCGCCTTGCGTGTTGTCGACGATGACGATATCCCCGCCGTGCTAGATGGCGGCCGTGCCGTAGATCCATTGGCCGGGTTTGAGAGCCGGTAACCACCCGACAGCAAGTGCATCGTAGTGCTCTACACCACGTCGGTGCGCCCTTCGTAATTGCATGTTCACTGCGCTCGCCCGCCTCGCAGTGGTCATGATCACTCCGGCCAGAACCGCGCTCTCCTTGGCCACCAGTGTCGCCGTTGTAGGCGACCAACACGGAGCTGCCCTCATTGGTTGCGTGCTAATTAATTTCCAACCATGCGCTCTGGAGCATCTAGGTGGTTGCAGGCGTCATCGAAGCTGGGCGGAGGCACGGTGCCGATGGTGTCGAGCATGTGAATCAGACCATAGAGAAGTTGTATGGTGAGATCATAATTGGAGACAATCGTCTCCGACGTCGTAACAATGACAACAAGACTGCAAGTCTTCTTCAGAGGGCACACATACTCGGTGAAGGGAAGATCATCCTATTTTAGGAGTGGTGGCTGCGGTTGTAGTCGATCGTGCGTGCAGCCTGGTTCTCGAAGAAGTGCTGGTGCAGACGCTGCCAGGCTGCATTCTGCATAGGCGCCGCCGGAAGGCATGATGACGAGATGGAGAAGGTTGTCGATGACCAGCGAATGGTTTCATAGAAGAAGCGGAACATCAACGCGCAACCACTCGGCGTCCTGGTGCTGCGGGGCGGACTCCACCATGACGTGACGTGATCTCGAGCTCCATAGAGATTAAGGACGATGAGGAAGAGGGACTCCTCGCTCTCGATGAGGTCGTCTCATGTTGTTCCCAGTACGTCAATGGATATTCATAGTACATCCATGGCTCCTTGTTGTTCTTACTGTTGTTGTTTACTCTAATTTTGCAGTGCCTCACCCGTTTAGAGGAAGACATGTCACCAACTCCCAGTGTGATCGCCCTGCCGTTGAAACATTGCTGAATGATACCCAAGCGCCTTGTATATATAAAGTAGATGGACACATGTGTTTTTGATCATTTGTTGATTCATTGATCTTGTATTTCTGATGCATGTGAATTTTTATGCTCTGCCACTGGTAACTTTGATGGACATATGTAATCTTGAATTTCTGAAGATCTCTTTACTTTGTCAAAACAATTCGGTACAAAGCAATGGATGTAAACAAGGTGCTCTCCCTGCAGCAGCAGGGCAAGACGCTCAAGGAGGCCTAGGTCAAAGAGGAGGTGCAAATGTTTGAGAACGCTAGGGAGGTCGACAGCGCCGCCGCAAGGACCAACCCCGCCATGAAGTGGAAGGCCGGGACCTGCAGGCCAATAGGTTGTCGAGGTTGAGGCCGTCAAGGCTGTCTCCATCCATGATGCCGAGCTACAAATGAAGGCCCAGATGAAGAACGCCCTACGCCAGATCGAGAAACTCAAGGCCGAGCAGCTCAGTAAGGCCATCGTACACTATGACACATAGGTTGGTTATCCACTGCATTACTTTCATGATGAAAATATAATATTTCTATAAGCATGCATAAAAATGTAGTACCAGGGACAAGGAAAAAATCATTTTATGTTTTGTAGGTTCAAGATTAGAACACGCTCTTCTACAACCGACAAAAGGCAGCGATGGCACTGTATAACGAGACGAAGGCAGTGGTGAGGACGCGGCCGAGGAGAAACACATGCACGTCTCGGCCTGCGAGGAAAGCGGGGGATATAAGGTGAGGGATAGCGGTGCAACAAGCGAGACGAGGAGAGGGGGTGAAGAGATGATCTTGAGGAGGGGAGTGATATCGATCCATGGCATGGGTGGGAGCAGAGGAAGGTCGATCCATGACGTGGCGAAAGGGGCGATGAGTGAGGAAGAAGTAAAAGCCCCCCCTCTCACATCTTAGTGCGCGAGCAAGTCCATCGAGGTGGAAGAAGCCCGTGATTCGACGATGGGGTTGGCGACCTTGGCGTGATGTTATTCACCTGTTGTGGGCGGATCTTGCCACCGCCTGGTCGCTCGATCTCCCCCCTTCACTTTTTTTAATGAGAAAAGGGGAGGGGATGAGAGGGGGAGGGCGGTGGGAGACGAGGTCGCCTGTTCCGCTGGTTGTGGGGGCGAGGGCGAAGAAAGGGGAGTGGGTGACGCTGGTGAAGTCTATGTGTCCGGAGATGGAGGGGGAGGGGGGGAGTGAGTGGACCGAGAGGGTGAGTTGTGAGGAGAGGGAGTTGATAAAGTGCGGTGGTGCGGCAGAGATAAACACATATAGGTGGAGTATAATGGGAATATCATAAAAATAAATCTTTATTTATACCTATTCACTGTATATTCAGAATATCATACAAATATTTCCTCAAAAAATAAAAATAAAAGGAATATCATACAACCAGAACAATTCTGATACAAGAAACAGAATATACTTGGTTTATGTTGGACTACTGGCATGTATTTATCTCGTGTCTTACTATTTCTCTATGTTTATCTAAATAAATAAATTAAAAGGATTCACGAAATTACGGATGACTGACTATCATTATATAAATGGAAATATGGTTTTTGCTCGTGGAAAAATGTAACATATTTTGTATGGGCAATATACCACATATCCTAAATAGTAGATATTCTCGAGAATAACCATTAACAAGTGATTTTGAGGGGAGCCTATAGTTCTCCTCTGCTTCTTCAATCTTTCTTCTCTCCTTTTTCGCTACCTAGAAAAGGCATATTTCCTATTGTTGTGCTTCAGCCGCAGGTCTCTTCGTAGAGGGGCTAGGTACGGGGTGCTTAAGAAGGTTGTTCTGGCATGTTATTGGGCCTCAATGGACTGAATTTATTCAGGCTGGTTATAAATGACCCACAAGTTATACTGATATAAAATTGAAACTAATTTTATTTTCGGTCAATTCTTCCAGCCGTTCATCGGAGACATACACTTATGTTTTCTCATACATACAGTTGTTTACATATTGGTCATAATTAATGTTGTACTACTAGCCAGCCACGGTGCATGCTTGCCCTATCCTCTTCAGAAGTCGGACTGCTCTTGCTTGGGTGCATAGTTTGCTCTATTATGATGTGGTCGGTTTGATTAGTAAAATGTGTGCGGTTCCTTTGTGTTGTAGAAGGAAGAATTAGGGTTTCAATATCAGGCATCAATCATGCTTGATGTTCTTCCTCCTAATCATGCATGGATTCTTATCACTCTCTCTGTAAGTTTTTGTATTGCCAGTTTATTTCATGTTAGTCATATGTCCCAGTAACTACAGCCAAAGTGAAGACTGATGTAAGCTCATAACTTGTTCTAGCTACATGTTTTCATCCAAGTCTGATTTTTTATGTGCACTTGAGAAGTAACCATGCTTGTACATAGCCGAAATTGAGAAAGTTTTCCGGTCTTTGGTAGAAATTGAACAAGTTTCTCATGAGTACTTTTTTTAACTTCAAAACTACTACTCATCCAGCTCTATGATTTCTCAAAACCAATTGGTTTGTGGTTTAGAGATGTGCTTTCTTGCACTAGATAAATAAGTTATTAATCATGCAACTTCCTTCTTTTCTCATCCCTTTTATATTTTTATATTTCAGGTACTCTGTTGTGCAATGCCATGGAGGTGTGTGTGGGCATCTGGCATGATTGCTTGGTGTGATTTCCTTTGAGTGACGTTCAGGAATGGAGATTTCGCAAGGAGAGAGAGCATAAATGGGGATTTTTGTCAAAAAGTAAGCAAGTGACTTAATTGGGGTTAATCTCAGAGGTATGTCTTCTTATCAGTTTCAAGTTACCGAGTCATTGTTTGAGTCATACTTTTATTCTGCACCATCATCTTTCACATGTACATTCAAGAAAAACAAAGGGATGGTTCATCCGTTGCAGCTGACTGAATTATATAATGCTTTATCTATGCAACTCTCCTTTTTAGAGCAGAATGATTATAATTTGTGTATGGACCAAAGGTTTCAATCAGCATGTGGCAAATTGGTTAATTGGTTTAGAGAACGCAATCATATAATTTGCTCAGACAAACACATTTTTGTTGTGTAGATAGTGCCTATATTTTACTGATATGCTTGGTTGAACAATAGTACTTATGTTTCATGAGAAGTAACCTGAGCTGAAGTGCAACATGGTGGACACGGCTTCGTGAGAAAGTGGGCCGCGAGATGTTAGGGGTGATGTTGAGGCTGCTGGTGGAAGAAATTGGTAAATGGGGTACCTCAGCGCTAGAGAGAAGGAGGCCGATAGGTTCCGACTTCTCATGGAGCAATGCAATGTACAACATCTTATTGGGTTCCATTTCCAGCTGGAGAAAAACTGATGAACGACATGTGTGCGATTCATTTGTTCATTTATTTTATCATTCATTATTCCACCCAACTCATATTCATTTACTTTTGCACTTAACCATGGTTTGATGGATCAAAAAATATTAGTGACATTAATTGCAACGAGGAATATCATATATTCATAAGCCTCAGATGATTTTTCAGTAGAACATGATCAATATGTTTGTATATACATAAAAAAATTAAAATGCCCGTGGCAGCGCACGGGCATTCTACTAGTTTGTATATTAGTCGAGATGTGCATTTACATGTGCACCATGAGTGAATTTTTCTCTTCATACTTTATAGGTTTACAAGTATTTTTGCATCACTAAACACAAAACTGCTAGTCTCCTAATAGGACAAAACACACAATACCAAGTATACAGCAGACTCGCAAACATGATGCTTGTGTCTCAAGTTCCAGGTTAACAAATATGTAGGACTCATACCTAATTTATTTATATTATATTATTAGAATTTTCTAGTTTAAAATAATCTACTTAGACTATAACGCGTACAAAAATACAAAGACCAAAAAGTACATGAACATAAAAAATTACAACTTCCACAAACCTAGATGAAACCCTCGAACAGAAGCAAATAGAACTAAAAACTGCTGTCAAACTATCTCCAAATTGCAGATAAGTGAGCACCACAGGCTAATTATGTTTACAGGGATTAAGAAAATTGACCAGGGCCACAGGCTAATTATTCTCCAGTTGTAGGTGGCTTCTTGTCTATTACAGATGAAATGCGTAAGATGTCCTGCAGTTCTTCTATATCTTACTACAGGGAGAAACCCTGCTGGGATTTCACTGAAGTAATATTATTAAAAACTGGAAGTTACCTTTGGAGGGTGTGATGTAGACCAGGGAACAAAATAAGAGTTGCTGGAAGTTTAGTGCTAACTGTAAGTACACAGTTAGGTCAGGGCAATAGAGGATGCCTACCTAATTGTCTTAATCTTGCTATTGTTTGTGAAGGTTGCAACTCACAAGTAACTGCAAACAGGTCAAGAACATAAAAGAGTTCTGCCGCAAGTCATATTCATATAAATGCGAGGTATCGTGTCCTAACTGCAAACAGCAAATTTTAAGACCACTGAGGAGTAAGTGGTCTGTAATGTTCAATTTTCACATTGTTTATGGTACTAGATATTATTCAACTGAGATTTTCTCAAAAAAATATTCAACTGAGTGTTTGGAGAAAAAGAAAATACTTTTCTGAATATGATGTCAACTGAACAGCTATTGGCATGAATGCTTCTGAAGAAACTCATAGCAATGTACAGGACCTCAATACAAGGATATCTTCTATAGATTCTACAGTGCTACGAAGACACTGCAATGAAGTCAAAATTTGTATCGTACCAGACTATTCTCTACAAGAACAAATCCCTGCTCTAAAAATATGAAACCCATTCGAGTCTCTGACTGAAATCTCTTTTCCAGTAGCAGCAGAGGCATGCTCCAGAAATGAGTGGCAGTCACCACACATGCGGATGTTCTTCACGACACGGATAATTTTCCCAGAGCCTGCCATTAGGAGGCCATATGTAGCTGCCAGCTTTGCACTGTGGTACATTAGGAAGTGCCTCTTTTGGTATTCCTCGACATCATGTAGGACAAAGGTGGTGTCTGGTTCATACCCGGCCTTAATGCACTCAAGAGTTAGCACGTCCAGACCAGCATAGATGTCCTTGGACTGAGGATGTGATCTATCTCGAGCGAAAAATGAGTGAATAGCATTGTCATCAAATGTCCAGCTCCTTGCTGGAATCTTATGGATACCCTTTTCCCGCATCTCCAGCCTTGTGTTCTCCGAGCAATGCCACTTCGCTGATTCAGAGTACAGATTAGATGCCAGAACATATGTGGATGGGTCTTGTGGTTCCAGGGCAAGTAGATGATTCATAGCTCGCCTTCGCAGTTTCATATTGGACTGCTTGCTACAGCTTTCCAGCAAAGATCGCCAAACTAATGCACCAGGCTTGAATGGCATACTAGCTATAAACTGTTCAGACTCATCAAAATGACCCCAGCAGCCAAGGACGTACACAACTGCTGCAAAGTGCTCCATAGCAGGTTCAGTGTTGTACTTGCTTGACATACAAAGAAACAGTTCCATACATGCATCTGCAGAATCTGAGTCAGTACAACTGCAAGCTAATATGATCAGAAGAAAGGTCACGGAGTCAGGCTTGATGACTAATCTCTCCATTTGAGACCATATGTCCCATATTTCATCTCCCTGGCGATGGAGAAGATGAGCAGTGATCAGCGCATTCCAAGACACAAGGTCTCGATGATGCATTCGCTGAAAGAAAGTGACTGCATTTTCCAATTGTCCGCACTTGCCATACATACTGACAATCGCATTACCAACTCCACAAGCACGCAAAAGCCCAGATTTTGCAGCAAGCAAATGCATTTGCTTTCCAAGTTCCGTAAAACCCAAAGCACCACAAACTCCAAGAACAGTAGTCAACAAAAACTCATCAATGAACTGAATATCGCTCCTTCTAAACATTTGAAGGAATGTAGAAAATGCTTTCTCATACTCTCCATCTCTAACGCTAGAAAGCAGTAAAGAACTCCAAGCAATGTGAAAACTCTCCTGGTGGCGCCAATGCTCAAACAACAGACGTGCATCCCCAGACCTACCACACTTGATGCACATGTCTATCAATGCGGCGTCAATCCAAGGACTTGAACCGCAGCCACACTTAATCACAAATGTGTGAACCTGCTCACTCATCTTCCTATCCGCAGCAATAGCACAAGCATTAAGGACACCAGTCATAGTAACGTCTGACATCTCCAACCCATTCTCCAGCATCTGCCTAAACAGCCCGAGCCCCTGCAGCCCCGCCTTCCTAGCAAAAGTGACTCGCACACCTTCCTTGTTCTGACAAAACCCGGTAAGAACTGCATTATATGTAACAAAATTCCTCTCAGGCATTCGATCAAACACACCCAGAGCATTGTCAACTAAACCAAATTCCATGTATCCATTGAGTAACCCAGTCCATGAAATTACGTCCTTTACTGGCATCCTCTTAAACACACCAACCACATCCTCGACAGAATCACCATGCTCAGCATAAAATCCAATGAGCGCATTGCCCACACTCAAATCCACCTCCAGCCCTAACTTGAGGGACAGAGCGTGCACCGCTGCCCCCTGGGCCAGGCTGAACCCTTCAGTAGCCGCCGTCAAAAGCGCTGACAGAGAAAACCGGTCGACCGCAACATCACCCGTCCGCATGTCCCCAAACAGCTCAAACGCCTCCTCGTACCTCCCCAGCTCGACCAGGCCGGACAGTACCGTGTTCCACGAGGACACGTCGCGCTCTTCCATCCCGTCGAACATCCTCAGAGCGTCCTCTAAGCGACCGCACTTGACGTACATGCCAAGGAGCGCGTTGGCGACGAGGAGAGAGCCGCCGCAGTACAGTTCCTTGGTGGCGAGCGCGTGGACCTGGGTCCCGAGCCGCGGGTTGCCCCTGCGGATGCAGGCAGTGAGGACGCCCACGAATGTGTACTCTGTGGGGGCGAGTCCCGCGAGGCGCATGCTGCGGAAGAGCGTCTCGGTAGCAGATACGGGGGAACCTAGCCGGGCGTGGCCCGAAATGAGCGCGCTGTAGGATGCAGCGTCACGGACGGTCATCCGGTCGAACACCTTAACCGCGTCGGTGAGGCGGCCCGCGCGGATGTAGCCGCACATGACGGCGTTCGCGAGGCGCGCGTCCGACAGGGCTGCGGCACCAGACTTGGCCGCGACCGCGTGCGCTGCGCGGGGGTCGGTCGCGTGGGGGACGAGACGAAGGCGGGGTGCAGTGCCATGGGTGGCAGTGCTGGTAGTGGTAGCGGGAGGAGGAGGGGCTGCAAACGAGAGGCGCGAACGGGGCGGGGGTGCGAGGGGAAGAGGGGCCGGGGAGGATGAGGTGGAAGTGGCCATTCATTTCACGCCAAGGTCGACGGGGCTAGGCGTATCTATCTTTGACGCTTTGGCTTCTCACGCCCGGAGGAAGAGCCGGAGCGAGTCAGCGGAACGATGGAAATCCGACCCGGCTCGCGTCTGCACGAGAGTTGGGGTAGATTCGGCCGAAAATGCCAAACGAAAAGCGAGCTTCATGTAGGTCTTTATTTAAAAATTTCTAAATTAAAAATTTTCAGTTTCAAAAAATTCTGAAATTAAATATGTATATACCTAGAAATATATTTTTTTTGAGAAATTTCCAATCTGTTCATCTTCAATCATGGCAGTACAACGAACACTACAAATAAAAATTACATCCAGATCCGTAGACCATCTAGCGACGACTACAAATACTGAAGCGAACCGAAGGCGCGCCGCCGTCATCACCCCTCCATCGCCGGAGTCGGGCGCAACTTGTTGTAGTAGACGGTCGGAAAGTCGTCGTGCTAAGGCCTCATAGGACCAGCACCTCAGAATAGCAACCGCCGCCGATGAAGAATAACATAGATCAGAAGGATCCAAACAGAAGACACGACGAGATGCGAGCAAATCCAACAAAGATAGATCCGCCGGAGACACACCTCCACACGCCCACCAACGACACTAGACGCATCGCCGGAACGGGGACTAGGCGGGGAGACCTTTATTCCATCTTCAGGGAGCCGCCGCCGTCTCGCCTTTCTAAGCAGGACACAAACCCTAACAAGATTGAAAAAATCACTAAAAACGGAGCCCTTTCACCGGCCTTTGCACGGATCCACCGCGCCTCCATGGCCCTAGGGCCACCGGAGACTAGGTGGACCGGCGCCGACGCCGGCGAGAGACACGAATCCTAACTTTCCTGCTTGGATGAGGAGAAGGAGGAGGAGGTGGTGGTTTCGGCCTATCCACAACTCCTTTTTTATATATACCTAGAAACATAATGTACATGTGTGCAAATTTTCAGGTCTAAATACATTAAAACGTGAGCCGCACAAAAAAGACAAATCTGAGACTTTTTAGTATATGTACTGTTCATATTTAAGGTCTATGATTATTTTTTTGTGCAGCTCACAATTTAAGGTATTTAATCATGAAAATTTTCACACATACACTTTACATCTCTAAAATCAAAACTTATGAATTTTGAATTTTTTAAAATAGAAAACTTTATGGAGCTCGGTCTTCAAAATGGCGTACTCAGATTCGGTCCACTATAATGGGGCTAGGAGCATGTTCCCTCGTCTTAACCCGAAATTACTAGACTCCTCGACTCCGAAACTAATTAAGGACACAAGATTACACCTTGTGTTTTGTAAGTAATCTAGAAATTTTTAGGAACTCTCTAATTAGTATAAGTAAGTACAGATATTTAAAAAAAATACAAATATAGATATAGAAGTATAAATGTGGATAGATTTTCAAAAGTTTATTTTAAGGGAAACATTTCCCTCCGAGCGAGGGCCGCCCGACACGTCTCACGTCGGTCTTGTGCACGACGTCTGATACGTCTCCAACGTATCTATAATTTTTGATTGTTTCATGCTATTATATATTTTGTTTTAAATGTTTAATGAGCTTTATTATATACTTTTATATTATTTTTGGGACTAACCTACTAACCCAAGGCCCAGTGCAAATTGTTGTTTTTTTTGCCTATTTCAGTGTTTCGCAGAAAAGGAATATCAAACGGAGTCCAAATGGAATGAAACCTTCGGGAGAGTTATTTTTGAAACCGTATCTACTCAGAAGACTTAGAGTACACGCGAGGGAACGAGAGATGTGGCCACGAGGGTCCAGGGCGCGCCCAGAGGACAGGCGCGCCCCCCACCCTCGTGGGCCCCCTCTGGCTTCCCCGGTGCCCTTCTTCCTCCTATATA
>LR738710.1:364298695-364325068 GCA_902687465.1 Secale cereale
CCACCCCACGCCGCCCACCATCGGCCACCACCACGCGCCATCCTCCCCGGCGACCAACCACCCTGCGCCACCCGCCCCGGCGACCAACCACCCCGCGCCTCCCTCCCCGGCCAACACCCAGCGCCGCCTACCCCTACAACCTCTCCGCGCTCCCCGCCCCGTCGTGATTCACTAACTGTGCCGCCGCACCTCGGCCATGCCGTCCCTCTTCATCCACCGCAGCACCTCCATCCAATCTGCCTCCCGGAGCCGACGAGGATCCACCGCGCGGTGCATCAACAACCGCCGTCGGGGCTGCTCTCGATCTGGGAGGAGCAGCACCTCCCCGTCAGATCCGACGAGGGTCATGGCGCCGTGCAGTTCAGATCGGGTTCTCACCCCGTCCCACACTGTCCACCGCAGGGGAGAAGGACGAGGAGCTCCACCACCGGCCCCTCTGCGCCCCCAAGGTGCAGAGGGGTCGGCATCTGCGCTCGGATCCGAGGATGGACTGCATCGACGTGCCTACCGCCAGATCAAGCGCCCGCTGGCCATAAAAAAAACCATTGCGGTTCACTTGGTGATCCAAAAACAAAAACACATCGGAAAAGCAGCTCACTTCTCAACACTTCTCAAAGTAAAAACGAATTTTGTGGTGTCTATGAAAGGTGTCTGGTTCATTTTGTGGTGGTTTGTTACGTAAGTGAATGTGCAGTGCACTTGGGTAAAAAAGAAGTCTGCTACGGAGGACTCCTCAGTATAGTTCATTTCGAACAAAATGCATTTAAAAACAAGTAAAAATGCAGTGCACTTTCGTCTAAAAAAAGTCCATTGCAAAGGACTCTTTGAAGCTCACTTTGTTTCTTTCCACGAAGTTGGCCATAAAAAAACCATTACGGTTCACTTGGTGATCCAAAAAACAAAAACACATCGGAAAAGCAGCTCACTTCTCAAACACTTCTCAAACGCGCGTAAAAATTTAATTAGTACGAAAAAAGACAAAAGCAAATCATGAGGTTCACTTTTCGGTAGTGTTCCGCTTTACTTCGGGAGTGTTGCGGTCCACTTTCCTTCGAAAAAAAGTTGGAAAAAAGACAACAAAACTCCTCTGAGAAAAATCTACGTCCAACAAAATAAATCATGAGGTTCGTTTGACTGTCTGATACAGTGCGTTCTTCAGTTTGAACCAGTGCGCTTTTCGCGTTTTTGTAATTTCAAAACTGCTCTTAAACCGTAATGAATTAGAGGGCGTGTTCTACATGAGAAAGTAGCGCCTCGACGATATCTTTCCAACGGTGTATCATTTGGATCATTTCGGCCAACTTTTTGTAAAAAATTCACGAAAATACGGCTGCTGCCGTTCGTAGCCAGCCGCACGACTTTCAAATTTAACTAAAAACCGTAAGGAATCTCAAAAACATTTCAACATATGAAAGTTGCGCCTCGTTCGTAGCTTTCCAACGATATATTACACGCCTTGTTTCGACAAACGGTTAAAAAACTGGAATGAAAACAGTACCGAAAATTTGAAAAAATTCGAAAAACACAATTCCGCGATTTAGTAAATTCAAAACTGCTCTTAAACCGTAGCGAATTAGAAAAAAATAATAGATATGAAAAAGATGCGTGGCGACGATACCTTTCCAACGGTGTATCATATGTTACATTCCGACGAGCGGTTTAGAAAACAACGCCAAAAAACGCTCGCTGTCATTCGTTGTGAGCCGCACGATTTTCGAAACTGCTCTTAAACTATGATGAATTTTGAAAAGTGTTCAACATGGCGAAGTTGCGTCTAGTCCATAGCTTTTCAACGGTATATTACACGCATAATTCCGGTAAACGGTTAAAAAATTAGAGCAAAAAAGGTACCAAAAAAACAACACGTACAGTTTTTTCAACATGAAGTTCGCTGGTCTCTGTGGTGCGGTGCGTTTAGCTCTCCAATGCAATTTTGCAATGTAGTTCGGAAGTGTTATGAGAATATTATTCTCATAATGTTATGAGAATAGACCGGCTGTATATATATAGGTGTCAGCCAGTTTTTCGTCGTCGTTGCCTTGTCGTCTGCTGACGTGTTGCATCTTGCCATGTCATCATGTGTGTTGCATCAGCATGTTTTCAAAATTTGCATCCGTCCGAGTTCCCTCGTCCTTTCCATTGTCCGTTCTGAGCCCAAACACACTCGCACGTGCCCGGAGCCTCCGAATATTTTATTTTATGAGTGGCCGAAAAATGTTCTCGGAATGGGGTGAAACTTGGCGTGTTGTCTTATTATATTGTAGACAGGCCGCCTGCCAAATTTCATCGCATTCGGAGCTCGTTTGATAGCCCAACGGATATATATAGCAGCACTAGTCGCCGGTTAAAACGCCGGACGTTTTCGGTCTCCGAAAACCCCGCGGGCTGCACTTCTCTCCTCTCCTATCAGCTCGTGTCCTCTTTGGCACAGCCCATTAGCCCACCTACACTCTCCCTCCGCTCCGGAACCGTCCGATCGGCATCCGATGGCTTCGTTTTGCCCCAAAACCCCTCAAACCCTAGCAATTTTTTCTATAAATAGACCCCTCCATTGCCATTTTGGGCAGCCTAGCCCCTCCACCTACCTCTAGCCCCTCCTCCTTGTTTTCCGCGCTCCCCCGCTCCCTGGCCGCCACTTGTCGCCGGCCAGCCAGCCAGCCAGCGCCGCCGCCACTTGGCGCCACCTGAGTGGCCAGCCGCCACCCAGGCGCCTCCCTCCTCCAATCCCACCGCTCCACTTGGCGTCCTCCACGTCCCCCCTGGCTCCCCACCGCGCGGCCCGCCGGGCCCCGGATCCGACCCATCGTGGGCCGAACCGGGCCCAACCGCCGCCGCCGCGAGCCCGCAGCGCCGCTGCCTCCCGCTCCCGCAGCGCCCCGACCCCGCGCTCCTCGCTCTGCCGCCCCTCGACCACCGGCCGGCGAGCCCAGCCGCTCGACCCCGCCGCCGTTGCCACGTTGCCGCCGCCCCGTGCCACTGGAGCCCCAGCGCCGCCGCCCTTCGCCCACTTCCCCGCACGCCGCCGGCTGCAGCGCTCCGCCGCCCGACCCTGGCCAGAGCCAGCCCGCAGCAGATCCCGCCGCCCGTCAGTCGCCGCGTCCTCGAGGCCCCGTTCGTCGCCGGTGGCCCTCGCCATCGCCGGGAACGGGATCCCCGGGGCCGGATCCACCGCCCCACGACCTCCTCCGGCCTCGCCAGCCCTCGCCGGCGACCCAAGCGCCGCCGCCGCCGCCAGCAGGCTTCGCTCAACGACGACGTGTCTCCAGCGCCCCGCTAGGCCACGCCCTCGCCCTCGTGGGCCAGCCGGCCCACTAGCTGGCCGACCCGTCTGCCCCGCGCCGGCCTGATGCTTCTTCTTCTTCCTGAGCCAGGCCCACGATGAGAGCCCGTTAAGTCCCGCCCGTGCGTTATTTAACTAATTGTCGCTCACTCTGTTTCTGTCAAAAAAACTGCTAAGTCCTTTTTCTGTAATAATTATATGTGCATGTTTGAGTGGCTGTAACTTTTTGTGTGTATGTCCAATTTGAGTGAATGATATGTCAAAATGATCGTGGTGATATGCTCTTCTTTTTGTTTCATTGTGGCATGCTTGTTTCAGTTCATCTTGATGATCTAATCATCGTTGCAAAAGTGATATATGTTTAAAACTGTTGTTAGTTGTGAATTTGTTGCATGCTTGTGATGTTGATAACTTTGTGCATGTTTATCCAAATGGAGCATATGATATGTCAAAATGTTCATTGTGAAGTGCTCTACATGATGGTTGCTGTAGCATTCATGTTAGGTATCGTATTGCCATGTTAATCTCTGTTGCAAAAGTGCATGTGGATGTTAAGTGCTGAAACTTGTTGTGAGATGCTGATTTCACTTGCTCATTGCTATTGGTGTGTTTGTCTTCATGCCACATGTTAATATGTTTTAGGAGCACAATCATATGGTCTTTGCTATGGTGCAATCCATTTTCCATGATATGCCTTGAGGTGACTTCAACATGCTTGTAAACATGCCATGCCAATGTTGCTGTTTTATACATAGTGAAAAAACTGCTAAGTCTGGAATCTGTTAAACCTGTTGCCATGTTTGCTTGATGCCCTAGTCAAATCCATGCATGTTTTAGTATATATAATGATCATGTCTTGTTGTCCATGTTATTGTCTATCCATTCATGCCCTTGTTTGCATATATGGCATGCTATAGCTTATTTATTTCTTGCTCCCAAGTTGCTATAAATTTTACCTGTCAGCCTGTTATCAGCATGATCAATTTGGTGAAGCTTGTTGTTATTGATCCATGCCTCCTATGGAGTTTCTCCAATGGAGTTGTTTGATGTATGCTATGTCTATTACATGTCCATGATCTTTACATGCTTAGTAGAGTTGATATGCTTGTTGTTTTGTGCCTCCAAAGGCAGCATCGTGATGATGTTTTTGCCTTCCCAGATTTTGACCAAGTCTGGATAAATTTATTGCAACTTGCCATGCTTGTTTAGATGTGTTCCAGCAAGTTTTTGGGTGTGTTCTAAGTTCATGCTTGTTAAGTATCATGTCTATTTCACATCCATGCTTCTTGTTATCATGTTTGAGTGCTATAGCATATATTTACCTTGCTCCAAAGTTGCTATGTGGCTGTTAACTTCAGCTTTGCATTATAACTTGTTTAGCTTATAACTTCTAGCCCGTTGCTCCGTTTTGAACGTGTATTATATGAAACTTGTGTGTTTTTGCATGTAGAAGCATAATATCATGTTGTTTTCATGTTTGGAGTGTGTTTGCTTGATGTTTGTGTGCATCTTGCGCCGATGCTATGCTTGTCTTGTTTTGATCATATCTTCTAGGCCGTAGCTCCGAATTTAACAAACTTTATATGAAACTTGACTAGAATTTCGAGTAGATCATCATGGTGCATGTTAACCTGCTGTTTAAAAACTTGAACTTAAAGTTTGTTTAGATCTGGACCAATTTAGAAATATGCATATGAGGACTTACCGGATTTGTTATATGTAGTTTCCGGCCTCATTTAAACTTATTGGTTTGTGTTGTTCTTGTGTGCTTCATCCCTTGCCATGTTTTGCATCATATAGACTTGTCTTGCATCATACTTGGTTGAGCATCTTGTCATGTTCTTGTGTTGTGTGTTTACCGTGTTGTGTGCTTTCTCTCGCTAGTTCTTTTCCGTTGCGATCGTGAGGATTCGTTCGTCTACACGTGGTTCGTCTTCAAGGCTTCTTCTTCGTCTTCTTCATGGATCCGTTCTTCTTCCTTGCGGGATCTCAGGCAAGATGACCGTCTCCTTGGATACCTTTACTATCATTGCCTTTGCTAGTTGTCTCGATGCTATCGTTATATGTCGCGCTACCTATCTTTATTGTCAGCCGCTCTCCCTGTTGCCATGAAACCTCTAACCTTTGACACCTTCCCAGCAAAACCATTGTTTGGCTATGTTACTCGCTTGCTCAGCCCCTCTTATAGTGTTGTTAGTTGCAGGTGAAGATGAAGATTGATCCATGTCGGATCTTGTTGTTGGAATATCACAATATCTGTTATTATTATTAACACGCCTATATACTTGGCAATGGGTGGAAGGCTTGGCCTTTTGCTCGGTGTTTTGTTCCACTCATGCCATCTTAGGAGCCGATAAACCGGCGTTATGTTCCTTGATTTTGCATTCCTTACACGGTTGGGTATATGGGGACCCCTTGACAGTTCGTCTTTGAATAAAACTCCTCCCGCAAGGCCCAACATTGGTTTTAATTTGCAACATAATAAAAACTTAATTGATTAATTGCATAGGGAGTTAGCGCTACCCGAGGATTCTTTCTACATACAGGGAGGGGCCAGTGCCGATGGTGTTGGTACCAAATAGAGCAGCTTGCGGCGCCGCCCCTTGGCAACTTGGGGTATCTAGTCGCTGTAACCATAGCTCATCCGGACGTGGCCTGAGACGAGATACGCGCGGCTACTATCAGGGTGTCGGCACGCCGGGAGGTCTTTCTGGACTTGTTTTACCATTGTCGAAATGTCTTGTGCACCGGGAATTCCGAGTCTGATAGGGCCTTCCCTAAGATAAGGGGTAATAATATTATTACTTCTGCTGATCGTGAGAGCTTGTGATGGGCTAAGTTGGGACACCCCTGCAGGGTTTTGATCTTTCGAAAGCCGTGCCCGCGGTTATGTGGCAGATTGGAATTTGTTAATGTACGGTTGTAGGAAACTTGACAGAGGATCCGAAGTAAAACACACAACTGTGTGAGTAACCATGAATGTCTCTTTTCACTTTGAGAAGAGAACACGGTGGGGTTATGTTTGACTCGTAGGTAGTTCAGGATCTTTAGCGATCATTACTAGTTTGCAACCGCTTGCGTAGATGCTCATCTTATTCTTGTACTCGTAAGTTAGCCACCATACTTTTGCTTAGCCGCTGCTGCAACCTCACCACCTTACCTCTTCCTACCCATTAAGCTTTGCTAGTCTTGTTACCCATGGTTATGGGATTGCGGAGTCCTCGTGGCTCACGGTTACTACAACAGCAGTTGCAGGTGCAGGTTGCCGATGTCTTGACGTGAGAGCGATGTTCTTTTGTTGGAGTTCTTTCTTTCTTCTTCTTCTCCTTCAGTCTTGGGTTAGGTTCATGGTCGGCAGCCTAGGATAGTAGATGGATGTCGTTGTGCTTTTCATGTTTTCATCCGTAGTCGGATGCCTTGTATTGATGTTGTTGTATTCATGTGACTTGTATGAATTGTTGTATCCCCATGTATGTATGTAATGCTACGATGTAATGATATCCATCTTGCTAAGCGCCGGAAATGCGGTTGTGCCCCAATCACATAAGTGTCACGTGATCGGGATAGAATCACATCTTGGGCCTGACACAATAGAGAAAACTCTAATTCCACCGCCGCAACCTTCTGTTCCCGTGAGATCCCATCTTGGGGCCTGTTCCGGAGCTCCACCGGAGGGGGGATCTACCACGGAGTGCTTCTACATCAAAACCATAGCCTCACCAATGAGTTGTGAGTAGTTTACCATAGACCTTCGGGTCCATAGTTATTAGCTAGATGGCTTTTCTCTCTTTTTGGATCTCAATACAAAGTTATCCTCAATCTTCGAGGAGATCTATTCGATGTAATCTTTTTGCGGTGTGTTTGTCGAGATCCGATGAATTGTGGGTTTATGATCAAGATTATCTATGAACAATATTTGATTATTTTCTGAAATATTTTATGTATGATTATAATATCCTTGCAAGTCTCTTCGAATTATTGGTTTGGTTTGGCCTACTAGATCTATAGTTCTTGCAATGGGAGAAGTGCTTGGCTTTGGGTTCAATCTTGCGGTGTCCTTTCCCAGTGACAGCAGGGGCAGAAAGGCACGTATTGTATTGTTCCCATCGAGGATAAAAAGATGGGGTTTATATCATATTGCTTGAGTTTATCCCTCTACATCATGTCATCTTGCTTAAGGCGTTACTCTGTTCTTATGAACTTAATACTCTAGATGCATGCTGGATAGCGGTCGATGTGTGGAGTAATAGTAGTAGATGCAGAATCGTTTCGGTCTACTTGTCACGGACGTGATGCCTATATATAATGATCATGCCTAGATATTCTCATAACTATGCGCTTTTCTATCAGTTGCTCGACAGTAATTTGTTCACCCACCGTAGAATTCTGCTATCATGAGAGAAGCCACTAGTGAAACCTATGGCCCCCAGGTCTATTCTTAACATATTAATCTTCCATCTACTTTACTTTGCTTTATTTACTATGACACCCCGAGACCGATGCGCCAGGTGTCAGTCAGTTATTCGTCGTCGTTGCCATGTCATTTGCTTGAGTGTTGCATCTTGCCATGTCATCGTGTGCATTGCATCATCATGTTTTCAAAACTTGCATCCGTCCGAGCCCCCTCGTCCTCTCCGTTGTCCGTTCTGATCCCAGACACACTCGCACGCGCCCGCGGCGCCTCCGGTTATTTATTTTATGAGTGGCCAAAAAATGTTCTCGGAATGAGATGAAACTTGGCGTGTGGTCTTATTACAGCATAGGTAGACCGTGTGTCAAGTTTCGTCGCATTCGGAGTTCGTTTGATAGCCCACACGGTTAACTGTGTTAACCGCCGGAAGCCTTTCTCTTTTGGCCCAGCACCCCTTTCACAACAGCCAATTAGCCCATCCTAACCCCCTCCATGCTCTCGGTTGTCGGATTAGGATCGCGTGGCCGAAAACCGCTCCTCATTTGGACACTCCTAGCTCCCTCTACCTATAAAACAGCCCCCTCCCCCGAAATTTCGGGCAAACCCTAGCCTTCTTCCACCTCGCGCCGCCGGACATGTCCATCACGTCGGACATGTCCAGCCGACCACATCACCCCGGCCAATCGCGGCCTGCCACGTCACCTCGCCGCGGCTCTCAGCCAATGGCGTCGCGCCACCTCACCCTCTCTCTCTTCTCCCACCGTCGCGGCCCGCGGAGCCCATCCGGGGCCCGCGCGGGCCCGAACCGCCGCCGCGAGCCGCAGCTCGTTCCTCCCGCTGGATCCCGACGGGATCGAGACCGCCCGCCGCCGGTGAGCGTGCCGCCGTCCGCCGGCCGCTGCTCTGCCTCCTCGCTGGAGGACGAGCCCCAGCCCCGCCGCCACCAGCTCCGCCGCCGCACCGCAAAGCTTCCTCCGCCGCCCAGCTCTTCGCCCCGCGCCGCCGAAGTCCTCATCGACCTTGCCGACGACCGTATCGGCGCCGGCCCCATCCGGATCCGTGCCCCCCAGCTAGGCCCGCCGCCGCGCCGTTCGTCCGCCGGGGGGATCCGCCGCCGCCGCCCCTACGTGCTGCTCGTGCTCCTCGGGCACGAGCGGGACGACGCCCAGGTGCGCTCGGCCACGTGGGCCACGTGGCGCTCAAGGCCGCCAGCGCCGGCCCAGCTCGCCTACCTGCCCCGCGCCCTCCTCACGGCCCAACCACTTGGGCCAAGCCCAGGGTGAGCCTCTGCCTAACCCTCGCCCGTGCGTTTTTTTACTATCCATCGCTTTGTGTTTTTTTCCTCTGATAAAAACGGCTAAGTCCTTAAAATTGGTAAATATGTGTGCACCTTTGTGTGGCTGTAACTTTTTGTGTGGTGATCCGTTTGGAGCTTATAATATGTCAAAATGATCGTGGTGGTATGCTCATTTTGTTCCACTATGACATGCTTGTTTGAGTTCATATTGATGCTCTAATCTCTGTTGCAAGAGTGCTATATGTTTAAAACTGATTTTAACTGTAATTTTGTTAGCATGTTTGAGATGTGATAACTTTGTGCATGTTGGACCAAATGGAGCATATGATATGTCAAAATGTTCATTGTGAAGTGCTCTACGTGTTGGTTGATGTAGCATTCATGTTAGGTGCCATCTTGCCATGTTAATCTCTGTTGCAAACATGCATGTGGCTGTTAAGTGCTGAAACTTTTTGAGAGATGTTGGTTTGTCTTGCTCATTGCTATTGATGTGTTTGTCTTCATGCCACATGTCTATATGTTTTAGAAGCACAATCATATGGTATTTGCTGTGGTGCTATCCACTTTCCATGATATGCCTTGAGGTGACTTAAACAAGCTTGTAAACATGCCATGCCAATGTTGCTGTTTTATACTTAGTGAGAAAACTACTAAGTCTGGAATCTGTTAAACCTGATGCTATGTTTGCTTGATGCCTCACTCAAATCCATGCATGTTTTAGTATATCAAATGCTCATGTCTTGTTGTCCATGTTATGCTCTATCCATCCATGCTCTTGTTTGCATATATGGCCTGCTGTAGCTTATTTATTTCTTGCTCTCAAGTTGCTATAAATTTAACCTGTCAGGTTTTTATCAGCATGATCAATTTGGTGAAGCTTGTTGTTATTGATCCATGCCTCCTATGGAGTTGCTCCAATGGATTTGTTTGATGTATTATATGTCTATTACATGTCCATGATCTTTATATACTTAGTAGAGTTGATATGCTTGTTGTTTTGTGCCTCCGAAGGCAGCATCGTGATGATGTTTTTGCCTTCCCAGATTTTTACTAAGTCTGGATAAATTTATTGCAACTTGTCATGCTTGGTTAATTATGCTCCAGCAAGCTTTTGGGTGTGTTCTAAGTTCATGCTTGTTAAGTATCATGTATACTTCACATCCATGCCTCTTGTTATCATGTTTGGATGCTGTAGCATATATTTACCTTGCTCCAAAGTTGCTGTGTGGCTGTTAACTTCAGATTTGCATTGTAACTTGTTTAGCTCATAACTTCTAGCCCTTTGCTCCGTTTTGGGCGTGTCCTGTATGAAACTTGTGTGATTTTGCATGTAGAAGCATAATATCGTGTTGTTTACTTGTTTGGAGTGTGTTTGCTTGATGTTTGGGTGCATCTTGCACCGATGACATGCTTGTCTTGTTTTGCTCATATCTTCTAGGCTGTAGCTCCGAATTAAACAAACTTTATATTAAACTTGACTAGAATTTTGAGTAGATCATCATGGTGCATGTTAAATTGCTGTTTAACAACTTTAACTTCAGGTTTGTTCAGTTCTGGACCAATTTCAAAACGTGCATATGAGGACTTACCGGATTTGTTATATGTTGGTTCCGGCCTCATTTAAACTTGTTGGTTTGTGTTGTTCTTGTGTGCATCATCCCTTGCCATGTTTTGCATCATATAGACTTGTCTTGTTTCATACTTGTTTGAGCATCTTGTCGTGTTCTTGTGTTGTGTGTTTACCTTGTTGTGTGCTTTTTCTCGCTAGTTCATTACCCGTTGCGTTCGTGAGAATTCGTTCGACTACACGTGGTTCGTCTTCAAGGCTTCTCCTTCGTCTTCTTCATGGAATCGTTCTTCTTCCTTGCGGGATCTCAGGCAAGATGACCATCACCTTGGATACCTTTACTATCATTGTTATGCTAGATGTCTCGATGCTATCGTTATTTGTCGCGCTACCCATCATTTATTTTCAGCCCCTCTCCTTGTTGCCATGAAACCTCTGACCTTTGACACCTTCCTAGCAAACCGTTGTCTGGCTATGTTACCCGCTTGCTCAGCCCCTCTTATAGCGTCGTTAGTTGTAGGTGAAGATGAAGATTGATTGATGTCAGATCTTGTTATTGGAATATCACAATATCTATTATTATTATTAGCACATATATATACTTGGCAATGGATGGAAGGCTTAGCCTTTTGCTCGGTGTTTTGTTCCACTCATGCCATCTTAGGAGCCGATAAACCGGCGTTATGTTTCTTGATTTTGCGTTCCTTACACGGTTGGGTATATGGGGACCCCCTTGACAGTTCGTCTTTGAACAAAACTCCTCCAGCAAGGCCCAACATTGGTTTTAATTTACCTCATAATAACAACTTAATTAATTAATTAAATTGCATAGGGGGCGCACCCTCGAGGATTCTTTCTACATAGCAAGGGGGCCAGTGCTGATGGTGTTGGTCCCAAACGGGGGTGTTGTGGGGCCACCCGGGGGAAACCCGAGGGCTGGTTTTACTCGTAGGATGTCCCATCTGGTTGTGGCCTGAGACGAGATACGCGCGGCTACTATCAGGGTGTCGTCACGCCGGGAGGTCTTGCTGGACTTGTTTTACCATTGTCGAAATGTCTTGTGCACCGGGAATTCCGAGTCTGATCGGGCCTTCCCTAAGATAAGGGGTAATATTATTATTACTTCTGCTGATCGTGGGAGCTTGTGATGGGCTAAGTTGGGACACCACTGCAGGGTTATGATCTTTCGAAAGCCGTGCCCGCGGTTATGTGGCAGATTGGAATTTGTTAATGTCCGGTTGTAGAAAACTTGACAGAGGATCCGAAATAAAACACACAACTGTGTGAGTAACCGTGACTGTCTCTTTTCACTTTGAGAAGAGAACACGATGGGGTTATGTTTGACTCGTAGGTAGTTCAGGATCTTTAGCGATCACTACTAGTTTGCGACCGTTTGCGTAGATGCTCATCTTATTCTTGTACTCGTAAGTTAGCCACCATACTTATGCTTAGCCGCTGCTGCAACCTCACCACTTAACCTCTTCCTACCCTTTAAGCTTTGCTAGTCTTGTTACCCATGGTTATGGGATTACCGAGTCCTCGTGGCTCACAGATACTACAACAACAGTTGCAGGTGCAGGTTTCTGATGACTTGACGCGAGAGCGATGTTCTTTGTGTTGGAGTTCTTTCTTCTTTTTCTTCATCAATCTTGGGTTAGGTTCCGGGTCGGCAGCCTGGGATAGCAGATGGATGTCATTGTGTTTTTCATATTTGCATCCGTAGTCGGATGCCTTGTATTGATGTTGTTGTATTCATGTGACTTGTATGAATTGTTGTATCCACCATGTATTTATGTAATGGTACGATGTAATGATATCCCTCTTGCTAAGTGCCTGAGATGCGGTTGTGCCCCAATCACGTATGAGTCACGTGATCGGGATAGAATCGCATCTTGGGCCTGACATTTACTTTCTGTTCTTATACTAAAAATACCAAAAATATCATACTATCATATCTATCATATCTCACTTTCGTAAGTGACCGTAAAGGGATTGGCAACCCCTTATCACGTTGGTTGCGAAGTTCTTATTTGTTTGTGCAGGTGCGAGGGACTCACACGTGGTCTCCTACTGGATTGATACCTTGGTTCTCAAAAACTGAGGGAAATACTTACGCTACTGTGCTGCATCACCCTTTCCCCTTCGAGGGAATACAACGCAAGCTCGAGAAGTAGCAAGAAGAATTTCTGGTGCCGTTGCCGGGGAGGCTTACGCAAAAGTCATATACCATGTACCTATCACAAACCCTTATCCTTCGCACTACATTATTTGCCTTTCATTTTCCTCTCCCCCACTTCAACTTGCCGTTTTATTTGCACTTCTACTTTTGTGTGTTTATCGTTCGCTTGTTTGCTTGTCACTATGGCTCATCCTATCAGTGTTGACCCTCACCTTAAGAGGTTTGAGGAGATTGAAAACAATGTTAGACATTTTATGTCTGTGCAATTTGAGCACAATGATTTCTTCAGAAACGAGCTTAAAGAACAGAAAAGCTTTATGGAGTACATGAATAAAGAGCTTGATGATATGCCTAAAGAATTTTATGGTTTGAAATCTCAGTTTGCTCATCTTCAGAACTTAATAGCCCAAATTTCGGACAAGCAAGCCACCTTAGTTAATAAGATGGCTGCTAAACTGAAAGAATATGAAAATAAAGATGAAGATCTGTAAGTTATTGATGTGTCTCCTATTAGATCCTTGTTTACTAGTATGAATCTTGATAACGATGGGACTGGAGATGAGTCTACTTTAGTTAAAAGGCGTTCCAATGATTCGAAGTTTTTAGATCTTGATGCTAGATTTGTTAAAAGTGGGATTGAAGAGATTAAAACTTTGCATAGTGATGAACCCACTATTTTGGATTTCAAGGGATTCAATTATGATAATTGCTCTTTAATAGATTGTATTTCCTTGTTGCAATCCGTACTAACGCATGCTTATAGTCAAAATAAGGCTTTTACCAAACACATAGTTGATGCTTTGATGCAATCTTATGAAGAAAAACTTGAATTAGAAGTTTCTATCCCTAGAAAGCTTTATGATGAGTGGGAACCTACTATTAAAATGAAAATTAAAAATCATGAATGCTTTGCTTTGTGTGATTTGGGTGCAAGTGTTTCTACAATTCCAAAAACTTTGTGTGATTTGTTAGGTTTCCATGAGCTTGATGATTGTTCTTTAAATTTGCATCTAGCGGATTCTACCATTAACAAACCTATTGGAAGGATTAATGATGTTCTTATTGTTGCAAATAGGAATTATGTGCCCGTAGATTTCATCGTTCTTGATATAGATTGCAATCCTTCATCTCCCATTATTCTTGGCAGACCTTTCCTTAGAAAGATTGGTGCAATTATTGATATGAAGGAAGGAAATATTAGATTCCAATTTCCGTTAAGGAAAGGCATGGAACACTTTCCTAGAAAGAAAATCTAATTACCTTATGAATCTATTATGAGAGCCACTTATGGATTGCCTACCAAAGATGGCAATACCTAGATCTATTCTTATATCGTGCCTAGCTAAGGGTGTTAAACGATAGCGCTTGTTGGGAGGCAATCCAATTTTATTTTCTTTGTTTTTGTTTATGTTTAGGAATAAATATTGCATATAGCTTCTGTTTAGATGTGGTTTTATGTTTTAATTAGTGTTTGTGTCAAGTAGAACCTTTGGGAAGACTTGTGTGAAGTTTATATGATCATGCTGTAAAAAACAGAAACTTTAGCGCTCACGAGATTGGCTGTAATTTTCTACTGGAGAGTGCTATTTAGTTGATTATTTTTGCAGATGATTAATAGACAGATTCCTCGCGTTTACCAATTTATTTAAATTTATTTGGATCTACAGAAGTATTCGAAAGTTACAGATTACTACAGACTGTTCTGTTTTTGACATATTCTGTTTTTCGTGTGTTGTTTGCTTATTTTGATGAATCTATGAGTAGTATCGGGGGGTATGAATCATGTAGAAGTTGGAATACATTAGGTTTAACACCAATATAAACAAAGAATGAGTTCATTACAGTACCTTTGAGTGGTGGTTTGTTTTCTTATACTAACGGAGCTCACACGATTTTTGGCTAAGTTTTGTGTTGTGAAGTTTTCAAGTTTTGAGTATGGCTTTGATGAACTATGGAACAAAGAGTGGCAAGAGCCTAAGCTTGGGGATTCCCAAGGCACCCCAAGGTAAAATTCAAGGACAACCAAAAACCTAAGCTTGGGGATGCCCCGGGAAGGCATCCCCTCTTTCGTCTTCATCTATCGGTAATTATACTCGGGACTATATTTTTATTCACCACATGATATGTGTTTTGCTTGGAGCGTCATGTATGATTTGAGTCTTTGATTTTTAGTTTGCCACAATCATCCTTGCTGGACACACCTTTTGAGAGAGATAAATATGATTTAAAATTTATTAGAATACTCTATGTGCTTCACTTATATCTTTTGAGCTAGATATTTTTGCTCTAGTGCTTCACTTATATCTTTTAGCGCACGGTGGTGGTTTTATTTTGTAGAAATTGTTGATCTCTCATGCTTCACTTATAACCTTTTGAGAGTCTTTTAGAACAACATGGTAATGTGCTTTGGTTATAAAACTAGTCCTAATATGATAGGCATCCAAGATGAGTATAGTAAAAACTTTCATATAAAGTGCATTGAATACTATGAGAAGTTTGATACTTGATGATTGTTTTGAGATATGAGGATGGTGATATTAGAGTCATGCTAGTAGAGTAGTTGTTAATTTGAGAAATACTTGTGTTGAGGTTTGCAAGTCCCGTAGCATGCACGTATGGTAACCGTTGTGTGACAAATTTGAAACATGAGGTATTTCATTGAGTGTCATCCTTTGTGTGGAGGTCGGGATCGCGCGATGGTTAAATCCTACCAACCCTTCCCCTAGGAGCATGCGTGTAGTACTTTGTTTTGGTGACTTGTAGATTTTTGCAATAAGTATGTGAGTTCTTTATGACTATTGTTGAGTCCATGGATTATACGCACTCTCACCCTTCCACCATTGCTAGCCTCTCTTGTACCGCGCAACTTTCGCCGGTACCATACACCCACCATACACCTTCCTCAAAACAGCCACCATACCTACCTATCATGGCATTTCCATAGCCATTCCGAGATATACTGCCATGCAACTTTCCACCGTTCCGTTGTTATGACACGCTTCATCATTGTCATATTGCCATGCATGATCATGTAGTTGACATCGTATTCGTGGCTAGGCCACCATGCATAATTTTTCATACATGTCACTCTTGATTCATTGCACATCCCGGTACACCGCTGGAGGCATTCATATAGAGTCATACTTTGTTTTATTATCGAGTTGTAAATCAATATAAGTGTGATGATCATCATTATTAGCGCATTGTCCCAAAGAAAAAAAAGAAAAAAGGAAAGGCCAAAGAAAAAAGAAAGGCCAAAAAAAAAGAAAAAAAGGAAAAAAGAGGAAAAAGGAAAAAAAGAAAAAGAAAAAAAAGGGGACAATGCTACTATCTTTTTACACACTTGTGCTTCAAAGTAGCATCATGATCTTTATGATAGAGAGTCTCTTGTTTAGTCACTTTCATATGCTAGTGGGAATTTTCATTATAGAACTTGGCTTGTATATTCCAACGATGGGCTTCCTCAAATGCCTTGGTCTTCTTGAGCAAGCAAGTTGGATGCACACCCACTTAGTTTCTTTTGTTGAGCTTTCATACATTTATAGCTCTAGTGCATCTGTTGCATGGCAATCCCTACTCACTCACATTGATATCTATTGATGGGCATCTCCATAGCCCATTGATACGCCTAGTTGATGTGAAACCATCTTCCTATTTTTGTCTTCTCCACAACCACCACTCTATTCCACATAGTGCTATGTCCATGGCTCACACTCATATATTGCGTGAAAGTTGAAAGAGTTTGAAAAAATTTAAGTATGAAACAAGTGATTGCTTTGTTAGTATGCTTGAAGTATTATTATTCTTATGTCAATATGAACTTTTATCTTGAATATTTTGGATCTGAACATTCATGCCACAATAAAGAGAAATTACATTGAGAATTATGTTGGTTAGCATTCCACATAAAAAATTCTATTTTTATCATTTACCTACTCGAGGACGAGCAGGAATTAAGCTTGGGGATGCTTGATACGTCTCCAATGTATCTATAATTGTTGATTGTTCCATGCTGTTATATATTATGTTTTGGATGTTTAATGGGCTTTATTATACACTTTTATACTCCCTCCGTACCATAATGTAGTGCATATAGATTTTTACAAAAGTCAAACATCACAAACTTTGACCATGTTTATATAGAAAAGTATGTACATCTAGAATACCAAATGCGCATCATTGGATACATCGTGAGTTATATTTTCAGAATGTACATGTTTGGTATTGTAGATGTAGACAGTTTTCTCTATACACTTGGTCAAAGTTGGCAAAGTTTGACTTTCACAAAAATCTATAGGCACTACATTGTGGAACGGAGGGAGTATTATTTTTGGGACTAACCTACTAACCCAAGGCCCAGTGCAAATTGCTGTTTTCTTGCCTATTTCAGTGTTTCGCAGAAAAGGAATATCAAACGGAGTCCAAACGGAATGAAACCTTCGGGAGAGTTATTTTTGGAACTGTATCTACCCAGAAGACTTGGAGTACACGCGAGGGAACGAGAGAGGTGGCCACGAGGGTCCAGGGCGCGCCCAGGGGGGCAGCCGCACCCCCACCCTCGTGGGCCCCCTCTGGCCCCCCTGGTTCCCTCCTTCCTCCTATATATATCCATGTACCCAGAAAACATCGAGGCAACAGAGAAAACCCTAATTCCACCGCCGCAACCTTTAGTTCCCGTGAGATCCCATCTTAGGGCCTATTCCGGAGCTCCGTCGGAGGGGGGATCTACCACGGAGTGCTTCTACATCAACACCATAGCCTCACCAATGAGTTGTGAGTAGTTTACCACAGACCTTTGGGTCCATAATTATTAGCTAGATGGCTTCTTCTCTCTTTTTGGATCTCAATACAAAGTTCTCCTCGATCTTCGAGGAGATCTATTCCATGTAATCTTTTGGCGGTGTGTTTGTCGAGATCCGATGAATTGTGGGTTTATGATCAAGATTATCTATGAACAATATTTGATTCTTTTCTGAAATATTTTATGTATGATTATAATATCCTTGCAAGTCTATTCGAATTATAGGTTTGGTTTGGCCTACTAGATCTATAGTTCTTGCAATGGGAGAAGTGCTTGGCTTTGGGTTCAATCTTGCGGTGTCCTTTCCCAGTGATAGCAGGGGCAGCAAGGCACGTATTGTATTTTGCCCATCGAGGATAAAAAGATGGGGTTTATATCATATTGCTTGAGTTTATCCCTCTACACCATGTCATCTTGCTTAAAGCATTACTCTGTTCTTATGAACTTAATACTCTAGATGCATGCTGGATAGCGGTCGATGTGTGGAGTAATAGTAGTAGATGTAGAATCGTTTTGGTCTACTTGTCATGGACATGCTGCCTATATATAATGATCATGCCTAGATATTCTCATAACTATGTGCCTTTCTATCAATTGCTCGACAGTAATTTGTTCACCCACCGTAGAATTCTGCTATCATGAGAGAAGCCACTAGTGAAACTTATGGCCCCCGGGTCTATTCTCAACATATTAATCTTCCATCTACTTTACTTTGCTTTATTTACTTTCTGTTCTTATACTAAAAATAACAAAAATATCGTACTATCCTATCTATCAGATCTCACTTTCGTAAGTGACCGTAAAGGGATTGACAACCCCTTATCGCGTTGGCTGCGAAGTTCTTATTTGTTTGTGCAGGTATGAGGGACTCATGCGTGGTATCCTACTGGATTGATACCTTGGTTCTCAAAAACTGAGGGAAATACTTACGCTACTATGCTGCATCACCCTTTCCTCTTCGAGGGAATACAACGCAAGCTCGAGAAGTAGCAACGTTCGATCACCCATGATTTAACGCTCCTCACTACGCCACGTCATCCCAAAATCTAGACTTGATACTAATAGGCGTGATACATCTCCGTCGTATCTATAATTTGAATTGTTTCATACTAATATTTTACAACTTTCACATACTTTTAGCAACATTTTATATTATTTTTGAAACCAGCATATTCATCCAGTGCCCAGTGACAATTCCTATTTGTTGCATGTTTTTTGTTTCGCATAATATGTTGGGATCTATGGTAGGGTGCATCGACTGCAAATTAAAAAAATTCTACACGCAGAATATCCAATAACATGCTAAGGAAGATGGATCACAGATTATTACCACTAGACGCGAAGTGTCATACAACAGAAGTAAAGTTGGGGCAGTGCGTCTCTAGAGTCGTCTCCTCGTTGATCTCCCACGTACCCGATCGGAGCCCGCGAACAGGTTCACCGGAGCGGCGCAAGTGCACCGCCTCTAACGGTATTCGCGCGTGGAGGAGGAATGTCGTACGGCGGACTGCTAGGTCCGATCACACAATCGGCGGTGAGTGGAGGTAGCTTGTTGCAACACATGCAAAGCCCTAATGACGGCACTGAAGCGATTAACCAAATGAGTGTGCCGCACCTTCAATAGGCATCCGTCGCGGGCTCAACACTTGGCCCTCGCACGGATCCTAAAGCCCAAAGTCTACTCGGTCATGTTCCAAGTCCAGCTCAGATCACATCTGACCATTGTCCTCAGAATCAACCTCGTAGGTTCCTTCCCTTAAGTGCGCGACCCCTTAGGTTCAAGTCGGCTTAGTCACAGGTCAGATCACCTCCGAGCTGGTCGGCTAGTAGCGGCATCTAGCAAGGCGTGTCGACCACCAAGTAGACTATGAAGCTGGTTAGGCGAACATGTACAATGTGTCACACTTCTATTCTTTTTGCCACACGGTATGTGTTGTAGGGCTCAAGGTGAGACTGCCATCATTGTGCTAGCCCAACCTCTTTCTCGTTCCAGTCATGCCGATTGCTACTTGTTGAGTTTGTGTTGATTTTTCCCTTGAAGAGGAAAGGATGGCATATCAAAGTAGAGATAAGTATTTCCCTCAGTTAAGAACCAAGGTATCAATCCAGTAGAAGGCACAAGCAAGTCCCCAATATATGCACCTACACAAACTAACAAACACTTGCACACAACGTGAAAAATGGGTTGTCAATCCCTTCACGGTCACTAGCAAGAGTGAGATTTAATAGAGATCGATTTAAAATATAAGTAAAAGGCAAAATAAAGTAAACACAAATAAATTGCAGCACTGGATTTTTGGGTTTTGGTTTTATAGATCTGAAAATATATGATGGAAAATAGACCCGGGAGCCATAGGTTTCAGTAGAGGCTTCTCTCTCGAAGAAAGCATATGGTGGGTAAACAAATTACTTTTGAGCAATTGATAAAAAAGCGCAAAGTTATGACGACATCTAAGGCAATGATAATGAATATAGGCATCACGTACATGACAAGTAGACCGACTCCTACTTTCATCTATTACTATTATTCCACACATCGACCGACTCATGTATGCATCTAGTGTATTAAGTTCATAAGAACGGAGCAACGCTTTTAGCAAGATGACATGATGTAGAGAGATAAACTCAAGCAATATGACATAAACCCCATCTTACTATCCTTAATGGCAACAATACAATACGTGCCTCTCTACCCCTTCTGTCACTGGGTGAGGACACCGCAAGATTGAACCCATCACAAAGCACCTCTCCCATTGCAAGAAAAATCAATCCAGTTGGTCAAACCAAATCGATTGATCGGAGAGAAATACAAAGTTATCTTAATCATGCGTAAAAGAGTTCAGAGAAGACTCAAATAATATTCATAGACAATCTGATCATAAATTCACAATTCATCGGATCTCAACAAACACATCATAAAAGAAGATTACATCGAATAGATCTCCAAGAACATCGAGGAGAACATTGTATTGAAGATCAAAGAGAGAAGGAGCCTTCTAGCTACTAGCTATGGACCCGTAGGTCTGTGGTAAACTACTCACACATCATAGGAAGGGTTGTAAGGTTGATGTAGAAGCCCTCTGTGACTGAATCCCCCTCCGGGGGAGTACCAAAACGGCCCCAAGATGGGATCTCACGGGAACAGAAACTTGCGGCGGTGGAAAAGTATTTTTGGCAACTCTTATAACATAGGGGGAATATTTGGATATTTATAGAGCGAAGATTAGGGTTGGAGGAGCCACGAGGGGCCACAAGCCCTAGGGGCGCACCCCCCTCGGGTGCACCCTAGAGGCTTGTGGTTGCCTCGTGGGTCTTCTGACCTCTTCTCCAAGTCTCGTAGGTGTCTTCTGGTCCAAGAGAAATCATCGTACACTTTTATTCCGTTGGACCCCGTTTGATATTTTATTTATTTAAAAAGAAATAACAAGGAAAAAAACTAGCACTAGGCACTAGGTTAATAGGTTAGTCCCCAAAATAATATAAATAGCATAATAATGCATATAAAACATCCAAAGTAGATAATATAATAGCATGGAAAATAAAAAAGTACAGATATGTTGGAGACATATCACCGACCACAAATTGGTTTATCTCATAATCCTTGTCGCATGGCCATGCTTATCCTGATCAGATCACACGAGGGGCCCAGAGTATATCTGTCCCGATCGAAGGGGCAAATCCCATCTTGCTCGACCATGTCTCGCAGCATGGGTCTGGACAAGCCCGAAACCTACCTTTGTAACTATCCAGTCATGGAGTAGCGCTTGGTCGGCCCAAAGCAAGTCTGTCACCATCTCGTGTACATGCGTCAGCTCAGGTCTTAGGACATAGAACGTATGTTTCACTAGAGACTCACATATGACATATCGCTGCGTCTCATAGTTGGGCCTGTCCGACTCATACCTTATCTCGACTCAGATCTGACTATGTCAAATCCGACCAGATCTTTCCAAGTCCATATTATCCGGTTAGCATGCAATGCTACATGGCTAGTGAGACCGAGCCATCCACCGTGTCATATGCTAGTCTAGTCAGCTGCGTGTCCACACATCCCTCATGACTAGGGACCTTTTAGGATAATCACCATACAATGCATAGCCCCGCAAGCAAGTCACGTACTTACTGATATACATCATTGATAATGCCCAAGGACTGTCTTTATTCATAAACACATAGGAAATATCATCATACATGATTGCCTCTAGGGCATATCTTCTACAATCTCCCACTTGCACTAGAGTCAATCAAATAGACATTGAATGCCATAGCTCTAATGTGCCCCTCATGCTTGGGTTGTGGTAGCGGCTTAGTCAACGAATCTGCAACATTTGCATCCGTGTGAATTTTGCATAACTCTATATCACCACTCTTTATGATTTTTCGTATGAGGTGATATTTCCGATCTACGTGTCCGGTCTTGTGGTGGTTCCTCGGCTCCTTGGATTTTGAAGTGGCACATGAATTATCACAATTAAGGTCCAACGCTTTTATCAAGGCTGGGAAAACACCAAGATCATCCAGAAAGTTCCGGATCCAAACACCTTTCTTTGCAGCTTCACAAGGCGCAATGTATTCGACTTTTGTGGTAAAATCGGCCACCGTATCTTGCTTGGAACTCATCCAACTCACTGCTCCTCCGTTCATGACATACACGAATCCAGACTGTGATCGACAATCATCTCTATCGGTTTGGAAACTAGCATCAGTGTAACCCTTTATGCCGAGCTCCTCCTCACCTCCATAAACTAGGAACATCTCTTTAGTCCCTTTCAAGTAGTTCACAATAGTCTTTACCGCCGCCAAGTGACTCTCACCTGGGTTGGCATGGTATCTACTTGTTAGGCTTATTGCAAAAGCAGCATCAGGCCGTGTGCATATCATGGCATACATGATGGATCCGATTGCTAAGGCATACGAAATCCGACTCATCCTGCTTTGCTCATCAGATGTCAGAGGACTCCAAGTCTCGCTTAGCCTTATACCATGTGAGATGGGCAAGAACCCTTTCTTGGCCTCACTCATGTTGAACCGCTTCAACACTTTATATATGTATGTGTTCTGGCTCAAGCCGAGCAGCCCCCTCAATCTATCTCTATAGGTCTTAATGCCCAATATGTAAACTGCTTCACCGAGGTCCTTCATCGGAAACTTTTCATTCAATGATTCCTTGACCGAGTTCAGCATCGAAACATCATTTCCAATCAGCAATATGTCATTCACATAGTATCAAAAACACTACCTAGCTCCCACTCAACTACTTGTACAAACAAGCATCCTCTTTGCCTTTGATGAAACTGATGCCAGTGACGACCTCATTAAAATGAATATTCCAGCTCAGAGATGCTGTCTCAACCCATAATTGGATCTCTTGAGCTTGCATACCTTACTAGCGCTAGTCGGATCAACAAAACCCTCGGTGATGTGGAGCATCCTTTGGTCATCCCCATGGACTCTACACCAACACATCAAGCACCACGTGGAGCTATGACAAGAGCTCGAGCACGCGCCATCGAAACTGAGGTGAACTCACTCCTGTACGAGATTGATATGGATATGGATGGGACTTGGTTGCTACCTCACCAAAGTGTGCTATGTATGATTAAGTACGAGGCCGAACTCCGACAACAGGTTAAGGAGTACCACCAAGGCCTAAGAGAAGGACCCCAAGACCCAAGAGCTGACCGGAATCGTTAAGATGAAGAAACGAAAGCGTGCATAAATTGCACTATCGAACAGTCTGGTCCCCATAGCGGACAGTCCGGTGGCACGTAAATTGCACTACCGACCAGTCCGGTCCCAACAGTGGACAGTCCGGTCGCACACCAAAATGCATATGGACTCAGCAAACTGTCCGATCCATACCGCTGGACTGTCCGGTCGCACACCAAAATGCATCTGGACTCACCGGACTATCCGGTCGGCCGCACTGGACAGTCCGGTATGCCTAGTTTCATTATGAATTGTGCTAGAAAGCCCATGTAACCACTGAGGCCCATACCATTTCGCCCTAGACTATATATTCCATGTACCTCTTAGTTTTTAGGGTTAGCAAAGTATATTTGAGACATTAAGAGAGCTTTCCTCATCTTCCTCCTCTTGGAGATCAAGACCTCCTTTGGGAGAAGATCCTCTTGTGGATTTTGCTACTTCTTGAGCTTGCGTTGATTTTTCCCTTGAAGAGGAAAGCGTGATGCAGCAAAGTAGAGATAAGTATTTCCCTGAGTTTAGAACCAAGGTATCAATCCAGTAGGAGGCACAAGCAAGTCTCCAATCTATGCACCTGCACAAACTAACAAACACTTGCACACAACGCGAAAAAGGGGTTGTCAATCCCTTCACGTTCACGAACAAGAGTGAGATCTGATAGAGATAGATTTAAAACTAAAGTAAAAAAAGCTAAATAAAGTAAACACAAAATAATTGGAGCAAGATATTTTTGGATTTTTGGTTTTATAGATACGAAAATACATGAAGGAATCACCCGCAAGAAAAAGAAAATATATGAAGGAAAATAGATCCGGGGGCATAGGTTTCACTAGAGACTTCTCTCGAAGAAAGCATACGGTGGGTGAACAACTTACTGTCGAGCAATTGATAGAAAAGCGCAAAGTTATGACGATATCTAAGAAAATGATCATGAATATAGACATCATGTCCGTGACAAGTAGACCGACTCCTTCCTGCATCTACTACTATTACTCCACTCATCGACCGCTATCCAACATGCATCTAGAGTATTAAGTTAAAAACAGAGTAACACCTTAAGCAAGATGACATGATGTAGAGGAATAAACTCACGCAATAAGATATAAATCCCATATTGTTATCCTTAATGGCAACAATACAATACAATACAATACAATATAATACAATACAATACGTGCCTCGCTACCCATACTATTTCGCTGGGTGAGGACACCGCAAGATTGAACCCGTCACAAAGCACCTCTCGCATTGTAAGAAAAGCCAATCTAGTTGGCCAAACCAAATCAATAGATCAAAGAGAAATACAAAGCTATCTAAATCATGCATAAAAGAGTTCAGAGAAGACTCAAATAATATTCATAGATAATCTGATCATAAATCCACAATTCATCGGATCTCGACAAACACACCGCAAAAGAAGATTACATGGAATAGATATCCAAGAACATCGAGGAGAACATTGTATTGAAGGTCAAAGAGATAGACAAGAAGCCATCTAGCTACTAGCTATGGACCTATAGGTTTGTGGTAAACTACTCACACATCATCGGAGGGGCAGCAAGGTTGATGTAGATGCCCTCCGTGACTGAACCCCCCTCCGGCGAAGTACCGGAAAAGGCCTCAAGATGGGATCTCACGGGAACAGATACATGCAGCGGTGGAAAAGTATTTTCGTTGATGCCTCTAGGGTTTTGGGAATTTTTTAGAATATATAGGGCAAAGAGGTGGTGTAAGGGGATTACTGGGGGCCCACGAGCCAAGGGGCGACCCCTTCGGCTTGTCGCCACCCCGTGGCTTCCCTAGCCCCTACTCCAAGTCACGTAGGTGCGTTTTTGTCCAGAAAAAATCATCGCAAAAGTTTTATTCCATTTGGAATCCGTTTGATATTCCTTTTCTGTGAAACTCAAAAACAAGGAAAAACAGAAATTAGCACTGGGCACTAGATTAATAGGTTAGTCCCAAAATTAATATAAAATAGCATATTCATGCATATAAAACATCTGAAGTTGATAATATAATAGCATGGAACAATAAAAAGTTGTTGATACATTGGAGACGTATCAAGCATCTCGAAGCTTAATTTCTGCTCGTCCTCGAGTAGGTGAATGATCAAAACCAAATTTTTGATGTGGAATGCTACCTAACATATTTAGCAATGTATTTCGTCTTATTTTGGCATGGATGTTCATATCCATATGATTCAAAACAAAAGTTCATTGACACAAAAATAATAATACTTCAAGAATACTAGAAAGCAAAATCATGAAGCTTCAAAAATAACATGGCTAAAGAAAATTATCCCTACAAAATCATATAGTCTTGTTACGCTCCCTCTTCCTGACACAAAGTATAAATCAGGCCCACCCCATTGTTAGCCAAGCAATTGTTTCATACTTTTTAACGTGCTTCAACTTTTTCAACTCTTCACGGAATACATGAGCGTGAGCCGTGGACATAGCACTATTGGTGGAATAGAAGGTGGTAGTAGACAAAAGTAGGGAGAAAGTATCACATCGACTAGGCAAATTAATAGACTATAGAGATGTCCATCAATTGAAATCAATGTGAGTGAGTAGGGATTGCCATGCAACGGATGCACTAGAGCTATAAGTGTATGAAAGCTCAAAAAGAAAACTAAGTGGGTGTGCATCCAACTTGCTTGCTCATGAAGACCTAGTGATGCGGAGCATCCTATGATCATCCCTGTGTACACTACGACTACTACCTTTTCCATTCATGCGAGACATGGTTGCTACCTCATGAAAATTCACTACATGTGCTTAGGTACCAAGAAGACCCTCTCGGAGATGCTCGGGATCGCGGACAAGTCCCCAAGTACATGGACAAAGGAGCACGACGGAAGAAACCGGAGAAGCCTCCAGGTTGCGGACATCCGCCCCCCAGCCCTGGACATCCGGCCCCTGGAGCATCAGTAGCATAGCCCCTCAGTAGAAGCTATAGGAGCCAGACATCCAACTCAGCCCCGGACATCCGACCCAACGCCAGGCCTCGGACATCCGGCCCCCGCCCGAAAATCCGACGCCGTTCACAGAAGACACCCGCAACTTGACCACGCAACAGCAGGGGCCCAACGCCAGGCCCCGGACATTCGGCCCTTAGCTCGAACATCCG
>LR738710.1:364325116-364496705 GCA_902687465.1 Secale cereale
CCCCCCCCCCCGTGAAGGCCCGAACATCCGGCCCCTTGCTGCCTGCGTGCAATGAATCCGGGCCGAAGCCCATGTACCCTTTTGTAACGCCCCGGATGTAACAATTCCATTTATGGCAATATATGCATCGTTGACTTAATCAATTCCATTATGGGCTCTTCCTTCATTTCGGGTTTCTTCGTTTTTGCCTTGTGCGTGTGTTGCATGTCACCATGTAATTTTCATTATGTGCATTGCATTGGCATAGTCTCACTTGCATCCGTGTGTAGTTGCACCGTCTCTATTCTCTCCGTTGTCCGTTTCGAGCTCTGACACTCACACACGTGCCCGTCGCACCTCTTAAGCCTTTGTTTCATGAGTGGGTTAAAAACATCCTCGGAATGGGCCGAGAGTTGTCAAGTGGTCTTGGTATATCACCGGTAGACCGCCTGTCAAGTTTCGTCTCGTTTGGAGGCCGTTTGATACTCCAACGGTTAACCACATGGGCCGAAAACCCCCTATCTCTTTTGGCCCAGCACCCCTCCAGAATAGCCCACAAGCCCATCCCAACCACCTCCATCCTCTCGGTCGTTGGATCGTGATCGTGTGGGTGAAAACCGCACCTCATTTGGACACTCCTAGCTCCCAGAATCTATAAATAAGCCCCCACCCCCGAGATTCACGGATCCAACCCTAGCTTCGTCCTCCTCCGTGCGCCAGACACGTCCACCGTGCCGCTGGACACGTCCGGTCGACGCCCCAGCCAACCGGGACGTGCCACGTGGCCCCGTCGGCCGCCAGCTCCACCGCGCCCCGCTCCGGGCCCGCCAGCCCACGGCCGGGCTGAACCAGGCCACTCCACTGCCCAGGCCGCGCCTCCCCGTGCCTCTGCCTCCAGCCGCGGCGCGCCCGCCGCCGCCCGTCCGGCACCTCGCCGCTGCCTCGTCGGGCGACCTCACTGCCGTCGCCTAGGAGTGCATGCCCCATCGCCCCGGCCTCACCTCGCCTCCTTGCGCCGACCTCGCTGGCCGCACCACCACCGCCGCCGGTGCCGGCCACCGCCTCGCCAAGCTCCTTGCCGCCGGGCCGCCGCCCATCATCGCTCCGGCCGTCGCTGTCGTCTTCTCCAGCCAGATCCGGATCGGATCCGGCCGGGATCAGATCCACCAGTTCAATGAACCAAACGCCCGGATCCCTCCGTCCCGTCCCGCGTTGACTTTTTCGGAGGGGTAAATTCCACTAAAGTCCTGGATCTGAGTAATTTTTATGCCTCCTTCATCATGTGGTAACTTTGTGCCCGGTGCTTAGTTTTGCGCATATGATATATCGAAATGTTCGTATCGAAGTGCTCTACATGTTAGCATCAGTTTCATGCATGTTAGGGTTCATCTAGATGTCCTAATCTTTGTTGTAAGAGTGCTTCATGATGTTACTGTTTCAGCACTAGTTGTCTGTTAACATTTTGTTGGCATGTTCGTGAGGTCACAACTTGGTGCATGTTGGTCCAAATGGAGTGTTGATATGTCAAAATGTTTGTCTTGTGATGCTCTTCAAGATGGATGCATTTGCATACATGTTAGGTTGCATTATACTATGTTTAAACCCGTTGCAAAAGTGCATGTCGCTGATAAGTTTCTGAAGTTGTTATGAGATGATGTTTTGTCTTGTTTGTGTATATTGATCCATGTGTCATATGAGCTAGGTGTCAACATGAATTTTGCTCACTGGAATGTGCTCTACATGATAGATTTTTTTTCATGCCATGATATGTCTTGAGATGAGTGTAATGCCCCAGATGTAATACTTTCCCTTTTTGGTAATATATAACTTTGGCTTCATCAATTCCATTCTGGGTTCTTCGTCTTTTCGGGTTTTCGTCGTTTTGTCGTGTGCGTGTGTGGCTGTCATGTTGTCATGTGCATTGCATTGCATTTGTGTTGTTGTTTGCATCCGGTCCCACTCGTTCCTTCCCGTTGTCCGTTTCGAGTTCCGACGCCCTCTCACGTGCCCGTGGCATCCCCGAGTCATTCTTTTGTGTTTGGCCGTGTAACGTTTCCGGTTTGGCGTGAGACTTGTCGTGCGATGTTGTTTTGATATGTGTAACCCGCTTGTCAAATCTCGTCGCGTTTGGAGTTCGTTTGATGCTCCAACAGTTATCCTCGTGGGCTAAAAGTACCTCCTCTTTGAGGCCCAAGAAACCCCTCCAACAGCCCACCAATCCAACTCAAACCCATCCCTTCATCTAGGCCGTTAAATTGTGATCTCGTGGCCAAAAACCTCTCCTCATTTGGACAACCCTAGCTCCTTGTCCCTATATAAACGTCCACCCCCCTCCAATTTTGCGTCCAAAACCCTAATGTTTCCACCTCTGCCGCGCGGTGCTTCCACCGTTGACGCGCCGTGCTTCCACCGTTGACACGCCGTGCTTCCGACCTCGCCGCACCCGTGCTTCCGACGTCGCCGCGCCGTGCTTCCGACGTTGCCGCGCCGTGCTTCCGAGCCGACCCCATCGCCTTCTTCGTCTCCGGCCCGCGCCGCGCCACCCTCCGCCGCCGGCTTCATCTTCCCCGCCGCCGGCCAGCCACCTCGCCGCCGGCCTCGTCACCGACCGCCGCCGCCTCCTCAGCGTGAGCCGCCGCCGCGCCCAGCCTCCCCGCCGCCTCGGCAGGCTCGCAGGGGCGCCGCCGCGCCGGCCCTTCGCCACCTCGCCGGCCGCTGCCGGGCTCCCAGCCCCCGCCGGCCACCGCACCGGGCCCCCAGCGTCGCCCGCTCACCGGGAGCCAGCCGCCCCGGTCGCCGCATCGCCCGCGCTCGGGATCGAAGGAAGCCAGGCTCCCCGATCCGATCTGCCAGGCGCAAGCCCTAACGGGCCGAGTGGAGCTGCCCCGACCCGTTAGTCCGCACCCGATCCGCCAGATCTGACCCGCTCCGACCCGCTCCAGAGGTTGCTTCATTTTTCTAAGTCCCCAGTTTTTCAGTTTCTGATACAGTTTTGTATTGTGGATAACTTTTGCTGTGCATGTCCGATTTGAGCAAATGATATGTCCACATGTTCATCATGAGATGCTCTACATGTTGGTTGCTTTAGCTTGCATGATAGAATTCGTCCTGCCATGTTTATCTCCTTTGCAAAAGTGCTTGTGGCTGTTATGTTGTTAAACTTGTTAAGAGATGCCTAGTTGGGGAGCTCGTTGCTATTGATGTGGTTGTCCCCTTGATGCATGCTTAGATGTTTTGGACTCCCCATCATGTGTACTTTGCTGTGGTGCTAACCACTTGCCATGTTATGATTTGAGGTGACTTAAACTTTCTCACAAACATGCCATGATATTACTGCTGTCAGAATTTTGTTGTCATGTTCAAAATGTCATAGCTTGTTGCTATTGATCCATGCCTCCTTTGGAGATGCTCCAATGGAATTGTTTGCTGTAGGATATGTCTACTTTATGTCCATGCTCCTTGTCATGATGTTTGAGTGCTGTAGACTATATATTTCTTGCTCCGAAGTTGCTATGTGGCTGTTAAGTTCAGCTTGTGCATGTTTATTGTTTCGGGTGTATCTTTTAGCCCGTTGCTCCGTTTTGAGCAAGTCCTATATGAAACTTGGGTGATTTTGCATGTAGATTCATAATATCCTCTTGTTATCATGTTTTGAAGTATCTTGCTTGTTGCATATTGTCATGCTCCTTGTGCTGTACCTCTGTGCTTCCTATGTTGACTTTCTGTGCTTCCTAAGTGCATCTGTAGTGCTTCCTTAGTGCATCAGTCATGCATCCTGTGGTTTGCGCATTGCATCTTGTTGATTTCGTGCCTCGTGTGTTTTGTCTTGAGTAGAGCCGGAAGCCGAGACCGAGTACGAGAACGAGGTTACTACCCAGGTTGAGAACGAGGAGCCCCCTTACGATCCCATCGACGACTCTTCAGGCAAGATGACCTGACCCGGATATCATTACTATCTTTGCCTATTGCTAGAAGTCTCGCTCTATAGTTTTTGCCTCGATGCCCATGTTTTCCTGTCAGCCTCCTATTGTAACCATGAATCTGTCTAACCACCCTACCTATGCAAACCCTTGATTGGCTAAGTACGCTTCGCTCAGCCCTCTTATAGCATTGCTAGTTGCAGGAGAAGATTGAAGATTCTTGCTTCTTGTTGAAGCTTGTTGGGATATCACACTATATTTAACTCTTAAATGAAATCATCTATATATTGGTAATGGGTGGAAGGCTAAGCCTTTTGCTTGGTGTTTTGTTCCACTCATGCCGCCTTAGGAACCGTATAAACCGGTGTTATGTTCCTTGTTTTTGCGTTCCTCACATGGTTGGGGTTATGGGACCCCCCCTGATAAACCGCTAAGTGCTAAGTCTTTTCCAGCAAGTCCCAACATTGGTACTATTTGCCTAACAACTAAAAACTTGCATAGGGACTAGCTATCCCTTTTTATTTAATCAACAACCCCCGGGCCAGTGCTCCTCATGAGTGTTGGTCCGAACTGAGCAGACTGCGGGGTCGCCTTGGGGAAACCCGAGGTATATGGCATTCACCTATAGGATGTCTCATCCGGTCGTGGCCTGAGACTAGATACGCGCGGCTACTGTCAGGGTGTCGGCACGCCGGGAGGATTTGCTGGATTAGCCTTACCTTAGTCGGAGTATCTTGAGCACGAGATTCCGAGGATACTCGGGCCTTCCCACCTTGGAGTTGCGACTCCGCGAATCGTGGGCTTGTCATGGGCCAAGTTGGAACACCCCTGCAGGGTTATGAACTTTCGAAAGCCGTGCCCGCGGTTATGTGGCAGATGGGAATTTGTTAATATCCGATTGTAGAAAACTTGACACCATGTTCAGAATAGACTACCAGCCTGAGTACCGTGACGGTCATTTTCCGAAAGGGGTTCGGGAAGTGAACACGGTGGGGTTATGTTTGACATGCTTTAGTTAGGATCACTTCGTGATCACCTTTCGCCCGAGACACTTCTCTTCTCGCTCTCTTTTATGTAAGTTAGTGCTAGTGCTGCTGCAACCTCTTGTTCTTTCTTCAGCCTTGTTCCACACCCAAGGCTTGGATAGTTGTGTTACCCGGGAACGGGATTGCTGAGTTCTCTGTGGCTCACAGACTCTACACCACACCAGATGCATGTACTCAGGCGATCTATTCAAGTGACGGCATCGAGCTGTACTGGGAATGCGACGAGGACCGTAGCCGTTACTATGTGCACTATCCCGACGATCAGTAGAGGTTTCTACTAGGGGCGATTCAGCCCTGTGGTTTAATGTATGTTTGGTATCTTTCATTTGGATCTTCCCCCTTAGATGGGTTGTGATGTTTATTTGAATGATGTTTGGACATGTAATGAATTGTGTGACGTGGCGAGTGTAAGCCAACTATGTTTTCCGCTTTCATCCCTATTTTTACATGAGATGTGCAAAGGTACCAAACTTAAGATCATTCCAGAATGGGCTTATATCTTTAAGTCGTGCCTCGACACGTAGGAGATATAGTCCCATCATGGGCATTACAAGTTGGTATCAGAGCCATCTCCGACCTAGAAGCTCCACTGTTTGATCGAATCGTTGACGGTTGAGTCTAGGCACAGACTTAAAATGTTTTGAGTCCTATATTTATATCGGAGAGTAGGATTTCTTTTGCTCCTCATCTCTTTTCACTCCGGTGAGGACTCCTGACGATTACTCTTGCCTCTTCTACTCTCAAAATTGCACCAATTTTTTTTTAGGAATCTCGCGAGTATTGTTTGGATTGTTTCGATGTCTTTGTGACGAGAATATTGTTCCCGATGCCTCCTGACATTAGGGGTTGTGGCAGTGTCCCGGGGAGTTGAGCTTCGGGGTATTGTTGTCACAAACATATCGCGGCAGTTCTAGAATACTTAAGACGACCGGCATCGAAAACTCTCCTATGCGGTTAGTGGCAAGATAACCCCGACATCACCCAGTACTGGGGAGGTAGTTCGGGAGTATTGCCATAGCTTGTATAGTAGATGCGTTTCGAAGGTCCGAGGTAGACGGTTTCCGAAAACAACTGGTTATGTGTTGAAGGATGGATACAGCTGGATGTAGGATTAGAGTTGAGTTCGCGATGCTTCCCCTGTATCCCCAACACCTGATTGCATAACTGGAAACTTTCGGAAATTAATAGGTGGGTTCATCCAGTAGCTCGTAGGCATTCTTCCAACGAATGCAGGTTATGGAGTTCGGGGTTCTACATTGAGTGAAGTGGTTTTATGGCCGATGTTCCGATCGGGAGTTGCATCTTAAAGGGTCCTTGGTTATGCTGATCCGGGGATTGCAAAACCCTTTCGTAACACGTTCCATAAGCTTTCAGCACAAAGATGTCGAACGAAGCTCCTATCTTGTATTTGTTCTATCTGCACTTTGTTTTTTTTCTTTTACCTTTTGTCTCCCAAGTGGCTTCTCATGAAGATTGTTGTTATCATTAAACTGAGAATTTCATTCGTTCCTCTTGTTCGAATGATTCTTGTGAAGACTATGTTGCATTTCTAGCCGTTGTTTCAGCTTATATCTTCTTTCAATCAAATGGCTAATGGTGGTCATCTCTTTCAAGATGGCTCCTAAAAGGGTTCCCAACGCTAACCCAGAGGGTGAAGAGGTTCCTGATCATCCTCCTTCCCCTCCTCCTCCGTCTGAGGCCTGGAGAGCAATTATGCAGACTACAAACCAAAACACCCAGATGCTTATGCAGATGATGCAGCAGATGCAAGCAAATCAAGAAAATCAGGGTGCTCAGGGGAACCAAGACAATTTCTTCAACCAACAGTACCATGCTACGCTCAACCAGTTCTTGGCTAATCAACCAAAGGCTTTCAGTTACTGTGTCGACCCTCTCGATGCTGAAGATTGGATTACTGATATCAAGAAGCATTTTGAGTGCAGCAACGTAAGGCCTGAGGACTATGTGAAGTTTGCAGCCTTCCAACTCAAGGACCAAGTAGCTGACTGGTGGCAGCAGTACAAAGACTCCAGAGCAGGGCGTGAAATCTCTTGGGATGACTTCTGCAAGGACTTTCGTTCTCACCACATTCCAACAAGTGTCATCGAGGGTATGCGTGAGCAATTCCGCAACCTGAAGCAAGGCTCAATGACTGTCTACCAATATAATGTCAAGTTCCAGAACCTTGCCCGCTATGCAAAGCAAGACATCCCAGATGCCAAGAGCAAGATCTATCAGTTCCGTGGTGGTCTGAAGGATGAACTTCAACTTGCTCTCACCTTGTTCGAGCCTGATGAGTTTGACAAATTCTATAACATGGCGCTTAAGCGAGAGGCAGCCCAGCTCAAGATGGAAGCTTCCAAAAAGAGGATCAGAGACGCTGTTCACTCCTCCTCATCTTCTCAAGTGGTCGCGAAGCAACATAAGTTTTGGCTTCCACCTCCTCCAGTGATCCGAGCTCCCTACAACAACAACAACAAGAACTCTGGTGGCCGTGGCTTCTCCCACCCACCCAACCCAAGCAACCAGTCAAAGAATCAGTCTCAAGGTTCCAAGTCAAGTGCTCCTCATTACCGTCCTCTCTCAGAAGTGGTCTGCAACAAGTGTGGCAAGAAGGGTCACTATGCCAACAAGTGTACTCAAAGGCGCCTTCCGCCTCCTCCACCTGTCAGCAATGCTATTGTCAAGCATGATCCGATGGCAGCAACGGTGAATCTGATGAATGCAGCTCAGGCAAAGAATTATTCAGACGTGATACTTGGTAACCTTCCAGTCAACCTTAAACCTGCTAAAGTACTGTTTGATTCTGGTGCTTCACATTCTTTCATGTCATTTCCATTTGCATCCAAGCACAATGTGGGCACAGTGGCTTTGCCAAAGATGTTGCAAATTATTTCTCCGGGCAAATGCATGGCTTCTAGATTGTATGCTCCGGATGTTTCTATTCGCATGGGTGATTACCGTTTTCTGGCCTCTCCGGTGGTTCTCGGCAACTCCGACATTGACCTCATCCTCGGGATGGATTGGCTTTCTCAGCATGATGCTCACATTGATTGTGCAAATAAGGAAGTCAAGATTACTCATCCTAATGAAGACGTGATTATCTTCGCCTCTCGGGATAACACAATCAGGCTTTTCTCTCTCTCTCTCAATGACAAGGGCGAGATTAATGCCATCTCTCAAATTCCGGTGGTAAACGAATACGAAGACGTTTTTCCTGAAGAACTTCTAAGCATGCCTCCACACCGTCAAGTGGAATTCGTCATTGAAATCGAGCCTGGTACTGAGCCAGCATGCCGGCGTCCGTACAAGCTCTCTCCTGAATAGTTGAAAGAGTTGAAGAAACAGCTTGATCAACAAGAGCGTATGGGTCTGATCAGGCCTAGTACGTCTCCTTGGGGCTGTGGTGTCTTATTTGTCAAGAAGAAGGATGGCACGGAGCGCCTTTGCGTTGATTACCGGCCATTGAACAAGAAGACAATAAAGAACAAGTATCCGCTCCCCAACATCAATGAATTGTTCGAGCAGCTCAAAGGAGCTAAAGTGTTCTCAAAGCTCGATCTCCGAATGGGTTATCACCAAATTCGCATTGATGAAGAAGATATCCCCAAGACTGCCTTCAGAACGAGCTACGGCTCCTATGAGTATACAGTCATGTCTTTTGGTCTCGCCAATGCTCCACCTACCTTCTCGAGAATGATGCACTACATTTTCAACCCCTACACCAATGAGTTTGTGCTTGTGTATCTGGATGAAATTTTGGTATTCTCCAAGAATGAAGAAGATCACGAAAAGCACCTCCGTCTGGTTCTCAACAGACTCCGTGAACATAAGTTCTATGCCAGTTCTCCAAGTGCGAATTCTGGCTCGATAAGGTCTTATATCTGGGCCATATCATCTCCGCTGACGGTATTGCGGTCAACCCCGAGAAAGTTGAAGCGATTGTCAACTGGGAACCTCCTCAGAACGTCAAGCAACTCCGAAGCTTTCTTGGTCTTGCTAGCTATTGCAGAAGGTTCGTTGAGAACTTCTCCAAGATTGCCAAGCCTCTCTCCAACTTGCTGCAAAAGAATGTCAAGTACAACTGGTCTCCAGACTGTGATGTGGCATTCAAAACTCTCAAAGAAAAGCTCATCTCTGCTCCAGTTCTTACTCCTCCAGATGAGTCCAAGCCCTACGAAGTATTCTGTGATGCTTCTCTTCAAGGACTTGGTGGTGTGCTAATGCAAGACAAGAAGATTATGGCATACACTTCTCGTCAACTGAAGCCAAGTGAGAAGAACTACCCCACACATGATCTCGAACTAGCAGCTGTGGTACATGCTTTGATTACGTGGAGACATATTCTGTTGGGCAGAAAAGTCGACATCTTCACCGATCACAAGAGCTTGAAGTACATCTTCACACAGCCGAACCTGAACCTCCGCCAGACTCGTTGGGTCGAAATGATCCAAGAGTATGATCCAAGCATCGAATACACACCTGGCAAGGCAAATGTCATTGCAGATGCTTTGATCAGAAAGGCATATTGCAACAGCCTCCTTATCAAGCCGTTTCAGCCTGAGCTTTGTGAAGCATTCAGGAAGCTCAACCTCCAAGTTGTTCCGCAAGGCTTTCTTGCAAATCTTCAAGTTGCTCCTACCTTGGAAGATCAGATCCGTGAGGCCCAACTCAGTGATGCTATGGTGCAGAAAGTGAAACATGGTATTGCAAAGGGTACTCCTAAATACAAGTGCTATCGCGTTGATGAGAGAGATACCTTGTTCTTTGAGGACAGACTTGTGGTTCCCAAAGGTGATATCAGGAAGCTCATAATGAACGAAGCACATGATTCCCTCCTTTCGATTCATCCTGGCAGTTCCAAGATGTACCAAGACCTCAAGCAATCTTACTGGTGGACTCGCATGAAAAGGGAGATTGCCCAATTCATGAATGAATGTGATGTCTGCAGAAGAGTGAAGGCAGAGCATCAACGTCCAGCCGGTCTTCTCCAACCTCTTCCTATTCCCAAGTGGAAATTCGACCACATTGAAATGGATTTCGTCACTGGCTTTCCTAAGTCCAAGAGAGGGAATGATTCTATCTTTGTGGTGATTGACAAGCTTACCAAAGTCGCTCACTTCCTTCCAGTCAAAGAATCCATCAATGCAGCTCAACTGGCAGAACTGTACACTTCCAGAATTGTGTCCTTACATGGCATTCCTCAAGTTATCTCCTCAGACCGTGGAAGTTTGTTCACTTCCAAGTTCTGGGACTCCTTTCAGTCTGCCATGGGCACTAAGATCAGGTTCAGCACTGCTTTTCACCCTCAGACTAGTGGTCAAGTCGAGCGCGTGAATCAGATTCTAGAAGACACGCTCAGAGCCTGTGTCATATCTTTTGGCATGAAATGGGAAGATTGCCTTCCGTTTGCCGAGTTCTCTTACAACAACAACTTCCAAGCAAGTGCCGGCAAAGCTCCGTTTGAAATCCTCTATGGCAGAAAGTGCCATACCCCTCTCAACTGGTCCGGGACTGGTGAACGTTAACTTCTTGGCAATGACTTGATCTCAAAAGCCGAAGAAATGTGCAAAGTCATATGTGAGAATCTCAAGGCCGCTCAGTCGCGTCATAAGAGCTACTATGATGGCAAGCATCGTGATTTGGCCTTCAACATTGGGGATCATGTTTATCTCCGTGTTTCTCCTATGAAAGGCACCCAAAGATTCGGTATCAAAGGAAAGCTTGCTCCTAGATACGTGGGCCCTTTCAAGATCCTTGGCAAAAGAGGCGATCTAGCCTATCAACTTGAGCTCCCTTCCAACTTCGCCAATGTTCATGATGTGTTTCATGTGTCTCAACTCTGCAAGTGCTTCAAGACACCTGAGCACACCATTCCGTTTGAGGAGATTGATCTTCAACAAGACTTGTCTTACCGAGAGCACCCAGTTGCTATTCTCGAAGAAACCGAGCGCAAGACCCGCAACAAGTCAATCAAGTTCTTGAAAGTCAAGTGGTCACACCATACCGACCGAGAAGCTACGTGGGAACGAGAAGATCACCTTCGTTCCGAGTACCCTTCCTTCTTCCAGTCCTAGATCTCGGGACGAGATCTTTTCGTAGTAGAGGAGAGTTTGTAATGCCTCGGATGTAATACTTTCCCTTTTTGGTAATATATATCTTTGGCTTCATCAATTCCATTCCGGGTTCTTTGTCTTTTCGGGTTTTCGTCGTTTTGTCGTGTGCGTGTGTGGCTGTCATGTTGTCATGTGCATTGCATTGCATTTGTGTTGTCGTTTGCATCCGGTCCCACTCGTTCCTTCCCGTTGTCCGTTTCAAGTTCCGACGCCCTCTCACGTGCCCGTGGCATCCCCGAGTCCTTCTTTTGTGTTTGGTCCTGTAACGTTTCCGGTTTGGCGTGAGACTTGTCGTGCGATGTTGTTTTGATATGTGTAACCCGCTTGTCAAATCTCATCGCGTTTGGAGTTCGTTTGATGCTCCAACAGTTATCCTCGTGGGCTAAAAGTACCTCCTCTTTGAGGCCCAAGAAACCCCTCCAACAGCCCACCAACCCAACTCAAACCCTTCCCTTCATCTAGGCCGTTCAATTGTGATCTCGTGGCCGAAAACCTCTCCTCATTTGGACAACCCTAGCTCCTTGTGCCTATATAAATATCCACCCCCTCCAATTTTGCGTCCAAAACCCTAATGTTTCCACCTCTGCCGCGCGGTGCTTCCACCGTTGACGCGCCGTGCTTCCACCGTTGACACGCCGTGCTTCCGACCTCGCCGCACCCGTGCTTCCGACGTCGCCGCGCCGTGCTTCCGACGTTGCCGCGCCGTGCTTACGAGCCGACTCCATCGCCTTCTTCGTCTCCGGCCCGCGCCGCGCCACCCTCCGCCGCCGGCTTCATCTTCCCCGCCGCCGGCCAGCCACCTCGCCGCCGGCCTCATCACCGACCGCCGCCGCCTCCTCAGAGTGAGCTGCGCCGCGCCCGGCCTCCCCGCCGCCTCGGCAGGCCCGCAGGGGCGCCACCGCGCCAGCCCTTCGCCACCTCGCCGGCCGCCGCCGGGCTCCCAGCCCCCGCCGGCCACCGCACCGGGCCCCCACCGCCGCCTGCTCGCCGGGAGCCAGCCGCCCATGTCGCCGCATCGCCCGCGCTCGGGATCGAGGAGCCAGGCTCCCCGATCCGATCTGCCAGGCGCAAGCCCTAACGGGCTGAGTGGAGCCGCCCGACCCGTTAGCCCGCACCCGATCTGCCAGATCTGACCCGCTCCGACCCGCTCCAGAGGTTGCTTCGTTTTTCTAAGTCCCCAGTTTTTCAGTTTCTGATGCAGTTTTGTATTGTGGATAACTTTTGCTGTGCATGCCCGATTTGAGCAAATGATATGTCCACATGTTCATCATGAGATGCTCTACATGTTGGTTGCTTTAGCTTGCATGATAGAATTCATCTTGCCATGTTTATCTCCTTTGCAAAAGTGCTTGTGGCTGTTATGTTGTTAAACTTGTTAAGAGATGCCTAGTTGGGGAGCTCGTTGCTATTGATGTGGTTGTCCCCTTGATGCATGCTTAGATGTTTTGGACTCCCCATCATGTGTACTTTGCTGTGGTGCTAACCACTTGCCATGTTATGATTTTAGGTGACTTAAACTTGCTCACAAACATGCCATGATATTACTACTGTTAGAATTTTGTTGTCATGTTCAAAATGTCATAGCTTGTTGCTATTGATCCATGCCTCCTTTGGAGATGCTCAAATGGAATTGTTTGCTGTAGGATATGTCTACTTTATGTCCATGCTCCTTGTCATGATGTTTGAGTGCTGTAGACTATATATTTCTTGCTCCGAAGTTGCTATGTGGCTGTTAAGTTCAGCTTGTGCATGTTTATTGTTTCGGGTGTATCTTTTAGCCCGTTGCTCCGTTTTGAGCAAGTCCTATATGAAACTTGTGTGATTTTGCATGTAGATTCATAATATCCTCTTGTTATCATGTTTTGAAGAATCTTGCTTGTTGCATATTGTCATGCTCCTTGTGTTGTACCTCTGTGCTTCCTATGTTGACTTTATGTGCTTCCTAAGTGCATCTGTAGTGCTTCCTTAGTGCATCAGTCATGCATCCTGTGGTTTGCGCATTGCATCTTGTTGATTTCGTGCCTCGTGTGTTTTGTCTTGAGTAGAGCCGGAAGCTGAGACCGAGTACGAGAACGAGGTTACTACCCAGGTTGAGAACGAGGAGCCCCCTTACAATCCCATCGACGACTCTTCAGGCAAGATGACCTGACCCAGATATCATTACTATCTTTGCCTATTGCTAGAAGTCTCGCTCTTTAGTTTTTGCCTGCCCATGTTTTCCTGTCAGCCTCATATTGTAACCATGAATCTGTCTAACCACCCTACCTATTGTAATGCCCAGGATGGAGTTATACCTCCTACGTGTCGAGGCACGACTTAAAGGCATAAGTCCATCCTAGAATGATCTCAAGTTTGGTAATCTTTGCACATCTCATGTAAAAGAGGGGATTGTAAACATAAATAGTTGGCTTACACTCGCCACGTCACACAAATACAATACATGTCTCAAACATCATACATTAAGAACATCACAACCCTCTAAGGGCAAAACCAAATGTCAAGATACCAAACTTAAATAACATCCACAGGCGGATCGAATCCTAGTAGAAGTCTCCACTACTGATCATCCGGATAACGAATATAGTACCGACTATGCTCCTCGTCGAACTCCCAATCCAGCTCGGTGCCATCACCTGGATAGCTCACAACTGGACCTGCATCTGGTGTGGTGAAGTAACTGTGAGCCACAGAGGACTCAGCAATCCCGTTCCCGGGTAACAAGACTATTTAAGCCTTGGGAGAGGATAAGGCTGAAGAAAAGAGTAAGTGTCTGCAGCAGCAACTAGCAACTAGCTTACGTGAGTGAGAGCGAGAAGAGAAAGCCTCGGACGAGAAGTGATCACGAAGTGATCCTAGCTACAAGCTCATCAAACATAACCCCTCCGTGTTCAACTCCCGAATCCCTATTCGGAAATTGACAGTCACGGAACACACGCTGGTAGTGTATTAGAAACATTGTGTCAAGTTATCTACAACCGGATATTAACAAGCTCCCATCTGCCACATAACCGCGGGCACGGCTTTCGAAAGTTCATAACCCTGCAGGGGTGTTCCAACTTGACCCATTACAAGCCCACGATCCGCGGAGTTGCAACTCCAAATGGGAAGACCCGAGTATTCTCGGAATCCCGTGCTCAAGATACTCCGAACTAAGGTAAGGCTAATCCAGCAAATCCTCCCGGCGTGCCGACACCCTGATAGTAGCCGCGCGTATCTCGTCTCAGGCCACGACCGGATGGGACAAGCTACGGGTTTTTACCAGACCTTGAGTTTCCTCGAGGTGGCCCCGCAGGTTGCCCAGTTCGGACCAACACTCATGTGGAGCACTGGCCCGGGGTTGTTGATTAAAGAAAAAGGGTTTATAACTCCCTATGCAAGTTTAATTAGTTATTAGGCAAATAGTACCAATGTTGGGACTTGCTGGAAAAGACTTAGCACTTAGCAGTTTATCGAGGGGGTCCCATACACCCCAACCGTGTTAGGAACGCATAATCAAGGAACATAACACCGGTTTATACGGTTCCTAACGGCATGAGTGGAACAAATCACCAAGCAAAAGGCTTAGCCTTCCACCCTTGCCAATATATAGATGATTTCATTTTAAGCATTTATATAGTGTGACAAAACCCAACCAAACTTCAACATGAAGCAAGCATCTTCGATCTTCACCTGTAACTAGCAATGCTATAAGAAGGGCTGAGCGAAGCGTACTTAGCCAAGTAACGGTTTGCATAGGTAGGTTGGTTAAACATGGCAATGGTTACAAGTAGGAGGCTGACAGGAAGAACATGGGCATCGTGGCAAAAACTATAGATCGGAACTACTAGCAATAGGCACAGATAGTAATGTTATCGGGGTTCGGTCATCTTGCCTGAAGAGAAGTCGTTCGGATCGTAAGAAGGGTCCTCGTGCTCAACCTCGTTGGAAACCTCGTGCTCGTACTCGTACTCGGTCTCAGCTTCCGTCTCTAAACAATACAATCACACCAAGCACAAATCAACAAGATGCAATGCGCACTCGAAAATGATGGATGCATGATGGATGCACTAAGGATGCACACGGAGCACGGAAAATAGCACTCAAGCAAAACACCTCAAAACATGATAACAACATGATATTATGAATCTACACAGAAAATCAATCAAGTTTCATATAAGACTCGCTGAAATCGGAGTTACGGGCTAAAAGTTATGCCCGAAACAAGAAATGAGCGAAAGCTGAAAATTACAGCAACATAGCAACTTCGGAGCACAAAATAATTAAGCTAGAACACTCAAACATCATGGCAAAGACCTAGAACACAAACTAGACATATCCTACAACAATTAAGTCCAAAGGTGCACCCCCAAAGGAGTCACGGATCAATAGCAATGAGCTAGGACATATTGAACTTGACAATAAAATTCTGGCAGCAGAATTTTATTGAAACTTTGGAGCAAAAGATAAACATGCTACAGCCACTCAAATAAGCATGTTAGAACATGAATGGAAAGCCAACAATATCTAATACAAGGAACAATCAAGATCCACCCAAAAACTATCATGGTTTGTCCTAGAGCAGCAAGCAAACATGGCATCGGAACGTTACAGATTTCAGACTTAGTGAAAATCCACTAAGTCCTAAAACAGCAATTTCATCATGGCATCTAAACGAGCAAGTTTAAGTCACCTCGAAACTAAACATGGCAAGTGGTAAGCACCTCATCAAAGTACACATGATGGTGATTCCGAAACACACAAGCATGCTTCATGGAGATAAACACAACGATAGCAACGAGCTCAACAAGATGGCATTTCATAACAAGTGAAACAACATCACAGCCACATAGCACTTTGCAACGATGATAAACATGGCAAGAATAAATCTATCATGCAACCTAGCACATACAACATGTAGAGCATGGCAAGACGAACACGTGGACATGTCATTTGCATCATTCGGACAAACGAGCTAAAAGATATCACATGGCAAAGATGGCATAAAAACATCACATAGCAGCAACTTATATCACGATGCACTCTTGCAACAGCAAAACAAGCACCTAGATGACTTCTAACATGCATGACACAAAAAGATAAAACGTAGTGCTATTCACCACGAACGTCTGGACATGCTATTTGCGCGAAACGGACAAACACACACAAAGTTAGAGCAGTTTGAAATATGCATCAGACAATAAGCAAAACAGGGACTTAGAGGATTGGGGAGTCAACCTCAGATCTGCTGAAAAAACAAACGGGCCCGGGGCTTCGGCGGATCTGGCCCGCGGCGAAGGAAGGGCGAGGAGGCCTGGCGATCTGGCGGCTGAAGGAGGCCCGGCTGGCTCGGGCCCAGTGGCACGACGCGGTGCGGCCGGCCCACGGGGGAAGGGAGGCGGCCTGGCGGATCGGCCCGGCCGGCCTGGCGCTGGCGGAGGTGGTCGCGGGCTCGGGCGCTGGGGCGGCCCAGCGCGGAAGCTGGCTGCGGAGTGGGCCGGCGGTGGCCCGGAGGAAGGCGGCCGGCGATGCGGGGCTTGGATCGGCGGGGATGGGCCACGCGGCCGAAGCGGAAGGGAGGCGCGGCGATCGGTCGAGCTGGTGATGCGGTCCAGCTCCCGATCGGGAACCAGGCGACGAAGTGGTCCTGGGCTCGGCTCGGTCGATCGGAGCGGTGGGCCTCGCGGCCTGGACGAGAAGTGGAGGCGATGTGGTCCTGCGACGGCCTGGCGCTCGAGGCCAGGAGTCGGCCTGATGCGGGAAGCGGTGGCGATCTGGGAGCGTTGACCCGAGGGGTCGCTCGATGGAACGACGAAGGAGGCTCGAGGGCGATGGATTTGGCCGATCCAGCGGGATCTGGTCGGGAGCTCGATGGAGGGGAGCCAAGTGGCAGAGGGTGGCTGGTGGATCTGAGAAATTGAGGGGGAGGGATCTAGAGGAAGAAGCTAGATGCCCAAAATAGACTAGGGTCTAATATATAGCAGAATTTAGGGTTTGGGGATTTGGGGTGTTAGGAGCCCTCCGATCGCGATCCGACGGATCCGATCGCGGGGGTAGATTAGAAGGGCCTAGGAGAAGGTAGTGGACTGCAAGTAGGGGTGTTTCCGGGCCACAAGTGGAGGCACTTTGGACCCACACGAATAACTGATGGGATTGCCAACGGAGTCCAAACGCGCCGAGATTTGAGAGGCGGGTTGCACACAACAAAACAACAACACACACAACAACCTTGCGCCAAACCGGTAATGTTACACGCCCAAACACCAAAGTAGGCCTACGGGACGTCACGGACACGTGAGGGAGCTCCGGAACGCGAAACGCACAACGGGAAGGAACGCGTGGAACCGGATGCAACCGACAACACAAATGCAATGTAATGCACATGTCTACATGATATGAATGAATGCCACACACTCACACAACAAAACGACGAAAACCCGAAAGACAAAGAACCCGGAATGGAAATAGATGAAGCCGGAGATATATTATATACCCAAAAGGGAAAGTATTACATCCGGGGCATTACAAATTCTCCTCTACTACAAAAAGATCTCGTCCCGAGATCTAGGACTGGAAAAAGGAAGGGTACTCGGAACGAAGATGATCTTCTCATTCCCAGGTAGCTTCTCGGTCGGTGTGATGTGACCACTTGACTTTCAAGAATTTGATGGACTTGTTGCGGGTCTTGCGTTCGGTTTCTTCGAGAATAGCAACTGGATGCTCTCGGTAGGACAAGTCATGTTGAAGATCAATCTCTTCAAACGGAATCATGCGCTCAGGTGTCTTGAAGCATTTGCGAAGTTGAGACACATGGAACACATCATGAACATTGGCGAAGTTGGGAGGGAGCTCAAGTTGATAGGCTAGATCGCCTCTTTTGCCAAGAATCTTGAAAGGCCCAACGTATCTAGGAGCAAGCTTTCCTTTGATACCGAATCTTTGGGTGCCTTTCATCGGAGACACACGGAGATAAACGTCATCATCAATGTTGAATGCCAAATCATGATGCTTGCTGTCATAGTAGCTCTTCTGGCGCGACTGAGCGGCCTTGAGATTCTCACGTATGACTTTGCACATTTCTTCGGCTTCTGAGATCAAGTCATTGCCAAGAAGTTGACGTTCGCCTGTTTCAGACCAGTTGAGAGGTGTACGGCACTTTCTACCATAGAGGATTTCAAACGGAGCTTTGCCTGCACTTGCTTGAAAGCTGTTGTTGTAAGAGAACTCGGCAAATGGAAGGCAGTCTTCCCATTTCATGCCAAAGGAGATGACACAGGCTCTGAGCATGTCTTCTAGAATATGATTCACGCGCTCGACTTGCCACTAGTCTGAGGGTGAAAAGCAGTGCTGAACCTGATCTTAGTGCCCATGGCAGACTGAAAGGAGTCCCAGAACCTTGAAGTGAACAAACTTCCACGGTCTGAGGAGATAACTTGAGGAATGCCATGTAAAGACACAATCCTGGAAGTGTACAGCTCTGCCAATTGAGCTGCATTGATGGATTCTTTGACTGGCAGGAAGTGAGCGACTTTGGTAAGCTTGTCAATCACCACGAAGATAGAATCATTTCCTCGCTTGGATTTAGGAAAACCAGTGACGAAGTCCATTTCAATGTGGTCGAACTTCCACTCGGGAATAGGAAGAGGTTGGAGAAGACCGGCTGGACGTTGATGTTCTGCTTTCACTCTTTTGCAAACATCACATTCATTCACGAATTGGGCAATCTCCCTTTTCATGCGTGTCCACCAGTAAGACTGCTTGAGATCTTGATACATCTTGGAACTGCCAGGATGAATGGAAAGGAGAGAATCATGAGCTTCTTCCATTATGAGCTTCCTGAGATCACCTTTGGGAACAACGAGTCTGTCCTCGAAGAACAAGGTATCTCTCTCATCAACACGGAAGCACTTGTATTTCGGAATGCCCTTAGCAATAGCATGTTTCACCTTCTTCACCATGGTATCACTGAGTTGGGACTCACAGACCTGATCTTCCAAGGTAGGAGCAATTTGAAGATTTGCAAGAAAACCCTGCGGAACAACTTGAAGGTTGAGCTTCCTGAATGCTTCACAAAGCTCAGGCTGGCACGGCTTGATAATAAGGCTGTTGCAATATGCCTTTCTGCTCAAAGCATCTGCAATCACATTCGCCTTGCCAGGAGTGTATTCAATGTTGAGATCATACTCTTGGATCATTTCAACCCAACGAGTTTGGCGGAGGTTCAGATGCGGCTGTGTGAAGATGTACTTCAAGCTCTTGTGATCAGTGAAGATGTCGACTTTTCTGCCCAACAACAGATGTCTCCACGTAATCAAAGCATGTACCACAGTTGCTAGCTCGAGATCATGTGTGGGATAGTTCTTCTCACTTGGCTTGAGCTGACGAGAAGTATATGCCACAATTCTCTTATCTTGCATAAGCACACCACCAAGACCTTGAAGAGAAGCATCACAGAATACTTCATAGGGCTTGGATTCATCTGGAGGAGTTAGAACTGGAGCAGAGACAAGCTTTTCTTTGAGAGTTTTGAATGCCACTTCACACTCTGGAGACCAAAAGTATTTGACATTCTTCTGAAGCAAGTTGGAAAGAGGCTTGGCAATCTTGGAGAAGTTCTCAACGAACCTTCTGCAATAGCTGGCAAGACCCAGAAAACTGCGGAGCTGCTTGACGTTTTGAAGAGCTTCCCAGTTGACAATTGCTTCAACTTTCTCGGGATTAACCGCAATACCGTCAGCTGAGATGATGTGGCCCAGGTACAAAACCTTATCGAGCCAAAACTCGCACTTGGAGAACTTGGCATAGAATTTATGCTCACGGAGTCGATCAAGAACCATACGTAAGTGCTTTTCGTGATCTTCTTCATTCTTGGAAAACACCAGAATATCATCCAGATACACAAGCACAAACTCGCCAGTATAGGGGTTGAAGATGTAATGCTTCATCCTCGAAAAGGTAGGAGGAGCATTGGCGAGACCAAAAGACATGACGGTATACTCGTATGAACCGTAGCTCGTTCTGAAGGCCGTCTTGGGAATGTCTTCCTCGCGAATGCGAATTTGATGATAGCCCATTCGGAGGTCAAGCTTAGAGAACACTTTAGCTCCTTTGAGCTGCTCGAAGAGTTCGTTGATGTTGGGGAGCGGATATTTGTTCTTTATTGTCTTCTTGTTCAATGGCCGGTAATCAACACAGAGACGCTCCGTGCCATCTTTCTTCTTGACAAATAAGACACCACAGCCCCAAGGAGACATACTAGGCCTGATGAGACCCATACTCTCCTGTTTATCAAGCTGCTTCTTCAATTCCTTCAATTCATCCGGAGAGAGCTTGTACGGACGTCGGCATGCTGGCTCAGTACCCGGCTCGAGTTCAATGACAAATTCCACCTGACGGTGTGGAGGCATGCCTGGAAGTTCTTTAGGAAAGACGTCTTGATATTCGTTCACCACCGGAATTTGAGATATGGCATTAATTTCACCCTTATCATTGAGAGAGAAAAGCCTGATAGTGTTATCCCTGGAGGCAAAGATAATCACATCTTCATCAGGATGAGTCATCTTGACTTCCTTCTGTGCACAATCGATGTGAGCATCATGCTGAGAAAGCCAATCCATCCCGAGGATGAGGTCGATGTCAGAATTACCAAGAACCACCGGAGAAGCCAAAAATCGATAATCACCCATGCGAATAGAAACATCCGGAGCATAGACACTAGAAGTCATACGTCTCTTCGGAGAAACAACTTGCAACTTCCGAGGCAAATTTGAAGTGACAATATTGTGCTTGGATGCAAATGGAGATGACATGAAGGAACATGAAGCACCCGAATCAAACAAAACTTTAGCTGGAAAAGAGTTCACTGGAAGGTTACCCAAAATGACATCAGAAGAATTCTCCGCTTGTGCTGCATTCATCAGATTGACCCTTGCTGCCTTTGGATTATGCCTGACAATAGCTGAACTCACAGGTGGAGGAGGTGGAAGACGCTTCGGGTTCGGACATCTGTTGGCATAGTGACCCTTCTGAGTGCATTTGTTGCAAGTCACTTCTGAAAGAGGACGAAAATGAGAACCACTGGACTTGGAGCCTTGAGACTGAAACTGGTTCTTCGACTTGTTGCTCGGGTTGGGTGGGTGGGAGAAACCACGTCCACCAGAGTTCTTGTAGTTGGAGTTGTTGGAGTTGTTGTAAGGAGCTCGAATCACTGGAGGAGGAGGAAGCCAGAATTTTTGTTGTTTCGCAGCCAACTGAGACGATGAGGAAGAATGAACGGCATCTCGAATTCTCTTCTTAGAAGCCTCCATCTTAAGCTGAGCTGCCTCTTGTTTCAAAGCCATGTTATAGAACTTGTCGAATTCATCCGGCTCGAACAAGGTGAGAGCAAGCTGAAGTTCAACTTTGAGACCTCCACGGAACTGGTAGATTTTGCTCTTGGCATCAGGAATGTCTTGCTTAGCATAGCGGGCGAGGTTTTGGAACTTGACATTATACTGATAGACTGTCATAGAGCCCTGCTTCAGGTTGCGTAATTGCTCACTCATACCCTCGATGACACTTGTTGGAATATGGTGCGAGCGAAAATCTTTGCAGAAATTCTCCCAAGAGATCACTTGACCTGGCCTGGAGTCTTTGTACTGCTGCCACCAGTCAGCTGCTTGATCTTTGAGTTGGAAGGCTGCAAACTTCACATAATCATCTTCCTTCACGTTACTGCACTCAAAATGCTTCTTTATGTCGGTTAACCAATCTTCAGCATCAAGAGGGTCGACACAGTAACTGAAAGCTTTTGGATTATTGGCCAAGAACTGGTTGAGAGTAGCATGGTGCTGCTGGTTGAAGAAGTTGCCTTGGTTCCCTGGAACACCCTGATTAGCTTGATTAGCTTGCATCTGTTGCATCATCTACATCAACATCTGGGTGTTCTGAGCTGTAGTCTGCATAATCGCTCTCCAAGCCTCAGGCGGAGGAGGAGGGGAAGGAGGACGATCTGGAACCTCTTCCACCTCTGGGTTAGCGTTGGGAACTTTTTTCGGAGCCATCCTGAAAGAGATGACCACGAATCAGCAATTGATTGACAAAAGGTATAAGCTGAATCAATGGAATGAATTGCAACAAGTCTTCACAATAATCATTCGAACAATAAGAACGAATGAAATCATTCGAACAAGAGGAACGAATGAAAATCTCAGTTAAATGATAACATCAATCTTCACGAGAAGCCACATAGGGGACAAAAGGTAAAATAAGAAAAACAATAAGGTACGGATGGGAACAAACACAAGATAGGAGCTTCGTTCTAACATCTTTGTGCTGAAAGCATATGAACGCGTTACGAAAAGGTTTTGCAATCCCCGGATCAGCATAGCCAAGGATCCTTTAAGATGCAACTCCTGATAGTAACATCGGTCATAAACCACTTCACTCAATGTAGAACCCCGAACTCGCTAACCTGCATTCGTTGGAAGAATGCCTACGATCTACTGGATAAAACCCACCTATGAATTTCCGAAAGATTCCAGTTATGCAATCAGGTGTTGGGGATACACGGGAAGCACCGCACAATCAACTCTAAACCTACATCCAGGTGTATCCATCCTTCAACACATAACCAGTCTTTCTCGGAAACTGTCTACCTCGGACCTTCAAAAAGCATCCACTATAACAAGCTATGGCAATACTCCCGAACTACCTCCCCAGTACTGGGTGATGTCGGGGTTATCTTGCCACTGGCCGTATAGGAGAGATTTTCGATGTCGGCCGTCTTAAGTATTTAGTACTGCCGCGATATGCTTGTGACGACAATACCCCGAAGCTCAACTCCCCGGGACACTGCCACAACCCCTAATGTCAGGAGGCATCGAGAACAATATCCTCGTCACAAGAACATCGAAACAATCCCAGAATACTCGCGGGATTCCTAAAAAAATTTGGTGCAATTTTGAAAAATAGGAGAGACAAGAGTAGTCGTCAGGAGTCCTCACCAGAGAGAAAGGGGATGAGAAGCAAAGAAATCCTACTCTCCGATATAATATAGGACTCAAAATGTTTTCAGTGTGTGCCTAGACTCGACCGTCAACGATTTGATCAAACAGTGGGGGCTCCTAGGTCGGAGAAGGCTCTGAATACCAACTTGTAATGCCCAGGATGGAGTTATACCTCCTACGTGTCGAGGCACGACTTAAAGGCATAAGTCCATCCTAGAATGATCTCAAGTTTGGTAATCTTTGCACATCTCATGTAAAAGAGGGGATTGTAAACATAAATAGTTGGCTTACATTCGCCACGTCACACAAATACAATACATGTCCCAAACATCATACATTAAGAACATCACAACCCTCTAAGGGCAAAACCAAATGTCAAGATACCAAACTTAAATAACATCCACAGGCGGATCGAATCCTAGTAGAAGTCTCCACTACTAATCATCCGGATAACGAACATAGTACCGACTACGCTCCTCGTCGAACTCCCAATCCAGCTCGGTGCCATCACCTGGATAGCTCACAACTGGACCTGCATCTGGTGTGGTGAAGTAACTGTGAGCCATAGAGGACTCAGCAATCCCGTTCCCGGGTAACAAGACTATTTAAGCCTTGGGAGAGGATAAGGCTGAAGAAAAGAGTAAGTGTCTGCAGCAGCAACTAGCAACTAGCTTACGTGAGTGAGAGCGAGAAGAGAAAGCCTCGGACGAGAAGTGACCACGAAGTGATCCTAGCTACAAGCTCATCAAACATAACCCCTCCGTGTTCAACTCCCGAATCCCTATTCGGAAATTGACAGTCACGGAACACACGCTGGTAGTGTATTAGAAACATTGTGTCAAGTTATCTACAACCGGATATTAACAAGCACCCATCTGCCACATAACCGCGGGCACGGCTTTCGAAAGTTCATAACCCTGTAGGGGTGTTCCAACTTGACCCATTAGAAGCCCACGATCCGCGGAGTCGCAACTCCAAAGTGGGAAGACCCGAGTATTCTCGGAATCCCATGCTCAAGATACTCCGAACTAAGGTAAGGCTAATCCAGCAAATCCTCCTGGCGTGCCGACACCCTGATAGTAGCCGCGCGTATCTCGTCTCAGGCCACGACCGGATGGGACAAGCTACGGGTTTTTACCAGACCTTGAGTTTCCTCGAGGTGGCCCCGCAGGTTGCCCAGTTCGGACCAACACTCATGTGGAGCACTGGCCCAGGGTTGTTGATTAAAGAAAAAGGGTTTATAACTCCCTATGCAAGTTTAATTAGTTATTAGGCAAATAGTACCAATGTTGGGACTTGCTGGAAAAGACTTAGCACTTAGCGGTTTATCGAGGGGGTCCCATACACCCCAACCGTGTTAGGAACGCATAATCAAGGAATATAACACCGGTTTATACGGTTCCTAACGGCATGAGTGGAACAAATCACCAAGCAAAAGGCTTAGCCTTCCACCCTTGCCAATATATAGATGATTTCATTTTAAGCATTTATATAGTGTGATAAAACCCAACCAAACTTCAACATGAAGCAAGCATCTTCGATCTTCACCTGCAACTAGCAATGCTATAAGAAGGGCTGAGCGAAGCGTACTTAGCCAAGCAACGGTTTGCATAGGTAGGTTGGTTAAACATGGTAATAGTTACAAGTAGGAGGCTGACAGGAAGAACATGGGCATCGTGGCAAAAACTATAGATCGGAACTACTAGCAATAGGCAAAGACAGTAATGTTATCGGGGTTCGGTCATCTTGCCTGAAGAGAAGTCGTTCGGATCGTAACAAGGGTCCTCGTGCTCAACCTCGTTGGAAACCTCGTGCTCGTACTCGTACTCGGTCTCAGCTTCCGGCTCTAAACAATACAATCACACCAAGCACAAATCAACAAGATGCAATGCGCACTCGAAAATGATGGATGCATGATGGATGCACTAAGGATGCACACGGAGCACGGAAAATAACACTCAAGCAAAACACCTCAAAACATGATAACAACATGATATTATGAATCTACACAGAAAATCAATCAAGTTTCATATAAGACTCGCTGAAATCGGAGTTACGGGCTAAAAGTTATGCCCGAAACAAGAAATGAGCGAAAGCTGAAAATTACAGCAACATAGCAACTTCGGAGCACAAAATAAATAAGCTACAGCACTCAAACATCATGGCAAAGACCTAGAACACAAACTAGACATATCCTACAGAAATTAAGTCCAAAGGTGCACCCCCAAAGGAGTGACGGATCAATAGCAATGAGCTTGGACATATTGAACTTGACAATAAAATTCTGGCAGCAGAATTTTATTGAAACTTTGGAGCAAAAGATAAACATGCTATAGCCACTCAAATAAGCATGTTAGAACATGAATGGAAAGCCAACAATATCTACTACAAGGAACAATCAAGATCCACCCCAAAACTATCATGGTTTGTCCTAGAGCAGCAAGCAAACATGGCATCGGAACGTTACAGATTTCAGACTTTGTGAAAATCCACTAAGTCCTAAAACAGCAATTTCATCATGGCATCTAAACGAGCAAGTTTAAGTCACCTCGAAACTAAACATGGCAAGTGGTAAGCACCTCATCAAAGTACACATGATGGTGATTCCGAAACACACAAGCATGCTTCATGGAGATAAACACAACGATAGCAACGAGCTCAACAAGATGGCATTTCATAACAAGTGAAACAACATCACAGCCACATAGCACTTTGCAACGATGATAAACATGGCAAGAATAAATCTATCATGCAACCTAGCACATACAACATGTAGAGCATGGCAAGACGAACACGTGGACATGTCATTTGCATCATTCGGACAAACGAGCTAAAAGATATCACATGGCAAAGATGGCATAAAAACATCACATAGCAGCAACTTATATCACGATGCACTCTTGCAACAGCAAAACAAGCACCTAGATGACTTCTAACATGCATGACACAAAAAGATAAAACGTAGTGCTATTCACCACGAACGTCTAGACATGCTATTTGCGTGAAACGGACAAACACACACAAAGTTAGAGCAGTTTGAAATATGCATCAGACAATAAGCAAAACAGGGACTTAGAGGATTGGGGAGTCAACCTCAGATCTGCTGAAAAAACAAACGGGCCCGGGGCTTCGGCGGATCTGGCCCGCGGCGAAGGAAGGGCGAGGAGGCCTGGCGATCTGGCGGCTGAAGGAGGCCCGGCTGGCTCGGGCCCAGTGGGACGGCGCGGTGCGGCCGGCCCACGGGGGGAGGGAGGCGGCCTGGCGGATCGGCCCGGCCGGCCTGGTGCTGGCGGAGGTGGTCGCGGGCTCGGGTGCTGGGGCGGCCCAGCGCGGAAGCTGGCTGCGGAGTGGGCCGGCGGTGGCCCGGAGGAAGGCGGCCGGCGATGCGGGGCTTGGATCGGCGGGGATGGGCCACGCGGCCGAAGCGGAAGGGAGGCGCAGCGATCGGTCGAGCTGGCGATGCGGTCCAGCTCCCGATCGGGAACCAGGCGATGAAGTGGTCCTGGGCTCGGCTCGGTCGAGCGGAGCGGTGGGCCTCGCGGCCTGGACGAGAAGTGGAGGCGATGTGGTCCTGCGACGGCCTGGCGCTCGAGGCCGGGAGTCGGCCTGATGCGGGAAGCGGTGGCGATCTGGGAGCGTTGACCCGAGGGGTCGCTCGATGGAACGACGAAGGAGGCTCGAGGGCGATGGATTTGGCCGATCCAGCGGGATCTGGTCGGGAGCTCGATGGAGGGGAGCCAAGTGGCAGAGGGTGGCTGGTGGATCTGAGAAATTGAGGGGGAGGGATCTAGAGGAAGAAGCTAGATGCCCAAAATAGACTAGGGTCTAATATATAGCAGAATTTAGGGTTTGGGGATTTGGGGTGTTAGGAGCCCTCCGATCGCGATCCGACGGATCCGATCGCGGGGGTAGATTAGAAGGGCCTAGGAGAAGGTAGTGGACTGCAAGTAGGGGTGTTTCCGGGCCACAAGTGGAGGCACTTTGGACCCACACGAATAACTGATGGGATTGCCAACGGAGTCCAAACGCGCCGAGATTTGAGAGGCGGGTTGCACACAACAAAACAACAACACACACAACAACCTCGCGCCAAACCGGTAACGTTACACGCCCAAACACCAAAGTAGGCCTACGGGACGTCACAGACACGTGAGGGAGCTCCGGAACGCGAAACAGACAACGGGAAGGAACGCGTGGAATCGGATGCAACCGACAACACAAATGCAATGCAATGCACATGTCTACATGATATGAATGAATGCCACACACTCACACAACAAAACGACGAAAACCCAAAAGACAAAGAACCCGGAATGGAAATAGATGAAGCCGGAGATATATTATATACCCAAAAGGGAAAGTATTACATCCGGGGCATTACACCTATGCAAACCCTTGATTGGCTAAGTACGCTTCGCTCAGCCCTCTTATAGCATTGCTAGTTGCAGGAGAAGATTGAAGATTCTTGCTTCTTGTTGAAGCTTGTTGGGATATCAAACTATATTTAACTCTTAAATGAAATCATCTATATATTGGTAATGGGTGGAAGGCTAAGCCTTTTTCTTGGTGATTTGTTCCACTCATGCCGCCTTAGGAACCGTATAAACCGGTGTTATGTTCCTTGTTTTTGCGTTCCTCACACGGTTGGGGTTATGGGACCCCCTCGATAAACCGCTAAGTGCTAAGTCTTTTCCAGCAAGTCCCAACATTGGTACTATTTTCCTAACAACTAAAAACTTGCATAGGGACTAGCTATCCCTTTTTATTTAATCAACAACCCCCGGGCCAGTGCTCCTCATGAGTGTTGGTCCGAAGTGAGCAGACTGCGGAGCCGCCTTGGGGAAACCCGAGGTATCTGGCATTCACCTGTAGGATGTCTCATCCGGTCGTGGCCTAAGACTAGATACGCGCGGCTACTATCAGGGTGTCGGCACGCCGGGAGGATTTGCTGGATTAGCCTTACCTTAGTCGGAGTATCTTGAGCACGGGATTCCGAGGATACTCGGGCCTTCCCACCTTGGAGTTGCGACTTCGCGGATCGTGGGCTTGTCATGGGCCAAGTTGGAACACCCCTGCAGGGTTATGAACTTTCGAAAGCCATGCCCGCGGTTATGTGGCAGATGGGAATTTGTTAATATCCGGTTGTAGAAAACTTGACACCATGTTCAGAATACACTACCAGCGTGAGTACCGTGACGGTCATTTTCCGAAAGGGGTTCGGGAAGTGAACACGGTGGGGTTATGTTTGACATGCTTTAGTTAGGATCACTTCGTGATCACCTTTTCGTCCGAGGCACTTCTCTTCTCGCTCTCTTTTATGTAAGTTAGTGCTAGTGCTGCTGCAACCTCTTGTTCTTTCTTCAGCCTTGTTCCACACCCAAGGCTTGGATAGTTGTGTTACCCGGGAACGGGATTGCTGAGTCCTCTGTGGCTCACAGACTCTACACCACACCAGATGCAGGTACTCAGGCGATCTATTCAAGTGACGGCACCGAGCTGTACTGGGAATGCGACAAGGTCCGTAGCCGTTACTATGTGCACTATCACGACGATCAGTAGAGGTTTCTACTAGGGGCGATTCAGACCTGTGGTTTAATGTATGTTTGGTATCTTTCATTTGGAGCTTCACCCTTAGATGGGTTGTGATGTTTTATTTGAATGATGTTTGGACATGTAATGAATTGTGTGACGTGGCGAGTGTAAGCCAACTATCTTTTCCGCTTTAATCCCTATTTTTACATGAGATGTGCAAAGGTACCAAACTTGAGATCATTCCAGAATGGGCTTATATCTTTAAGTCGTGCCTCGACACGTAGGAGATATAGTCCCATCATGGGCATTACAATGAGTGCAACAAGCTTGTTAACATGCCATCGTGATGTTAAGTTTCTGCTAAGGGTGAATCTATTAATTTTTATGCCATGTTTCCATGAGGCTCCCGTCATTGTTATGCATGATTAGAGTTGTCCAGTGGGTGTTCCTTGATGTATATGTTATGGTCTAGCTATCCATGCTCTTGTTTGCCATGATAGCTTGCTGTAGCTTGTTGTTTTCATGCTCTCAAGTGGCTATAAAATATTTCTATCAGCCTGTTATTAGCATGTTCATTTTTGCCATGTGAATAGCTAGTGTTCTATGCATCCTATGACCATGTTCTTGCCATGAGTAGCTTCACAAACATGTCTTCTTGCTGTTGGTTATATTCACATGCCATGCTATGATCTGGGTTGAGTTGCACAAGCTTGCAAACATGCCTACTTGTCGTTGTTGCCGCCATGCCTAGATTTTCACTAAGTATGGATAAAATTTTGCACTGTTGCCATGCTGTTTATGACATGTTCTAGTATGTTGTATAAGTAGCCATGTGGTTATTCTTGAAGATCATGTTATTTATGTTATTTCCATGCCTTTTGCTTGCTTGTTGGAGTGCTGTAGCATACTTAAACTTGGTCACTTAGTGGGCAACTTGCTGTTTTTGGCAGATTGCACCGTGTAGTGTTTTGCTTGTCATTTGCAAACCGTGCATCCGTTTCTCATGATCTTTGTATCGATTTCAACCAAAATCTCCCCCTCTATCCAGTGGCTTGCTTGGCTGCCCAAGATGAAGCCATTTACATCATCTTATCCTTTAGGCTCGAGAGCATCCTCATGCATAGACACATCATACTTGCATCCCATGTCATGTCTTGCATCATGATGTTTGTGCATTGCACCATGATTGATCTTGTACCGTTATTGTGCTCTTGTGTTGGGTAGAGCCGGGAGCCGATACCGAGTTCGAGGATCTTGACGAGACTGAGTTTGAGGAGCCGTCTTACCATCCCACCGACGACTTACCAGGCAAGATGACCGTGCCCCGATATCACCTCTATCTTTGCCTTGCTAGTTGTCTCGCTCTTTAGCTATGCCTCGATGCCGATTCCTGTTTGTCAGCCTCCTATTGTTGCCATCAAACACTCTAACCGCCTTCCTAGCAAACCGTTGATTGGCTAAGTACGATTTTGCTCAGCCCCTCTAACGTTATTAGTTGTAGGTGAAGTTTGAAGATTGCTCCATGTTCGGACTTGTTTATTGGGATAACACAATATATATCTTATTTAAATTAATGCACATATATATTGGTAATGGGTGGAAGGCTTGGCCTTCTGCTTGGTGTTTTGTTCCACTCATGCCACCTTAGGACCCGATAAATCGGTGTTATGTTCCTTGATTTTGCGTTCCTAACATGGTTGGGGTTTATGGGCCCCCCTTGATAATTCGCACTGCTTAAAGCTTTTCCAGCAAGGCCCAACATTGGTACTACATTTGCCTAACAACTAAAACTTGCATAGGGAGTTATAAACCCGAGTTCTTAATCAACAACCCGGGCCAGTGCTCCTCATGAGTGTTGGTCCAAGCTAGGCAACCTGCGGGGTCGCCTTGGGGAAACCCGAGGTATCTGGTATATACCTGTAGCTTGTCCCATCTGGTCATGGCCTGAGATGAGATACGCGCGGCTACTATCAGGGTGTCGGCACGCCGGGAGGTCTTACTGGATTAGTTTTACCTTTGTTGAAATATCTTGAGCACGGGATTCTGAGGATACTCGGGTCTTCCCACTTTGGAGTTGCGACTTCGCATATCGTGAGCTTGTGATGGGCTAAGTTGGGACACCCATGCAGGGTTTTGAACTTCCGAAAGCCGTGCCCGTGGTTATGTGGCAGATGGGAATTTGTTAATATCCGGTTGTAGATAACTTCACACCTTATCCATAAGGATACACTACCTGTGTGAGTAACCGTGACGGTCTCTTTCCGAAGGGCTTCGGGAAGTGAACACGGTGGGGTTATGTATGAACGTGAGTAGCTAGGATCACTTCTTGATCAACTTGGCGACCTTTGGCACATATTCTCATCTCACTTTAAACTCGTATGCTAGTTGCTTAGTGCTTGCTGCAAACACTTTATTACCCTTCCACACCTAAGGCTTTGTTAGTTTTGATACCCGGGAATGGGATTGCTGAGTCCTTGTGACTCACAGATTACTACACACACCAGATGCAGGTACAGCCGAGTACAATGCAGGAGATGGATCAGAACTTCACTGGGAGTTGGATGAAGAGCGTGGTCGTTACTATGCATCGTATCTCGATGATCAGTAGTGGTTCCTACTAGGGGCGATCATGCCTTGTGTTTTGTGGTATCTTTTCTCGTTTGGTTTTCGTCCGTAGTCGAACCCTGTGTTATTTGGATGAATGTATGTTATTGTATTCATTGTGTGACGTGGTGAGTGTAAGCCAACTATTTTTCCTCTTTCATCCCTGAACTTTTACATGAGATGTGCAAAGATACCATGCTTGCGATCATACCAGAATGCGCTTATGTCTCTAAGTCGTGCCTCGACACGTAGGAGATATAGTCGCATCCTGGGCATTACACCTTTCGCCCCTTAGATTATATACCCCTACCTCCTCCTACTGGGTTAGCATTGATTTAGCTCATTTGTGAGAGAGAGCTTTGCTCTCTCTTGGTTATTCTCATTCGAGAGACCGCGACCTCTACGAAGAAGATCCCCCAAGTGGATTTAAGACCTCGTAACGAAGAAGACCTGAAGACCTCCTCACGGAGAAGTACTCGTTACCGTGTATCGTCCTTTGTTGGATTTGGATCTTGTATCACACTTTGTGTTCCCAGATCTAGCATATGTGTGACCTAATCTTGTTGATTTGAGTGTTTTCCTCTCATTTCCCTCGCGTTTTCCCCTCGTGTTCTTCGTGTTCATTCTCGGGGATCCCTCCAATCATGAAAGATCGGCCTAAATCAGGTTAGCCCCGCATCATATGGTATCACGAGCCATGGTTGATGACGAATTTGGAGTCCCTACCACCATTTTCTAGCCTATTTTTTGTGTTCGTGCCCAATTTCGAAAATTCCCCACCAAAAATAGCCACAATTATTTTTTGTGATCTGTTGGTTTGATGATGTTTTGTTGATTTTGATCCATGGATTCGATGTGTTTCGAGTGGATCTAGCTTCCCCACAAGTTTCCCCACTTTCCATCCACGAAATCTACCAAATTTTGCCCCCAAAAATCATCAATTTCCGCCCCAAATTGAGTTGCAAAGTCCAAATCCCGATCTGGAATAGTCGAGCCGGACATCCGTGCCATAGGCCGGACATCCGGGCCTTCGGACCGGACATCCGGGTCCCCGGCCGGACATCCGGCTCCTGGAGGGAAAAATCGGCCAAGTTTCTCGACATCAGGTCCCAGATTTTTGACCCCACCTCGGATGTCCGACCCCTGTAGATTCCAGCCTCCCGTGTTTTATCATTTTGTCGATAACTAATCCATTCGGAGTCCGATTTTGACGTTCTTTAACTCGTTTTGAAGCTATTGACATCCCCCATACCAAAAATACCACCATCATCATTTGAATCCATTTTTTTAAATGGCAAGTTTGCCTAGGCCTTCCACCACAGCATCCGCTATACCACCATCGACCTCCACAACCTAACCCATTTTGTTCCCCATAGCATTTGTGGTTGCTTGAGTAGTGATTTGAGATTCCTAAGGTGTTTTGGCTACTTAGGGATGCTTGCTTCTTCATCAACCACCACCATACCTCCCGAATAACCTATTCCACCATACACTTACGCCACCCCAACTTAACCCAATTTTTGTTCGAGCTTGTTTGAGTTGTGGCTTGTGTCTCCTAAGGTATTTCGGCTACTTAGGACCGTGACTTCAACTCAGACAACATGTATATCCCCACCATCCTCTTCCGCAACCACCACCGCATTCCCACTACCACCATTTTACATTTCACATTTGGGATTTTTTGAGTTCATGGTTTTTTGTTTCCTAGGTGTTTCAGCTAACTAGGGACGATTCTACATCAAGAGCACCGCCAATCATCATTGCCATGAGGTCGTCATCGACATTGACCACTTCACCTTGACATCACTGTAAGCAAGGGACGGTAACTTCGATGACATCATTGTATATTTCCCCTTGCCTTTGCATTGTTAACCCCTAGCCCATTTTGCGTCACTTGCCTATCGAGACTAGCCATTTGAGCATTGTCGGGCAACGTTACTTGTGCACATTAGTGATCATCGATCTACACCTTCCATTGCATACATACCATATCTTGGTATACTCATATTGGTATCATCATATCATCTCTTGTGTCACAAGATTGTTCCCGCATATACACATTGCTATCTTGGTTTATGCATTTCTCATAGTGACCAAAGAAAAAGAAAATAAAAGGTTATTAAGCTTTTAAGCAAAAGAGAGACAAAGAAGCTTGTAAGCAAGAGCCATAGCATCACAAAATATCATATGATATCATACTCGATCATCTTGGATCATCTTTTGCTAAAGTAGCGGAACATCATACATACATAGCATACTTGTGATAGGAAGTCACTACATTTTGTCTTATATAGGTAGTGCACACGTTCGTATCCGCCTATTGAGCAATCGGCTAGCGTCTCTTTAGTGTTGTACGACACGAGCATTTTCTGTGGTTTCCACATTTTCCGCTCAATCCTTGGTTGCACAACCACATTTATCTATTCATGCATGCGTTTACGTGTGCCACTCATTGCTATTGGTCTACTTGTTTCAATTGCGAATTTGTGAATCTCTTTCAACATTATTGACTCTTGCTAACATTTCCATCAATTTTTTGTGCAACTATCCTCACGAAGCTACTCCATAAGCTTTATTGTGTAGGTGTGAGAATTGACAAGATCAGGTACCAATTGTGCTACTTCCTTGATACATTATTGAGTGATCATTGATCCATTTTCAACATCGGGTAATGTACATTTGGTCTAGTTCTTCTCATTCTCCCACTCACTTTGCTCGAGTCTTGTGATGGATAGGCAAAGCATTTCATCTCCGGTGTTCGACAATGATGACGCGAACAACTACTTCGACACATCCATGCATGGCACATGCCATCGAAGCTTGCAAGGCCAACATGAAAACTCAAGTGCAAAAGCTACGTGCCTTGATGATCGCTCGAACTTCTCCCCCTTCATCATCTTCACGGCGGCGACGCTCAAGTCACAAGTCTTCGGAGCGAATAAAGGATGCAATTGCAAGTCATTCACGTCCACACTGTCATGGCGACCATCAACATCGCCATGAAGGGCAAGTCACCTCCAATCATCATGTGCGCGACGATGACAAACGATATCTTCTATGAGCTCAAGCATGACAACAACGCCATCATCATGAAGATGCTCGCCAAGCACAAACCTACAAGTTCGAACATGCTCGACTTCATGCCAAGGCCAGGCTTCATGAGCAAAAGAGAAGACCGCGAGACGAGCACCCTTAAGACGGAGCTACGACCACAACCAGCACTTCGACATCTTCGCCAAGTGTTATCAAGGCATCTTCACCTTTGGATATACGACATCTTCGCCTACTTCCCGCGAGTTCTCCTAAATGATGAGGAAATACCATTGTTACACCCACTGCCCCTGCTATTATACATACTGGACCAATTACTAGAGCTCGCGCACGCCAATTGAATTACTGATAACTGCTACCTCTTGAGCTTGCGTTGTATTCCCTCGAAGAGGAAAGGGAGATGCAACACAGTAGCGTAAGTATTTCCCTCATTTTTTGAGAACCAATGTATCAATCCAGTAGGAGACCACGCGCGAGTCCCTTGCACCTGCACAAACAAATAAGAACTTCGCAGCCAACGCGATAAGGGGTTGTCAATCCCCTTACGGTCACTTACGAGAGTGAGATCTGATAGAGATGATAATTATATTTTTGGTATTTTTGGTTTAATAGAACAACAAATAAACGCAAGAAAGGTAAAGTAGATGTAGATTGATATGTTGAGAATAGACCCGGGGGCCATAGTTTTCTCTAGTGGCTTCTCTCATGATAGCGATATTCTACGGCGGGTAAACGAATTACTGTCTAGCAATTGATAGAAAAGCGAATAATTATGAGACTATCTAGGCATGATCATTGTATATAGGCATCACGTCTGAGACAAGTAGACCGAAACAATTCTGCATCTACTACTATTACTCCACACATCAACCGCTATCCAGCATGCATCTAATGTATTGAGTTCATACGAACAGAGTAACACTTTAAGAAAGATGACATGCTGTAGAGGGATAAACTCAAGCAATATGATGAAAACCCCATCTTTTTATCCTCGATGGCAACAATACAATACGTGCCTTGCTGCCCGTACTGTCACCGAGAAAGGACACTGCAAGATTGAACCCAAATCCAAGCACTTCTCCCATTGCAAGAACAATAGATCTAGTAGGCCAAACCAAACCAATAATTCGAAGAGATTTGCAAGGATATTATGAGCACACATAAAAAGTTCAGGGAAGAACCAAATATCTTTCATAGATAACCTTGATCATAAACTCATAATTCATCTGATCTCGACAAGCACACCGCAAAAAGAGATTACATCGAATAGATCTCCTCGAAGACTGAGGAGAACTTTGTATTGAGATCCAGAGAGAGAGAGAAGAAGCCATCTAGATACTAACTATGGACCCGAAGGTTTGAGGTAAACTACTCACAACTCATGGTGAGGGCGATGATGATGATGATGAAGGCCTCCGTGATGGATCCCCCTCCCGAAACAGGCTCCAAGATAGGATATCCACGGGAACAGAAGCTACAGCGGTGGAATTAGGGTTTTCTCTCTGTGTATGGAGTTTCTGGGGTACGTAGGTATATATAGGAAGAAGGAGGGCACCGGGGGCCGTGTGGGCCAGCCTCGAGGCAGGGGTCGCGCCCCCACCCTCGAGGGCTGGCCCTTTGTCCCCTGACTTGGTCCCGAAGATTCCCGAGCGTGATTTCCTCCAAAAATATCTCTCGCGAAGGTTTCATTCCGTTTGGACTCCGTTTGATATTCCTTTTCTGCAAAACCCAGAAATAGGCAAAACACAGCAATCTGGACTGGGCCTTTGGGTTAGTAGGTTAGTCCCAAAAATGATATAAAAGTGAATGATAAATCCCATTAAACATCCAAGACTTCATAAATAATAGCATGGAACAATAAAAAATTATAGATACATTGGAGACGTATCAAGCATCCCCAAGCTTAATTCCTGCTCGTCCTCGAGTAGGTAAATGATAAAGAAAGAATTTTTGATGTGGAATGCTAACCAATATAGTTTTTCAATGCAATTCCCTTGATTGTGGCATGAATGTTCAGATCTGAAATATGCAAGACAAAAGTCTATGTTGACATAAGAAATAACAATACTTCAAGCAATACTAACAAAGCAATCATGTCTTCTCAAAATACCATGGCTAAAGAAAGTTATCCCTACAAAATCATATAGTGTTGGCTATGCTCCCTCATTATCACACAAAAATATTCATATCATGCACAACCCCGAGTTCAGCCAAGCATTTGTTTTCATACTCTATCTTTTCAAACCTTTCAACTTTCACGCAGTACATGAGCGTGAGCCATGGACATAGCACTATGGGTGTAATAGAGGTGGTTGTGGAGAAGACAAAAAGGAGGGAGATAGTCTCACATCAACTAGGCGTATCAACGGGCTATGGAGATGCCCATCAATAGATATCAATGTGAGTGAGTAGGGATTGCCATGCAACGGATGCACCAGAGCTAAATATGAATGAAATCTCAACAAAAGAAACTAGTGGGTGTGCATCCAACTTGCTTGCTCACGAAGACCTAGGGCATTTGAGGAAGCCCATCGTTGGAATATACAAGCCAAGTTCTATAATGAGAAATTCCCACTAGTACATGAAAGTGACTAAGCATGAGACTCTCTACAATGGAGAACATGGTGCTACTTTGAAGTACAAGTGTGGAAAAAGATAGTAGCAATTGTCCCCTTTTTTCTTTTTCTTTTCTTTTTTTGGGCCTTTTTTTGCGGAGGGGCTTTATAGATTTAGCCTTTCCTCCCATGGGACAATGCTCTAATAATGATGATCATCACACTTTCATTACAACTCGATACTACAATAACAAAGTATGACTCTATATGAATGCCTCCGGCGGTGTACTGGTATGTGCAATGAAACAAGAGTGACATGTATAAAAATTATGCATGGTGGCTTTGCCACAACTATGATGTCAACTACATGATCATGCATGGCACTATGACAATATGATGCGTGTCATATGAACGGAATGATGGAAAGTTGCATGGCAATATATCTCGGAATGGCTATGGAAATGCCATGATAGGTAGGTATGATGGCTGTTTTGAAGAACAATATGGTGGCTGTTTTGAGGAAGGATATATAGTGGGTTTATGGTACCGGCGAAAGTTGCGCGATACAAGAGAGGCTAGCAATGGTGGAAATGTGAGAGTGCGTATAATCCATGGACTCAACATTAGTCATAAGAACTCATATACTTATTGCAAAAATCCACGAGTCATCAAAAACAAAGTAATCAACGCATGCTCCTAGGGGGGAGGTTGGTAGGAGTTAACCATCGCGCGCCCCGACCTCCACACAAAGGTTGGCACTCAACAAATACCTCATGCTTTAACTTAGTCACACAACGGTTCACCATACGTGCATGCTACGGGAATCACTAACCTTAACACAAGTATTTCTCAATTTCATAATAACTCCACTAGCATGACTCTAATATCACTATCCTCATGTCTCAAAACAATTATCAAGCATCCAACATCTCATTCTATTCAATGCACTTGGTGTGAAAATTTTACTACATTGACATTGGATGTTTATCATGTGAAGACTAGTTTCTTTAGCCTAAACACATTACCATGCTGTTTTAATAGACTCTCAAATAGATATAAGTGAAGCATGAGAGTTCAACAATTTCTACAAAATATAACCACCGCCATGCTCTAAAAGATATAAGTGAAGCATAAGAGCAAAAACTATTCAACTCAAAAGATATAAGTGAAGCACATAGAGTGTTCTAATAATTTCTAGGCCATATTTAACTCTCTCAAATAGGTGTGTCCATAAAGTATGATTGTGGCAAACTAACAAGCAAATACTAAAATTATACAAGACGCTCCAAGCAAAACACATAGCATGTTGCGAATAAAAATATAGATCCAAGTATAGTTACCAATGGATGAAGACGAAAGAGGGGATGCCTTCCCAGGGCATCCCCAAGATTAGGCTTTTGATTATCTTGATTTTACTTGGGGTGCCATGGGAATCCCCAAGCTTGGGCCTTTGCTACTCCTTTTTCCATAGTCCATCAAAGCAATACTCAAAACTTGAAAACTTCACAACACAAAACTTAGACAAAAATTCTCGTGAGCTCCGTTAGTAAGAGAAAGCAAACCACCACTCAAAGGTACGACAAGGAATTCATACTTTGTTTATATTGGTGTTAAAACTACTGTAATCCAACTTCTCTATGGTTCATATCCTCCAATATTACTCATAGATGCATCGGAATAAGCAAACAACACACGAAAAACAGAATCTGTCAAAAACAGAACATTCTGTAGTAATCTACTGGGTTCTCCTACTTCTGGGACTCCAAAAAAATTCAAACTAAATTGGTAAATTTGTGCAATTTGTCTACCAATCAGCAGCAAAAAGAATCAACTAAAAAGCACACTCCAGTAAAATCTGAATACTACTTTAGCGAGCGCTAACTATTCTGTTTTTCACAGCAAGATCGTATAAACTTCGCACAAGTCCTACCAAAGGTTCCTCTTGGCACAAACACTAAACAAAACATGAAAACACATCTAATCAGAGGCCAGATGCAATATTTATTCCCTAACAGCAACAAAAGCAAAAAACATAAAATTGGGTTGCCTCCCAACAAGCGCTATCGTTTTACGCCCCTAGCTAGGCACGATACAAGATAGATCTAGGTATTGCCATCCTTGGAAGGCAATCGATAAGTGGCTCTCATGATAGATTCATATGATAATTTGATTTTATTTATAGAAAAGTGTTCCATGCCTTTCCTTAACAGAAATTGGAATCTAATATTTCCTTCCTTCATATCAATAATTGCACCAATCGTTCTAAGGAAAGGTCTACCAAGAATAATAGGACATGAAGGATTGCAATCTATATCAAGAACAATGAAATCTACGGGCACATAATTCCTATTGGCAACAATAAGAACATCATTAATTCTTCCCATAGGTTTCTTAATAGTGGAATCCGCAAGATGCAAATTTAAAGAACAATCATCAAGCTCATGGAACCCTAGCAAATCACACAAAGTTTTTGGGATAGTGGAGACACTTGCACCCAAATCACACAAAGCATAGCATTCATGATCTTTTATTTTTATTTTTATAGTAGGTTCCCATTCATCATAAAGCTTTCTAGGTATAGAAACTTCCAACTCAAGTTTTTCTTCATAAGATTGCATCAAAGCATCAACTATATGTTTAGTGAAAGCTTTATTTTGACTATAAGCATGCGGAGAATTTAGCACGGATTGCAACAAAGAAATACAATCAATCAAAGAGCAATTATCATAATTGAATCCCTTGAAATCCAAAGTAGTGGGTTCATCACTATGCAAAGTTTTAATCTCTTCAATCCCACTTTTAGCAATTTTAGCATCAAGATCTAAAAACTCCGAATTATTGGGACACCTTAAAGAAGAATCATCTCCAATCCTATTCTCATCAAGATTAATACTAGAAAACAAGGATCTAATAGGAGACACATCAATAACTTTCAGATCTTCATCTTTATTTTCACATAACTAGAAGAACACAATTTAATATAATCTTCTCTTTTAGCACACATTCTAGCGGTTCTTTCTTTGCATTCATCAATGGAAATTCTCATGGCTTTGAGAGACTCATTGATATCATGCTTAGGTGGGAGAGATCTAAGTTTCAAAGAGTCAACATCAAGAGTAATTCTATCCACACTTCTAGCCAATTCATCAACTTCAAGCAATTTCTCATCAAGCATAGCATTGAAATTCTTTTGCGAGATCATAAACTCCTTAACACTAGTTTCAAATTCAGAAGTCATCTGTCCATAAGAGTTGTTGTAGGAATTACCAAAATTATTAGAGGAATTACTAGGAAAAGGCCTAGGATTAAAATTACCTCTATAAGCATTGTTACCAAAATTATTCCTACCAACAAAATTCACATCCAAAGATTCATTGTTATTCTCAATCAAAGTGGACAAAGGCATATCATTAGGATCAGAAGAAGCACTCTTAGCAGCAAGCAATTTCATAAGTTCATCCATCTTTCCACTCAAAACACTAATTTCTTCGATAGCATGCACTTTTTTACTAGTAGATCTTTCGGTGTGCCATTGAGAATAATTAACCATAATATTATCTAGGAGTTTGGTAGCTTCTCCTAAGGTAGTTTCCATGAAAGTGCCTCCAGCGGCCGAATCTAAAAGATTTCTAGAAGCAAAATTCAAGCCAGCATAAAAGTTCTGAATAATCGTCCATAGATTCAAACCATGTGTAGGGCAATTACGTATCATTGATTTCATTCTCTCCCAACCTTGTGCAACATGCTCATGATCTAGTTGCTTAAAAATCATAATATCGTTTCTAAGAGAGATGATCTTAGCAGGAGGGAAATACTTAGAGATAAAATCATCTTTGCACTTATTCCACGAATCAATACTATTTCTAGGCAAAGAGGAAAACCAAGTTTTAGCATGATCTCTAAGTGAAAATGGAAATAACTTAAATTTAACAATATCATTATCCGTATCCCTTTTCTTTTGCATATCACACAAATCAACAAAGTTGTTTAGATGGGTAGCAGCATCTTCACTAGGAAGTCCGGAGAATTGATCTTTCATGACAAGATTCAACAAAGCAGCATTGATCTGACAAGATTCAGCATCGGTAATAGGAGCAATCGGAGTGCTAATAAAATCATTGTTGTTGGTATTGGAGAAGTCACACAATTTGGTATTGTTCTGAGCCATAGTTACAAGCAAGCAATCCAACACACACAAGCAAACAAAAAGCAAGCGAACGAAAAACACACGGCGGAAGAAGGGCGAATAAAATGGCAAAGGTGAAGTGGGGGAGAGGAAAACGAGAGGCAAATAAATGTAACGCGAAGGATAAGGGTTTGTGATAGGTACTTGGTATATGACTTTTGCGTAAGCCTCCCCGACAACGGCGCCAGAAATTCTTCTTGCTACCTCTTGAGCTTGCGTTGTATTCCGTCGAAGAGGAAAGGGAGATGCAACACAATAGCGTAAGTATTTCCCTTAGTTTTTGAGAACCAAGGTATCAATCCAGTAAGAGACCACGCACGAGTCCCTCGCACCTGCACAAACAAATAAGAACTTCGCAGCCAACGCGGTCAATCCCTTTACGGTCACTTACGAGAGTGAGATACGATAGAGATGATAATTATATTTTTGGTATTTTTGGTTTAATAAAACAACAAATAAAAGCAAGGAAAGTAAAGTAGATGTAGATTGATATGTTGAGAATAGACCCGGGGGCCATAGTTTTCTCTAGTGGCTTCTCTCATGATAGCGATATTCTACGGCGGGTAAATGAATTACTGTCGAGCAATTGATAGAAAAGCGAATAATTATGAGACTATCTAGGCATGATCATTGTATATAGGCATCACGTCCAAGACAAGTAGACCGAAACGATTCTGCATCTACTACTATTACTCCACACATCGACCGCTATCCAACATGCATCTAGTGTATTGAGTTCATACGAACAGAGTAACGCTTTAAGAAAGATGACATGATGTAGAGGGATAAACTCAAGCAATATGATGAAAACCCCATCTTTTTATCCTCGATGGCAACAATACAATACGTGCCTTGCTGCCCGTACTGTCACTGGGAAAGGACACCACAAGATTGAACCCAAATCCAAGCACTTCTCCCATTACAAGAACTATAGATATAGTAGGCCGAACCAAACCAATAATTCGAAGAGACTTGCAAGGATATTATGAGCACACATAAAAAGTTCAGAGAAGAACCAAATATCTTTCATAGATAACCTTGATCATAAACTCACAATTCATCGGATCTCGACAAGCACACCGCAAAAAGAGATTACATCGAATAGATCTCCTCGAAGACCGAGAAGAATTTTGTATTGAGATCCAGGAAGAGAGAGAAGAAGCCATCTAGATACTAACTATGGACCCGAAGGTCTGAGGTAAACTACTCACAACTCATGGTGAGGGCGATGATGATGATGATGATGAAGGCCTCCGTGATGGACCCCCCTCGCGGAATAGGCTCCAAGATGGGATCTCCACGGGAACAGAAGCTACGGCGGTGGAATTAGGGTTTTCTCTCTGTGTATGGAGTTTCTAGGGTACGTAGGTATATATAGGAAGAAGGAGGGCACCGGCGGCCGTGTGGGTCAGCCTCGAGGCAGGGGGGCGCGCCCTGGGAAGGGGGGCACGCCCCCCACCCTCGAGGGCTGGCCCTTCGTCCCCTGACTTGGTCCCGAAGATTCCCGAGCGTGATTTCCTCCAAAAATATCTCTCGCGAAGGTTTCATTCCGTTTGGACTCTGTTTGATATTCCTTTTCTGCAAAACCCTGAAATAGGCAAAAAAAAACAGCAATCTGGAGTGGGCCTTTGGGTTAGTAGGTTAGTCCCAAGAATGATATAAAAGTGAATGATAAAGCCCATTAAACATCCAAGACTTCATAAATAATAGCAAGGAACAATAAAAAATTATAGATAGGTTGGAGACGTATCAATAACCCACAAGTCTAGGGGATCAGTTGTAGCCTCTTTTGATGAGTAAGAGTGTCGAACCCAACGAGGAGCTAAAGGTAGAACAAATATTCCCTCAAGTTCTATCGACCATCGATACAACTCTACGCACGCTTGACGTTCTCTTTACCTAGAACAAGTATAAAACTAGAAGTACTTTGTAGGTGTAACGGGATAGGTTTGCAAGAATATAAAGAGCACGTAAATATAAACTAGGGGCTGTTTTAGGTAAAAGAGCAATAAAGTTAGTATAGCAAGTGTGGAAAAGTGGTAGTAGGACTTGCGAAATTGTCCCTAAGCAACTGACTACGTTACTAGACCGATAACAAGTTTTATGTGGGAGAGGCCACTACTAGCATGTCATCCCTGACTTGGAATTCTATGCACTTATGATTGGAACTATTAGCAAGCATCCGCAACTACTAACGTTCCTTAAGGTAAAACCCAACCATAGCATTAAGATATATTGGCCCCCCTTCAATCCCGTATGCATCCATTTCTACGCTAGGTTGAAGCTTCTGTCACTCTTGCCCTCCAATACGTAGTCTATTAACATACAACTAACCCTATGTTGTTGTCGGGACCCCGATCCTAAGTCACACCGATCAAGCATGTAACACACCATATCACTTTGCGGCCTCGCGCACGGTATCCCCACGGGTGCCACCTTACCTGGCCGGGACCGTTTGCGCATTTTGGCTCACGTATATGATAGTGTCGCTAGCATCCATATGACAGAGAACCCGGGCCGACATGACCAGTTATAAACCAAAAGTGGCACTAAATTACAAAGACATCCATTCATGACCCAGCAACGAACGTGTCGATCATCAACGTATGAACCCAAGTCGTAGCAAGCTACAAGGACTTAAAGGAACAACGCGTGACATTTCCCCTAAGGGACAGACACATGAACGAAGAAGGACACATGCCGGTCAGCCTAAGTGATCCGGAGCAGTAGCAAGCTACCAAGGCTCAGTGGAAGCACTAGGAGACATTTCCCTGTAAGATAGGCTACCAAGGGTAAACAACTAGGTGTCGGATCCCACACATACCAAGCATTTCAATAACATACACACAATATGCTCAATATGTGCAAATACAACATGGCATCACAACAAGACTCTAATAAAAAAATTATTTATTCATTAGGCTCCGAGGAGCCAAATATTACAACATGGGTCTCACGACCCAGCATTCAGAGCATACAAGCAACAAGCGGAAGCACAACATGTCTGAGTACAGACATCTACAAATGAAAAAGGCTGAAGAGCCTGACTATCTACAACACTCGTCCAAGAACGTAGCTGAGGTACAAGCTACTTGTCGAAGTCCAAGCGGAACTACTAGTGAGACATCAATCTCATCTGCAAAACATAAATTAAGCAAACATGAGTACAAAGGTACTCAGCAAGACTTACATCAGATCCTATCATACATGCACTTGTATCAAGATGGCAAAGTGGGGTTTAGTTGCAGCAAGCCAGCTTTGACTCTGTGGCTATCCTATTCTACGATTGCTGGTAACTCTTTTGAGGTGGCGCACACGAGTCCACTAAGCACCACACAATACACCACTATGGATTCATCCCCGTCTCCCTACGAGAAGGCCATCCATAGCACTCACACTTGTCTTGATTATTTTAGAGTATCCACTTCAAGTTGTCTATGTACCACGTAAGCATCCAAGAAGTCCATAACCGTGGACCCGGCTATCCGAATAGATCATGTTAACCCTGCAGGGGTGTACTTCTTCACACACGCTCTCGCCACTTACCGCCATGTACATCTCGTGTATCTCGGCAACCTTCAAGCGGAAGCCTGGCGAGGGTGTCGGCCACGACCTGACTAACCACACAAGTCTCTCGTCCAGGTTTATTGCCTATTCAGGTTCCATCCGTGGGGAGATCCGGCCGGGGTGTCGCTCACGGCCCCAAATGATGTGCGCAGGGTTCCCAAGCCCACCTCGCCGAGTGGATCTACGCTTGGTACACCGTGCCACGGTGCCTAGTCTGTCCCAAGCCCACTGGCCGAGTGCCACTTGGTAGACTATTAACACTACCTACAAACACCAGAAACTAGTTGCAACTCCTGGACAGAGATCATGTTGATTAATAAGTCGAGAGGGGTCGAGTTACCGGAACCCAATGTGTGGTAGTAACTAGTCATTGGAAAACATACTCGAAACTCAGTTCTTAGGGACGGTTCTAGTGAGAAAATCCACCATGTACTCCTACATGGCCTCTCACCATTACCTTTACCAAATCGTGTTCACACACTTAACCCTCAGCATCAGAACATATCATTGTACTCTAATTCATTCCCGATGAATCAGACCTGACACACTCTAAGCAATAGCAAGCAAGGCATGGTAAGATCACATCATGGCTTCAATCAACTCCTACACATGCTAGTGGGTTTCAACTATTTACTGTGGAATGACAGGTCATGCAGAGGAATGGGTTCAACTACCGCAACATAAAGTAGCAGATGAAGTCGTTGTTGTCCTAATTCAATAACAGGGAGCAGGAGCGAGAGAGGGGTTGTAACGGAATGAACAAGGGGGTTTGCTTGCCTGGTAAAACAACGTGCAGAGCACTGCTCCTCTGACAGGTACTCTGGATCGATCTCCGGAGCTGGACCTATCGAGAAGAACGGTGCCGACAATCAAACACAAGCATATGCAACAATATGATGCATGAATATGGCATGAAGATATGATATTGTTGAGCTAATGCAACTAGCATTTTAATTGGTTGAACTCCATTTGAACCAAGGGTTCAAATGCAACTCTAAAATAAGTATTTTTTAAATGCCAAATATGTGTTTTCATATAAACAGTAGGTTTAACTTCATTTGTCATGCATGAAAATACCATAAACAGATTCCTTATATTTTTCTGATCATTTTTCATATATAAAATATTTCATTCTGAGCTACGGTTGAATTTCTATGATTTTTTGAAGTTTAAACCAATTTCTGAAATAAATAAATCATTTAAGATTTATTTAAATACCAGAATTGGAATACCGCGTCAGCATGACCCAAGCATGACGTCAGCAGGTCAAAGGGCTGGTCCAGAGTCAAACCTGACAGTGGGGTCCACTGGTCAGTGACTTAGTTAATTAACTGAGTTAATTAACACTAAACTAATCCTAACAGAAATGTCAGCAGGGCTGGGCTCACAAGTCAGTGGCTAAACTAATTAACAAAACTAATTAATTAACTTAATCTAGTCAACTAACTGGAGGGGTGGGGGCCCACCTGTCATTGACCCAGGGGGTCAAATCCTGGTCAACCCGCAGCTAACACGCCGGCGTTTAGCCGCCGGCGGCAGCAAACGTGGCGGAGGGCTTCGGGATTTCTACTCCGGGGGTCTTTTGGGCAGCAGAGACCACGGGCGAGGAGCTGGAGCTCGTCCGCGTCCATTCCCACAAGCAGCAGCAGCTAGGGCGGCCGGAGCTCGCCGGAAACGAGCTCACGGCGGCGCCGGAGTTCGGGCCTCGTCGGGAAAGGGGCTACAGGGAACGGGGAGGCCAGGGAGAAGGTGCTACGGGCTCCTGGTGAGACGGCGAGTGAGGTGGCGTGCTTGGTTTGGAGCTTGCGTGGCTGTGGCCATGGCGGTGGCATCGCCGGCGGCGGTGAGCTTGCGGTCACGGAGGAATTCGGGGCTACAGCACGCGCGGGAGTGAGGGGACAGGGGGGAAAGATAGAGGAGCTCACGGCGAGTGCAACGCGACGGACGGCGAGCTCGGGGAGGTCCTGGAGCGGTCGGGGCGGCGAGGGGAATCCACGGCGGCCGGCGGTGAAGATGAGGTCGGGGTCGAGGCCTCAGGGCATCTGGGGTTGATTCCTTCGGCTTGGAGACGCACGGCAGCGAGGCGGAGCTCGGGGGCTCGTCGGAGAGGCGAGGGAAGGGCTGTGGCTACGGTAACGGCGATCGGCGGCGACGACGGCGGTCGGGACCGAGCGGGAGAGGGAGATAGAGGAGAGGGGAGGGGTCCAGAAGAGTGTGAGAGGGTCGGGGAGGTCGCGTGGCGCCTCCAGAAGCGACCAGGCGGCGAGGGGGATGAAGCAGGCAGGAGGCGTGGCGCCCTCGCCGTGAGCGCGCGCCGGCCACACGCCTCGGCCTACTGGCGCGAGGTTGTTGGTGACTGGCTTGGCCAGTGGGCCGGGCCAGCTCTGCCCGTTTGGGCTGCAGGTAAGTCAGGTAAGTTCTTCCCTTTTATTTTCTTTTCTATTTTTCTGACATTTGTTTTGATTTAGTTTCTAAGCTAAATCAATTATTTTCTTCTGACATTTTATTTTGCAGGGACCTAGGAATTAATCCAAGCCCCTCAAAATAAAGAATCAGAATTTTGGACATATATAAAATATTATATATATATATATATATATATATATATTATATATATATATCCAATGCAAATAACTATTGCATTAATTCCAAATGCCCAAAATAATTACTTATGAGCTCCTAATAATATTGGTTTGATTTTTATCTCTAACCAATATTTTCAGAGAGCATCATGAACATTTTCTTGGACCTTTTTGGAGCAATTTTTATTTGGGTCATTTTTCAAAAGGGTTTCTGAGGGTTTCACAAGTCCTCAATTCAATTTCATTTGAAATTTAAACATGATGCAAACCACAAGACTAACCTAGTGCATCCCAGAACTAGGGTTGTGACAACTCGCCTCCACTCGAAAGAATCTCGTCCCGAGATTCAGGAGTAGGCGGAAAGAAGGTGGGGTACTCCAGTCGGAGACGATCTTCTCGCTCCCAAGTAGCTTCTCTCTCGGAATGATGAGACCACTGAACCTTGAGAAACTTGATGTTATGACGTCGAGTGACAAGCTCTGCTTGATCCAGAATGCAAACGGGATACTCTCGATATGTGAGGTTATCTTGGAGATCAAGCGTTTCATGGTCCACTCCACGGATGGGATCCGAGAAGCAACGCCTGAGTTGAGAGACGTGGAAGACATCATGAACTCGAGAAAGATGTGGGGGTAGTTCCAATTGGTAGGCAACCTCTCCTCGTTTAGCAAGAATGCGAAAAGGACCAATGTAACGAGGAGTCAACTTGCCCTTGATACCGAAACGATGGGCACCCTTCAAAGGAGTAACCCGAAGATAAGCTTTGTCACCAACCTCAGAAACCACTTCCTTATGATGACGATCATATTGGCTCTTTTGACGAGACTGGGATGATTTCAAATTCTCACGAATGATGCGAACTTGCTCTTCTGCTTCCTGGATCATATCTGGTCCAAAGAATTGTCTTTCACCGGTTTCTGACCAGTTCAAGGGTGTTCGACATCTTCGTCCATAAAGAATCTCAAAAGGAGCTTGCTTGAGACTGGATTGATAGCTATTGTTATAAGCAAACTCGGCGAAAGGAAGACATTTCTCCCAATCCATATCGAATGAGATAACGCAAGCTCTAAGCATGGCTTCGAGAATTTGGTTAACCCGTTCCACTTGACCACTTGACTGAGGGTGGAAAGCGGTACTGAAGGAAAGATGGGTGCCCATGGCAGTCTGGAAACTCTCCCAGAAATGAGAAGTGAAAAGACTACCACGGTCTGAATTGATCTCTAATGGAACACCATGAAGTGACACTATTCGAGAAATATACAAGTCAGCAAGCTAACTAGCAGTGATACTCTCTCGAACAGGTAGAAAGTGAGCCACTTTGGAGAGACGATCAATGACTACTAAGATAGCATTATTCCCTCTCTTGGTCCTGGGAAAGCCGGTGATGAAGTCCATACCAACTTTATCCCATTTCCACTCAGGAATAGCTAGAGGCTGAAGGGTGCCAGCAGGTCTTTGATGTTCTGCCTTAACGCGACGACAAACGTCACACTTAGCAATGAACTCAGCAATTTCTCTCTTCATCCTAGTCCACCAGAACCTCTGGCGTAGGTCCTGATACATCTTAGTACTACCGGGATGAATCGTGAGAGGAGATTCATGAGCCTCTTTAAGAATCAATTGCCGAAGATGTTGCTTCTTGGGAACCACCAGCCGGTTTTGGAAGAGAACAACACCTCGGTCATCTATGGAGAAACTACCAGCAATACCCTTGGCAATGTTTCTCTTGATCCGGGTAATTCCGGTATCATGCTTCTGGGCTTCTATGATATGATCCACAAGAGTAGGTTTCGCCACCAAAGTTGAAAGGTATCCGTGAGGAGCAATGTGAAGGTTAAGCTTACATAATTCCTCATGGAGAAGTGGTTGGCCCTGCTGCAACATGAGATTGTTGCAATAGGATTTACGACTTAGCGCATCAGCCATGACATTACCCTTGCCTGGGGTGTAGGTAATCCCTAAGTCGTAATCTGAGATCAACTCCAACCAACATCTTTGCCTAAGATTCAAATCCGGTTGGGTGAAGATATACTTGAGACTTTGGTGATCGGTGTAGATCTCGCAACGATTACCAAGGAGGTAATGTCGCCAGGTCTTAAGTGCATAGACTACGGCTGCAAGTTCTAGATCATGTGTAGGATAATTCTCCTCAAGTGGATGCAACTGTCGAGATGCATAGGCAATCACACGACGATCCTGCATAAGAATGCAACCTAGTCCCTGTCGTGAGGCATCACAGTAGATAACAAAGTCCTTAGTGAAATCCGGTGGCACAAGTATGGGAGCAGAAGTCAGGCGTCTTTTCAGTTCCTGAAAACTGTGCTCACACTGTGGGGACCACTCAAACTTTTTATCTTTCTTAAGAAGTTCCGTGAGAGGTTTGGCCACTTTAGAGAAGTTCTCAACAAAGCGGCGACAATAACTGGCTAGACCAAGGAAACTCCTAACTTGTTTAACTGTTTCAGGTGGAGTCCAATCAAGGATGGCCTGAACTCTCTCGGGGTTGACAGCAATGCCCTTACCAGAGATTACATGGCCGAGATAGGTCACTTCTGGCAACCAAAATTCGCACTTGGAGAACTTGGCATAAAGGCGGCGCTCTCTGAGTTTTTCTAGAACAAGTCTAAGATGTTCGGCATGCTCTTCCTCGTTCTTCGAGTAAATAAGAATATCATCGAGGTAAACCACGACGAACTTGTCTAAATACTCCATAAAGATCGAGTTCATCAAGCGGGAGAAAGTGGCTGGAGCATTTGTTAGACCGAAAGACATGACGGTGTACTCGTACTGACCATAACGAGTGACGAAAGCCGTCTTGGGGATGTCCCCATTTCTAATCTTGATTTGATGGTATCCTAACCTCAAATCCATCTTGGAGAAGACTGAGGATCCAGCGAGCTGATCATACAGGTCGTTGATCCTGGGAAGCGGATACTTGTTCTTTACCGTGACCAAATTAACGGGACGATAATATACAACCATCCGATCCGTACCATCCTTCTTCTTGACAAAGAGGATGGGGCAAGCCCAGGGAGAAGAACTAGGACGGATGAAACCCTTTTGCAAGGACTCATCAAGTTGTTTCTTAAGCTCGGCTAGTTCTAAGGGTGCCATTTTGTAGGGTCTCCTAGAGATTGGAGCGGTTCCTGGGATAAGCTCTATAACAAACTCTACATCTCGGTCGGGTGGAACACCTGGCAGTTCCTCTGGAAAGACATCCGGAAAGTCACGGACTACCGGAACATCTTGAAGATCTGGAAGAGGGCTGGCATTAAGAGAATAGAGTTGACGCTTTGCAATTCTAGTGTTGACAGTGACTGTCTTACCAGATGGATGTGTAAGCTGAACAGACCTAGTGAAGCAATCAATCTTGGCATGATGAGCTGTCATCCAGTCCATACCCAAGATGATATTAATATCTGAAGACTTGAGGGCTACAAGTGATGCAAGGAACACAAGTCTGTCAACAAGGATTTCATTACCATGGCTTACACTAGAAGTTTGCCATTTGGAACCAGGAGTTTGAATGAGTAGTGGGGAAGGCATATCACAAAATGACATGTTGTGCAAGCGGGCATAACTTTCGGAAATGAAAGAATGAGACGCTCCAGTATCGAATAGAACCGATGCCGGATGACAATTAACAAGGAGTGTACCAAGAACGACATCTGGATCATCATGAGCGTTCTTGGCTGAGACGTGATGCACACGTCCATGTTCGGTGGGAGCTGACTTAACACTGATCATCTTGCGTGATGATTTATCACGTCTAACAGATTTTTCGGACTGGGATGGAGCAACACGGGTCTGAGTGCAAATACGAGCAATGTGTCCCGGTTCTCCGCACTTGTAACAAATCCTAGAGGTAGGACGAGGACCCGTATTGGCAAACGGTCTATAAATAGGCCTGGGTGGAGCATACTGCTGAACTGGAAGAGGTACCACATAAGATGGCCTCGGTGTACAACTGGGTGGAAGAACAGAGTTCGGAACCCAAATTAGGCGCTTCTGGGAACTAGTAACGAAGGATGATCCCAAATCAAGGATGTGCTTACGAGACTCATCGTAAGTGAGCTGAGCCGTCTCTGCATTGATGGCCTTGTTCACAAGAGCATGGAATGTGTTACAATGATGCAAGTGGAGATCACGACGCAGTTTGGGGTTGAGACCCTTCCGGAACCTAGCCTGCTTCTTGGCGTCCGTGGACACTTCTTCTGTAGCATAGCGGGCGAGGTTCTCAAACTCTCGACTATAAGCATCAACAACCATCTTAGCCTGTGTAAGACTACAGAACTCTTCTCTCTTACGATCGATAAGGGCTTGAGGGATATGATGCTCACGAAAAGCCTCGGTGAAATCTCTCCAGGTAGGAATCTGGCCAGTTGGAATCATGGCCCCATAGTTCTGCCACCAAAGACTAGCAGGACCTTCCAGGTGATAAGTGGCATAGATGACCTTGTCATCTTCAGCTACGTTCGCAGAACGCAGCTTGTGAGTGATACTACGGAGCCAGTCATCTGCATCGAGTGGCTCAATGGAATGATGAAAGGTGGGTGGTTTCAGACGAATGAAGTCATGGATGGTTGTTGATTCCTTGCACTGATGTGCGGTGTTCTCCTCAATACGTGCCAACAAACGGTTAGACTCACGCTTGTTTCTCTCCATCTCTAACATTAACTCTGCCATCGAAGACTGGTCGGGAGGATCCTCCTCATCCCTACCACCTCCGTGGTTCTGTCTACGAGCAGCTGAGCTTCGCTTAACTGAAGACATCCTGAGAAGCGAAACCGAAGACGGAAACATCAACAACTATAGGATGCATAAGGTAGAACAATAAATTAGTATCTCTCGAACTACTAGGATAATTCCGGCAGCATAACGACAGTAAAATGCTCAGAATGAGACATCCCACTATCAAAGGGTAGTTCAACATCTCAACATCATCACTCAAGGTACTGTGATAGTACTAATCAAACTATACTGGAAGAACTTGAAAACAGAAGTAGGACTATGATCAACCAATCCTAAGGGACTACGGAGTAGTAACTCGTGATCCTGATAGACGGAAGAGAAAGCCTAGTTCCTTAACCCCGTAGGAAAGGTAGGATGACTCAGATCAGAAGACATGAGGTATAAGGAGTAAAAAGAGCCTTACGTTCCCTTCCACAATCAATTCCCTTATATAACTAAGGAATTTCTAGACTCAACTTCGACCAGTTTGGCTTGGTAATCCTACAGGCAGTCAGGCTCTGATACCAACGCTGTCGGGACCCCGATCCTAAGTCACACCGATCTAGCATGTAACACACCATAGCACTTTACGGCCTCACGCACGGTATCCCCACGGGTGCCACCTTACCTGGCCCGGGACCGTTTGCGCATTTTGGCTCACGTATATGATAGTGTCGCTAGCATCCATATGACAGAGAACCCGGACCGACATGACCAGTTATAAACCAAAAGTGGCACTAAATTACAGAGACAGGCATTCATGACCCATCAACGAACGTGTCGGTCATCAACGTATGAACCCAAGTCGTAGCAAGCTACAAGGACTTAAAGGAACAACGCGTGACATTTCCCCTAAGGGACAGACACAGGAACGAAGAAGGACACATGCCGGTCAGCCTAAGTGATCCGGAGCAGTAGCAAGTTACCAAGGCTCAGTGGAAGCACTAGGAGACATTTCCCTGTAAGATAGGCTACCAAGGGTAAACAAGTAGGTGTCGGATCCCACACATACCAAGCATTTCAATAACATACACACAATATGCTCAATATGTGCAAATACAACATGGCATCACAACAAGACTCTAATAAACAAAGTATTTATTCATTAGGCTCCGAGGAGCCAAATATTACAACATGGGTCTCACGACCCAGCATTCAGAGCATACAAGCAACAAGCGGAAGCACAACATGTCTGAGTACAGACATCTACAAATGAAAAAGGCTGAAGAGCCTGACTATCTACAACACTCGTCCAAGAACGTAGCTGAGGTACAAGCTACTTGTCGAAGTCCAAGCGGAACTACTAGTGAGACATCAATCTCATCTGCAAAACATAAATTAAGCAAACATGAGTACAAAGGTACTCAGCAAGACTTACATCAGATCCTATCATACATGCACTTGTATCAAGATGGCAAAGTGGGGTTTAGTTGCAGCAAGCCAGCTTTGACTCTGTGGCTATCCTATTCTACGATTGCTGGTAACTCTTTTGAGGTGGCGCACACGAGTCCACTAAGCACCACACAATACACCACTATGGATTCATCCCCGTCTCCCTACGAGAAGGCCATCCATAGCACTCACACTTGTCTTGAGTATTTTAGAGTATCCACTTCAAGTTGTCTATGTACCATGTAAGCATCCAAGAAGTCCATAACCATGGACCCGGCTATCCGAATAGATCATGTTAACCCTGTAGGGGTGTACTTCTTCACACACGCTCTCGCCACTTACCGCCATGTAAATCTCGTGTATCTCGGCAACCTTCAAGCGGAAGCCTGGCGAGGGTGTCGGCCACGACCTGACTAACCACACAAGTCTCTCGTCTAGGTTTATCGCCTATTCGGGTTCCATCCGTGGGGAGATCCGGCCGGGGTGTCGCTCACGGCCCCAAATGATGTGCGCAGGGTTCCCAAGCCCACCTCGCCGAGTGGATCTACGCTTGGTACACCGTGCCACGGTGCCTAGTCTGTCCCACGCCCACTGGCCGAGTGCCACTTGGTAGACTATTAACACTACCTACGAACACCAGAAACTAGTTGCAACTCCTGGACAGAGATCATGTTGATTAATAAGTCGAGAGGGGTCGAGTTACCGGAACCCAATGTGTGGTAGTAACTAGTCATTGGACAACATACTCGGAACTCAGTTCTTAGGGACGGTTCCAGTGAGACAACGCACCATGTACTCCTACATGGCCTCTCACCATTACCTTTACCAAACCGTGTTCACACACTTAACCCTCAGCATCAGAACATATCATTGTACTCCAATTCATTCCCGATGAATCAGACCTGACACACTCTAAGCAATAGCAAGCAAGGCATGGTAAGATCGCATCATGGCTTCAATCAACTCCTACACATGCTAGTGGGTTTCAACTATTTACTGTGGAATGACAGGTCATGCGGAGGAATGGGTTCAACTACCGCAGCATAAAGTAGCAGATGAAGTGGTTGTTGTCCTAATGCAATAACAGGGAGCAGGAGCCTGGTAAAACAACGTGCAGAGCACTGCTCCTCTGACAGGTACTCTGGATCGGTCTCCGGAGCTGGACCTATCGAGAAGAACGGTGCCGACAATCAAACACAAGCATATGCAACAATATGATGCATGAATATGGCATGAAGATATGATGTTGTTGACCTAATGCAACTAGCATTTTAATTGGTTGAACTCCATTTGAACCAAGGGTTCAAATGCAACTCTAAAATAAGTATTTTTTAAATGCCAAATATGTGTTTTCATATAAACAGTAGGTTTAACTTCATTTTTCATGCATGAAAATGCCATAAACAGATTCCTTATATTTTTCTGATCATTTTTCATATATAAATTATTTCATTCTGAGCTATGGTTGAATTTCTGGGATTTTTTGAAGTTTAAACCAATTTCTGAAATAAATAAATCATTTAAGATTTATTTAAATACCAGAATTGGAATACTGCGTCAGCATGCCCCAAGCATGACGTCAGCAGGTCAAAGGGCTGGTCCAGAGTCAAACCTGACAGTGGGGTCCACTGGTCAGTGACTCAGTTAATTAACTGAGTTAATTAACACTAAACTAATCCTAACAGAAATGTCAGCAGGGCTGGGCCCACAAGTCAGTGGCTAAACTAATTAACAAAACTAATTAATTAACTTAATCTAGTCAACTAACTGGAGGGGTGGGGGCCCACCTGTCATTGACCCAGGGGGTCAAATCCTGGTCAACCCGCAGCTAACACGCCGACGTTTAGCCGCCGGCGGCAGCAAACGCGGCGGAGGGCTTCAGGATTTCTACTCCGGGGGTCTTTTGGGCAGCAGAGACCACGGGCGAGGAGCTGGAGCTCGTCCGCGTCCATTCCCACAAGCAGCAGCAGCTAGGGTGGCCGGAGCCCGCCGGAAACGAGCTCACGGCGGCGCCGGAGTTCGGGCCTCGTCGGGAAAGGGGCTACAAGGCACGGGGAGGCCAGGGAGAAGGTGCTACGGGCTCCTGGTGAGACGGCGAGTGAGGTGGCGTGCTTGGTTTGGAGCTTGCGTGGCTGTGGCCACGGCGGTGGCATCGCCGGCGGCGGTGAGCTTGCAGTCACGGAGGAATTCGGGGCTACAGCACGCGCGAGAGTGAGGGGACAGGGGGGAAAGATAGAGGAGCTCACGGCAAGTGCAACGCGACGGACGGCGAGCTCGGGGAGGTCCTGGAGCGGTCGGGGCGGCGAGGGGAATCCACGGCGGCCGGCGGTGAAGATGAGGTCGGGGTCGAGGCCTCAGGGCATCCGGGGTTGATTCCTTCGGCTTGGAGACGCACGACAGCGAGGCGGAGCTCGGTGGCTCGTCGGAGAGGCGATGGAAGGGCAGTGCCTGTGGTAACGGCGATCGGCGGCGACGACGGCGGTCGGGACCGAGCGGGAGAGGGAGATAGAGGAGAGGGGAGGGGTCCAGAAGAGTGTGAGAGGGTCGGGGAGGTCGCGTGGCGCCTCCAGAAGCGACCAGGCGGCGAGGGGGATGAAGCAGGCAGGAGGCGTGGCGCCCTCACCGTGAGCGCGCGCCGGCCACACGCCTCGGCCTACTGGCGCGAGGTTGGTGGTGACTGGCTTGGCCAGTGGGCCGGGCCAGCTCTGCCTGTTTGGGCTGCAGGTAAGTCAGGTAAGTTCTTCCCTTTTATTTTCTTTTCTATTTTTCTGACATTTGTTTTGATTTAGTTTCTAAGCTAAATCAATTATTTTCTTCTGACATTTTATTTTGCAGGGACCTAGGAATTAATCCAAGCCCCTCAAAATAAAGAATCAGAATCCAATGCAAATAACTATTGCATTAATTCCAAATGCCCAAAATAAATACTTATGAGCTCCTAATAATATTGGTTTGATTTTTATCTCTAACCAATATTTTCAGAGAGCATCATGAACATTTTCTTGGACCTTTTTGGAGCAATTTTTATTTGGGTCATTTTTCAAAAGGGTTTCTGAGGGTTTCACAAGTCCTCAATTCAATTTCATTTGAAATTTAAACATGATGCAAACCACAAGACTAACCTAGTGCATCCCAGAACTAGGGTTGTGACAGGTGTGATCCATGCGCTCCCTCCTATGATGGGCACCAAAGGACAGCAACATAATCACAAGCAAATTAAACCAATCATAGCAATTCACCAGTCACCGATAGGACAACGAAAATCTACTCAGACATCATAGGATGGCAACACATCATTGGATAATAACATGAAGCATAAAGCACCATGTTCAAGTAGAGGGTACAACAGGTTGCGGGAGAGTGGACCACTGTAGATAGATGGGGGAAGGTGATGAATATGTTGGTGAAGATGATAGAGGTGTTGGTGTAGATCGCCGTTAAATGATGATAGCCCCTGCGGCGCTCCGGCGCCACTGGGAGAGAGGAGGAGAGAGCCCCCCTCCTTCTTCTTCTTCCTTGACCTTCTCCCTAGATGGGAGAAGGGTTTCCCCTCTGGTCCATGGCCTCCTTGGCATGGTAGGGGAGAGAGTCCCTCCGAGATTGGATCTGTCTCTCTGTCTCTCTCTGTTTCTGCGTTCCCAGATTCTGGCCTTTAACCGTTTCTTATATTCCCGGAGATCAGTAACTCTGATTGGGCTGAATTTTTGAAACGATTTGTACACGGATATTAGCTTTCTTGCGGCGAAATAAGGACACCAACCGCCTTACGGGGTGGTCATGAGGGTCAGGGTGCGCCCACCCCCCTGGTGCGCGCCCCCTGCCTCGTGGCCCCCTCGGGCATCGTCCCGCGTTGATTCTTCCTCCCAAAATTCATAAATATTCCAAAAAAATCTCTGTTCGTTTTTATCCCGTTTGGACTCTGTTTGATATGTATATTCTCCGAAAAACAAAAAACATGCAACAAACAGGAACTGGCACTGGGCATTGGATCAATATGTTAGTCCCAAAAATAGTATAAAAAGTTGCCAAAAGTATATGAAAGTTGTATAATATTGGCATGGAACAATTAAATATTATAGATACGACGGAGACGTATCAACATCCCCAAGCTTAATTCATGCTCGTCCTCGAGTAGGTAAATGATAAAAAAGATAATTTTTTATGTGGAATGCTACCTAGCATAATCTTGATCATGTAATCTAATCATGGCATGAATATTAAGACACGAGTGATTCAAAGAAATACATTTGACATAAAATAATTTAATACTCAAGCATCCCAACAAACAATCAAGTCTTTCAAAATATCAATGCTAAAGAACGTTATCCCTACAAAATCATATAGTCTTTTATGCTCCCTTTACTTAACACAAGGTACTCCTCATGCCCATCCCGCTGTCAGCCAAGCAATTGTTTTCATACTTTACTTTTTCGAACCTTTTTAACTCTTCACGCAATACATGAGCATGAGCCATGGACATAACACTATGGGTGGAATAGAAGGTGGTGATAGACAAAAGTAGGGAGAAAGTCTCACATCGACTAGGCAAATTAACGGATTATGGAGGTGTCTATCAATTGATATCAATGTGAGTGAGTAGGGATTGCCATGTAACGGATGCACTAGAGCTATAAGTGTATGAAATCTCAAAAGAAAACTAGTGGGTGTGCATCAACTTGCTTGCTCATGAAGACCTAGGGCATTTGAGGAAGCCCATCGTTGGAATATACAAGCCAAGTTCTATAATGAAAATTCCCACTAGTATACTGAAGCGACAACATAGGAGACTCTCTATCATGAAGAACATGGTGCTATGATGAAGCACAAGTGTGGAAAAAGATAGTAACATTGTCCCTTCTCTCTTTTTCTCTCATATTTTTATTTTCTTTTTTTATATTTTTTCGGGCTCTTTGGCCTCTTTTTTTGGTGGGCTTCTTTGGCCTCTTTTTTGGGGATTCATTGGCCTCTTTTAGTTTTTTTATAACCTTACATGGGACAATGTTATAATAATGATGATCATCACACTTTTATTTACTTACAACTCAGTGTTACAACTCGATACTAGAACAAAGTATGACTCTATATGAATGCCTCCGGTGGTGTATCGGGATGTGCAATGATCTAGCATAGCAATGACATAAAAAAACGGTCAAGCCATGAAAACATCATGCTAGCTGTCTTACGATCATGCAAAGCAATATGACAATGATGGTGCATGTCATAATAAACAGAACAGTGGAGTTACATGGCAATATATCTCGGAATGGCGATGGAAATGCCATAATAGGTAGGTATGGTGGTTGTTTTGAGGAAGGATATAAGGTGGTTTGATGCACCGGCGAAAGTTGCACGGTACTAGAGTGGCTAGCAAGGTGGAAGGGTGAGAGTGCGTATAATCCATGGACTCAACATTAGTCATAAAGAACTCACATACTTATTGCGAAAAATCTATTAGGCTTCGAAGCAAAAATACTACGACGCATGCTCCTAGAGGGGAGGTTGGTAGGAGTTAACCATCGCGCGCCCCCGACCTTCACGCAAAGATAAACAATCAAAATACAATGTGCGCCAATTTGGTTACATAGTTAGGTGACCATACGTGCATGCTTCGGGAATCACAAACCTTAACACCAATATTTTTACTAAACCACAATCATTCACTAGTACCTCCCACATATTAGCATCTGTATATCGCAAAACTATTGCAAGGAATCAAACGCATCATATTCAGCGATCATCGATCTACAAGTTTATGTAGGATTTTACGACTAACCATGTGAATGACCAATTCCTGTCAACTCTCTAAATAGATATAACTGAAGCAAGAGAGTTTTAATTCTTTCTACAAAAGATATGCCCACGCTCTAACAAATATAACTGAAGCAAAAGATCATTCTACGAATGGTGGTTTTCTATGTGAGGAGAAACAGGCAATCTGAACTTCAAATGATATAAGTGAAGCACATGAAGCATTCTATAAAGTCATAATCAAAAAATATAAGTGAAGTGCGAAGAGCATTCTATAAATCTACCAAGGACTATCTCATACCAGCATGGTGCATTTATTAAAAGAAAAATATAAGAAAAGCACAAGACGCTCCAAGAGTTTACGCATATCATGTGAACGAAACGAATCCGAAAACATACCGATACTTGTTGAAGAAAGATGGGACGCATTCCGGGGCATCCCCAAGCTTAGACGCTTGAGTCTCCTTGAATATTTACTTGGGGTGCCTTGGACATCCCCAAGCTTGAGCTCTTGCATTTCCTCCTTCTTCTCACATTGAGACCTCCTCGATCTTCGAACACTCCATCCACACAAAACTTAACCAAAATTTTAGTGGTGGGGTTAGTGCATATGATCAATGGAATCCAATCATGTACTGCTCTAACATTATTGTATAATTATGAACAAACATTACCCACTGTATGATATCACAATTGTATGGCCCCAAGTCAAGGAGGCTTCAAAAAGAATTCAAACATATGCAAATAATGAAGCTATAACAGCAATATGTGAAAACAGGACAGCAATATGCAAATAATTATTTTTATTGAAAATTTTCTGTAATTCAAGATTTGCAAGGTTTCCATGGGCATGAACAAAGTTCAAGGAGCTCCCCCATTTCAATGGTGCCCGTCCTTCTTACTTTCACTTTTCTTTTTGAAAAAGTTTTAGGTTCCCCTCTTTTATGTAAACTTTATAAAAGCACACAACAGAAATAAATGACTCTCTACAACTTCCGGGCTGTCTCCCTGACAGCGCTTTCTTTAAAGCCATTAAGCTAGGCATATAGTTCTCAAGTAATGGATCCACCCGGATCCCAAGGTATATCAAAGCCAATTTTAATTAGCAATGATTTGGCATTTAGTAGTGAACACAAAGTGATATGTGTCATGCAAAAACGAAGTCTAACTCTCTTCCTATGCATAGGTATGTCATACAAGAACAATTCATGCACATCAAGTAAAGGCCAATGCATAGTATAAGCAGTTTCTTGCAATTTTATCGTGTTGTAAACATAGAGAGGCGGAGATGTAGTTCCTATCTCATAATAATTGCAAGTAGGAGCAGCAAGCACATGCATATTATATTCATCAAAAACATCATGTGCAACAGAAAAAGGCAACCCATCAATATAATCCTTAATAAGTGCAAACTTCTCTGATATAGTGTAGTTTGGAGAATTCAAAAACATAATAGGACTATCATGTGTGGGTGCAATAGCAACTATCTCATGTTTAACATAAGGAACTATCACAAGTTCATCTCCATAAGCATAATTCATATTGGCATCTTGGCCACAAGCATAGCAAGCACCAATTTCATCGAAAAGGGATATTTCAAATGAATCCAAGGGATCATAGCAATCAACATAGCATTCATCCTTCGGTAAGCACAAAGGGAAATTAAACAATGTATGAGATAAAGAGTTACTCTCATTAGATGGTGGGCATGGGTGATCAATCCGCTCTTCCTCCTTTTGTTCTTTGCTCTCCTCCTCATGTTTTTCATCCAATGAGCTCACAATGTCATTAATTTCTTCTTCCATAGACTCCTGCAAAATATTAGTCTCTTCTTGGACATCGGAGGAGTCTTCAATATATGGTTTTATATAAGGATTAGAAGAATAATTATCATAGCAATATTTAAGTATGGCCAAATTTTACAAGTACCCCTAAAAGCAACAAATTATTCAATTTGTTGAACTTCATAGTAATTATAAACCCCCTTAGTATACGAAGATACGACTCCATTATCATTAAACTCACATAGGTAAGGAAGGTATTTCTTAGGGTCTTTAGAAAAACAAGTACAATCATATATTTCACATAAATTCCAAGCATAGCACTACAAATGATGAATTTGATCTAGTAAAAGTTTCCATTTTTCAGATATGCGGTGTCACACAAAACAAGCATGCTAATCTAAAGATTTGCCCTCAACTAAGCTAGTTGGGGTTTCAGCCCGAGCACATAGGGATCGAAGATGATCCAAGTAAAAAGCTTGAGGAGTGTGATAGATTTTGAGTGTTTTTCAACCATTGGTTCAGTAGGTACCACTATGTTTTTTGGTATTTTGCGTTTCCTACACATAAATAAAGATAGAAAACAATTTAGAACATCAAATAAAATCTACTTAGTGATAAAGAAAACAAGCACAGATGAGAATATTCACCCCACGCTATAACTCCCCGGCAACGGCGCCATAAAAAGGTCTTGATAACCCACAAGTGTAGGGGATTAGTTGTAGCCTCTTTCTATAAGTTAGAGCATCGAACCCAGCGAGGAGCTAAAGGTAGAACAAATATTCCCTCAAGTTCTATCGACCACCGATACAATTATACGCACGCTTGACGTTCGCTTTACCTAGAACAAGTATAAAACTAGAATTACTTTGTAGGTGTAACAGGATCGGTTTGCAAGAATATAAAGAGCACATAAATATAAACTAGGGGCTGTTTTAGGTAAAGAAGCAATAAAGTTAGTATAGCGAGTGTGGAAAAGTGGTGGTAGGAGTTGCGAAGTTTTCCCTAAGGAATTGACTACGTTACTAGACCGATAGCAAGTTTTATGTGGGAGAGGCCACTGCTACCATGTCAACCCTGACTTGGAATTATATGCACTTATGATTAGAACTATTAGCAGGCATTCGCAACTACTAACGTTCATTAATGTAAAACCCAACCATAGCATTAAGATATATTGGCCCCCTTCAATCCCGTATGCATCCATTTCTACGCTAGGTTGAAGCTTTTGTCAATCTTGCCCTCCAATACGTAGTCCTATCAACATACAACTAACCCTATTGTGTGATCCACACGCGCGCTCATATGATGGGCACCAAAGGACAGCAACATAACCGCAAGCAAATTAAACCAATCATAGCAATTCACCAATCACTAATAGGACAACGAAAATCTACTCAGACATCATAGGATGGCAACACATTATTGGATAATAATATGAAGCATAAAGAACCATGTTCAAGTAGAGGGTACAGCGGGTTGCGGGAGAGTGGACCGCTGTAGATAGATGGGGGAAGGTGATGAAGATGTTGGTGAAGATGACAGAGGTGTTGGTGTAGATCGCCGTCACACGATGATAGCCCCGGCGGCGCTCCAGCGCCATCGGGAGAGAGGGGAGTGAGCCCCTCTCCTTCTTCTTCTTCTTCTTTCTTGACCTTCTCCCTAGATGGGAGAAGAGTTTCCCCTCTGGTCCATGGCCTCCATGGCATGGGAGGGGCGAGAGCCCCTCCGAGATTGGATCTGTCTCTCTCTCTCTCCTTCTATTTCTGCGTTCCCAGATTCTGTCGTTCCACTGCTTCTTATATTCCCGGAGATCCGTCACTCCAATTGGGCTGAATTTTTGACACGATTTGTATCTAGATATTAGCTTTCTTGCGGCGAAAGAAGGGCACCAACCGCCTTACGGGGTGGCCACGAGGGTCAAGGGCGCTCCCACCCCCTAGGGCGCGCCACCTGCCTCGTGGCCCCCTCGGGCATCTTCTCGTGTTGATTCTTCCTCCCAAAATTCATAAATATTCCAAAAAAAATCTCCGTCCGTTTTTATCCCGTTTGAACTCCGTTTGATATGGATAATCTGCGAAACAAAAAACATGCAACAAACAGGAACTGGCGCTGGGAACTGAATCAATATGTTAGTCCCAAAAATATTATAAAAATTTGCCAAAAGTATATGAAAGTTGTATAATATTGGCATGGAACAATAAAAAATTATTGATACGAAGGAGACGTATCAATTACCAGGTACTTTTGTTTCTTGGTAATGATTCTAATGTTCATGAGAATATGATGTTGCCTAATTGGATACATTTGTCTTGATTACAAATGAAGGGCCTAGCTTGGACAAGAAGGATGAACATTAGAGCAAGATCAAGCATGGAGACAATGGCATGTGCAAGGGGAACAAGAACAGAGTTACAAGTGATGATTTCAAGACTTTGAAGCCACAGTAATGACTGCATGAACCCTTGGACGAAATATACAAGATGCCACTTAATAAATTTCGTCCAAAGGCTATTATAGGTGTTGCGTCACCTTATTATTGGGCCAGGCCCATGTAATTTTCGAAATACTAAAGTATAGGCTGTTTTTAGAGTCCGTACGTGTGGGGAAAACAGAGTTAGGGTTGGTTTTGGACCCCTTCTCCAAGGGCCACGAAATTCCACCCCTCTCTCTCCATATATACTGCCATTAGGGCATTGTTTAGACTCCGGGTTTTGTTTAGATTAAAGTTCGCCATAGCTGCAACTTTGCATACTTCGTTTGTGTTCAACAACCAGACAAAGGCGTCACAGAACCCCACTTGATCAATAAAGCTTTCCTCTTAAATTCGCAATATCCAGGTTGCAATTTCAGTTTCTTACTTGTTCTTTGTTTGCTTGCAGGAAATAGACCCTTGTGGTCAGGTTGATCGTGCTCCGGCGTGGTCAATAACCTCTCGGAGTTGGTTTAGCGATTGCTAAGACGCGAAGTCCTCGCACGTTCGTTGTCGGATCATCAAAGTCGACTTCGTCCAAAACAATAGCTACCATCTCATCGAAAGACGAGACACCTTTGCCTCTATCAAGTGGTATCAGATTTCCAGGTTGCTCGGTGAGATTTTACATTTTTTTCGTAGATTAGATCTAGTCTGTTCTTCGTACCTACAGTCCACGAAAAAGCCAAAAAAATAGGGTTAGCTCATCCTATCCGAACCAGTCTGAGCCATTGTATAATCTTTTTCGTGTTTGCTTAGTTGAATTTGCGGTTGCATCGTCGTGTTGAGTTGCTGGTCTTAGTGTCTAGTTCTTTAGAGTTTCGAGTTTTGTTCACACGTTGTCACGCCGCTTGATAACCCACAAGTGTAGGGGATCACAACGGTTTTCGAGGGTAAAGTATTCAACCTAAATTTATTGATTCGACACAAGAGGAGCCAAAGAATACTCTCAAGTATTAGCTGTAGAGTAGTCAATTCAACCACGCCTGGAAAACTTAGTATCTGCAGCAAGGTAATTTAGTAGCAATGTAATATGGAAGTAGCGGTAACAGTGGCCAAGGTAGCGATAGTAGTTTTGTAGTGATTGTTACAGTAGCAGCGAAAAATTAAATAAGCAACATGCAATATGTGAAAAGCTCGTAGGCATTGTATCAGTGATGGATAATTATGTCGAATGCGATTCCTCATGTAATAGTTTTAACATAGGGTGACACAGAACTAGCTCCAGTTCATCAATGTAATGTAGGCATGTATTCCGAATATAGTCATACGTGCTTATGGGAAAGAACTTGCATGACATCTTTTGTCCTACCCTCCCGTGGCAGCGGGGTCCTATTGGAAACCAATGGATATTAAGGCCTCCTTTTAATAGAGTACCGAACCAAAGCATTAACACTTAGTGAATACATGAACTCCTCAAACTACGGTCATCACCGAGAGTGGTCCCGATTATTGTCACTTCGGGGTTGCCGGATCATAACACATAGTAGGTGACTATTGACTTGCAAGATAGGATCAAGAACTCACATATATTCATGAAAACATAATAGGTTCAGATCTGAAATCATGGCACTTGGGCCCTAGTGGCAAGCATTAAGCATGGCAAAGTCATAGCAACGTCAATCTTAGAACATAATGGATACTAGGGATCAAACCCTAACAAAATTAACTCGATTACATGGTAAATCTCATCCAACCCATCACCATCCAGCAAGCCTACGATGGGATTACTCACGCACGGCGGTGAGCATCATGGAATTGGTGATGGAGGAAGGTTGATGATGACGACGACGACGATCTCCACTCTCTGGAGCCCCAAACGGACTCCAGATCAGCCCTCCCGAGAGAGATTAGGGCTTGGCGGCGGCTCCATATCGTAAAACGTGATAATTCCTTCTCTCTGATTTTTTCTCCCCGAAGGTGAATATATGGAGTCGGGGGAGATGCCGATGGAGCATCAGGGCGCCCACCAGGCAGGGGGGCGCGCCTTCCACCCTCGTGGACAAGGTGTGGGCCCCCTGGTGTGGTTCTTTCCGCAGATATTTTTTATATATTCCAAAATAAATATCCGTTGATTTTCAGGTCATTCCGAGAACTTTTATTTCTACACAAAAACAACACCATGGCAGTTCTGTTGAAAACATCGTCAGTCCGGGTTAGTTCCATTCAAATCATGCATGTTAGAGTCCAAAACAAGGGCAAAAGTGTTTGGAAAAGTAGATACATTGGAGACGTATCAACTCCCCCAAGCTTAAACCTTTGCTTGTCCTCAAGCAATTCAGTTTATAAACTGAAAGTGATAAAGAAAAACTTTGACAAACTCTGTTTGCTCTTGTTGTTGTAAATATGTAAGGCCAACATTCAAGTTTTCAGCAATGATCATGAACTAACCACATTCACAATAACTTTCAGGTCTCATGTCTGCTCATATCAATGACTTAATCAACTAGCGAGCAATAATAATAAATCTCGGATGACAACACTTTGTCAAAACAATCATAATATGATGTAACAAGATGGTATCTCGCTAGCCCTTTCTGAGACCGCAAAACATAAATGCAGAGCACCTTTGAAGATCAAGGACTGACTAGACATTGTAATTCATGGTAAAAGAGATCCAGTCACAATCATACTCAATGCAAATTAATAGCAATACATGCAAATGACAGCGGTGCTCTCCAACTGGTGCTCTTTAATAAGAGGATGATGACTCAACATAAAAGTAAATAGATAGGCCCTTCGCAGAGGGAAGCAGGGATTTGTAGAGGTGCCAGAGCTCTATTTTGAAATAGAGATGAATAATATTTTGAGCGGTATACTTTCATTGTCAACATAACAACCAAGAGATCTTGATGTCTTCCATGCTACACACATTATAGGCTGTTCCCAAATAGAATGGTAAAGTTTATACTCCCCCAACCACCAACAAGCACACTCCACGGCTGACCCGAAACAACGGGTACCGTCCAAACCAGCAACAACCCTGGGGAGTTTTGTTTAATTATTACGATTTGAGGATGGGACTAGGCATCCAGGTTACCAGCCATTTTCTCATGAATGATGAGCGGAGTCCACTCATCATGAGAATAACCCACCTAGCATGGAAGATATAGACATCCCTAGTTGATACATGAGCTGTTCTAGCATACAAAACAGAATTTCATTTGAAGGTTTAGAGTTTGGCACATACAAATTTACTTGGAACGGCAGGTAGATAGCGCATACAGGAAGGTATGGTGGACTCATATGGAATAACTTTGGGATTTATGGAAGTGGATGCACAAGCAGTATTCCCTCTTAGTACAGGTGAAGGATGGAAAGAGACTGGGAAGCGACCAGCTAGAGAGCGACAATAGTCATGAACATGCATTAAAATTAATCAACAATGAATGCAAGCATGAGTAGGATATAAGTCACCATGAACATAAATATCATGGAGGCTATGTTGATTTTGTTTCAACTACATGCATGAACATGTGCCAAGTCAAACCACTTGAATCATTCAAAGGAGGATACCACTCTATCATACCACATCACAACCATTTTAATATCATGTTGGCACGCAAGGTAAACCATTATAAACTCCTAGCTAATTAAGCATGTCATGAGCAGCTATGATCTCTAATTGTCATTGCAAGCATGTTTCATTCATAATAAGCTGAATCAGGAATGATAAACTATCATATTTACAAAAACAAGAGAGGTCGAGTTCATACCAGCTTTTCTCATCTCAATCAATTCATCATATATCGTCATTATTGCCTTTCACTCGCATGACCGAACGGTGTGGGTAATAATAATAGTGCACGTGCATTGGACTAAGCTGGAATCTGCAAGCATTTAATACAAGAGAGAAGAGAAAGTAGTGTGGCTCATGGTTAAATCAATAGTAATACATATAAGAGCCACTAAACATTTTCATCATGGTGTTCTCCTCTTGACCCCCAAAGAAAAGAAAAGAAACTATTTACACGGGAAAGCTCCCAACAAGCAAAAGAAGAACAAGAAATCTTTTTGGGTTTTCTTTTAATTACTACCGCTACAGGCATGGAAAGTAAACTTAGATAAAAAGCTACAAGTAATTTTTTTGTTTTTCTTAAGATTTTTCTAACACACAAGAAAAAGACTAAGGAAAGAAATGAAACTGGCATGGATAGTACAATGAATAAGTATGAGCACCGACTACTGGAATAAACGTGTGAACATGAATATAATGTCGGTGAGAAATACGTACTCCCCCAAGCTTAGGCTTTTGGCCTAAGTTGGTCTATGGCTAGTACTGGCCTAACGGAAATCATAGTTGGGGTTGTACTGAGATGCAGCGGCTACTGCCTGACGAGCTGCATCCTGAAGACGAGCTACCCTCATCGTCTCCTCATACTCGTTCGCCTCTTCCCTAGTTATAGTATATCTCCCTTTTGCCTGAAAGTCAAAGAAAGTAGGAGCAGGGAGAGCACCGCCGTCGATCGCCGTAGCCGTAGCCACTGCTCTCCCCTTGCCTCTCCGAGTAGCCCGAGAGCTCCGCCACGACTCCCTCGTCCTCTCCGTCAAGCCACCAGACGCCGGACGCCCTGTGGAGCCGCCGTCGTCATCGTCTTCCTCCTCGGACGCCGACGATCGCCGTCGTCGATTCGCCGTAGCAGAAGCGTCCCCGAGCCCACTAGGCTACTCCGTTGCCTCACCGTGAGCTCCTCTATCTTTCCCCCTATCCTCGCCGTCGTCTGCGGCCTCTAGCCCCTACCACCGCAGTTGCCCGACCTCACCGCCACCGGCGATGCCGCCGCTGTGGCCACAGCCACCCAAACCCCAAGCGGAGCACGCCACAGCGTACGCCGTTTCACCAGGAGCCCGTAGCGCCCCTCCGTAGGTCTCCCCGTGCCCTGTAGCCCCAGACCCGACGAGGGCCGAACTCCGGCGCCGCCGCGAGCTCATTTCCGGCGAGCTCCGGCCGTCCCAGCTGCTGCTGCTTGCGGGAATGGACGCAGACGAGCTCCAGCAGCTCGCCCGTGGTCTCAGCTGCTCAAAAGACCCCCGGAGCAGGATTCCCGAAGCCCTCCGCCGCGTTTGCTGCCGCCGCCGGCTAAACGCCGACGTGCTAGCCGTAGTTTTGACCGTGCTTTGACCCCCTGTGTCAATGACAGGTGGGCCCCCACCCCTTTAGTTAGTTGACTGATTAGTTAAATTAATGAAGTTTTGTTAATTAGTTTAGCCATTGACATGTGGGCCCAGCCCTGCTGATTATTTCTGTTAGGATTAATTTAGAGTTAATTAACTCAGTTAATTAACTGAGTCACTGACCAGTGGACCCCACTGTCAGGTTTGACTCTGGAACAGCCCCTTTGACCTGCTGACGTCATGCATGTGTCATGCTGATGCAGTAATCCAGTTTTGGTTTTTAAATAAATCTTAAATGATTTATTTATTTGAGAAATTGGCCTAAACTTCAAAAAATCACAGAAATTCAACCGTAGCTCAGAATGAAATAATTTATATATGAAAAATTATCAGAAAAATTCAATCTATCCATCTGTACCATTTTCATGCATGACAAATGAAGTTAAACCTACTGTTTATATGAAAACACATATATGGCTTTAGGAAATACTTACTTTAAAGTTGCATTTGAGCCTTTGGTTCAAATGGACTTCTTTCAAATCAAAATGCTAGTTGCATTAGCTCAAACAACATCATAACTTCATGCCATATTCATGCATCATATTGTTGCATATGCTTGTGTTTGATTGTCGGCACCGTTCTTCTCGATTGGTCCAGCTCCGGAGACCGATCCAGAGTACCTGTCAGAGGAGCAGTGCTCTGCATGTTGTTTCACCAGGCAAGCAAACCCCCTTGTTCATTCCGATACAACCCCTTTCTCGCTCCTGCTCCCTGTTATTGCATTAGGACAACAACGATTTCAACTGCTACTTTATGCTGCGGTAGTTGAACCCATTCCTCTGCATGACCTGTCTTTCCACAGTAAATAGTTGAAACCCACTAGCATGTGTAGGAGTTGATTGAAGCCATGTTGTGATCTTACCATGCCTTGCTTGCTATTGCTTAGAGTGTGTCAGGTCTGATTCATCGGGAATGAATTGGAGTGAAATGATATGTTCTGATGCTGAGGGTTAAACGTGTGAACACGATTTGGTAAAGGTAGCGGCGAGAGGCCATGTAGGAGTACATGGTGGGTTGTCTCACTGGAACCGTCCCTAAGAACTGAGTTCTGTGTATGTTGTCCAATGACTAGTTACTACCACACATTGGGTTCCGGTAACTCGACCCCTCTCGACTTATTAATCAACATGATCTCTGTTCAGGAGTTGCAACTAGTTTCTGGTGTTTGTAGGTAGTGTTAGTAGTCTACCAAGTGGCACTCGGCCAGTGGGCTTGGGACAGACTAGGCACCGTGGCACGGTGTACCAAGCGTAGATCCACTGGCGAGGTGGGCTTGGGAACCCTGCGCACATCATTTGGGGCCGTGAGCGAGACCCCGGCCGGATCTCCCCACGGATGGAACCCGAATAGGCGATAAACCTGGACGAGAGACTTGTGTGGTTAGTCAGGTCGTGGCCGACACCCTCGCCAGGCTTCCGCTTGAAGGTTGCCGAGATACACGAGATGTACCTGGCGGTAAGTGGCGAGAGCGTGTGTGAAGAAGTACACCCCTGCAGGGTTAACATGATCTATTCAAATAGCCGGGTCCGCGGTTATGGACTTCTTGGATGCTTACGTGGTACATAGACAACTTGAAGTGGATACTCTAAAATACTCAAGACAAGTGTGAGTGCTATGGTTGGCCTTCTCGTAGGGAGACGGGGATGAATCCATAGTGGTGTATTGCGTGGTGCTTAGTGGACTCGTGTGCGCCACCTCAAAGTTACCAGCAATCGTAGAATAGGATAGCCCCTGAGTCAAAGCTGGCTTGCTGCAACTAAACCCCACTTTGCCATTTTGATACAAATGCATGTATGATAGGATCTGATGTAAGTCTTGCTGAGTACCTTTGTACTCATGTTTGCTTAATTTATGTTTTGCAGATAGGGTTGATGTCTCACTAGTACTTCCGCTTGGACTTCGACAAGTAGCTTGTGCCTCAGCTACGATCTTGGACGAGTGTTGTAGATAGTCAGGCTCTTCAGCCTTTTTCATTTGTAGATGTCTGTACTCAGACATGTAGTGCTTCCGCTTGTTGCTTGTATGCTCTGAATGTTGGGTCATGAGACCCATGTTTGTAATACTTGGCTCCTCGGAGCCTAATGAATAAATACTTTGTTTATTAGAGTCTTGTTGTGATGCCATGTTGTACTTGCACATATTGAGCATATTGTGTGTATCTTATTGAAATGCTTGGTATGTGTGGGATCCGACACCTAGTTGTTTACCCTTGGTAGCCTATCTTACAGGGAAATGTCTCCTAGTGCTTCCACTGAGCCTTGGTAGCTTGCTACTGCTCCGGATCACTTAGGCTGACCGGCATATGTCCTTCTTCGTTCCTGTGTCTGTCCCTTAGGGGAAATGTCACGCGTTGTTCCTTTAAGTCCTTGTAGCTTGCTACGACTTGGGTTCATACGTTGATGACCGACACGTTCGTTGCTGGGTCATGAATGCCTGTCTCTGTAATTTAGTGCCACTTTTGGTTTATAACTGGTCATGTCGGCCCGGGTTCTCTGTCATATGGATGCTAGCGACACTATCATATACGTGAGCCAAAATGCGCAAACGGTCCCGGGCCAGGTAAGGTGGCACCCGTGGGGATACCGTGCGTGAGGCCGCAAAGTGATATGGTGTGTTACATGCTAGATCGGTGTGACTTAGGATTGGGGTCCCGACAGCGTTGGTATCAGAGCCTGACTGCCTGTAGGATTACCAAGCCCAAATGGTCGAAGTTGAGTCTAGAAATTCTTTAGTTATATAAGGGAATTGATTGTGGAAGGGAACGTAAGGCTCTTTTTACTCCTTATACCTCATGTCTTCTGATCTGAGTCATCTTACCTTTCCTACGGGGTTAAGGAACTAGGCTTTCTCTTCCGTCTATTAGGATCCCGAGTTACTACTCCGTAGTCCCTTAAGATTGGTTGATCAGAGTCCTAATCTTGTTTCAAGCTCTTCCGGTGAAGTTGTTTTAGTACTATCACAGAACCTTGAGTGATGATGTTGAGATGTTGAACTATCCTTTGTTAGCAGGATGTCTCATTCTGAGCATTTTACTGCCGTTATGCTGCCGGAATTATCCTAGTAGTTCGAGAGATACTAATTTCTTGTTCTACCTTATGCATCCTATAGTTGTTGATGTTTCCGTCTTCGGTTTCGCTTCTCAGGATGTATTTAGTTAAGCGAAGCTCAGCTGCTCGTAGACAGAACCACGGAGATGGTAGGGATGAGGAGGATCCTCCCGACCAGCCTTCGTTGGCAGAGTTAATGCTAGAGATGGAGAGAAACAAGCATGAGTCTAACCGTCTGTTGGCACGTATTGAGGAGAATACCGCACAACAGTGCAAGGAATCAGCAACCATCCATGACTTCATTCGTCTGAAACCACCCACCTTTCATCATTCCATTGAGCCACTCGATGCAGATGACAGGCTCCATAGTATCACTCACAAGCTGCGTTCTGCGATTGTAGCTGAAGAGGACAAGGTCATCTATGCCGCTTATCACCTGGAAGGTCCTGCTAGTCTTTGGTGGCAGAACTATGAGGCCATGATTCCAGCTGACCAGGTTCCCACCTGGAGAGATTTCACCGAGGCTTTTCGTGAGCATCATATCCCTCAAGCCCTTATCGATCGTAAGAGAGAAGAGTTCTGTAGTCTTACACATGCTAAGATGGCTGTTGATGCTTATAGTCGAGAGTTTGAGAACCTCGCCCGCTATGCTACAGAAGAAGTGTCCACAGACGCCAAGAAGCAGGCTAGGTTCCGGAAGGGTCTCAACCCCAAACTGCGTCGTGATCTCCACTTGCATCATTGCAACACATTCCATGCTCTTGTGAACAAGGCCATCAATGCAGAGACAGCTCAACTTACTTACGATGAGTCTCGTAAGCACATTCTTGATTTGGGAACTTCCTCCGGTTCTAGTTCCCAGAAGCGCCGGATTTGGGTTCCGAACTCTGTTCTTCCACCCATTTATCCTCCGAGGCCACCTCGTGTGGTACCTCTTCCAGTTCAGCAGTATGCTCCACCCAGGTCTATTGATGGACCGTTTGTCAATACGGGTCCACGTCCTAATCCCAGGATTTGTTACAAGTGCGGAGAGCCGGGCCACATTGCTCGTATTTGCACTCAGACCCGTGTTGCCCCATCCCAGTCCGTAAAGTCTGTTAGACGTGATAAATCGTCACGCAAGATGATCAGTGTTAAGTCAGCTCCCATCGAACATGGACGAGTGCATCACGTCTCAGCCAATGACGCTCATGATGATCCAGAAGTCGTTCTTGGTACACTTCTTGTCAATTGTCATCCGGCATCGGTTCTATTCGATACTGGAGCGTCTCATTCTTTCATTTCCGAAAGTTATGCCCGTTTGCACGACATGTCATTTTGTGATATGCCCTCCCCACTACTCATTCAAACTCCTGGATCCAAATGGCAAACTTCTAGTGTAAGCCATGGTAATGAAATCCTTGTCGACAGACTTGTGTTCCTTGCATCACTTGTAGCCCTCAAGTCTTCAGATATTAATATCATCTTGGGTATGGACTGGATGACAGCTCATCATGCCAAGATTGATTGCTTCACTAGGTCTGTTCAGCTTACACATCCATCTGGTAAGTTAGTCACTGTCAACACTAGAGTTGCAAAGCGTCAACTCTATTCTCTTAATGCCAGCCGTCTTCCAGATCTTGAAGATGTTCCGGTAGTCCGTGACTTTCCGGATGTCTTTCCAGAGGAACTGCCAGGTGTTCCACCCGATCGAGATGTAGAGTTTGTTATAGAGCTTATCCCAGGAACCGCTCCAATCTCTAGGAGACCCTACAAAATGTCACCCTTAGAACTAGCCGAGCTTAAGAAACAACTTGACGAGTCCTTGCAAAAGGGTTTCATCCGTCCTAGTTCTTCTCCTTGGGCTTGCCCCGTCCTCTTCGTTAAGAAGAAGGATGGTACGGATCGGATGGTTGTAGATTATCGTCCCGTTAATTTGGTCACGATAAAGAACAAGTATCCGGTTCCCAGGATCAACGACCTGTATGATCAGCTCGCTGGATCCTCAGTCTTCTCCAAGATGGATTTGAGGTTAGGATACCATCAAATCAAGATTAGAAATGGGGACATCCCCAAGACGGCTTTCGTCACTCGTTATGGTCAGTACGAGTACACCGTCATGTCCTTCGGTCTAACAAATGCTCCAGCCACCATCTCCCGCTTGATGAACTCGATCTTCATGGAGTACTTAGATAAGTTCGTCGTGGTTTACCTCGATGATATTCTTATTTACTCGAAAAACGAGGAAGAGCATGCCGAACATCTTAGACTTGTTCTAGAAAAACTCAGAGAGCACCGCCTTTATGCCAAGTTCTCCAAGTGCGAATTTTGGTTGCCAGAAGTGACCTATCTCGGCCATGTAATCTCTGGTAAGGGCATTGCTGTCAATCCCGAGAGAGTTCAGGCCGTTCTTGATTGGAGTCCGCCTGAAACAGTTAAACAAGTTAGGAGTTTCCTTGGTCTAGCCAGTTATTGTCGCCGCTTTGTTGAGAACTTCTCTAAAGTGGCCAAACCTCTCACGGAACTTCTTAAGAAAGATAAAAAGTTTGAGTGGTCCCCACAGTGTGAGCACAGTTTTCAGGAACTGAAAAGACGCCTGACTTCTGCTCCCATACTTGTGCCACCGGATTTCGCTAAGGACTTTGTTATCTACTGTGATGCCTCACGACAGGGAATAGGTTGCATCCTTATGCAGGATCGTTGTGTGATTGCCTATCCATCTCGACAGTTGTATCCACATGAGGAAAATTATCCTACACATGATCTAGAGCTTGCAGCCGTAGTCTATGCACTTAAGACCTGGCGGCATTACCTCCTTGGTAATCGTTGCGAGATCTACACCGATCACCAGAGTCTCAAGTATATCTTCACCCAACCATATTTGAACCTTAGGCAAAGACGTTGGTTGGATTTGATCTCAGATTACGACTTAGGGATTACCTACACCCCGGGCAAGGGCAACGTCATGGCTGATGCGCTAAGTCGTAAATCCTATTGCAACAATCTCATGTTGCAGCAGGGCCAACCACTTCTCCATGAGGAATTATGTAAGCTTAACCTTCACATTGCTCCTCACGGATTCCTTTCTACTTTGGTGGCGAAACCTACTCTTGTGGATCATATCATAGAAGCCCAGAAGCATGATACCGGAATTACCCGGATCAAGAGAAACATTGCCAAAGGTATTGCTGGTAGTTTCTCCATAGATGACCGAGGTGTTATTCTCTTCCAAAACCGGCTGGTGGTTCCCAAGAAGCAACATCTTCGGCAATTGATTCTTAAAGAGACTCATGAATCTCCTCTCATGATTCATCCCGGTAGTACTAAAATGTATCAGGACCTACGCCAGAGGTTCTGGTGGATTAGGATGAAGAGAGAAATTGTTGAGATCATTGCTAAATGTGACGTTTGTCGTCGCGTTAAGGCAGAACATCAAAGACCTGCTGGCACCCTTCAGCCTCTAGCTATTCCTGAGTGGAAATGGGATAAAGTTGGTATGGACTTCATCACCGGCTTTCCCAGGACCAAGAGAGGGAATAATGCTATCTTCGTAGTCATTGATCGTCTCTCCAAAGTGGCTCACTTCCTACCTGTTCGAGAGAGTATCACTGCTAGTCAGCTTGCTGACTTGTATATTTCTCGAATAGTGTCACTTCATGGTGTCCCACTAGAGATCAATTCAGACCGTGGTAGTCTTTTCACTTATCATTTCTGGGAGAGTTTCCAGACTGCCATGGGCACCTATCTTTCTTTCAGCACCGCTTTCCACCCTCAGTCAACTGGTCAGGTGGAACGGGTTAATCAAATTCTCGAAGACATGCTTAGAGCTTGTGTTATCTCATTCGGTATGGATTGGGAGAAATGTCTTCCTTTCGCCGAATTTGCTTATAACAATAGCTATCAATCCAGTCTTAAGCAAGCTCCTTTTGAGATTCTTTATGGACGAAGATGTCGAACACCTTTGAACTGGTCAGAAACCGGTGAAAGACAATTCTTTGGACCGGATATGATCCAGGAAGCAGAAGAGCAAGTTCGCATCATTCGTGAGAATTTGAAAACAGCTCAGTCTCGTCAGAAGAGCCAATATGATCGTCATCATAAGGAAGTGGCTTATGAAGTTGGTGACAAAGCTTATCTTCGGGTTACTCCTTTGAAGGGTACCCATCGTTTCGGTATCAAGAGCAAGTTGGCTCCCCGTTACATTGGTCCTTTTCACATTCTCGCTAAACGAGGAGAGGTTGCCTACCAATTGGAACTACCCCCACATCTTTCTCGAGTTCATGATGTCTTCCACGTCTCTCAACTCAGGCGTTGCTTCTCGGATCCCATCCGCGGAGTGGACCACGAAACGCTTGATCTCCAAGATAACCTCACATATCGAGAGTATCCCGTTCGCATTCTGGAGCAAGCAGAGCGTGTCACTCGACGTCATAACATCAAGTTTCTCAAAGTTCAATGGTCTCATCATTCCGAGAGAGAAGCTACTTGGGAGCGAGAAGATCGTCTCCGACTGGAGTACCCCACTTTTTTTCCGCCTACTCCTGAATCTCGGGACGAGATTCTTTCGAGTGGAGGCGAGTTGTCACAACTCTAGTTCTGGTATGCACTAGGTTAGCCTTGTGGTTTGCATCATGTTTAATTTTCAAGTGAAATTGAAATGAGGACTTGTGAAACCCTCAGAAACCCTATTGAAAATGACCCAAATAAAAGTTGCTCCAAAAGGGTCCAAGAAAATGTTCATGTGGCCCTCTAAAAATATTGGTCAGAGATAAAAATCAAGCCAATATTATTAGGAGCTCATAAGTATTTATTCTGGGCATTTGGAATTAATGCAATAGTTATTTGCATTGGATATATATATATTATATATTTTATATATCTCCAAAATTCTGGTTGTTTATTTTTAGGGGCTTGGGTTAATTTCTAGGTCCCTGTAAAATAAATATGTCAGAAGAAAATAATTGATTTAATTTAGAAATTAAATCAAAACAAATGTCAAAAAAATAGAAAAGAAAAAAATAAAAAGGAAAAGCTTACCTGGCTTACCTGCAGCCCAACTGCCTGGCCCAGCGGTCGGCCCAGCCCACCGGCCACCGCACCGTCCCCCACCTCACGCCAGTAGGCGAGGCGCGTGCCCGGCGCACGCGAGCGCCCCGCGCGCCACGCGAGCTGCCTGCTTCACCTCCCCTCGCCGCCTGGTGGTCTCTGGATGAGCCACGCACTCGCCCCAATCCTCCCTCACTCTTCTGGATCCCTCCCCTCTCCTCTATCTCCCTCTCTCGCAGCTCCCGAACGCCGCCGTCGCCGTCGATCGCTGTAGCCGTAGCCACTGCTCTCACCTCGCCTCTCCGAGTAGCCCGAGAGCTCCGCCACGACTCCCTCGTCCTCTCCGTCAAGCCACCAGACGCCGGACGCCCTGTGGAGCCGCCGTCGTCATCGTCTTCCTCCTCGGACGCCGACGATCGCCGCCGTCGATTCGCCATAGCAGAAGCGTCCCCGAGCCCACTAGGCTACTCTGTCGCCTCACCGTGAGCTCCTCTATCTTTCCCCCCTATCCTCGCCGTCGTCTGCGGCCTCTAGCCCCTACCACCGCAGTTGCCCGACCTCACCGCCGCCGGCGATGCCGCCGCCGTGGCCACAGCCACCCAAACCCCAAGCGGAGCACGCCACCGCGTCTGCCGTTTCACCAGTAGCCCGTAGCGCCCCTCCGTAGGTCTCCCCGTGCCCTGTAGCCCCAGACCCGACGAGGGCCGAACTCCGGCGCCGCCGCGAGCTCATTTCCGGCGAGCTCCGGCCGTCCCAGCTGCTGCTGCTTGCGGGAATGGACGCGGACGAGCTCCAGCAGCTCGCCCGTGGTCTCAGCTGCTCAAAAGACCCCCGGAGCAGGATTCCCGAAGCCCTCCGCCGCGTTTGCTGCCGCCGGCGGCTAAACGCCGGCGTGCTAGCCGTAGTTTTGACCGTGCTTTGACCCCCTGTGTCAATGACAGGTGGGCCCCCACCCCTTTCGTTAGTTGACTGATTAGTTAAATTAATTAAGTTTTGTTAATTAGTTTAGCCACTGACATGTGGGCCCAGCCCTGCTGATTATTTCTGTTAGGATTAATTTAGAGTTAATTAACTCAGTTCATTAACTGAGTCACTGACCAGTGGACTCCACTGTCAGGTTTGACTCTGGAACAGCCCCTTTGACCTGCTGACGTCATGCCTGTGTCATGCTGACACAGTAATCCAGTTCTGGTTTTTAAATAAATCTTAAATGATTTATTTATTTCAGAAATTGGCCTAAACTTCAAAAAATCACAGAAATTCAACCGTAGTTCAGAATGAAATAATTTATATATGAAAAATTATCAGAAAAATTCAATCTATCCATCTGTACCATTTTCATGCATGACAAATGAAGTTAAACCTACTGTTTATATGAAAACACATATATGGCTTTAGGAAATACTTACTTTAAAGTTGCATTTGAGCCTTTGGTTCAAATGGACTTCTTTCAAATCAAAATGCTAGTTGCATTAGCTCAAACAACATCATAACTTCATGCCATATTCATGCATCATATTGTTGCATATGCTTGTGTTTGATTGTCGGCACCGTTCTTCTTGATAGGTCCAGCTCCGGAGACCGATCCAGAGTACCTGTCAGAGGAGCAGTGCTCTGCACGTTGTTTCACCAGGCAAGCAAACCCCCTTGTTCATTCTGATACAACCCCTTTCTCGCTCCTGCTCCCTGTTATTGCATTAGGACAACAACGATCTCAACTGCTACTTTATGCTGCGGTAGTTGAACCCATTCCTCTGCATGACCTGTCTTTCCACAGTAAATAGTTGAAACCCACTAGCATGTGTAGGAGTTGATTGAAGCCATGTTGTGATCTTACCATGCCTTGCTTGCTATTGCTTAGAGTGTGTCAGGTCTGATTCATCGGGAATGAATTGGAGTGAAATGATATGTTCTGATGCTGAGGGTTAAACGCGTGAACACGATTTGGTAAAGGTAGCGGTGAGAGGCCATGTAGGAGTACATGGTGGGTTGTCTCACTGGAACCGTCCCTAAGAACTGAGTTCTGTGTATGTTGTCCAATGACTAGTTACTACCACACATTGGGTTCCGGTAACTCTACCCCTCTCGACTTATTAATCAACATGATCTCTGTCCAGGAGTTGCAACTAGTTTCTGGTGTTTGTAGGTAGTGTTAGTAGTCTACCAAGTGGCACTGGGCCAGTGTGCTTGGGATAGACTAGGCACCGTGGCATGGTGTACCAAGCATAGATCCACTCGGCGAGGTGGGCTTGGGAACCCTGCGCACATCATTTGGGGCCGTGAGCGACACCCCGGCCGGATCTCCCCACGGATGGAACCCGAATAGGCGATAAACCTGGACGAGAGACTTGTGTGGTTAGTCAGGTCGTGGCCGACACCCTCGCCAGGCTTCCGCTTGAAGGTTGCCGAGATACACGAGATGTACCTGGCGGTAAGTGGCGAGAGCGTGTGTGAAGAAGTACACCCCTGCAGGGTTAACATGATCTATTCGAATAGCCGGGTCCGTGGTTATGGACTTCTTGGATGCTTACGTGGTACATAGACAACTTGAAGTGGATACTCTAAAATACTCAAGACAAGTGTGAGTGCTATGGATGGACTTCTCGTAGGGAGACGGGGATGAATCCATAGTGCTGTATTGCGTGGTGCTTAGTGGACTCGTGTGCGCCACCTCAAAGTTACCAGCAATCGTAGAATAGGATAGCCACTGAGTCAAAGCTGGCTTGCTGCAACTAAACCCCACTTTGCCATTTTGATACCAATGCATGTATGATAGGATCTGATGTAAGTCTTGCTGAGTACCTTTGTACTCATGTTTGCTTAATTTATGTTTTGCAGATAGGGTTGATGTCTCACTAGTAGTTCCGCTTGGACTTTGACAAGTAGCTTGTGCCTCAGCTACGATCTTGGACGAGTGTTGTAGATAGTCAGGCTCTTTAGCCTTTTTCATTTGTAGATGTCTGTACTCAGACATGTAGTGCTTCCGCTTGTTGCTTGTATGCTCTGAATGTTGGGTCATGAGACCCATGTTTGTAATACTTGGCTCCTCGGAGCCTAATGAATAAATACTTTGTTTATTAGAGTCTTGTTGTGATGCCATGTTGTACTTGCACATATTAAGCATATTGTGTGTATGTTATTGAAATGCTTGGTATGTGTGGGATCCGACACCTAGTTGTTTACCCTTGGTAGCCTATCTTACAGGGAAATGTCTCCTAGTGCTTCCACTGAGCCTTGGTAGCTTGCTACTGCTCCGGATCACTTAGGCTGACTGGCATATGTCCTTCTTCGTTCCTGTGTCTGTCCCTTAGGGGAAATGTCACGCGTTGTTCCTTTAAGTCCTTGTAGCTTGCTACGACTTGGGTTCATACGTTGATGACCGACACGTTCGTTGCTGGGTCATGAATGCATGTCTCTGTAACTTAGTGCCACTTTTGGTTTATAACTGGTCATGTCGGCCCGGGTTCTCTGTCATATGGATGCTAGCGATACTATCATATACGTGAGCCAAAATGCGCAAACGGTCCCGGGCCAGGTAAGGTGGCACCCGTGGGGATACCGTGCGTGAGGCCGCAAAGTGATATGGTGTGTTACATGCTAGATCGGTGTGACTTAGGATCGGGGTCCCGACATAAATTCCTCAGACGACCATTCACAGGCCACACTTGAGATTCCCCTGGTAGTTCATCGTCCGGCTCACATGTTGGGAACCTTGGTCCTTGCTTCCTTGAGGAACCACCTTGGTAGATTTCCTATGCATATTTTTCTGGAACATTTCTGAAATTTTTAGTGACTCAAAATAAAATTGGACCAAACTCAACAAGATTGATAGCTACTCCCACAAGTGCCTAGAGAGTAAATCATGCATTAGAACTACTTGGAACCACATAAATTCGACATGCAAGCTCAAGAACTGGGTCACCTAAGCAGCAAAAATTTGCAATGAATAAAGCACTAGAACAAAAACTAATTGGACCATTGGAGGAGTCACATACCGAAGAACAATCTCCCCAAACAGTTTTGTGATTGGAGCCTTGAGCAAGGAGATCAAAAATGGCAGCAAGATGAGCTAGAACTAGTGCTTGAGCTGGTTGGTGATTTTTTTTGGGAGGAAGAAGGGATGTGTGGGTGCTGGAGTAAGTGGAGGGGGGCCACGTGGGGCCCACAAGGCAGGGGCACGCCCAAGGGGGTGGGCGCGCCCTGCACCCTCGTGGCCAGGTGCAGGCTCCCCCTGCTGTGTTCTCAGTGACAAATATTCTAGAAAAAAAATCATATTTCATTTTCGACGCATTTGGAGAACTTTTATTTTCGGGGTATTTTTTTATTGCACGGATAACTCTGAAAACAAGCAGAAAATACTATTTTTGCTTTATTTAATCTAATTAACCGAAAGTAAAAGGAGGGTACAGAAGGTTGTGCTTTCTTATTTCACCCATCTCATGCTCATCAGAAGGGATCCATTAACAAGGTTGATCAAGTCTTGTTAACAAACTCTTTCCGAATAACATGAAACCGGATAATTTTCGAATAACACTAGGTTACCTCAATGGGGATATGCATGTCCCCATCAATAAGAATATCATATTCCTTCTTGACAGTAGGAAGAGGAAATTCAAAACCTCCAATAGTAATCGTTGAAAATTTTCCAATAGAATTGATACTGTGGACCTGAGGTTGTTTCCTCGGAAAGTGTACCGTATGCTCATTACCATTAACATGAAAAGTGACATTGCCTTTGTTGCAATCAATAACAGCCCCTGCAGTATTCAAAAAGGGTCTACCAAGGATAATAGACATACTATCGTCCTCGGGTATATCAAGGATAACAAAGTCCATTATAATAGTAACATTTGCATCCACAACCGGCACATCCTCACAAATACCGACATGTATAGCAGTTGATTTATCGGCCATTTGCAAATATATTTCATTAGGTGCCAACTTATTCAAATCAAGTCTACGATATAAAGAGAGAGGCATAACACTAACACCGGCTCCAAGATCACATAAAGCAGTTTTAACATAGTTTCTTTTAATGGAGCAAGGTATAGTGGGTACTCCTGAATCTCCTAGTTTCTTTGGTATTCCACCTTCAAAAGTATAATTTGCAAGCATGGTGGAAATTTCAACTTCAGGTATTTTTTTATTTGTGATAATATCTTTCGTATACTTAGCATAAAGATTTGTTTTGAGCATATCAGTCAAACGCATATGCAAAAAGATAGGTTTAATCATTTCAGCAAAGCGCTCAAAATCCTCATCATCCTTTTTCTTGGATGGTTTAGGAGGAAAAGGCATGGGTTTCTGAATCCATGGTTCTCTTTCCTTACCGTGCTTCCTAGCTACAAAGTCTCTCTTATCATAACATTGATTCTTTGATTGTGGGTTATCAAGATCAACAACCGGTTCTATCTCTACAACATTGTCATGGCTAGGTTGAGCATCATCATGAACATCCTCATTCACATTATCACTAGGTTCATGTTCATTACCAGATTGTGTCTCAGCATTAGAGATAGAGATATCATTGGGATTCTTAGGTGTGTCAGCTACAGGTTTACTAGAAGCATGCAAATTCCTATGATCAGACAAAGCATTAAGTAACCGGAGAAGCCTCCCCCAAGCTTGTGAGAAACTCCCTTCTTCAATTTGCACAAAATTATATATTTCCCGTAAGGCAGCTTGTTTCTTATGAGCGGGAAAATATTTAACAGAGAAGTAATAAATCTTATCCTGGGGACTACGGACACAACCAGGATAAAGAGAATTAAACCATGTCTTAGCATCACCATTTAACGAGAATGGAAATAACTTAAGGATATAGTAATAACGATTTTTTTCCTCATTGGTGAATAGGGTGGCTATATCATTCAACTTAGTAAGATGTGCCACAACAGTTTCAGATTCATAGCCATGGAAAGGATCAGATTCAACCAAAGTGATTAACTCAGGATCAACAAAGAAATCACAATCCTTGTCAGGAACACAAATAGGTGAAGTAGCAAAAGCAGGGTCATATTTCATTCTAGCATTCAAAGAATTTTATTTCAGCTTAGCTAATAATTTCTTAAGATCATATCTATCATTGCAAGCAAGAAAGTCCCTAGTAGTTTCTTCATCCATAACATAACCCTCAGGAACAACATGCAATTCATATCTAGGAGGGGAATCCTCATGATCACTTTCATTAATATTATCAGTTTCAATAAATGCATTCTTTCTAACCTTAGCAATTTGTTCATCAAGAAATTCACCTAGTGGCATAGTATTATCAAGCAAAGAAGTAGTTTCATCATACATAGCAGAAGTTGCATCATCAAGAACATGCGACATATCGGATTCAATAGCAGGAGTAGGTGTCGCAAGTTTAGTCATAACAGAGGGTGAATCAAGTGCAGAGCTAGATGGCAGTTCCTTACCTCCCCTCGTAGTTGAGGGATAAATCTTGGTTTTTGAGTCTTTCAAGTTCTTCATAGTGATCAACAGATATAAATCCCAAGTGACTTAAAGAATATAGCTATGCTCCCTGGCAACGACGCCAGAAAATAGTCTTGATAACACACAAGTGTAGGGGATCGCAATAGTTTTCGAGGGTTAAGTATTCAACCCAAATTTATTGATTTGACACAAGGGGAGCCAAAGAATACTTTCAAGTATTAGCAGTTGAGTTGTCAATTCAACCACACCTAGAAAACTTAGTATCTGCAGCAAGGTAATTTAGTAGCAAGGTAATATGGAAGTAACGGTATCATTGGCAAATGTAGCGATAGTAGTTTTGTAGTGATTGTAGCAGCAGCAGCGGAAAAGTAAATAAGCAACAAGCAATATGTGAAAAGCTCGTAGACATTGGATCAGTGATGGATAATTATGTCGAATGCGATTCCTCATGTAATAGTTATAACATAGGGTGACATAAAACTAGCTCCAGTTCATCAATGTAATGTAGGTCCGAATATAGTCATACATGCTTATGGGAAAGAACTTGCATGACATCTTTTGTCCTACCCTCCCGTGGCAGCGGGGTCCTATTAGAAACTAAGGGATATTAAGGCCTCCTTTTAATAGAGTACTGGACCAAAGCATTAACACTTAGTGAATATGATGAGGACATCACTAACAAGGTTACACCCACAGCCCCAACTGACACATATACATGACCAATTACTAGAGCTCGCGCACGCCAATTAAATTACCAGATACTTTCGTTTCTTGGTAATGATTCTAATGTTCATGAGAATATGATGCTGCCTAAATTGGATACATTTGTCTTGCTTACAAATGAAGGGCCTAGCTTGGACAAGAAGGATGAACATTGGAGCAAGATCAAGTATGGAGATGATGGCATGCGCAAGGGGAACAAGAACGGAGTTACAAGTGATGATTTCAGGACTTTGAAGCCACCATAATGAGTACGTGAAGGCTTGGATGAAATATACAAGATGCCACCTCATAAATTTTGTCTAGAGGCTATTACAGGTGCTGCGTCACCTTATTATTGGGCCAGGCCCATGTAATTTCGAAATACTTCAGTATAGGCTGTTTTTTGGGTCCGTATGTGTGGGGAAACAAGAGTTAGGGTTGGTTTCGGACCCCTCCTCCAAGGGCCACGAAATTCCCCCCTCTTCCCCCATATATACAACCCTTAGGGCGTCGTTTAGACTTTGGGTTTTGTTTAGATTAAAGTTCGACATAGCTGCAACTTCGCGTACTTCGTTTGTGTTCAACGACCAAACAAAGACGTCACATAACCCCACTTGATCAATAAAGCTTTCCTCTTGAATTCGCAATATACAGATTGCAATCTCAGTTTCTTGCTTGTTCTTTGTTTGCCTACAGGAAACAGACCTTCGTGGTCAGGTTGATCGTGCTCCGGCGTGGTCAATAACCTCTCGGAGTTGGTTTAGCGATTGCTAAGGCGCGACGTCCTCGCACGTTCATAGTCGGATCATCAAAGTCGACTTCCTCCAAAACGATAGCCACCACCTCATCGAAAGACGGGACACCTTTGCCTCTATCAAGTGGTATCAGATTTCCAGGTTGCTCGGTGAGATTTTACAGTTTTTTGTAGATTAGATCGAGTCTGTTCTTCATACCTACAGTCCACGAAAAAGCCAAAAAATAATTAGGGTTAGTTCATCATATCCGAACCAGTCTGAGCCATTGCATAATCTTTTCCGTGTTTGCTTAGTTGAATTTGCGGTTGCATCGTCGTGTCGAGTTGCTGGTCTTAGCGTCTAGTTCTTTAGAGTATCGAGTTCTGTTCACAGTTTGTCATGCCGCCGCCGCACCATATTCATCGCTGCTGCCACATACCACCACCGCTGCCATGACCTACAACCGCTGCCATATCCTACCACCATATATCCACCACCAATCCAAGTTCTTTTCATCTTAGGTTTGTTCTCGAGATCCAGCTAGGTTTCGGATTCGTGTTTCCTTGCCTGCGTAGGTCTCGAAAAAAAAGTCTGGAGACCCCCGGGCAGTTTTTAGGCCAAAATTTTGGCAGGTGAAAATATTTTTTCCCTATCCTATTTTTAGGCTTTTCTGAGTATTTTGAGACACGTCCCATGATACTGTTTTTTTACCGCACTTTTTCGTCGTCGCTGCCCTGATTCCGAAAGAACAAATTTTGTGAAAAAAAATTCGTGCCTATCATCTTAGTTTGACTTGGGAAGAGTTTTGAGACACTCGCCATTATAGTGATTTTCGGCAAAAAAAAGGAGGAGCGCAAAAAAAGAACGCAAAAAAAAGAGGCGAAAAAAAAAACCAGAGTGTGCTTTCCTCTTGTTTACGTGCAGCGCCGTGATTTTGTTAGTGTTCTAGGCTCGCGTCTCTAGTACGATCTAGCCTAGCACCAGCACAATACCGTTGTTGAGCGTTTATTCAACTTTGCATCTCTGAATTGATTATTGCTGACACTTTTTGCTACCATATTATAAGCCTTTCCCGCTCCACATACATCTACGTCGTGCGTTTGACTCTTCCTAGTAATCGCTTTATCCAAGCTTTGAGAGTTTTGACTACCACGGTTGCCGATCACCACCTACGGCTGAGTAAGAACTGGTAAGAATTTGAGATATGCTTGACGGATTTGTGACTCCCCACCACCACCATTTTCTAGTAGTCTGTAGGATCATATTTGTGTGTGTTTCTATTGCTGCTAACCATGCCAGGATCACAAGTTGACGAGACTGATTGGGAGAACATGACGAACCAGGAGTTGCATGATAAATTTCAGCAAATAATGGGTCAACAGGTAGAAGATGTGATGACCAGTTTTGACAACGCACTAGCGAGGATGGATGGCATTGAGAAGTCAATTGACACCAAGTTGGATGCGAAATTCGCTGAAGTGCTTGCTGTAGGATCGAAAGTATGTCTAGAGGGGGGGGGTGATTAGACTACTTGTATGTATAAAAATTCTGCCTTTGACAAGGAACAATTTTTGGTAGTTTCACAATTATGATCAAGTCAAGCATCACCCTACACATGCAATTCTAGAGTATAAGCAGTGGAAAGTAAATTGCACATGTAGTAAAGAGAGGTGGAGAAGATCAAACGCAATTTGGAGACGCAATGATTTTTCCCGTGGTTCCGATAGGTAGTGCTATCGTACATCCATGTTGATGGAGACTTCAACCCACGGAGGGTAACGACTGTGCGAGTCCACGGAGGGCTCCACCCACGAAGGGTCCACGAAGAAGCAACCTTGTCTATTCCATCATGGCCTACGCCCACGGAGGGCTAGCCTTACTCGGGGTAGATCTTCACGAAGTAGGCGATCTCCTTGCCCTTACAAACTTCTTGGTTCAACTCCACATCTCGATGACGGAGGCTCCCAAGCGACACCTAACCAATCTAGGAGGCACCACCCTCCAAAAGGTAATAGATGTTGTAGATGATGATGAACTCCTTGCTCTTGTGCTTCAAATGATAATCTCCCCAACACTCAACTCTCCTCACTGATATGGCTGTGGTGGAAGAAAGGATTGAGTGGAAAGCAACTTGGGAAGGTTAGAAATCAAGTTTCATATGGTAGGAATGGAGCAACTTGATCTCAACACAAGGGTAGGTAGTTCTCTTCTCAGAAAGTGTAAGGTAGGAGTGGTAGTTCTTTCTGATGGCTCTCTCCACGAATGAAGAGGGGGTGGAGGGGTATATATAGCCTCCACACAAAATCCAACCGTTACACACATAATTGAGCAATCTCGGTGAGACCGAAGTGGAAACTCGGTCAGACCGAAAGTTCAAATATAGTGAACGTTGGGGTTTTCGGTGGGACCAAAAATACCATCTCGGTTTGTCCGATTTGAGTCAAGACAGGAACTTGCCAGTTTCGGTGGGACCGAAATCATCAACTCGGTTATTCCGATTTGAGGACAAACGGTTACAGAAGCTTGGCAGCCCGTATTTCGGTGAGACCGATCTCAAACTCGGATTGACCGATTTTTCTAGGGTTTGGCTTATGGCTGAGGTGGTTCATCTCGGTGGGACTGAGTTTGGAAAAACGGTTTGTCCGAGATTACTTATGAGTGTGTATTGTAGTGAAAGTTGCTGATAGTTAAAGGAGATATATCACTAAGCACTTGAGCAACCAGATCATCAACACAAAATCATCCCCTTTTAATAGTATTGGCTTTTCCTATGGACTCAATGTGATCTTGGATCACTAAACCAAAAATGGAGTCTTGAGCTTTTGCCAATGCTTGCCTTAGCATTTTGAGGGGTCCACTTCTTCAGTCATTGCCATACCCATATCACTGAACTTCTCTGAAATGATTCTCAAGTAACTATTAGTTCAATGATATATATATGTTGTTATTAATTGCCAAAACCACCCGGGGATTAGTTGCACTTTCAATCTCCCCCTTTTTGGTAATTGATGACAACATATAGATCAAAGCTTCGACAAAGGATATAATCAATGAATAATATCGTCGCTTTGAGAAGTATGTGATAAGCAAGAGCTCCCCCTAAATTTGTGCATTATTTAAAATTTGCGTTTGAATGCAAATGCACAATCGATTAGGATCATGGGTTACTCTTCCATGTCACATACATCTTGGTGGAGCGCACAAAATGATAAGAATGAAAAGCATGCACCCAATCACCAAGACAAGAGTAAATAACCATACAAGATAGGAATAGCATATGATAAGCATTAAGCACACATTAAAGCATAGTACGACTAAGCACTCATTAAGGTAGCATCAAACGTAGTATCAAGCACACTGAAAGTTTCAAGAACCAAAAGTACCAAAAGAAACCGGCAAAAGAACGAAAGAGCACTCTCTCTCTCGAAGCCCTATGATCTATACAATTTCTCCCCCTTTGGCAACAAGTTACCAAAAAGTTCGAAAAAGCATAGAGCTAAACGTCACTTTGGGCTCTGCTGGCGGCTCCCGTCTGGGTAGATGTCGGAGTAGATATGACGGCATCGGCGAAGACTTCAGCTGATGTCTGCGCTGGAGGAGTGTAAACTGGAGCTGTGGCTGGAGTGACTGCTGGAGCTGTAGGAGGTGCTGAAGTGGTAGTCCTGGAGTCAGTCACTGGGATAGCAGCTGATCGGGATCCTCTGGGAACCGGAGCAGTCTGGCGATGAGAGTCCTGGACTAGGTCATCCTGCATGAGCTCTGCCCTGTCCTGCCTTGCTTCCTCCATGTGTGCCTCAAGCTTGTTGACAGTCACCTGAAGTTCAGTCAGCTTCACGTCCAGAGCGTGGACCTTCTCGTCAACAATCCTTTCCAAGCTCTCCTGAGATTGTTCAATGCTGGCCAGGCGTTGTTCAATCCTTTGAGTAGCTTCAAGAATCTGCTCTCCGAAGCTCTTTGGTTTAGCTGCTGCTGCTGCTGCCTCTTTATCAGCTTTGGCTTTCCTAGCAGCTTCAATCTTGGCTTGACCTTCAACCGAAGTTGGATCCTCCTCGTCCATCACAACAACATTATCTTCATGCTCAGGCTGCAGTGGTAAGTGTTTCCTATCCAACAGGAATTTGCCCGTGCCAAACTTGGCATTGATAAGCATCTGAATCTGCGGGGCAAATCCACATGACCTCTTCTGGTCAGCTGCAGTCCTCTTAATGGTCTCTACCATTAAGTCCATCACCTTGAAAGGTGCCTTCTCATCAAGTATGTGCAGCATGTTGATAGAATACCCTCTGATCATTCGATGATCTCCAGACTTGGGCATCAGGGTATGCCTCAGAATAGTGTTAGTGGTAGGTAAACCTGCCTGGAGATAGTACACTGAGCCAAGCTTCCACACTTCCAAATCTGCTGCGGGGATCTCCTTGTACATGTTCTTCATGGAATCATGGTTCTTCTTAGGAATCCCATAGACATCAATGTCGTCCTCTCTTTGCACTGAAGCATTCAGAAGTTCTTCCCATTCTTCAACAGACGAAGAAAACCTTTGACCTTCAGTCATCCAGGTGATCTTCCCATCAGGATAGAAGTGGGCTGTGGCATAGAACTGCATAATCATCTCATCGTTACAATCTGTCAGCTTCTGACCCACAAACTCATCAACTCCACATGCAGTGAAGCTTTCATGAACATGGGGGAAGAAGTCTCTGTGCTCTTCACTGTCAATGTACTTCCAGTCAACGTATCTGGTATCTGCAACTATAGGCTTCTTGTCCATTAGCACAGTCTCATAGAAGTCCTGCTGCTCTCTGGTGTGAAATCTGGGGTCCACAGCAGTCCTTCTCCTCACGGCATATGGGTCAGTCTGTCTCCATAGCCTGAGACCTCTGTCCTTCCTTGCCTTCATATCCTCGGCTTGAGGATGAGCATTGTTGTGAAGTGGCAGTTTTGGACGGAGCTTCAGCAACACATGTTCTTCATCAGACTCAGACGGTGGCATATCACCCTTGTTCTTCTCAGATGCTGGAATGTTCCTGGTTGTCCTCTTGGGCTTGGCAGAAGGCTTTGCTGGAGCTGCCTTAGCTTGAGCAGGCTTCTTGGGCTTTGAAGTGGCTCCAGCCCTAATTGCATCACCCATGAGTTTCTGCTTCTGAGGAGCAGGCTGGGGTGCTTCTTCTTCTTCTTCTTCAACTGCTGCATCTACATGAGGTTCAGCATACACTACCCTCTTCCTCTTGGAAGTTTTCTTCACTTTGCTTGGGGCTGGCTCTCCCAAGTTCAGCTTCTTGGCAACAGCTGATTGCTTGACCTTGCTGGTGCCTTTCTTTGACTGCTGCCCTTGTTGCTCTTTGGCAACAACCTTTCTCTTGGGCTTGGAGGAGACCTCTTCCTCAGCAATGAAATCAGAATCTTCATCATCTGAGTTCCTCTCCTTTCTGGTTCTGGTGGCTGCAGGAGGCAAGCCACTAGGTGTACTCCTCTCACCATCATCAATAGGGCTACTAGCCTCAGGACTAGTATCTGCCTCACGAATCTCTGCAAAAGGTGACTCTGACCTGTTCTGTCTGTCACTGGCATCTGACATGGCTGACAACCTGTGAATAGATAAGGTATAGGCAGAGTAGAAGAGTTATCACAAACTGCAGAGGTTTTTGCAAACAAAATGAGTTCAAATCTTAGTTTTAAGTTTTCACAGAATGCATTTCGGTCAGACCGATTTTCAGTTTCGGTGAATCCGAAGTGTATAACAGAAACTTAAACACACCACTTTCGGTTGGACCGAAATGGGTTTCGATCCTACCGATACACTAGGGTTTCACTAAAACCACTTCGGTCACATCGATTTGCACAACTCGGTTAGACCGAAAGTGCAGTGCAATGGCCAGAGGCCGAATCGGTCACACCGAAAATTTAAAACCGGTTTCACCGAGATGTGTTCCGTGGAAACCTAAACCTAAGAATTTTATTCGAAACTAGAACCGATCTGGTGGAAAAGGAAGTTTTTCAATCGTGGCCAGATGTAGGGCAAACCAAACGTGCAATGAATCGGATGGGGAGCACGAGAGGGATCGAGACTCACCCTAACTTGGTGGAGTCCCTCTACGGCGGCAACGGCGCGGAGGAGAAATCCGTTGACGGCGGCGGAGACCTGCGGCGAGGGCGCACAGGCGACGATCCGGAGATCAGGGCGACGGCAGCAGGGGACGTGGGAGCGAAAACGTTTGAAGGAATAATCGCGCGCTGCCCTCAGTATTTATATCCCCTTGTTGTCGATGGGACCGAGTTGAAAAACTCGGTGACACCGAGATGGATAACTGCTATGCAGTTACGCATTTCGGTCACGCCGAGATTTAGAACTCGGTTTCACCGAGATGAAACCTAGATCAGTCTAAGTGTTTCGGTTGGACCGAGTGGGAGAAGTTGGTCTGACCGAAATTTACTTAGAAGGTTTTGGAAGTCAGCCTTAGACGGATCGGTGGCTCCGAGTGCTCCTCACTCGGAGGGTCCGAAAATGACTTGTTCAAAGTTTGTGATATAAGCATGAATAGAATTTGAGACAAGAAAGCATAGATAGCTAGGGGAGGTACTTAGGCATTCTTGTCCATCCATTTGGCCAGAAAAAAACAATCAAAACAACAAATGGATGTCCTCGAATGGATAAAATCATGCATTCAACATGCTCACACAATAAGATGGCAAATGAAATATGTGTCAAACATGCACAACCAACACTCTAGCTACTAGCACACAATTTGTCGATGACTAGGTCATCTATATATGAGTATTTTGACTTAGGAGCCAAATGAGAACATTTGATCATAGGTCATACTCATTGTTTAAGCACAAGTGGGGTTACCACTTTTACATAAAGCATTGATGTGTTCACATCATTTGGAGATGCTTTAGCTCAATTTTTAGAGCAAAGCTCCCCCTAGATGTGAGAACCCCTTTTAAAGGGTCAAACTAACCTTGGGTTGTCGTAGAAGACTTCATGTAGATGTTGAAGATGTGGATGCTCAATGTTGATGTAGATCATCAAGAGTTGGGAGCTATCCTTTGGATTAGGGCACTTTCAATACCTACATGGGTTAGTCCCACAAGGAACAAACAAGGATATCCATAGACATAGATTGAAGTTCACAATAGATGATGTCCATGAAAGCAATGATTACCTTGTCCCTTGACTTACCAACAAGAGGGTTTGTGACTCCATGAACTAGTGCATGATGTGGAAGTTGATTGCACTAGTTGCCAAAATGAATATGAGTGAAGTATGTTGGCGGAATCACCCTCAAGAACCTTCTAGTTCTTCTTCTTCGGGATTCACATCATCTTGATGGGAATCCTTGGGGTTGTAGTTGAGCTTGACGAAGTAGAACTTGACGTGTCCTTGGGAACCCACTTGACCATGGCTTGAGGTGCTTCAATGAATGCATCAATCTCCTCTTGAAGCTTGTCCTTGGCTTTTAGCTTGTGGTCTTGTGGTGGAAGATCATCTTGAGCTTGTTCCACATTGGAAGAAGTAGGATCATACTTCTCCTTTTGAGAAACAAACTGTGGAGTAGGGTATTGACCTTCTTCCCACTCAACACCTTCGGCGTTGAACTTTCGCTCAAAACCAATCCCTTGATTCTTCCGGTGTCTTCCTTGCTTGCGAATAATTTCCTCAAAGTTCTTGCTTCCGGCAAGACTCTTGTAGACACCTTTCTCTATGATTTCCGTCAATAAGCTATTCTCTTGCTCAAGTGTAACTTGGCTTGAAACATTGTTAGTGGAATCAAGAGAACTACTAGAAGTAACAACATTAGATTTAACATGGTTATTGTTACTACTAGAGGAAAAAAATTTCTTATGCTTGTCATGCTTAGTCTTAATAGGTGGCAAGAAATTAGACAAGAGAAGTCGTTTGTCAAGATATGAAGAACTCTTCTTTCGAAGATCGTCATTGATCTTTTTTTAGAAACTCATGTTCTTGCTCTAGAGTGAGCTTCTCGAAGCGTAGCTTCTCATGAGATCTTAGGAGCTCTCTATGATCTTCTTGAGTTGTTTCATGAGCTAACTTAAGAGTGTTTAGTTCTTTAGTTAGACGCTCAATCTGCTTCATAGCATTGTCATTCGACTCTTCTCGACTATAAAGACTACTAGCATTTTCATCGTTACTAAGCTCACTAGATTTATCATGCAAGAGCTCATCTTCACCAAGCAAGTCATCCTCATCACTATTGAAGTCAATGAATTCAGGGTGTGTTACCTTGGGGCCTTTAGCCATGAAGCATCTTCCAATTCCCTCATTTGGTGAATCAAATAAGTCGTAGGAGTTGGAGTTGGAGGATATGAGAGCAAGTCCGGCAACACCTTCATCTTGACTGTAGTCGGAGTCGGAGTGATAGCTTCCATCGGATTGATTGTCGGAGTCGGAGCCGGAGACCCATTCACCTACATGAGCTTGATGTCTTCTTCTTGTGTAGCTCCTTGATGACTTGTCTTTCCTCTCCGAATCCTTGCTTCTCCGAGAGGGTCTTCGTTCATAACGATCATCTCTACTCCTTCTCTCTCTCCGAGATGACTCATCTCTTGATCTTCTTCTTGGAGATTCTTCTCTTCTCTTGTGGGGAGCCGTACACTCATTTGAGTAGTGTCCGGGTCTTCCACAATTGTAGCAGTTTCGATCACGGCTAGAAGATCTCTTTTCATCATATGATCTAGACTTTGAGCTTCTCTCTTTGCCTCTATTCTTGTAGAATTTGTTAAAGTTCTTAACCATTAGGCTTATCTCTTCATTGGAAATTAACTTGTCACTTGAGGTTGTGGGAGCATCACTTGTAGCTTTGTAAGCACCACTTGACTTGTTGTGAAGCTCTTCCTTATCCTTAAGTGTCATCTCATGAGCAACAATTCTTCCAATGACTTCAGTTGGCTTCAGAGTCTTGTAGTTTGGCATCATTTGGATCAAAGTGCACACGGTGTCATATTTTCCATCCAAAGCTCTTAGAATCTTCTTGATGATGAATCGGTCGGTCATTTCTTCGCTTCCTAAGCCGGCAATCTCATTTGTGATGAGAGCAAGCCTAGAGTACATTTCAGCGACTCCTTCACCATCCTTCATCTTGAACTTGTCAAGTTGACCTTGAAGAATATCTAGCTTTGATTCCTTCACAGATTCAGTACCTTCGTGCATTTCAACCAAAGTATCCCAAATCTCTTTAGCATTCTCAAGACGGCTGATTTTGTTGAACTCCTCGGGACACAAGGCATTAAAGAGAATGTCACAAGCTTGAGCATTGTTTTGCAACATCCGCAACTCTTCCGGTGTAGCTTCGCGATCCGGAACTTTTCCTTCCTCGAAGAATTCACCTTGCATACCAACACAAATAATGCCCCATGCGGCTGGGTTATGACCAAGAATATGCATTTTCATTTTATGCTTCCAACTAGCAAAATTTGTACCATCAAAGTAAGGACCTCTATGATAATTACCCTCACTAGACGCCATACTCTCCTAGGTTGTGAAACCAAGCTTATGGAGTCCAATGCAATGGAAACCAAAACAATGAAGACCAAAGCTCTGATACCACTTGTAGGATCGAAAGTATGTCTAGAGGGGGGGGGGGTGATTAGACTACTTGTATGTATAAAAATTCTGCCTTTGACAAGGAACAGTTTTTGGTAGTTTCACAATTATGATCAAGTCAAGCATCACCCTACACATGCAATTCTAGAGTATAAGCAGCGGAAAGTAACTTGCACATGTAGTAAAGAGAGGTGGAGAAGATCAAACGCAATTTGGAGACGCAATGATTTTTCCCGTGGTTCCGATAGGTAGTGCTATCGTACATCCATGTTGATGGAGACTTCAACCCACGGAGGGTAACGGCTGTGCGAGTCCACGGAGGGCTCCACCCACGAAGGGTCCACGAAGAAGCAACCTTGTCTATTCCATCATGGCCTACGCCCACGGAGGGCTAGCCTTACTCGGGGTAGATCTTCACAAAGTAGGCGATCTCCTTGCCCTTACAAACTTCTTGGTTCAACTCCACATCTCGATGACGGAGGCTCCCAAGCGACACCTAACCAATCTAGGAGGCACCACCCTCCAAAAGGTAATAGATGTTGTAGATGATGATGAACTCCTTGCTCTTGTGCTTCAAATGATAATCTCCCCAACACTCAACTCTCCTCACTGATATGGCTGTGGTGGAAGAAAGGATTGAGTGGAAAGCAACGTGGGAAGGTTAGAAATCAAGTTTCATATGGTAGGAATGGAGCAACTTGATCTCAACACAAGGGTAGGTAGTTCTCTTCTCAGAAAGTGTAAGGTAGGAGTGGTAGTTCTTTCTGATGGCTCTCTCCACGAATGAAGAGGGGGTGGAGGGGTATATATAGCCTCCACACAAAATCCAACCGTTACACACATAATTGAGCAATCTCGGTGAGACCGAAGTGGAAACTCGGTCAGACCGAAAGTTCAAATATAGTGAACGTTGGGGTTTTCGGTGGGACCGAAAATACCATCTCGGTTTGTCCGATTTGAGTCAAGACAGGAACTTGCCAGTTTCGGTGGGACCGAAATCATCAACTCGGTTATTCCGATTTGAGGACAAACGGTTACAGAAGCTTGGCAGCCCGTATTTCGGTGAGACCGATCTCAAACTCGGATTGACCGATTTTTCTAGGGTTTGGCTTATGGCTGAGGTGGTTCATCTCGGTGGGACTGAGTTTGGAAAAACGGTTTGTCCGAGATTACTTATGAGTGTGTATTGTAGTGAAAGTTGCTGATAGTTAAAGGAGATATATCACTAAGCACTTGAGCAACCAGATCATCAACACAACCTCATCCCCTTTTAATAGTATTGGCTTTTCCTATGGACTCAATGTGATCTTGGATCACTAAATCAAAAATGGAGTCTTGAGCTTTTGCCAATGCTTGCCTTAGCATTTTGAGGGGTCCACTTCTTCAGTCATTGCCATACCCATATCACTGAACTTCTCTGAAATGATTCTCAAGTAACTATTAGTTCAATGATATATATGTTGTTATTAATTGCCAAAACCACCCGGGGATTAGTTGCACTTTCACTTGCGCGTCTACCTCCACCTGCCGCACCATTCCAACAACAACAACAACCACCTTCACGTCGCGAAACCGCCCTCCGCAAAGCGAGCCGTGTCGCTCGTCAGCCTGGCCAAATTGTTGGTGCTGCTGTTGATATTTGTGTGGCTCCTGCTGCTGCTGAGGAGGAGGATGATTACGTGGGGGAGTACGAGGATGAGGTTCATCAAAATCAAAACTACGTGCAACAACCAGCACAACAACAACCAGGTCGTCCACATGCAAATAATCGCAATGGTAGGGCTGCACCATACCCTCAGGTACGAGATCATGACCATCTCCCTACACTGAAATCGAATATTCCACCATTTGAGGGTAGATATGTTCCTGATATATATCTTACTTGGGAGTTAGAAACCGAACAACGTTTTACATGTTTAAAATATCCCGAGGAGAGACGTGTTGTTGCTGCACTTTGTGCTTTCACTAGTTTTCTTGTGTGTGGTGGTCTGAATATTGTAGATTACTCGTTAGGTTCCACCATATTATCAACGTGTTGCTGCTGCACTTTGTGCGTTGATAATATTCCAACTACTTGGGCTGCTTTGAAAACTGCTATGCGTACTCGTTAGGTTCCACCATATTATCAACGCGAATTACTTCAGAAATTGTAGCGTTTAAGACAAGGAAAAAATTCTGTAGAGGAATATTATCAGGAATTACAAACTGGCCTGAGTAGATGTGGTATTGTTGAGGACAATGAGGCTATGCTTGCACATTTTATGGGTGGCTTAAATAGAGAGATTCAGACAATTCTAGAGTATAAGGAGTATACTAATATCACTCGTTTATTCCATCTTGCTTCCAATGCTGAACGTGAAGTGCAGGATCGACAGGCCTTGGCACGAACTAATTTTTCTGCAGGTCGACCTTCATCATGAAAATCCCGTGCATCATCTACTTCGGCACGTCCGACTGCACCACCGCCTACTTCATCCGTCACTTATAGTCGTGATAAGAGCAAACATGCACCGCCACCATCAACCAGGAGTACACCTTCCGGTCCTGCGTAGAGCTCTTCTTCATCCATGGCATCCAATGGGCCAACACATGATGTTATATGTCGTCGTTGCACTGGTTGTGGTCACTATGTGAGCAAATGCCAATCGCAACGTGTCATGATTGCTACTGAGGATGGTGGTTATGAGTCCGCCAGTGACTATGATGAGGAGATTTTGGCTCTTATTACACGTGAAGAACATGGTGGAGATGATTCTGAAAATGAGACGCAATACATGGCTCCTGATGACGCTGACATGTATGCATGTTTAGTTGCTCAACGTGTTTTGAGTGTGCAGGTCACACAAGCGGACCAAAATTAGAGGCATAATTTGTTCCATACAAAGGGAGTTGTGAAAGAACGTTCTGTTCGCGTCATCATAGATGGAGGGAGCTGCAACAACTTGGCTAGCATGGAGATGGTGGAGAAGCTATCTCTCACCACAAGACCACATCCACATCCTTACTACATCCAATGGTTCAACAACAGCGGCAAGGTTAAGGTAACACGTACTATTCGTGTGCATTTTAGTATCTCCACATATGCTGATTATGTTGATTGTGATGTGGTGCCCATGCAAGCATGTTCCTTATTACTTGGTCGACCATGGCAATTTGATAAAAATTTTGTACACCATGGTAGAAACAATCAGTATACTCTTGTTCATAAGGATAAACATATTACTTTGCTTCATATGTCTCCTGATTCCATTTTGAAAGAGGATATTAATAGAGCTAATAAAGCAAAACAGGAGCAACGGTTATTAAGCTTTTAAGCAAAAGAGAGACAAAGAAGCTTGTAAGCAAGAGCCATAGCATCACAAAATATCATATGATATCATACTCGATCATCTTGGATCATCTTGTGCTAAAGTAGCGGAACATCATACATACATAGCATACTTGTGATAGGAAGTCACTACATTTTGTCTTATATAGGTAGTGCACACGTTCGTATCCGCCTATTGAGCAATCGACTAGCGTCTCTCTAGTGTTGTACGACAAGAGCATTTTCTGTGGTTTCCACATTTTCCGCTCAATCCTCGGTTGCACAACCACATTTATCTATTCATGCATGTGTTTACATGTGCCACTCATTGCTATTGGTCTACTTGTTTCAATTGCGAATTTGTGAATCTCTTTCAACATTATTGACTCTTGCTAATATTTCCATCAAATTTTTGTGCAACTATCCTCACCAAGCTACTCCATAAGCTTTATTGTGTAGGTGTGAGAATTGACAAGATCCGGTACCAATTGTGCTATTTCCTTTATACATTATTGAGTGATCATTGATCCATTTTCAACATCGGGAAAGGTACATTTGGTCTAGTTCTTCTCTTTCTCCCACTCACTTTTGCTCGAGTCCTGTGATGGATAGGCAAAGCATTTCATCTCCGGTGTTCTACAACGACGACGCGAACAACTACTTCGACACATCCATGCATGGCACATACCATCGAAGCTTTCAAGGCCAACATGAAAACTCAAGTGCAAAAGCTATGTGCCTTGATGATCGCTCGAACTTCTCCCCCTTTGTCATCTTCACGACGGTGACGCTCAAGTCACAAGTCTTCAGAGCGAATAAACGATGCAAGCACAAGTCATCCATGTCCACACTGTCATGGCGACCATCAACATCGCCATGAAGGGCAAGTCACCTCCAATCATCATGTGCACGACGACGACGAACGACATCTTCTATGATCTCAAGCACGACAACAACGCCATCATCATGAAGATGCTCGCCAAGCACAAACCTACAAGTCCGAACATGCTCTACTTCATGCCAAGGCCAGGCTTTATGAGCAAAAGAGAAGACCGTGAGACGAGCACCCCTAAGACAGAGCTACGACCACAACCAGCACTTTGACATCTTCGCCAAATGCTATCAAGGCATCTTCACCTTTGGATGTACGACATCTTCACCTACTTCCCGTGAGTTCTCCTAAATGATGAGGAAATACCATTGTTACACCCACTGCCCCTGCTATTATACATACTTGACCAATTACTAGAGCTCGCGCACGCCAATTGAATTACTAATAACCCACAAGTGTAGGGGATCAGTTGTAGCCTCTTTCGATGAGTAAGAGTGTCGAACCCAACGAGGAGCTAAAGGTAGAACAAATATTCCCTCAAGTTCTATCGACCATCGATACAACTCTACACACGCTTGACGTTCACTTTACCTAGAACAAGTATAAAACTAGAATTACTTTGTAGGTGTAACAGGATCGGTTTGCAAGAATATAAAGAGCACGTAAAGATAAACTAGGGGCTGTTTTAGGTAAAGAAGCAATAAAGTTAGTATAGCAAGTGTGGAAAAGTGGTGGTAGGACTTGCGAAATTGTCCCTAAGCAACTGACTACGTTACTAGACCGATAGCAAGTTTTATGTGGGAGAGGCCATTGCTAGTATGTCATCCCTGACTTGGAATTCTATGCACTTATGATTGGAACTATTAGCAAGCATCCGCAACTACTAACGTTCATTAAGGTAAAACCCAACCACAGCATTAAGATATATTGGTCCCCCTTCAATCCCGTATGCATCCATTTCTATACTAGGTTGAAGCTTCTGTCACTCTTGCCCTCAAATACGTAGTCCTATCAACATACAACTAACCCTATGGTGTGATCCACGCGCACCCTCATATGATGGGCACCAAAGGACAACAACATAATCACAAGAAAATTAAACCAATCATAGCAATTCACCAATCACCGATAGGACAACGAAAATCTACTCAGACATCGTAGGATGGCAACACATCATTGGATAATAACATGAAGCATAAAGCACCATGTTCAAGTAGAGGGTACAGCAGGTTACGGGAGAGTGGACCACTGTAGATAGATGGGGGAAGGTGATGAATATGTTGGTGAAGATGATAGAGGTGTTGGTGTAGATCGCCGTCACATGATGATAGCCCCCGCGGTGCTCCGGCGCCACTGGGAGAGAGGAGGAGAGAGCCCCCCTCCTTCTTCTTCTTCCTTGACCTTCTCCCTAGATGGGAGAAGGGTTTCCCCTCTGGTCCATGGCCTCCTTGGCATGGGAGGGGAGAGAGCCCCTCCGAGATTGGATCTGTCTCTCTATCTCTCTCTGTTTCTGCATTCCCAGATTCTGGCCTTTAACCGTTTCTTATATTCCCGGAGATCCGTAACTCCGATAGGGCTGAATTTTTGACACGGTTTGTATCCAGATATTAGCTTTCTTGTAGCGAAAGAAGGGCACCAACCGCCTTACGGGGTGGCCACGAGGGTCAGGGGTGCGCCCACCCCCTGGGGCGCACCCCCCTGCCTCGTGGCCCCCTCGGGCGACGTCTCGTGTTGATTCTTCCTCCCAACATTCATAAATATTCCAAAAAAATCACCGTTCGTTTTTATCCCGCTTGGACTCCGTTTGATATGGATATTCTCCGAAACAAAAAACATGCAACAAACAGGAACTAGCACTGGGCATTGGATCGATATGTTAGTGCCAAAAATAGTATAAAAAGTTGCCAAAAGTATATGAAAGTTGTATAATATTGGCATGGAACAATAAAAAATAATAGACACGACGGAGATGTATCAACATCCCCAAGCTTAATTCCTGCTCATCCTCGAGTAGGTAAATGATAAAAAAGATAATTTTTGATGTGGAATGCTACCTAGCATAATCTTGATCATGTAATCTAATCATGGCATGAATATTAAGACACGAGTGATTCAAAGCAATAGTCTATCATTTGACATAAAATAATTTAATACTCAGGCATCCCAACGAACAATCAAGTCTTTCAAAATATCAATGCTAAAGAACGTTATCCCTACAAAATCATATAGTATCTTATGCTCCCTTTACTTAACACAAGGTACCCCTCATGCCCATCCCGGTGTCAGCCAAGCAATTGTTTTCATACTTTACTTTTTTGAACCTTTTCAACTCTTCACGCAATACATGAGCATGAGCCATGGACATAGCACTATGGGTGGAATAGAAGGTGGTGATAGACAAAAGTAGGGAGAAAGTCTCACATCGATTAGTCAAATTAACGGACTATGGAGGTGTCCATCAATTGATATCAATGTGAGTGAGTAGGGATTGCCATGTAACGGATGCACTAGAGCTATAAGTGTATGAAATCTCAAAAGAAAACTAGTGGGTGTGCATCAACTTGCTTGATCATGAAGACCTAGGGCATTTGAGGAAGCCCATCGTTGGAATATACAAGCCAAGTTCTATAATGAAAATTCCCACTAGTATACTGAAGCGACAACATAGGAGACTCTCTATCATGAAGAACATGGTGCTATGATGAAGCACAAGTGTGGAAAAAAGATAGTAACATTGTCCCTTCTCCCTTTTTCTCTCATTTTTATTTTATTTTTTTTATTTTTTTCGGGCTCTTTGGCCTCTTTTTTTGGTGGGCTTCTTTGGCCTCTTTTTTTGGGGATTCATTGGCATCTTTTAGTTTTTCATAACCTTACATGGGACAATGTTCTAATAATGATGATCACCACAGTTTTATTTACTTACAACTCAGTGTTACAACTCGATACTAGAACAAAGTATGACTCTGTATGAATGCCTCCGGTGGTGTACCGGGATGTGCAATGATCTAGCATAGCAATGACATAAAAAAATGGCCAAGCCATAAAAACAACATGCTAGTTGTCTTACGATCATGCAAAGCAATATGACAATGATGGTGCGTGTCATAATAAACAAAACAGTGGAGTTACATGGCAATATATCTCGGAATGGCTATGGAAATGCCATAATAGGTAGGTATGGTGGCTGTTTTGAGGAAGGATATAAGGTGGTTTGATGCACCGGCGAAAGTTGCACGGTACTAGAGTGGCTAGCAAGGTGGAAGGGTGAGAGTGCGTATAATCCATGGACTCAACATTAGTCATAAATAACTCACATACTTGTTGCTAAAAATCTATTAGCCCTCGAAGCAAAAATACTACGACGCATGCTCCTAGGGGGGGGGGATGGTAGGAGTTAACCATCGTGTGCCCCCGACCTTCACGCAAAGATAAACAATCAAAATACAATGTGCGCCAATTTGGTTACATAGTTAGGAGACCATACGTGCATGCTTCGGGAATCACAAACCTTAACACCAATATTTTTACTAAACCACAATCATTCACTAGTACCTCCCACATATTAGCATCTCTATGTCGCAAAACTATTGCAAGGAATCAAACGCATCATATTCAGTGATCAGCGATCTACAAGTTTATGTAGGATTTTACGACTAACCATGTGAATGACCAATTCCTGTCAACTCTCTAAATAGATATAAGTGAAGCAAGAGAGTTTTAATTCTTTCTACAAAAGATATGTCCACGCTCTAACAAATATAAGTGAAGCAAAAGAGCTTTCTATGTATGGTGGTTTTCTATGTGAGGAGAAACAGGCAATCTAAACTTCAAATGATATAAGTGAAGCACATGAAGCATTCTATAAAGTCATACTCAAAAGATATAAGTGAAGTGCAAAGAGCATTCTATAAATCAACCAAGGACTGTCTAATACCAACATGGTGCATTTATTAAAAGAAAAATATAAGAAAAGCACAAGATGCTCCAAGAGTTTACTCATATCATGTGAACGAAATGAATCCGAAAACATACCGATACTTATTGAAGAAAGATGGGATGCCTTCCGGGGCATCCCCAAGCTTAGACGCTTGAGTCTCCTTGAATATTTACTTGGGGTGCCTTGGACATCCCCAAGCTTGAGCTCTTGCCTCTCCTCCTTCTTCTCACATCGAGACCTTCTCGATCTTCGAACACTTCATCCACACAAAACTTAACCGAAATTTTAGTGGCGGGGTTAGTGCATATGATCAATGGAATCCAATCATGTACTGCTCTAACATTATTGTATAATTATGAACAAACATTACCCTCTGTATGCTATCACAATTCTATGGCCCCAAGTCAAGGAGGCTTCAAAAAGAATTCAAACATATGCAAATAATGAAGCTATAACAACAATATGTGAAAACAAGACAGTCTGTAGTAATCTGAACATTAACCATACTTCTGTAACACTAAAAATTCTGGAAAAATTAGGAAAATTCAAAAATTTGTATAGAAAGACTTTGCAAAAAGTTTCAGAAGCTTTCGACGTTCCAGTAAAAAATGTAAAATTGTGCACTACAACCAAAGTTTATGTTTTTGCACCGCACAAACCAACAAGCAGTTTAATCATCCTAAAGGCAAATCTTGGCACATTATTTTTATAATACAATGGAATTATATAAGGGGATAATTATTTTTATTGAAAAGTTTCTGTAATTCAAGATTTGCAAGGTTTCCATGGGCATGAACAAAGTTCAAGGAGCTCCCCCATTTCAATGGTGCCCGTCCTTCTTACTTTCACTTATGTTTTTGAAATTTTTTTAGGTTCCCCTCTTTTTTGTAAACTTTATAAAAGCACACAACAGAAATAAATGACTCTGTAAAACTTCCGAGTTGTCTCCCTGGCAGCGCTTTCTTTAAAGCCATTAAGCTAGGCATATAGTGCTCAAGTAATGGATCCACCCGGATCCCAAGGTATATCAAAGCCAATTTTAATTAGCAATGATTTGGCATTTTGTAGTGAGCACAAAGTGATATGTGTCATGCAAAAAAAAGTCTAACTCTCTTCCTATGCATAGGTATGTCATACAAGAACAATTCATGCACATCAAGTAAAGGCCAATGCATAGTATAAGCAGTTTCTTGCAATTTTATCGTGTTGGAAACATAGAGAGGCGGAGATGTAGTTCCTATCTCATAATAATTTCAAGTAGGAGCAGCAAGCACATGCATATTATATTCGTCAAAAACATCATGTGCAACGGAAAAAGGCAACCCATCAATATAATCCTTAATAAGTGCAAACTTCTTTGATATAGTGTAGTTTGGAGAATTCAAAAAGATAATAGGACTATCATGTGTGGGTGCAATAGCAACTATCTCATGTTTAACATAAGGAACTATCACAAGTTCATCTCCATAAGCATAATTCATATTGGCATCTTGGCCACAAGCATAGCAAGCATCAATTTCATCGAAAAGGGATATTTCAAATGAATCCAAGGGATCATAACAATCAACATAGCATTCATCCTTCGGTAAGCATGATAGGAAATTAAACAATGTATGAGATAAAGAGTTACTCTCATTAGAAGGTGGGCACGGGTGATCAATCCGCTCTTCCTCCTTTTGTTCTTTGCTCTCCTCCTCATCTTTTTCATCCAATGAGCTCACAATGTCATTAATTTCTTCTTCCATAGACTCCTGCAAAATATTAGTCTCTTCTTGGACAGCGGAGGAGTCTTCAATATATGGTTTTATATAAGGATTAGAAGCATAATTATCATAGCAATATTTAAGTATGGCCAAATTTTCAGATTTCTAGAGAGTAGTATCACACTCTTCAATAAAAGAAGCAATTTCACAAGTACCCCTAAAAGCAACAAATTATTCAATTTGTTGAACATCATAGTAATTATAAACCCCCTTAGTATACGAAGATACGACTCCATTATCACTAAACTCACATAGGTAAGGAAGGTGTTTCTTAGGGTCTTTAGAACAACAATTACAACCATATATTTCACATAAATTCCAAGCATAGCACTACAAATGATGAATTTGATCCAGTAAAAGTTTCCCTTTTTTAGATATGCGGTATCGCGCAAAACAAGCATGCTCATCTAAAGATTTGCCCTCAACTAAGCTAGTTGGGGTTTCAGACCGAGCACATAGGGATCGAAGATGATCCAAGTAAAAAGCTTCAGGAGTGTGATAGATTTTGAGTGTTTTTCAACCATTGGTTCAGTAGGTACCACTATTTGTTTTGGTATTTTGCGTTTCCTACACATAAATAAAGATAGCAAACAATTTAGAACATCAAATAAAATCTACTTAGTGATAAAGCAAACAAGCACACATGAGAATATTCACCCCACACTATAACTCTCCGACAACGGCGCCATAAAAAGGTCTTGATAACCAGCAAGTGTAGGGGATCAGTTGTAGCCTCTTTCGATAAGTAAGAGTGTCGAACCCAGCGAGAAGCTAAAGGTAGAACAAATATTCCCTCAAGTTCTATCGACCACCGATACAACTCTACGCACGCTTGACGTTCGCTTTACCTAGAACAAGTATAAAACTAGAATTACTTTGTAGGTGTAACAGGATCGGTTTGCAAGAATATAAAGAGCACGTAAATATAAACTAGGGGCTGTTTTAGGTAAAGAAGCAATAAAGTTAGTATAGCGAGTGTGGAAAAGTGGTGGTAGGAGTTGCAAAATTTTCCCTAAGCAATTGACTACGTTACTAGACCGATAGCAAGTTTTATGTGGGAGAGGACACTCCTACCATGTCAACCCTGACTTGGAATTATATGCTCTTATGATAAGAACTATTAGCAGGCATTCGCAACTACTAACGTTCATTAAGGTAAAACCCAACCACAGCATTAAGATATATTGGCCCCCCTTCAATCCCGTATGCATCCATTTCTATGCTAGGTTGAAGCTTTTGTCACTCTTGCCCTCCAATACGTAGTCCTATCAACATACAACTAACCCTATGGTGTGATCCACACGCGCGCTCATATGATGGGCACCAAAGGACAACAACAACAATAGGAGACTCTCTATCATGAAGAACATGGTGCTATGATGAAGCACAAGTGTGGAAAAATATAGTAACATTGTCCCTTCTCTCTTTTTCTCTCATTTTTTATTTTCTTTTTTATATATTTTTCGGGCTCTTTGGCCTCTTTTTTGGTGGGTTTCTTTGGCCTCTTTTTTGGGGATTCATTGGCCTCTTTTACTTTTTTATAACCTTACATGGGACAATGTTCTAATAATGATGATCATCACACTTTTATTTACTTACAACTCAGTGTTACAACTCGATACTGGAACAAAGTATGACTCTATATGAATGCCTCTGGCGGTGTACCGGGATGTGCAATGATCTAGCATAGCAATGACATAAAAAACGGTCAAGCCATGAAAACATCATGCTAGCTGTCTTACGATCATGCAAAGAAATATGACAATGATGGTGCGTGTCATAATAAACAGAACAGTGGAGTTACATGGAAATATATCTCAGAATGGCTATGGAAATGCGATAATAGGTAGGTATGGTGCCTGTTTTGAGGAAGGATATAAGGTGGTTTGATGCACCGGCGAAACTTGCACGGTACAAGAGTGGCTAGCAAGGTGGAAGGGTGAGAGTGCGTATAATCCATGGACTCAACATTAGTCATAAGGAACTCACATACTTATTGCGAAAAATCTATTATCCCTCGAAGCAAAATTACTACGACGCATGCTCCTAGGGGGGAGGTTGGTAGGAGTTAACCATCGCGCGCCCCGGACCTTCACGCAAAGATAAACAATCAAAATACAATGCACGCCAATTTGGTTACATAGTTAGGAGACCATACGTGCATGCTTCGGGAATCACAAACCTTAACACCAATATTTTTTCTAAACCACAATTATTCACTAGTACCTCCCACATATTAGCATCTCTATATCACAAAACTATTGCAAGGAATCAAACGCATCATATTCAGCGATCAGCGATCTACAAGTTTATGTAGGATTTTACAACTAACCATGTGAATGACCAATTCCCGTCAACTCTCTAAATAGATATAAGTGAAGAAAGAGAGTTTTAATTCTTTCTACAAAAGATATGCCCACGCTCTAACAAATATAAGTGAAGTAAAAGAGCATTCTACAAATGGTGGTTTTCTATGTGAAGAGAAACATGCAATCTAAACTTCAAATGATATAAGTGAAGCACATGAAGCATTCTATAAAGTCATACTCAAAAGATATAAGTGAAGTGCAAAGAGTATTCTTGATGCGGGGCATCCCAAGATCATCCCGATGGACATACCGTCGACTCACCAAGTGCCCAAAGGACCAATGACACGAGCCCGTGCAAGAGCTCTCGAAGCCGAGGTGAACTCGCTCCTTTATCTATTTCCTCTCGAGTCGCATGGGACATGGCTTCTACCCTCATAAAAAACTCTATGCATACTTAGGTACTTGTAAGAAGGCCACGGGACAGCTCTGCACAGTGGACAAGGCGGTGGGATCGACAAGTGCTTGGAACAAGAAGAAGGGCGGCTGAAGACGCTACAGGCACCGGACGTCCGACCTCTGCCGGACGACCGGGCACTTCCAGGCACCGGACGTCCGACGTTCACCGGACGACCAGGGACTCCCAGACGACTGGACGACCGGAAGCCAACGGACGTCCGCGACACCGACCACATAACGTAAATAGCGGGAATCCGTGGATTACCGGACGTCCGGTCCCTCCCGAGCCACCGGACGTCCGGTGACCCAGCGGACATCCGACCCGACGGCGTCACCCCATGTAATATATACTCGTTGACTTCTTTCGTCCGGCGTAGCTTCGTGATAGCTCATCTAGACCTTAGTGGTTCCTCTCCTACGAGACCGCGACCTCCTTGGAGAATATCCACCGGATTCAAGACCTCCTTCACGGAGAAGAACATCAAGACCTCCTCACGGAGATGACTACCGCCACTTGTATCGTCCTTAGTTGATCGTGTATCGCACTTTGTGTACTCGGATCTAGCATTTGTGTGACCTAAACGTGTTAATTTGAGTGTTTTCTTCTTGTCCCTCTTGTGTTTTCCCTCGTGCCTCATGTGTTCATCCTTGGGATCCCTCCTTTTCGTGAAAGATCGGCCACTTAGGGTTCCACCCTACATCATTATGGTATCAAGAGCCAAGGTTTCTCATGAAATTGGAGCCCCTACCCGTGTTTTCTAGCTTGTTTTTGTTGTGTTCTTCCCAATTTCGAAAATTCCCCACCAAAAATAGCCCCCAATTTTTTTTTGTGATCTGTTGATTTGGCAAGATTTTGTTGAATTTGTTCCATGGATTTGCTGTGTCACGAGTGGATCTAGAGTTTCCCCACCTTTTCCCCACTTTTCTTCCGCAAATTTGGCCACGTTTGACCAATTTATCCATGAATACCTCGAACCCTAGCCCCAGACCCACCGGACGACCGGCGTTTTACTGGACGTCCGACCACCCGCGAAGCACCGGAGATCCGTCACCCGCCGGACGACCGGCACATCCTATACAGAACCTTTTACCGGATTTCCGAGACTTACCGGATGTCCGGCGACCGGACGACCGGCAACCTACCGGATGTCCGACGAACCCTGACGAAGCTGATTTTTTTTCAGTTTTGTTCCACCTTCCGCAACCACCTACCCTTTCATACACTCACATCTCCCATACCACCACCACCATTGCCTAACCAAAATCACTACGGTTTTATCTCTTTGTGTCATGTCATTTGAGTTGTGGTTTACCCGTTTCCTTGTGTGTTTCGGCTATCTTGGAACGGAACGACATCGACAAGACCACCTCTCAACCTCGCCAAGGACGGTAACATCGACGACGCTTTGTCATTATACTTGCAATTGCATTGTCACCCTATAGACCATTTTGCATAGCTTTCCCATCGAGACTAGCGATTTGAGTATTGCCGAGCCACGACACTTGTGCACATTAGTGATAGTCATAGATATTGCATACTACATCATCATATCTCCGTGTGACACAAGAGTAATCCGCATACACAATAGTTACCTTGATCCGAGAAGCATGCATAAGTGTCCAAATAAAGAGCTCACAAGCTTTTAAGCAAAGGAGCCAACCAAAGCTTATAAGCAAAAGGAAAATAGCATCATACGCCTTGCATCAAAAGAGATCATATGAGATAGCAATACATCATCTTGTGCTTAAGCATCGACACATCATTGAGTCACTTTGACAATTATATTGAATTTGTGCCACCATCCTAACCAAGCTCCTCTCAAAGCTTTACTTGTGTAGGTGTGAGAATCGACACGAAGTGGTACCAATAGTGCTATTTTTGGGTTACATTATTGAGTGATCGTTGATCCATTTTCAACTTCGGTCAAGGTACATTTGGTATTGTCTTCTCCTTTCTCCCACTCACACTCTTGCTTGAAATGATGGATAGGCCAAGTACATCTTCGAACCCGCTCTTCGATGATCCTCAAGAATCGAACAACTACGTCACCAAACTACATCTTTTTGGTGTCCAACGAGCTCTACACCAAGAGAGTGGAGCTATGCACGAGCACATTGAGCAAGTCGCCGCCGACGCGCGACAATTTGAAGCAAGAACAAGAGAGCAATTTGGCATCATCAACACCAACATGTCTACCCAATTCAACGAGCTTCAAACTTTGATAGTCAATCGACGCTCCTCATCCACATCTTCTCATAGACGAAGCCGCTCAAGTCGCCACACCGACTCCACGGAAGGCTCAAGTACCCCTACGTCGAACACTCTTCGTCAAGCCGCGCGTCAAGCTCGACATGACAACCAGAATCCACTTCATGAAAAGAGCTCCCAAGAGCTATTTGAAGAGCAAGAGAGTCGACATCGTCAAAACCAAGCTACACTTGACCAAGCGCAAGAACGACAACGACTACGCCAACAACAACAAGAACGAGAACGTCGACATCAAGACGAACAAGATGCCGAGGCTAATCATCAAGCACAACAACGCCGAGAAGCTCAAGCTCTTGAGGCGCAACAAGCACTACGTGATTCCCATCGCAATGTGGCAACTCGCAATCGACATACTCGTCAAAAAGAGGATTTCCTTCGCGATGAGATACAAGAGAGGCGCCACCAAGCACGCATGCAAGAAGAAGTTCCTCCTCAAGCGCGACAAGAGCAACAACCTCAACAAGAACCACAAGCTCGGCAAGTACACCATGACAACGGACATCTACTCCGACAAGAGCAACATGAGCTTGACAATGGTCCCAATCAAGGACGCCCTCCCAATAAGCAAGAAAACAATGAAGAGCATCGCTATGGCAAGCTTCAGTTCACCATGCCAAAGTTTTCCGGAAGCATTGATCCTGAAGACTACCTCTCATGGGCATTGAAAGTTGATAAGATCTTCCGTTTACACAACTTTGATGAAGAAAAGAAAATTGCTATGGCCTCCCTTGAGTTCCAAGACTATGTTCTCATTTGGTGGGAGCAAATCATTGAGAGAAGAGAAGCGAAAGGCGAACCTCCTATCACTACTTGGGCTCAAATGAAGGAAGTCATGAGAGCACGCTTCATGCCAACACACTACAACCATGATTTGTTCAAGAAGCTACAACTCCTCAAGCAAGGTACAAAGTCCGTTGAAGAGTACTATAAGGAGATGGAGATTGCCATGATAAGAGCCAACATCACGGAAGATGAAGAGCAAACAATGGCGAGATTCTTGAATGGACTCAACTATCCTATCAAGAAGATTGCGGACTTTCAACTAGACACGACCCTCCTCGAGCTAGTACACCAAGCAACCAAAGCGGAGCAACAAGTTCAAGAGGACAACAAGTACTCCAAGTTCAACTCCAAGAACTTCGGCTCCTACAACCAAGCTTCAACGACTTCGGCTACTCCTACCTCTACCAAGCCATCTACAACCTTCGGTGACAAGTCAAGCTACAAGAATACGACTACATCAAGTCGTCCACCTTCTACAAACAACTACAAGCCAAGAGCTTCATCATCTACAACTCAAACCGAGGACAACTCTAAGACGAGTTCCATCAAATGTTTCAAGTGCCAAGGGCGCGGCCACAAGTCATTTGAGTGCAAGACCGTTCGCACAATGATCATCAATGGTGACCGATCTTATGACTCAATGAGCGCCGATGAGATGGAAGCCCTTGAGCATGTCGCTATGCATCGACAAGTGAATGAAGATGAAGATCATCAAGTGTTTTGCGACAAGGACTCGAGTCCCAATCCAGTTGTCTCCAAGGTTTTGACACTCCAACTTCAACAAGATGAAGACCAACAATGTCATATCTTCCATACCAAGGCCGGCATCAATGAACGCTTCGTCAAGGTTATCATCGATGGAGGAATTTGTCATAACTTGGGAAGCGAAGAGCTATGCGACAAACTACAATTGGTCAAGACGAAGCACCCTCACCCCTACAAGGTCCAATGGCTTAACGACACCGGAATTCTTTGAGTCGAGCATACCGTGCAAGTCTCCTTCAAGATAGGCGCCTACGAGGACACACTTGAGTGTGATGTGGTCCCGATGTCCATGTGCCACCTTCTACTTGGACGACCATGGCAATACGATCGTGGAGTCACACACAATGGACGGACCAACCACTATAGCTTCAAGATGAAGGGCAAGGAATTCGTGCTACGTCCAATGTCTCCAAGTCAAGTAGCCGCCGACAAACACTTACCTACCAACCATCGTGGAGAGAATGGTGAGAGAGTGAGCCACCAAAACGAGAGTGAGAGCCACAAGCCAAATATGAGCGACTCCACGATGAGCGACAAGAAACAACTAGTGCTATTTGCCACCAAAAGTGAGATGAGAGAAGTGTGAGAGAACCCATCGAGCATCTTTCACCTTGTGATTTTATGCAAAGGGGAAGTGAAACCTACTAACACTTCACCACCTCTACCTTTAGTGTTGTTTACATTGTTGCAGGAATTCTCGGACGTCTTTCCCGATGAGCTACCTCCGGGTCTACCTCCACTTCGCGGAATCGAACACCGCATCGACCTCATACCCGGCGCACCACTTCCGAATAAGGCACCATACCGCATCAACCCCGAGGAAACCAAGGAGATACAACGGCAAGTACAACAACTCATCGACAAAGGTCATGTACGTGAAAGCTTGAGCCCTTGTGCCGTTCCGGTTATTCTCGTGCCTAAGAAAGATGGAAGTTTTCACATGTGTTCCGATTGTCGTTCGATAAGTGCTATCACCGTTAGATACCGTTACCCTATTCCACGCTTAGACGACATGCTTGATGAATTATGTGGTGCCACCATCTTTTCGAAAATTGATCTTAAAATTCGTTACTACCAAATTCGCATTCAAGAGGGTGATGAGTGGAAAACGGCTTTCAAAACCAAGTTCGGGTTATATGAGTGGCTTGTCATGCCAATGGGTTTATCGGAAGCACCCGGTTGATTTATGCGTCTCATGCATTTCGTTCTCCGACCCTACATAGGCGTCTTTGTAGTGGTTTATTTTGATGACATCCTCGTGTTTAACAAATCGCTTGAGGACCATGTCACACACATCCGTATGGTTTTAAAAACCCTTCGGAAAGAGCGCTTATATGCTAACATGGATAAATGCACTTTTGGCGTTGACAAGGTCATTTTCTTAGGATTTGTCGTTTCTTCACAAGGTGTTCATGTTGATGAAACTAAAATTTAAGCAATTAAAACCTGTCCTCAACCAATGACTCTCCAACAAGTGCGTAGCTTTCTTGGTTTAGCCGGTTTCTATCGACATTTTGTGAAGGACTTTAGCACCATTGCTATGCCTCTACGCACCTTGAGCAAGAAGAACACGCCCTTCAATTGGGGACCTTCGCAAGACACCACGTTCAATGAGCTAAAAATCTTGCTTACGCACGCACCACTTCTTGCCCTACCAAACTTTGACAAACCTTTTGAGATTCATTGTGACGCTAGCGGTACCGGCATAGGTGGCGTGCTAATGCAAGAAAAACGCCCAATTGCCTACTTTAGCGAGAAGCTATCCGGAGCGCAACTTAACTACCACATATATGATAAAGAGCTCTATGCCTTGGTGAGAGTTTTACGTGTTTGGGAACATTGCCTTAGACCTCATGAATTCATTCTTCATACGGACCATGAGACGCTCAAGTATCTCAAGGGTCAAACTAAGTTAAACAAGCGTCATGCTAAATGGAGTGAGTTCATTGAGAATTTTACCTATGTCATCAAGTACATCAAAGGCAAAGAAAATGTTGTGGTGGATGCGCTTTCCCGCAAATGCATGCTTGTTACACAACTTGAGTTGAATGTTCTTGGCTTTGAGCACATAAAAGATTTATATGAGCATGATCCTTTCTTTGCACATCATTATGCTAAGTGTTTGACTCACACTTCTTGGGAACGTTACTACATAAAGGATGGATATATTATGAGAGCTAACAAACTTTGCATTCCTGAGTCTTTGCTTCGTTTGCTCCTTTTGCAGGAATCTCGTGGAGGAGGACTCATGGGACACTTTGGACGCGACAAGACATTTTCTACGCTCTCAAAGAACTACTTTTGGCCCAAGATGCTCCGTGACGTCGCACGCCTCACCAACCGATGCTCTACATGGAGTACCCAAGACGATCGTGTCGGACCGGGACGTCAAGGTCTTGAGCTACTTTTGGAAGACTCTATGCGCCAAACTCGGCATCAAGCTCCTCTTCTCTTCGGCATATCATCCACAAACTGACGGCCAAACGGAGGTGACGAACCACACGCTTTCGACGCTTCTTCGCGTGTTGATCAAGAAGAACATCAAGGAATGGGAGCAATGCTTGCCCATCGCAGAGTACGCCTACAACCGTGCAAGACATCCGACTACCGGCAAGTCCCCCTTCGAGGTCGTCTACGGTTTCAACCCGTTGTCCCCATTGGACATCCTACCTATACCCCTACAAGAACGCATCAACATGGATGCAAGTGCACGAGCAAGCTATCTCAAGAAGGTGCATGAAGATACAAGGGCAACGATCGAGCGACAAGTCCATCGCCTCACCACCAAGCTCAACGTCAATAAGGCACCAATGGTGTTCCAACCGGGAGATCTCGCATGGCTTCATCTTCGAAAGGACCGCTTCCCCAACGAACGCAAGTCCAAACTACTACCTCGAGCCAACGGACCTTTCAAGGTGCTAGCACGCTACAACAACAATGCCTGCAAGATCGATATTCCACGAGAAAAGTACAACGTGAGCAATACATTCAACATCAAGGACCTATCTCCTTTCCATGGTTATGAAGATTTCGATCCGAGGTCGGATCTTTCCCAAGGGAGGGGAGATGATGCGGAGCATCCCAAGATCATCCCCATGGACATACCGTCGACTCACCAAGTGCCCAAAGGACCAATGACACGAGCCCGTGCAAGAGCTCTCGAAGCCGAGGTGAACTCGCTCCTTTATCTATTTCCTATCGAGTCGCATGGGACATGGTTTCTACCCTCATCAAAAACTCTATGCATACTCAGGTACTTGGAAGAAGGCCATGGGACAGCTCTGCACAGTGGACAAGACGGTGGGATCGACAAGTGCTTGGAACAAGAAGAAGGGCGGCTGAAGACGCTACAGGCATCGGACATCCGACCTCTGCCGGACAACTGGGCACTTCCAGGCACCGGACGTCCGACGTTCACCGGACGACCGACGACTCCCAGACGGCCGGACGACCGGAAGCCACCGGACGTCCGTGACACTGACCAAAAAACGTAAATAGCGGAAATCCGAGGATTACCGGACGTCCGGTCCCTCCCGAGCCACCGGACGTCCGGTGACCCAGCTGACGTCCAACCCGACGGCGTCACCCCATGTAATATATAATCGTTGACTTCTTTTGTCCGAGGTAGCTTTGTGATAGCTCATCTAGACCTTAGTGGTTCCCCTCCTACGAGACCGCGGCCTCCTTGGAGAAGATCCACCGGATTCAAGACCTCCTTCACGGAGAAGAACATCAAGACCTCCTCACGGAGATGACTACCGCCACTTGTATCGTCCTTAGTTGATCGTGTATCGTGTATTGCACTTTGTGTCCCAGGATCTAGAATTTGTGTGACCTAAACGTGTTGATTTGAGTGTTTTCTTCTTGTCCCTCTTGTGTTTTCCCTCGTGCCTCACGTGTTCATCCTTGGGATACCTCATTTTCGTGAAAGATTGCCCACTTAGGGTTCCACCCTACATCAATTCTATAAATCAACCAAGGACTATCTCATACCAGCATGGTGCATTTATTAAAAAAAATATAAGAAAAGCACAAGACGCCACTGGAGTTTACGCATATCATGTGAACGAAACGAATCCGAAAACATACCGATACTTGTTGAAGAAAGATGGGATGCCTTTCGGGGCATCCCCAAGCTAAGACGCTTGAGTCTCCTTGAATATTTACTTGGGGTGCCTTGGACATCCCCAAACTTGAGCTCTTGCCTGTCCACCTTCTTCTCACATCGAGACCTCCTCGATCTTCGAACACTTCATCCACACAAAACTTCACCGAAATTTTAGTGGCAGGGTTAGTGCATATTATCAATGAAATCCAACCATGTGCTGCTCTAACATTATTGTATAATTATGAACAAACATTACCCACTGTATGCTATCACAATTCTATGGCCCCAAGTCAAGGAGGCTTCAAAAAGAATTCAAACATATGCAAATAATGAAGCTATAACAGCAATATGTGAAAACAGGACAGTCTGTAGTAATCTGAACATTAACCATACTTCTGTAACACTAAAAATTCTGGAAAAATTAGGAAAATTCAAAAATTTGTATAGAAAGAATTTGCAAGAAGTTTCAGAAGCTTTCGACATTCCAGTAAAAAATGTAAAATTATGCACTACAGGCAAAGTTTCTGTTTTTGCACCGCACAAACCAACAAGCAGTTTAATCATCCTAAAGGCAAATCTTGGCACATTATTTTTATAATACAATGGAATTATATAAGGGGATAATTATTTTTATTGAAAAGTTTCTGTAATTCAAGATTTGCAAGGTTTCCATGGGCATTAACAAAGGCCAATGCATAGTATAAGCAGTTTCTTGCAATTTTATCGTGTTGGAAACATAGAGAGGCGGAGATGTAGTTCCTATCTCATAATAATGGCAAGTAGGAGCAGAAAGCACATGCATATTATATTCATCAAAAACATCATGTGCAACGAAAAAAGGCAACCCATCAATATAATCCTTAATAAGTGCAAACTTCTCTGATATAGTGTAGTTTGGAGAATTCAAAAAGATAATAGTACTATCATGTGTGGGTGCAATAGCAACTATCTCATGTTTAACATAAGGAACTATTGCAAGTTCATCTCCATAAGCATAATTCATATTGGTTCCTTGGCCACAAGCATAGGAAGCATCAATTTCATCGAAAAGGGATATTTCAAACAAATCCAAGGGATCATAGCAATCAACATAGCATTCATCCTTTGGTAAGCACGAAGGGAAATTAAACAATGTATGAGATAGAGAGTTACTCTCATTAGAAGGTGGGCACGGGTGATCAATCCGCTCTTCCTCCTTTTGTTCTTCGCTCTCTTCCTCATCTTTTTCATCCAATGAGCTCACAATGTCATTAATTTCTTCTTCCATAGACTCCTACAAAATATTAGTCTCTTCTTGGACAGCAGAGGAGTCTTCAATATCTGGTTTTATATAAGGATTAGAAGCATAATTATCATAGCAATATTTAAGTATGGCCAAATTTTCGGATTTCTAGAGAGTAGTATAACACTCTTCAATAAAAGAAGCAATTTCACAAGTACCCCTAAAAGCAACAAATTATTCAATTTGTTGAACATCATAGTAATTATAAACCCCCTTAGTATACAAAGATACGACTCTGTTATCACTAAACTCACATAAGTAAGGAAGGTGTTTCTTAGGTTCTTTAGAACAACAAGTACAATCACATATTTCACATAAATTCCAAGCATAGCACTACAAATGATGAATTTGATCCAGTAAAAGTTTCCCTTTTTCAGATATGTGGTGTCGCACAAAACAAGCATGCTCATCTAAAGATTTGCCCTCAACTAAGCAAGTTGGGGTTTCAGCCCGAGCACATAGGGATCGAAGATGATCCAAGTAAAAAGCTTCAGGAGTGTGATAGATTTTGAGTGGTTTTCAACCATTGGTTCAGTAGGTACCACTATTTTTTGGTATTTTGCGTTTCCTACACATAAATAAATATAGAAAACAATTTAGAACAGCAAATAAAATCTACTTAGTGATAAAGCAAACAAGCACACACGAGAATATTCACCCCACGCTATAACACCCCGGCAACGGCGCCATAAAAAGGTCTGGATAACCCACAAGTGTAGGGGATCAGTTGTAGCCTCTTTCGATAAGTAAGAGTGTCGAACCCATCGAGGAGATACAGGTAGAACAAATATTCCCTCAAGTTCTATCCACCACCGATACAACTCTACGCACGCTTGACGTTCGCTATACCTAGAACAAGTATAAAACTAGAATTACTTTGTAGGTGTAACGGGATCGGTTTGCAAGAATATAAAGAGCACGTAAATATAAACTAGGAACTATTTTAGGTAAAGAAGCATTAAAGTTAGTATAGCGAGTGTGGAAAAGTGGTGTTGGAGTTGCGAAATTGTCCCTAAGCAATTGACAACATTACTAGACCGATAGCAAGTTTTATGTGGGAGAGGCCACTGCTACCATGTCATCCCTGACTTGGAATTCTATGCACTTATGATTAGAACTATTAGCAGGCATTCGCAACTACTAACGTTCATTAAGGTAAAACCCAACCATAGCATTAAGATATATTGGCCCCCCTTCAATCCAGTATGCATCCATTTCTACGCTAGGTTGAACCTTCTGTCACTCTTGCCCTCCAATATGTAGTCCTATCAACATACAACTAACCCTATGGTGTGATCCACACGCGCGCTCATATGATGGGCACCAAAGGACAGCAACATAACCACAAGCAAATTAAACCAATCATAGCAATTCACCAGTCACTGATAGGGCAACGAAAATCTACTCAGACATCATAGGATGGCAACACATCATTGGATAATAATATGAAGCATAAAGCACCATGTTCAAGTAGAATGTACATCGGGTTGCGGGAGAGTGGACCGCTGTAGATAGATGGGGGAAGGTGATGAAGATGTTGGTGAAGATGACAGAGGTGTTGGTGTAGATCGCCGTCACACGATGATAGCCCCGGCGGTGCTCCGGCGCCACCGGGAGAGAGGGGGAGTGAGCCCCTCTCCTTCTTCTTCTTCTTCCTTGACCTGCTCCCTAGATGGGAGAAGAGTTTCCCCTCTGGTCCATGGCCTCCATGGCATGGGAGGGGCGAGAGCCCCTCCGAGATTGGATCTGTCTCTCTGTCTCTATCTATTTCCGCGTTCCCAGATTCTGTCCATCCACCGCTTCTTATATGCCCGGAGATCCATAACTCTGATTGGGCTGAATTTTTGACACGATTTGTATCCAGATATTAGCTTTATTGCGGCGAAAGAAGGGCACCAACCGCCTTACGGGGTGGCCACGAGGGTCAAGGGCGCGCCCACCCCCTAGGGCGCGCCCCCTGCCTCGTGGCCCCCTCGGGCATTGTCTCGCGTTGATTCTTCCTCCCAAAATTCATAAATATTCCAAAAAAAATCTTCGTTCGTTTTTATCCCGTATGGACTCCGTTTGATATGGATATTCTGCGAAACATAAAACATGCAACAAAAAGGAATTGTCACTGGGCACTGGATCAATATGTTAGTCCCCAAAATATATGAAAGTTGTATAATATTGGAATGGAACAATCAAAAATTATAGATACGACATGGAACAATCAAAAAGTATATGAAAATATATGAAAGTTGTATAATATTGGCATGGAACAATCAAAAATTATAGATACGACGGAGACTTATCAATTACTAGGTACTTCCGTTTCTTGGTAATGATTCTAATGTTCATGAGAATATGATGTTGCCTAAACTGGATACATTTGTCTTGATTACAAATGAAGGGCCTATCTTGGACAAGAAGGATGAACATTGGAGCAAGATCAAGCATGGAGACAATGGCATGTGCAAGGGGAACAATAACAGTGTTACAAGTGATGATTTCAGGACTTTGAAGCCACCATAATGAGTGCATGAAGCCTTGGACGAAATATACAAGATGCCACTTCATAAATTTCGTCCAAAGGCTATTATAGGTGTTGCGTCACCTTATTATTGGGCCAGGCCCATGTAATTTCGAAATACTAAAGTATAGGCTATTTTTAGAGTCCGTACGTGTGGGGAAAACTGAGTTAGGGTTGGTTTCGGACCCCTTCTCCAAGGGCCACGAAATTACACCCCTCTCTCTCCATATATACTGCCCTTAGGGCATTGTTTAGACTTTGGGTTATGTTTAGATTAAAGTTCTCCATAGCTGCTACTTCGCATACTTCGTTTGTGTTCAACGACCAGACAAAGGCATCACATAACCCCACTTGATCAATAAAGCTTTCCTCTTAAATTCGCAATATCCAGATTGCAATCTCAGTTTCTTACTTGTTCTTTGTCTGCTTGCAGGAAATAGACCCTCGTGGTCAGGTTGATCGTGCTCCGGCGTGGTCAATAACCTCTCGGAGTTGTTTTAGCGATTGCTAAGACGCGAAGCCCACGCACATTCGTAGTCGGATCGTCAAAGTCAACTTCCTCCAAAACAATAGCTACCATCTCATCGAAAGACGAGACACCTTTACCTCTATCAAGTGGTATCAGATTTCCAGGTTGCTCGGTGAGATTTTACATTTTTTCATAGATTAGATCTAGTCTGTTCTTCGTACCTACAGTCCACAAAAAAGCCAAAAAATAGGGTTAGCTCATCCTATCCAAACCAGTCTGAGCCATTGTATAATCTTTTCTGTGTTTGCTTAGTTGAATTTGCGGTTGCATCATCGTGTCGAGTTGCTGGTCTTAGTGTCTAGTTCTTTAGAGTTTCGAGTTTTGTTCACACGTTGTCACGCCGCTTAATAAACCACAAGTGTAGGGGATCGCAACAGTTTTCGAGGGTAAAGTATTCAACCCAAATTTATTGATTCGACACAAGAGGAGGCAAAGAATATTTGACAACTCAACTACTAATATTTGAGAGTATTCTTTGGCTCCTCTTGTGTCGAATCAATAAATTTGGGTTGAATACTTTACCCTCGAAAACTGTTGCGATCCCCTACACTTGTGGTTTATTAAGCGGCGTGACAACGTGTGAACAAAACTCGAAACTCTAAAGAACTAGACACTAAGACCAGCAACTCGACACAATGATGCAACCACAAATTCAACTAAGCAAACACGGAAAAGATTATACAATGGCTCAGACTGGTTTGGATAGGATGATCTAACCCTATTTTTTTTGGCTTTTTTGTGGACTGTAGGTACGAAGAACAGACTAGATCTAATCTATGAAAAAAATGTAAAATCTCACCGAGCAACCTGGAAATCTGATACCACTTGATAGAGGCAAAGGTGTCTCGACTTTCGATGAGATGGTAGCTATTGTTTTGGAGGAAGTTGACTTTGACGATCCGACTACGAACGTGCGTGGGCTTCGCGTCTTAGCAATCGCTAAAACAACTCCGAGAGGTTATTGACCACGCCGGAGCACGATCAACCTGACCACGAGGGTCTATTTCCTGCAAGCAGACAAAGTACAAGTAAGAAACTGAGATTGCAATCTGGATATTGCGAATTTAAGAGGAAAGCTTTATTGATCAAGTGGGGTTCTGTGATGCCTTTGTCTGGTCGTTGAACACAAACGAAGTACACGAAGTTGCAGCTATGGAGAACTTTAATCTAAACATAACCAAAGTCTAAACGACGCCCTGAGGGCTGTATATATGGGGGAAGAGGGGGGAATTTTGTGGCCCTTGGAGGAGGGGTCCGAAACCAACCCTAACTCTTGTTACCCCACACATACGGACTCTAAAAACAACCTATACTCAAGTATTTAGAAATTACATGGGCCTGGCCCAATAATAAGGTGACGCAACACCCATAATAGCCTCTGGACGAAATTTATGAAGTGGCATCTTGTATATTTCATCCAAGACTTCACGCACTCATTATGGTGGCTTCAAAGTCCAGAAATCATCACTTGTAACTCTGTTCTTGTTCCCCTAGCGCATGCCATCATCTCCATGCTTGATCTTGCTCCAATGTTCATCCTTCTTGTCCAAGCTAGGCCCTTCATTTGTAAGCAAGCCAAATGTATCCAATTTAGGCAGCATCATATTCTCATGAACATTAGAATCATTACCAAGAAATGAAAGTACCTGGTAATTTAATTGGCGTGCGCGAGCTCTAGTAATTGGTCTTGTATATGTGTCAGTTGGGGCTGTGGGTGTAACCTTGTTAGTGATGTCCTCATCATCCTCCCCTTCTTGAATTGAAGTCGTCCTCGACGGAAGCTCAACTTCCTCACCCAAGTAAGGCTTCAAATCTGCAATGTTAAATGTGGGACTAACCCCAAAATCTGCAGGCAGCTCAAGTTTATATGCATTATCATTTATTTTCTCTAACACCTTGAAAGGACCATCAGCACGTGGCATTAGCTTTGACTTGCGCAAATTAGGAAACCTATCCTTACGCAAATGTAACCAAACAAGATCTCCAAGTGCAAAGACAACACGTTTTCTACCCTTATCTCCAACAAGTTTATATTTAGCATTCACGTGCTCAATATTTTTCTTAGTTAACTCATGCATTTTTAAGATCAATTCAGCACGTTGTTTAGCATCAAAATTAACCTTCTCCGAAGATGGAAGAGGCAACAAATCAATTGGTGCACGAGGTAGGAAACCATAGACAATTTGAAAAGGGCACATCTTAGTAGTAGAATGCAATGAACGATTAAAAGCAAATTCAATATGAGGCAAGCATTATTCCCACATTTTCTTGTTATTCTTCAAAACAGCCCTAAGCATAGTAGACAAAGTTCCATTGACTACTTCAGTTTGTCCATCAGTTTGGGGGTGACAAGTAGTACTAAAAAGCAGTTTAGTCCCCAACTTAGCCCATAAACATCTCCAAAAGTGGCTAAGAAATTTAGTATCATGATATGAAACAATAGTATTTGGCACACCATGCAAGCGAATAATTTCACGAAAGAACAAAATAAGCAACATTAGCAGCATCATCGCTTTTATGACATGGTATAAAGTGTGCCATCTTTGAGAACCTATCCACGACAACAAATATGCTATCCCTCCCATTCTTTGTTCGAGGTAAACCCAAAACAAAGTCCATAGATATATCTTCCCAAGGAACACTAGGGACAGGCAAAGGCATATATAAACCATGAGGATTGAGTCGTGACTTAGCTTTTTGACATGTAGTGCAGCGAGCAACAAAACGCTCAACATCTCGTCTCATCTTTGGCCAAAAGAAATGTGTAGCAAGTACGTCCTCCGTCTTCTTCACGCCAAAGTGTCCCATTAATCCTCCTCCATGCGCCTCCTGCAACAACAAAAGACGAACAGAGCTAGCTGGAATGCATAGCTTGTTAGCACGAAACACAAATCCATCATTAACGACGAAGTTTTTCTATGTTCTCCCTTCTTTATAATTCTGCAATACATCTTTAAATTCAGCATCATGCACATATTGATCATTGATCGTCTTCAAACCAAAAATTTTAAAGTCAGGTTGTGAAAGCATAGTATAACGACGAGACAATGCATCAGCAATAACATTTTCTTTTCCCTTCTTGTGTTTAATAACATAAGGGAAAGTCTCTATGAATTCAACCCATTTAGCATGTCTACGGTTCAGTTTTGCTTGAGTTTTAATGTGCTTCAAAGATTCATGATCAGAATGTATAACAAATTCTTTGGGCCATAAATAATGTTCCCATGTTTCCAAAGTCTGAACAAGAGCATATAATTCCTTATCATAAGTAGAATAATTTAGACTGGGCCCACTCAATTTTTCAGAAAAGTATGAAACAAGTTTACCATCTTGTAATAGCACACCTCCAAACCCAATTCCACTAGCATCACATTCAAGCTCAGAAGTCTTATTAAAATCAGGAAGTTGGAGTAAAGGAGCATGTGTCAACTTATCTTTCAATACCGTGTATGCTTCTTCCTGTGTAGTACCCCAAACAAAAGGCACATCCTTCTTTGTAAGCTCATCGAGAGGTGCAGCAATGGTGCTGAAATCTCTCACAAAACGCCGATAGAATCCAGCTAGGCCAAGGAAACTCCTCACGTGTGTGACCGTTTTGGGCTACGGCCACCTCTCAATAGCTTCAATCTTGCTTTATCAACCTCAATTCCCTGTGGAGTAACAACATAGCCAAGAAAAGATACTCGGTCGGTGCAAAAGGTGCACTTTCCAAGGTTACCAAACAAACGTGCATCACGTAGAGCAATAAAAACAACACGTAAATGTTCCAAATGTTCCTCCAAAGATCTGCTATAAATCATTATATCACCAAAGTATACTACCACAAATCGTCCAATGAAAGCACGTAAAACTTCATTCATTAATCTCATGAAAGTACTAGGTGCATTAGTTAACCCAAAAGGCATGACTAACCACTCATATAAACCAAACTTAGTTTTAAATGATGTTTTCATTCATCTCCCAATTTCATACCAATTTGATGGTATCCACTACGCAAATCAACTTTGGAGAATATTGTAGAGCCACTCAATTCATCAAGCATATCATCTAGCCTATGAATAGGATGACGATAATGAATAGTAATATTATTAATGCCTCTACAATCAACACACATACGCGATGTACCATCCTTTTTCGGCACTAGAGTAATAGGAAAAGCACAAGGACTAAGGGATTCACGTATATAACCTTTGTCGAGTAGCTCCTGTACTTGACGCATAATCTCCTTCGTCTCCTCTGGACTGGTACGGTATGGTGCGTGGTTGGGTAGCGATTCACCGGGAATTAAGTCAATCGGTTGCTCAATCCCTCGAATAGGTGGTAATCCCGGTGGCACGTCTTGTGGAAAGACGTCCGCGAACTCCTGCAAAATGTTAGTAATAGCAGGAGGCAAAGAGGAAGGCACGTCCTCAAACTAAAATAATGCCTCTTTGCACACAAAAGCATAGCAAAAGTTTTGCTTAAATCTAGATCATCAATATCAGATTTGGTGGCAAATAAACATCCACTTTTTAATATAATTTCAGATGCAACATGAGATGATGGTGTGTTATTAGGCTTCATTTGTTGCTCAAATTCTTTTGCCACAGTCTGATTGTCACTCTTATTTTGCTCCTGTTTTGCTTTATTAGCTCTATTAATATCATCTTTCAAAATGGAATCAGGAGACATAGGAAGCAAAGTAATACGTTTATCCTTATGAACAAGATTATACTGATTGTTTCTACCATGGTGTACAGAATTTTTATCAAATTGCCATGGTCTACCAAGTAATAAGGAACATGCTTGCATGGATACCACATCACAATCAACATAATCAGCATATGTGGAGATACTAAAATGCACACGAACAGTACATGTTACCTTAACTTTGCCGCTATTGTTGAACCATTGGATGTAGTAAGGATGTGCATGTGGTCTTGTGGTGAGAGATAGCTTCTCCACCATCTCCATGCTAGCCAAGTTGTTGCAGCTCCCTCCATCTATGATGACGCGAACAGAACCCTTCACAACTCCCTTTGTATGGAACAAATTATGCCTCTGATTTTGCTCCGCTTTTGTGACCTGCACACTCAAAACACGTTGAGCAAGTAAACATTCATACCTGTCAGCGTCTTCAGGAGCCATGTATTGCGTCTCATTTTCAGAATCATCTCCACCGTGTTCTTCACGTGTAATAAGAGCCAAAATCTCCTCATCATAGTCACTGGCGGACTCATAACCACCATCCTCAGTAGCAATCATGACACGCTCGATGGGCATTTGCTCGCATAGTGACCACGACCAGTGCAACGACGACATATAACATCATGTGTTGGCCCATTGGATGCCACGGATGAAGAAGAGCTCTGCGCAGGACCGGAAGGTGTACTCCTGGTTGATGGTGGTGGTGCCTGTTTGCTCTTATCACGGCTAGAAGTGATGGATGAAGTAGGCGGTGGTGCAGCCAGACATGTCGAAGTAGATGATGCACGCGGTGTCCATGATGAAGGTCGACCTGCAGAAAAATTAGTTCGTGCCAAGGCCTGTCGATCCTGCACTTCACATTCAGCTTTGGAAGCAAGATGGAATAAACGAGTGATATTATTATACTCCTTATACTCTATAATTGTCTGAATCTCTCTATTTAAGCCACCCATAAAACATGCAAGCATAGCCTCATTGTCCTCAACAATACCACATCTAATCAGGCCAGTTTGTAATTCCTGATAATATTCCTCTACAAAATTTTTTCCTTTTCTTAAACGCTACAATTTCTCAAGTAATTCGCGTTGATAATATGGTGGAACCCAACGAGTACGCATAGCAGTTTTCAAAGCAGACCAAGTAGTTGGAATATTATCCGGATGTAATGTACAATATTCAGACCACCACACACAAGCAAAACTAGTGAAAGCACAAAGTGCAGCAGCAACACATCTCTCCTCGGGATATTTAAAACATGTAAAACATTGTAACACGTGTCTCCATGGGATATTTTAAACATGTAAAACATTGTTCAGTTTCTAAATCCCAAGTAAGATATATATATATCAGGAACATATCTACCCTCAAATGGTGGAATATTCAATTTCAGTTTAGGGAGATGGTCATGATCTCGTACCTGAGGGTATGGTGCAGCCCTACCATTGCGATTATTTGCATTTGGACGACCTGGTGGTTGTTGTGCTGTTTGTTACACGTAGTTCTGATTTTGATCAACCTCATCCTCGTAATCCCCTGCGTAATCGTCCTCCTCCTCGGCAGCAGCAGGAGCCACAGAAGTATCAATAGCAGCACAAATAGATTGTCCAGGCTGAAGAGCGACACGGCTCGCTTTGCGGAGGGCTATTTCTCGACGTGAAGGTGGTTGTTGTTGTTGTTGCAATGGTGCAGCAGGGGGAGGTAGACGCGCAAGCACCTCAGCGAATTTGGCATCCAACTTGGTGTCAATTGACTTCTCAATGCCATCCATCCTCGCTAGTGCGTTGTCAAAACTGGTCATCACATCTTCTACCTGTTGACCCATCATTTGCTGAAACTTATCATGCAACTCCTTGTTCGTCATGTTCTCCCAGTCAGTCTCATCGACTTGTGATCCTGCCTTGGTTAGCAGCAATAGAAACACACAAAAATATGATCCTGCAGACTACTAGAAAATGCTGGTGGTGGGGCGTCACAAATCCGTCAAGCAAATCTCAAATTCTTACCGGTTCTTACCCAGCAGCAGGTGGTGATCAGCGACCGTGGTAGTCAAAACTCTCAAAGCTTGGATAAAGCAATTACCAGGGAGAGTCAAACGCACGATGTAGATGTAGGTGGAGCTGGGAAGGCTTATAATATGGTAGCAAAAAGGGTCAGCAAAAATCAATTCAGAGATGCAAAGTTGAATAAACGCTCAACGACGGTACTGTGCTGGTCCTAGGCTAGACCGTACTAGAGACGCGAGCCTCGAACACTAACAAAAACACGACGCTGCACGTAAACAAGGGGAAATCACACTCTGATTTTTTTTCGCCTCTTTTTTTTGCGCTCCTCCTTTTTTTTGCCGAAAATCACTATAATGGCGAGTGTCTCAAAACTCTTCCCAAGTCAAACTAAGATGATAGGCACAAAAAAATTTCATGATTTTTTTTTTTGGAATCAGGGCAACGATGACGAAAAAGTGCAGGAAAAAAACAGTATGATGGCACATGTCTCAAAAGACTCAGAAAAGCCTAAAAATAGGATAGGGAAAAAATATTTTCACCTGCCAAAATTTTGGCCTAGAAACTGCCCGGGGGTCTTCAGACTTTTTTTTTCGAGACCTATGCAGGCAAGGAAACACGAATCCGAAACCTAGATGGATCTCGAGAACAAACCTAATATGAAGAGAACTCGGATGGGTGGTGGATATATATGGTGGTAGGATATGGCAGCGGTGGTGGTATATGGCAGCGGTGGTGGTATATGGATACGGATTGGTCGTGGTATATGGATACGGATTGGTGGTGGTATATGGATACGGATTGGTGGTGGTATATGGATACAGATCGGTGGTGGTATGTGGTAGGAGCGATGAAGATGTTGTGGCGGCGGCGTGACAACTTATGACCAGAACTCGAAACTCTAAAAGACTAGACGCTAAGACCAGCAACTTGACACGACGATGCAACTGCAAATTCAACAAAGCAAAATACTGAAAACATTATGCGAAGGCTCAAACTGGTGCGGATATGAGGAACTAACCCTAATTTTTTTTGGCTTTTTCGTGGACTGTAGGTATGAAGAACAGACTCGATCTAATCTACGAAAAACTGTAAAATATCACCGAGCAACCTGGAAACCTGATACCAATTGATAGAGGCAAAGGTGTCCCGTCTTTCGATAAGATGGTGGCTATCGTTTTGGAGGAAGTCGACTTTGACGATCCGACTATGAACGTACGAGGACGTCGCGCCTTAGCAATCACTAAACCAACTCCGAGAGGTTATTGACCACGCCGGAGCACGATCAACCTGACCACGAGGGTCTATTTCCTACAAGCAAACGAAGTACAAGCAAGAAACTAAGATTGCAATCTGGATATTTCGAATATAAGAGGAAAGCTTTATTGATCAAGGTTGGGTTCTGTGACGCCTTTGTCTGGTCGTTGAACACAAACGAAGTACGCAAAGTTGTAGCTATGGTGAACTTTAATATAAACAAAACCCAAAGTCTAAACGACGCCCTAAGGCCTGTATATACGGGTGAAGAGGGGGGAATTTCGTGGCCCTTGGAGGAGGGGTCTGAAACCAACCCTAACTTTTGTTTCCGTAAAAACAACCTATACTCAAGTATTTCGAAAGTACATGGGCCTGGCCCAATAATAAGGTGACGCAGCACCCATAATAGCCTCTGGATGAAATTTATGAAGTGGCAACTTGTATATTTCGTCCAAGGCTTCACGCACTCATTATGGTGGCTTCAAATTCCTGAAATCATCACTTGTAACTCTGTTCTTGTTCCCCTTGCGCATGCCATCATCTCTATGCTTGATCTTGCTCCAATGTTCATCCTTCTTGTCCAAGCTAGGCCCTTCATTTGTAAGCAACACAAATGTATCCAATTTTGGAAGCATCATATTCTCATGAACATTAGAATCATTACCAAGAAACGAAAGTACCTGGTAATTTAATTGGCGTGCGCGAGCTCTAGTAATTGGTCCTGTATATGTGTCAGTTGGGGCTGTGGGTGTAACCTTGTTAGTGATGTCCTCATCAGTAAGTTTTATCATAGAGATCAAACAAGACAGTGGGAGAATTACGTGAAGACGTAAATTTAAACCTTCTCACAAAGGTATCAGTTAGGTACTGGTATTGGGGGCACTTATCTGACTCGAAGTCCTCAATATCCGCATCACGCACATACGTGTAAAATTCTTCCTTGATACCTGCCTGGATCATAAATTCCTCTGACGGCCATTCACAAGGCCGCACTTGAGATTCCCTTGGTAGTTCATCGTCCGGCTCACGTATTTCGAGCCTTGGTCCTTGCTTCCTTGAGGAACCACCTTGGTAGATTTTCCTATGCTTATTTTTCTGGAACATTTCTGAAAATTTTAGTGACTAAAAATAAAATTTGACCAAACTCAACAAGATTGATAGCAACTACTCCCGCAAGTGCCTAGAGACTAAATCATGCATTAGAACTACTTGGAACCACATAAATTTGACATGCAAGCTCAAGAATAGGGTCACCTAAGCAGCACAAATTTGCAATGAATAAAGCACTAGAACAAAAACTAATTGGACCATTGGAGGAGTCACATACCGAAGAACAATCTCCCCAAACAGTTTTGTGAATGGAGCCTTGAGCAAGGGGATCGAAAATGGCAGCAAGATGAGCTAGAACTCGTGCTTGAGCTGGTTGGTAATTTTTTTGGGAGGAAGAAGGGATGTGTGGGTGCTGGAGTAAGTGGAGTGGGGCCACGTGGGGCCCACGAGGCAGGGGGCGCGCCCAGGGGTGTGGGCGTGCCCTGCACCCTCGTGGCCAGGTGCTGGCTCCCCCTGCTGTGTTCTCAGTGCCAAACATTCTAGAAAAAAAATCATATTTCATTTTCAGCGCATTTGGAGAACTTTTATTTTTGGGGTATTTTTTATTGCACGGATAACTCTGAAAACAAGCAGAAAAATACTATTTTTGCTTTATTTAATCTAATTTACCGAAAGTAAAAGGAGGGTACAGAAGGTTGTGCTTTCTAATTTCACCCATCTCATGCTCATCAAAAGGGATCCATTAACAAGGTTGATCAAGTCTTGTTAACAAACTCGTTCCGAATAACATGAAACCGGAGAATTTTCGAATAACACTAGGTTACCTCAATGGGGATATGCATGTCCCCAACAATAAGAATATCATATTCCTTCTTGACAGTAGGAAGAGGAAATTCAAAACCTCCAATAGTAATCGTTGAAATTTTTCCAATAGAATTGATACTGTGGACCTGAGGTTGTTTCCACGGAAAGTGTACCGTATGCTCATTACCATTAACATGAAAAGTGACATTGCCTTTGTTGCAATCAATAACAGCCCCTGCAGTATTCAAAAAGGGTCTACCAAGGATAATAGACATACTATTGTCCTCGGGAATATCAAGGATAACAAAGTCCATTATAATAGTAACATTTGCAACCACAACCGGCACATCCTCACAAATATCGACATGTATAGCAGTTGATTTGTCGGCCATTTGCAAAGATATTTCATTAGGTGCCAACTTATTCAAATCAAGTCTACGATATAAAAAGAGAGGCATAACACTAACACCGGCTCCAAGACCACATAAAGCAGTTTTAACATAGTTTCTTTTAATGGAGCAAGGTATAGTGGGTACTCCTGAATCTCCTAGTTTCTTTGGTATTCCACCTTTTAAAGTATAATTTGCAAGCATGGTGGAAATTTTAACTTCAGGTATTTTTCTTTTATTTGTGATAATATCTTTTATATACTCAGCATAAGGATTTTTTTTTGAGCATATCAGTCAAACGCATACGCAAAAGATAGGTCTAATCATTTCAGCAAAGCGCTTGAAATCCTCATCATCCTTTTTTTTGGATGGTTTAGGAGGAAAAGGCATGGGTTTCTGAACCCATGGTTATCTTTCCTTACCATGCTTCCTAGCAACAAAGTCTCTCTTATCATAACGTTGATTCTTTGATTGTGGGTTATCAAGATCAACAACAGGTTCTATCTCTACATCATTCTCATTGCTAGGTTGAGCATCATCATGAACATCCTCATTAAAATTATCACTAGGTTCATGTTCATTACCAGATTGTGTCTCAGCATCAGAGATAGAGATGTCATTGCGATTCTCAGGTGTGTCAGCTACAGGTTCACTAGAAGCATGCAAAGTCCTATCATTTTTCTTTTTCTTCTTCTTAGAAGAACTAGGTGCATCTACATTAGCTCTCTGAGAATCTTGCTCAATTCTCTTAGGGTGGCCTTCAGGATACAGAGGTTCCTGAGTCAGCTTACCACCTCTAGTCACAACTCTAATATCATTATCATTTTTCTTACTATTTAATTCATTGAGCAAGTCATTTTGTGGTTTAAGTACTTGTTCTACTTGAGTGGTAACAATAGAAGCATGTTTACTAATGAGTTTCAGTTCGCCTTTAACTCTAGACATATAATCACTCAAGCGTTCGATCATGTAAGCATTACATTGCAATTGTCTACCAACATAAGCATTAAAGTTTTCTTGTTTTACAATAAAATTGTCAAACTCATCTAAGCATTGGCTAGCAGACTTATAACGAGGAATATCACCTTCATCAAATCTATAAAGAGAATTTACCTTTACTACCTGTGTCGGGTTATCAAGACCATGCATTTCTTCAATAGGTGGTAAATTCTCAATATCTTCAGCTTTAATACCTTTTTCTTTCATAGATTTCTTTGCCTCTTGCATATCTTCAGGATTGAGGAATAGAACACGCCTTTTCTTCCGAGTTGGCTTAGGAGTTCGTTCAGGAGGTGCCCAATTATTTTCATTGGTCAACATATTATTCAGTAACAATTCAGCTTGATCAACTGTTCTTTCCCTGAAAACACAACCAGCACAACTATCCAGGTGGTCTCTGGAAGCATCAGTTAGTCCATTATACAAGATATCGAGTATTTCATTATTCTTAAGAGGATGACCAGGCAAAGCATTAAGTAACCGGAGAAGCCTCCCCCAAGCTTGTGGGAGACTCCCTTCTTCAATTTGCACAAAATTATATATTTCCCGTAAGGCAGCTTGTTTCTTATGAGCGGGATAATATTTAGCAGAGAAGTAATAAATCATATCCTGGGGACTACGCACACAACTAGGATCAAGAGAATTAAACCATGTCTTAGCATCACCGTTTAATAAGAACGAAAATAACTTAAGGATATAGTAATAACGATTTTTTTCCTCATTGGTGAACATGGTGGCTATATCATTAGACTTAGTAAGATGTGCCACAACAGTTTCAGATTCATAGCCATGGAAAGGATCAGATTCAACCAAAGTGATTAACTCAGGATCAACAGAGAAATCACAATCCTTATTAGGAACACACATAGGTGAAGTAGCAAAAGCAGGGTCATATTTCATTCTAGCATTCAAAGACTTTTCTTTCAGCTTAGCTAATAATTTCTTAAGATCATATCTATCATTGCAAGCAAGAAAGTCTCTAGTAGTTTCTTCATCCATAACATAACCCTCAGGAACAACAGGCAATTCATATCTAGGAGGGGAATCCTCATCATCACTTTCATCAATATTATCAGTTTCAATAAATGCATTCTTTCTAACCTTAGCAATTTGTTCATCGAGAAATTCACCTAGTGGCACAGTATTATCAAGCAAAGAAGTAGTTTCATCATACATAGAAGAAGTGGCATCATCAAGAACATGCAACATATCAGATTCAATAGCAGGAGTAGGTGTCGCAAGTTTACTCATAACAGAGGGTGAATCAAGTGTAGAGCTAGATGGCAGGTCCTTAGCTCCCCTCGTAGTTGAGGGATAAATCTTGGTTTTTGAGACTTTCAAGTTCTTCATAGTGATCAACAAATATAAATCCCAAGTGACTTAAAGAATATAGCTATGCTCCCCGGCAACGGCGCCAGAAAATAGTCTTGATAACCCACTAGTGTAGGGGATCGCAATAGTTTTCAAGGGTAAAGTATTCAACCCAAATTTATTGATTCGACAAAAGGGGAGCCAAAGAATACTCTCAAGTATTAGCAGTTGAGTTGTCAATTCAACCACACTTGGAAAACTTAGTATCTGCAGCAAGATAATTTAGTAGCAAGGTAATATGGAAGTAATGGTAACAGTGGCAAAGGTAGCGATAGTAGTTTTGTAGTGATTGTAACAGTAGCAGCGGAAAAGTAAATAAGCAACAAGCAATATGTGAAAAGCTCGTAGGCATTGGATCAGTGATGGATAATTATGTCGGATGCGATTCCTCATGTAATAGTTATAACATACGGTGATATAGAACTAGCTCAATTTCATCAATGTAATGTAGGCATGTATTCCGAATATAGTCATACATGCTTATGGGAAAGAACTTGCATGGCATCTTTTGTCCTACCCTCCCGTGGCAGCGGGGGTCCTATTGAAAACTAAGGGATATTAAGGCCTCCTTTTAATAGAGTACTGGACCAAAGCATTAACACTTAGTGAATATGATGAGGACATTACTAACAAGGTTACACCCACAGCCCCAACTGACACATATACAGGACCAATTACTAGAGCTCACGCACGCCAATTAAATTACCAAGTACTTTCGTTTCTTGGTAATGATTCTAATGTTCATGAGAATATGATGCTGCCTAAATTGGATAACTTTGTCTTACTTACAAATGAAGGGCCTAGCTTGGACAAGAAGGATGAACATTGGAGCAAGATCAAGCATGGAGATGATGGCATGCGCAAGGGGAACAAGAACGGAGTTACAAGTGATGATTTCAGGACTTTGAAGCCACCATAATGAGTGCGTGAAGCCTTGGAAGAAATATACAAGATGCCACTTCATAAATTTCGTCTAGAGGCTATTACAGGTGCCGCGTCACCTTATTATTGGGCCAGGCCCATGTAATTTCGAAATACTTGAGTATAGGCTATTTTTAGAGTCCGTATGTGTGGGGAAACAAGAGTTAGGGTTGGTTTCGGACCCCTCCTCCAAGGGCCACGAAATTCCCCCCTCTTCCCCCATATATACAACCCTTAGGGCGTCGTTTAGACTTTGGGTTTTGTTTAGATTAAAGTGGGCCATAGCTGCAACTTCGCGTACTTCGTTTGTGTTCAATGACCAGACAAAGACGTCACAGAACCCCACTTGATCAATAAAGCTTTCCTCTTGAATTCACAATATCCAGATTGTAATCTCAGTTTCTTGCTTGTTCTTCGTTTGCCTCCAGGAAACAGACCTTCGTGGTCAGGTTGATCGTGCTCCGGCGTGGTCAATAACCTCTCAGAGTTGGTTTAGCGATTGCTAAGGCGCGACGTCTTCGCACGTTCGTAGTCGGATCATCAAAGTCGACTTCCTCCAAAACGATATCCACCACCTCATCAAAAGATGGGACATCTTTACCTCTATCAAGTGGTATCAGATTTCCAGGTTGCTCGGTGAGATTTTACAGTTTTCGTAGATTAGATCGAGTCTGTTCTTCATACCTACAGTCCACGAAAAAGCCAAAAAAAATTAGGGTTAGTTCATCATATCAGAACCAGTCTGAGCCATTGCATAATCTTTTCCGTGTTTGCTTAGTTGAATTTGCGGTTGCATCGTCGTGTCGAGTTGCTGGTCTTAGCGTCTAGTTCTTTAGAGTTTGGAGTTCTGTTCACAGTTTGTCACGCCGCTGCCGCACCATATTCATCACTGCTGCCACATACCACCACCGCTGCCATAACCTACAACCACTGCCATATCCTACCACCATATATCCACCACCAATCCGAGTTCTTTTCATCTTAGGTTTGTTCTCGAGATCCATCTAGGTTTCGGATTCATGTTTCCTTGCCTGCGTAGGTCTCGAAAGAAAAAGTCTGGAGACCCCCGGGTAGTTTTTAGGCCAAAATTTCGGCAGGTGAAAATATGTTTTCCCTTTCCTTTTTTAGGCTTTTCTGAGTCTTTTGAGACACGTGCCATCATACTGTTTTTTTACCGCACTTTTTCCTTGTCGCTACCCCGATTCCGAAAAAAAAATCATCAAAAAAATTTCGTGCCTATCATCTTATTCTGACTTTGGAAGAGTTTTGAGACACTCGCCATTATAGTGATTTTCGTCAAAAAAAGGGAGGAGCGCAAAAAAAAAGAGCGCAAAAAAAAGAGGCGAAAAAAATCAGAGTGTGCTTTCCCCTTGTTTACTGCGAGCTCCGTGATTTTGTTAGTGTTCTAGGCTCGCGTCTCTAGTACGGCCTAGCCTAGGATCAGCACAGTACCGTCGTTGAGCGTTTATTCAACTTTGCATCTCTGAATTGATTATTGCCGACTCTTTTTGCTACCATATTATAAGACTTCCCAGCTCCACATACATCTACGTCGTGCGTTTGACTCTTCCTGGTAATCGCTTTATCCAAGCTTTGAGAGTTTTGACTACCACAGTTGCCGATCACCACCTGCTGCTGGGTAAGAACTGGTAAGAATTTGAGATTTGCTTGACAGATTTGTGACTCCCCACCACCACCATTTTCTAGTAGTCTGTAGGATCATATTTTTGTGTGTTTCTATTGCTGCTAACCATGCCAGGATCACAAGTTGACGAGACTGACTGGGAGAACATGACGAACAAGGAGCTGGATGATAAGTTTCAGAAAATGATGGGTCAACAGGTAGAAGATGTGATGACCAGTTTTGACAACGCACTAGCGAGGATGGATGGCATTGAGAAGTCAATTGACACCAAGTTGGATGCCAAATTCGCTGAAGTGCTTGCGCGTCTACCTCCACCTGTTGCACCATTCCAACAACAACAACAACCACCTTCACATCGCGAAACCGCCCTCCGCAAAGCGAGCCGTGTCGCTTTTCAGCCTGACCAAACTGTTGGTGCTGCTGTTGATACTTCTGTGGCTCCTGCTGCTGCTGAGGAGGAGGACGATTACGCGGGGGACTACGAGGATGAGGTTGATCAAAATCAAAACTACGTGCAACAACCAGCACCACAACAACCAGGTCGGCCACATGCAAATAATCGCAATGGTAGGGCTACACCATACCCTCGAGTACGAGATCATGACCATCTCCCTAAACTGAAATTGAATATTCCACCATTTGAGGGTAGATATGTTCAAGATATATATCTTACTTGGAGTTAGAAACCGAACAACGTTTTACATGTTTAAAATATCCCGAGGAGAGACGTGTTGCTGCTGCACTTTGTGCTTTCACTAGTTTTGCTTGTGTGTGGTGGTCTGAATATTGTAGATTACATCCGGATAATATTCCAACTACTTGGGTGCTTTGAAAACTGCTATGCGTACTCGTTGAGTTCCACCATATTATCAACGCGAATTACTTCAGAAATTGCAACGTTTAAGACAAGGAAAAAATTATGTAGAGGAATATTATCAGGAATTACAAACTGGCCTGAATAGATGTGGTATTGTTGAGGACAATGAGGCTATGCTTGCACATTTTATGGGTGGCTTAAATAGAGAGATTCAGACAATTCTAGAGTATAAGGAGTATAATAATGTCACTCGTTTATTCCATCTTTCTTCCAAAGCTGAACGTGAAGTGCAGGATCGACATGCCTTGGCACGAATTAAATTTTTCTGCAGGTCGACCTTCATCATGGACACCGCGTGCATCATCTACTTCGACACGTCCGACTGCACCACCGCCTACTTCATCCGACACTTATAGCCGTGATAAGAGCAAACAGGCACCACCACCATCAACCAGGAGTACACATTCCGGTCCTGCGCAGAGCTCTTCTTCATCCATGACTTCCAATGGGCCAACACATGATGTTATATGTCGTCGTTGCACTGGTCGTGGTCACTATGCGAGCAAATGCCCATCGCAGCGTGTCATGATTGCTACTGAGGATGGTGGTTATGAGTCCGCCAGTGACTATGATGAGGAGATTTTGGCTCTTATTACACGTGAAGAACACGGTGGAGATGATTCTAAAAATGAGATGCAATACATGGCTCCTGAAGACGCTGACAGGTATGAATGTTCAGTTGCTCAATGTGTTTTGAGTGTGCAGGTCACACAAGCGGAGCAAAATCAGAGGCATAATTTGTTCCATACAAAGGGAGTTGTGAAAGAACGTTCTGTTAGCGTCATCATAGATGGAGGGAGCTGCAACAACTTGGCTAGCATGGAGATGGTGGAGAAGCTATCTCTCACCACAAGACCACATCCACATCCTTACTACATCCAATGGTTCAACAACAGCGGCAAGGTTAAGGTAACACGTACTGTTCGTGTGCATTTTAGTATCTCCACACATGCTGATTATGTTGATTGTGATGTGGTACGCATGCAAGCATGTTCCTTATTACTTGGTAGACCATGGCAATTTGATAAAAAATCTGTACACCATGGTAGAAACAATCAGTATACTCTTGTTCATAAGAATAAACGTATTACTTTGCTTCCTATGTCTCCTGATTCCATTTTGAAAGATGATATTAATAGAGCTAATAAAGCAAAACAGGAGCAAAATAAGAGTGAAAATCAGATTGTGGCAAAATAATTTGAGCAACAAATGAAGCCTAATAACACACCATCATCTCATGTTGCATCTGAAATTAAATTAAAAAGTGGATGTTTACTTGCCACCAAATCTGATATTGATGATCTAGATTTAAGCAAATCTGTTTGCTATGCTTTTGTGTGCAAAGAGGCATTATTTTCATTCGAGGACGTGCCTTCCTCTTTGTCTCCTGCTGTCACTAACATTTTGCATGAGTTCGCGGACGTCTTTCCACAAGACGTGCCACCGGGATTACCACCTATTCGAGGGATTGAGCATCATATTGACTTAATTCCCGGTGCATCGCTACCCAACCGCGCACCATACCATACCAATCCAAAGGAGACGAAGGAGATTATGCGTCAAGTACAGGAGCTACTCGACAAAGGTTATATACGCGAATCCCTTAGTCCTTGTGTTGTTCCTATTATTCTAGTGCCGAAAAAGGATGGTACATCGCGTATGTGTGTTGATTGTAGAGGCATTAATAATATTACTATTCGTTATCGTCATCCTATTCATAGGCTAGATGATATGCTTGATGAATTGAGTGGCTCTACAATATTCTCCAAAGTTGATTTGCATAGTGGATACCATCAAATTCGTATGAAATTGGGAGATGGATGGAAAACATCATTTAAAACTAAGTTTGGTTTATATGAGTGGTTAGTCATGCCTTTTGGGTTAACTAATGCACCTAGTACTTTCATGAGATTAATGAATGAAGTTTTACGTGCTTTCATAGGACGATTTGTGGTAGTATACTTTGATGATATCTTGATTTATAGCAGATCTTTGGAGGAACATTTGGAACATTTACATGTTGTTTTTATTGCTCTACGTGATGCATGTTTGCTTGGTAACCTTGGAAAGTGCACCTTTTGCACCGACCGAGTATCTTTTCTTGGCTATGTTGTTACTCCACAGGGAATTGAGGTTGCTAAAGCCAAGATTTAAGCTATTGAGAGTTGGCCGCAGCCCAAAACGGTGACACACATGAGGAGTTTCCTTGGCCTCGCTGGATTCTATCGGCGTTTCGTGAGAGATTTCAGCACCATTGCTGCACCTCTCAATGAGCTTACAAAGAAGGATGTGCCTTTTGTTTGGGGTACTGCACAGGAAGAAGCATTCACTGTATTGAAAGATAAGTTGACACATGCTCCTTTACTCCAACTTCCTGATTTTAATAAGACTTCTGAGCTTGAATGTGATGCTAGTGGAATTGGGTTAGGAGGTGTGTTATTACTAGATGGTAAACCTGTTGCATACTTTTCTGAAAAATTGAGTGGGCCCAGTCTGAATTATTCTACTTATGATAAGGAGTTATATGCTCTTGTTCGGAATTTGGAAACATCGGAACAATATTTATGGCCCAAAGAATTTGTTATACATTCTGATCATGAATCTTTGAAGCACATTAAAACTCAAGCAAAACTGAACCGTAGACATGCTAAATGGGTTGAATTCATAAAGACTTTCCCTTATGTTATTAAACACAAGAAGGGAAAAGAAAATGTTATTGCTGATGCATTGTCTCGTCGTTATACTATGCTTTCACAACTTGACTTTAAAATATTTGGTTTAGAGACCATCAAAGATCAATATGTGCATGATGCTGAATTTAAAGATGTATTGCAAAATTGTAAGGAAGGGAGAACATGGAACAAGTTCGTCGTTAATGATGGATTTGTGTTTCGTGCTAACAAGCTATGCATCACGGCTAGCTCTGTTTGTCTTTTGTTGTTGCAGGAGGCGCATGGAGGATGATTAATGGGACACTTTGGCGTGCAGAAGACGGAGGACGTACTTGCTACACATTTCTTTTGGCCAAAGATCGCTGCATTACATGTCAAAAAGCTAAGTCACGACTCAATCCTCATGGTTTATATATGCTTTTGCTTGTCCCTAGTGTTCCTTGGGAAGATATATCTATGGACTTTGTTTTGGGTTTACCTCGAACAAAGAAGGGGAGGGATAGTATATTTGTTGTCGTGGATAGGTTCTCGAAGATGGCACAGTTTATACCATGTCATAAAAGCGATGATGTTGCTAATGTTGCTGATTTGTTCTTTCGTGAAATTATTCGCTTGCATGGTGTGCCAAATACTATTATTTCAGATCGTGATACTAAATTTCTTAGCCACTTTTGGAGATGTTTATGGGCTAAGTTGGGGACTAAACTTCTTTTTAGTACTACTTGTCGCCCCCAAACTGATGGACAAACTGAGGTAGTCAATAGAAATTTGTCTACTATGCTTAGGGCTGTTTTGAAGAATAACAAGAAAACATGGGAAGAATGCTTGCCTCATATTGAATTTGCTTATAATCGTTCGTTGCATTCTACTACTAAGATGTGCCCTTTTGAAATTGTCTATGGTTTCCTATCTCGTGCACCTATTGATTTGTTGCCTCTTCCATCTTCGTAGAAGGTTAATTTTGATGCTAAACAATGTGCTGAATTGATCTTAAAAATGCATGAGTTAACTAAGAAAAATATTGAGTGCATGAATGCTAAATATAAACTTGTTGGAGATAAGGGTAGAAAACGTGTTGTATTTGCACCTGGAGATCTTGTTTGGTTACATTTCTGTAAGGATAGGTTTCCTAATTTGCGCAAGCCAAAGCTAATGCCACGTGCTGATGGTCCTTTCAAGGTGTTAGAGAAAATAAATGATAATGCATATAAACTTGAGCTCCCTGCAGATTTTGGGGTTAGTCCCACATTTAACATTACAGATTTGAAGCCTTACTTGGGTGAGGAAGATGAGCTTCCATCGAGGACGACTTCAATTCAAGAAGGGGAGGATGATGAGGACATCACTAACAAGGTTACACCCACAACCCCAACTGACACATATACAGGACCAATTACTAGAGCTCGCGCACGCCAATTAAATTACCAGGTACTTTTGTTTCTTGGTAATGATTTTAATGTTCATGAGAATATGATGCTGCCAAAATTGGATATATTTGTCTTGCTTAGAAATGAAGGGCCTAGCTTGGACAAGAAGGATGAACATTGGAGCAAGATCTAGCATGGAGATGATGGCATGTGCAAGGGGAACAAGAACGGAGTTACAAGTGATGATTTCAGGACTTTGAAGCCACCATAATGAGTGCGTGAAGCCTTGGACGAAATATACAAGATGCCACTTCATAAATTTCGTCAGGATGCTATTACAGGTGCTGCGTCACCTTATTATTGGGCCAGGCCCATGTAATTTCGAAATACTTGAGTATAGGCTGTTTTTAGAGTCCGTATGTGTGGGGAAACAAGAGTTAGGGTTGGTTTCGGACCCCTCCTCCAAGGGCCACAAAATCCCCCCCCCCCTTTCCCCCATATATACAGCCCTTAGGGCATCGTTTAGACTTTGGGTTTTGTTTAGATTAAAGGTCGCCATAGCTGCAACTTCGCGTACTTCGTTTGTGTTCAACGACCAGACAAAGACGTCACAGAACCCCACTTGATCAATAAAGCTTTCCTCTTGAATTCGCGATATCCAGATTGCAATCTCAGTTTCTTGCTTGTTCTTCGTTTGCCTCCAGGAAACAGACCTTCGTGGTCAGGTTGATCGTGCTCCGGCGTGGTCAATAACCTCTCGGAGTTGGTTTAGCGATTGCTAAGGCGCGACGTCCTCGCACGTTCGTAGTCGGATCGTCAAAGTCGACTCCCTCCAAAACGATAGCCACCACCTCATCAAAAGACGGGACACCTTTGCCTCTATCAGAATACATGGACTCCTCAAACTACGGTCATCTCCGAGAGTGGTCCCGATTATTGTCACTTCTGGGTTGCCGGATCATAACACATTGTAGGTGACTATTGACTTGCAAGATAGGATCAAGAACTCACATATATTCATGAATACATAATAGGTTCAGATCTGAAATCATGACAATCGAGCCCTAGTGACAAGCATTAAGCATGGCAAAGTCAGCGCAACATCAATCTTAGAACATAATGGATACTAGGGATCAAACCCTAACAGAACTAACTCGATTACATGGTAATCTAATCCAACCCATCACCGTCCAGCAAGCCTATGATGGGATTACTCACACACTGCGGTGAGCGTCATGGAATTGGTGATGGAAGAAGGTTAATGATGACGACGGCGACGATCTCCACTCTCCGGAGCCCCGAACGGACTCCAGATCAGACCTCCCGAGAGAGATTACGGCTTGGCGGCGGCTCCGTATCGTAAAACGTGACAGTTCGTTCTTTTTGATTTTTTTCTCCACGAAAGTGAATATATGGAGTCGCGGGAGATGTTGGTGGAGCATGAGGGGGCCCACGAGGCAAGGGGGCGCCATCCACCCTCGTGGACAGGGTGTGGGCCCCTTGGTCTGGTTCTTTCCGCAGATATTTTTTATATATTCCAAAATAAATCTCCGTTCATTTTCATGTCATTCCGAGAACTTTTATTTCTGCACAAAAACAACACCATGGTAGTTTTGCTGAAAACAGTGGCAGTCCGGGTTTGTTTAATTCAAATCATGCAAGTTAGAGTCCAAAACAGGGGCAAAAGTGTTTGGAAAAGTAGATACGTTGGAGAACTATCACCGCTGCTGCATGAAATTCATCTCCACTGCCATATATCACCACCACTACCATATCCTACCACCGCTGCCATATACCACCACCACTCATATCCATATACCACCCCTACCATATACCACCACCGCTGCCATATACTACCACCGCTGCCATATTCTACCACCATATATCCACCACCAATCCGAGTTCTTTTTTTTCAGATTTATTTTTGAGTTCCATCTAGTTTCGGTTTCGTGTTTCCTTGCCCGAGTAGGTCTCGAAATAAAAGAGTCTGGAGACCCCCGGGCAGTTTTTAGGCCAAAATTTCGGCAGGTGAATTTTTTCCCTATCCTGTTTTTAGGCTTTTCTGAGAATTTTGAGACGTGCTCTCATATTGTTATTTTACCACACTTTTCCGTTGCCGCTGCCCTAATTTAAAAAAAAATTAGTCAAAAAAATTCATGCCTATCATCTTAGTTTGACTCGGGAAGAGTTTGGAGACACTCGCCATTATAGTGAATTTTTGGGGAAAAAACAAAAGGAGCGAAAAAAACGCCAAAAAAAGAGTGATATTTTTTCAGAGTGTGATTTCCCCTTGTTTCCGTGCAACGCCGTGATTTTGTTAGTGTTCTAGGCTCGCGTTTCTAGTACGGTCTAGCCTAGGACCAGCACAGTACCGTCATTGAGCGTTTATTCAACTTTGCATCTCTGAATTGATTATTGCTGGCCCTTTTTGCTACCATATTATAAGCCTTCCAAGATCTACATACATCTACGTTGTGCGTTTGACTCTCCTAGGTAATTGCTTTATCCAAGCTTTGAGAGTTTTGACTGCCACGGTTGCCGATCACCACCTGCTGCTGGGTAAGAACTGGTAAGAATTTGAGATTTGCTTGACGGATTTGTGACGCCCTACCACCACCATTTTCTAGTAGTGTGTAGGATCATATTTTGTGTGTTTCTATTGCTGCTAACCATGGCAGGATCACAAGTGGACAAGACTAACTGGGAGAACATGATGAACAAGGAGTTACATGATAAATTTCAGCAAATGATGGGTCAATAGGTAGACGATGTGATGACCAGTTTTGGCGATGCTGAAAGTGTAACTATCCCTGGGTGGTTTTGGTAATTCCTAACAACATATAGCTCATTGAACTAATGCTCTTTCAAGATGATCATTTTAGAAAGTTCAATGATTGGCATGGCATGGATTAGGAATGTGGACCCCTCAAAATGCGAAGGACACATATTGGCTCAAGCTCAAGACTCTACATTTTCTACTTTAGTGATCCAAGATCACATTGAGTTCATAGGAAAGCCAATACTATTAAAAGGGTATGAGGTGTTGCTTAAAGGGTTTCTTGCTCAAAATTCTTAGTGATATGCTCCAAAACCCTCAACCACTTTCTCACATCCACATATGTCCCAAACAAAAAGTCAAACTTGGCCCCACCGAAAAGTTCTATCTGGCTCCACTGAGTTCACTTGAGATAGCAATTGTGACAAAACCCTAATCACTTCGGTCTCACCGATAGGGATCTCGGTCTCACCGAGATGGGATTGCAAACTCTCTGTTTCCCTTCGTAATGTTTCGGTCTAACCAAGATGAGCGATCGGTCCCACCGAGTTCGCAACGCAAATTTCCCCTTCGTAACATTTCGGTCTAACCGAAACGAGCGAATCGGTCCCACCGAGTTTGCCTGACCAACTCTCTGGTTAGCTTATTACCAAAATCGGTCCTACCAAGTTTGTGTAATCGGTCTCACCAAGATTACGTTATGCCCTAACCCTAATGAAATCGGTCCTACTGAGTTGATCATATCGGTCCCACCGAAATGCCTAACGGTCACGTTATGAACTAAATCGGTCTAACCGAGTTCTTTGATTCGGTTCCACCGAGTTTGGTAAATTGTGTGTAACGGTTAGATTTTGTGTGGGAGCTATATATACCCCTCCACCCACTCTTCATTCATGGAGAGAGCCATCAGAACATATCTACACTTCCATTACTCATTGTTCTAAGAGAGAACCACCTACTCATGTGTTGAGACCAATATATTCCATTCCTACCATATGAATCTTGATCTCTAGCCTTCCCCAAGTTGCTTTCCACTCAAATCATCTTTCCACCAAATCTAAATCTGTGAGAGAGAGTTGAGTGTCGGGGAGACTATCATTTGAAGCACAAGAGCAAGGAGTTCATCATCAACACACCGTCTATTACCTTTTGGAGAGTGGTGTCTCCTAGACTGGTTAGGTGTCACTTGCGAGCCTCCGACAAGATTGTGGAGTTGAACCAAGGAGTTTGTACGGGCAAGGAGATCGCCTACCTCATGAAGATCTACCCTAGTGAGGCAAGTCCTTCGTGGGCGATGGCCATGGTGGAATAGACAAGGTTGCTTCTTTGTGGACCCTTCGTGGGTGAAGCCCTCCGTGGACTCGTGCAGCCGTTACCCTTCGTGAGTTGAAGTCTCCATCAACGTGGATGTACTATAGCACCACCTATCGGAACCACCCGTAAAAAATCTCCGTGTCTACATTGTGTTTGCTCCTTCAAACTCCTCCCTTTACCTTCATATGCAATTGTTTTACTTTCCGCTGCTACACTCTTAGAATTGCATGTGTAGGTTGATTGCTTGACTTGTGCTAAGTTGCTAAAATCTTCCAAGAATTAAAATTGGGAAAAGGCTAGAATTTTATTTAGTCAAGTAGTCTAATCACACCCCTTGAGACATACTTTCGATCCTACAAGTGGTACCAGAGCTTTGGTCTCCATTTGCCTTGATTTCCATATCTTTGGTGATCATAGCGTTGGTTTAACAACCTAGGAGAGTGTGACATCTAGCGAGGGAAGTTACCACCGTAGAGGTCCTTACTTTGACGGTACTAATTTTGCTAGTTGGAAGCATAAGATGAAAATGCATATTCTTGGACATAACCCTGCCGTTTGGGCTATTGTGTGTATAGGTTTGCAAGGTGAATTCTTCTATAGGAAGGAACCGAATCGTGAAGCATCCGCGGGAAGAATTGAAGATGTTGCAATACAATGCTCAAGCTTGCGATATCCTCTTCAATGGATTGTGCCCTGAAGAATTCAAAAAAATCAACTGTCTTGAGAATGCAAATGAAATTTGGGATACTTCGATTGATATGCACGAAGGTACTGACTCCGTCAAGGAATCCAAGTTGGATGTGCTTCAAAGTCAACTTGACAAGTTCAAGATGAAGGATGGTGAAGGTGTCGCTGAAATGTACTCTAGGCTTGCTCTCATCACAAATGAGATTGCCGGCTTAGGAAGCGAAGAGATGACCGACAGATTCATCATCAAGAAGATTCTAAGAGCCTGATACGTCTCCAACGTATCTATAATTTTTGATTGTTCCATGCTATTATTTATGAAGTCTTGGATGTTTAATGGGCTTTATCATTCACTTTTATATCATTTTTGGGACTAACCTACTAACCCAAAGGCCCAGTCCAGATTGCTGTTTTTTTTGCCTATTTCAGGGTTTTGCAGAAAAGGAATATCAAATGGAGTCCAAACGGAATGAAACCTTCACATGGAGATATTTTTGGAGGAAATCACACACGAAAGACTTCGGGGCCAAGCCAGAGGACAGAGGGGCCACCCTCGAGGGTGGGGGGCGCGCCCCCCTTCCCAGGGCGCGCCCCCTGCCTCGAGGGCAGCCCCTGTGGCCCCCGGTGCCCCTCTTCTTCCTATATATACCTACGTACCCCAAAAACTCCATACGCAAAGAGAAACCCTTAATTCCACCGCCGTAGCTGCTGTTCCCGTGGAGATCCCATCTTGGAGCCTGTTCCGGGAGGGGGATCCATCATGGAGGCCTTCATAATCATCATCATCGCCCTCACCATGAGTTGTGAGTAGTTTACCACAGACCTTCGGGTCCACAGCTAGTATCTAGATGGCTTCTTCTCTCTCTCTAGATCTCAATACAAAGTTCTCCTCGGTCTTCGAGGAGATCTATTTGATGTAATCTCTTTTTGCGGTATGTTTGTCGAGATCCGATGAATTGTGAGTTTATGATCAAGGTTATGTATGAAAGATATTTGGTTCTTCTCTGAACTTTTTATGTGTGCTCATAATATCCTTGCAAGTCTCTTCGAATTATTGGTTTGGTTTGGCCTATTAGATCTATAGTTCTTGCAATGGGAGAAATGCTTGGCTTTGGGTTCAATCTTGCGGTGTCCTTTCCCAGTGACAGTAGGGGCAGCAAGGCACTTATTGTATTGTTGCCATCAAGGATAAAAAGATGGGGTTTTCATCATATTGCTGAGTTTATCCCTCTACATCATGTCATCTTTCTTAAGGCGTTACTCTGTTTGTATGAACTCAATATACTAGATGCATGCTGGATAGCGGTCGTTGTGTGGAGTAATAGTAGTAGATGCAGGCAGGAGTCGGTCTACTTGTCTCGGACGTGATGCCTATATACAATGATCATGCCTAGATAGTCTCATAATTATTCGCTTTTCTATCAATTGCTCGACAGTAATTTGTTTACCTGCCGTAGAATACCGCTATCATGAGAGAAGCCTGTAGAGAAAACTATGGCCCCCGGGTCTATCTTTATCATATTACTTTCCCGTCAATTTCTATTGTCGTTGTTTATTTGTTGTTTTATTAAACTAAAAAAACCAAAAATATAATTATCATCTCTATCAGATCTCACTATCGTAAGTGACCGTAAAGGGATTGACAACCCCTTATCACATTGGCTGCGAAGTTCTTATTTGTTTGTGCAGGTGCGAGGGACTGACGCGTGGTCTCCTACTAGATTGATACCTTGGTTCTAAAAAACTGACGGAAATACTTACGCTACTGTGCTGCATCTCCCTTTCCTCTTCGAGGGAATACAATGCAAGCTCAAGTGGTAGCAAGAAGAATTTCTGGCGCCGTTGCCGGGGAGGCTTACGCAAAAGTCATATACCAAGTACCTATCACAAACCCTTATCCTTCGCATTACATTTATTTGCCTCTCATTTTCCTCTCCCCCACTTCACCTTTGCAGTTTTATTCGCCCTTCTTCCGCCGTGTGTTTCTCGTTCGCTTGCTTCTTGTTCTCTTGTGTGTGTTGGATTGCTTGCTTGTCACTATGGCTCAGAACAACATTGCCTCACTATACTTTTCCAATACCAACAACAGTGATTTTATTAGCACTCCGATTGCTCCTATTACCGATGCTGAATCTTGTGAGATCAATGCTGCTTTGTTGAATCTTGTCATGAAAGATCAATTCTCCGACCTTCCTAGTGAAGATGCCTCTACCCATCTAAACAACTTTGTTTATTTGTGTGATATGCAAAAGAAAAGGGACACGGATAACGATATTGTATAATTGAAGTTATTTCCGTTTTCACTTAGAGATCGTGCTGAAACTTGGTTCTCCTCTTTGCCTAGAAATAGTATTGATTCGTGGAGTAAGTGCAAAGATGCTTTTATCTCTAAGTATTTCCCTCCTGCTAAGATTATCTCTCTTAGAAACGATATTATGAATTTTAAGCAACTAGATCATGAGCATGTTGTACAAGCTTGGGAGAGAATGAAATTAATGATACATAATTGCCCTACACATGGTTTGAATCTATGGATGATTATTCAGAACTTTTATGTTGCCTTGAATTTTGCTTCTAGAAATCTTTTAGATTCGGCCGCCGGAGGCTCTTTCATTGAAACTACCTTAAGAGAAGCTACCAAACTCCTAGATAATATTATGGTTAATTATTCTCAATGGCACACCGAAAGATCTACTAGTAAAAAAGTGCATGCTATCGAAGAAATTAGTGTTTTGAGTGGGAAGATGGATGAACTTATGAAATTGTTTGCTGCTAAGAGTGCTTCTTCTGATCCTAATGATATTCCTTTATCCACTTTGATTGAGAATAACAATGAATCTTTGGATGTGAATTTTGTTGGTAGGAATAATTTTGGTAACAATGCGTATAGAGGTAATTTTAATCCTAGGACTTTTCCTAGTGATTCCTCTAATAATTTTGGTAATTCCTACAACAATTCTTATGGAAAGATGCCTTCTGAATTTGAAACTAGTGTTAAGGAGTTTATGATCTCGCAAAATAATTTCAATACTATGCTTGAAAAGAAATTGCTTAAAGTTGATGAATTGGCTAGAAGTGTGGATAGAATTACTCTTGGTGTTGATTCTTTGAAACTTAGATCTATCCCACCTAAGCATGATATCAATGAGTCTCTCAAAGCCATGAGAATTTCCATTGATGAATGCAAAGAAAGAACCACTAGAATGCGTACTAAAAGAGAAGATTATATTGAATCGTGTTCTTCTAGTTATCGTGAAAATAAAGATGAAGATCTGAAAGTTATTGATGTATCTCCTATTAGATCCTTGTTATCTGGTATTAATCTTGATGAGAATAGGGTTGGAGATGATTCTGCTTTAAGGTGTCCAAATAATTCAGAGTTTTTAGATCTTGATGCTAAAATTCCTAAAAGTGGGATTGAAGAGATTAAAAATTTGCATGGTGGTGAACCCACTACTTTGGATTTCAAGGGATTCAATTATGATAATTGCTCTTTGATTGATTGTATTTCCTTGATGCAATCCGTGCTAAATTCTCCGCATGCTTATAGTAAAAATAAAGCTTTCACTAAACATATAGTTGATGCTTTGATGCAATCTTTTGAAGAAAAACTTGAGTTGGAAGTTTCTATACTTTATGATGAATGGGAACCTACTATCAAAATAAAAATAAAATATCATGAATGCTATGCTTTGTGTGATTTGGGTGCTAGTGTTTCCACTATCCCAAAAACTTTGTGTGATTTGCTAGGGTTCCATGAGTTTGATGATTGTTCTTTAAATTTGTATCTTGCAAATTCCACTATTAAGAAACCTATGGGAAGAATTAATGATGTTCTTATTGTTGCCAATAGAAATTATGTGCCCGTAGATTTCATTGTTCTTGATACAGATTGCAATCTTTCATGTCCTATTATTCTTGGTAGACCTTTCCTTAGAACAATTGGTGCAATTATTGATATGAAGGAAGGAAATATTAGATTCCAATTTCCGTTAAGGAAAGGCATGGAACACTTTCCTATAAATATGAGAGCCACTTATGGATTGCCTTCCAAAGATGGCAATACCTAGATCTATCTTGTATCGTGCCTAGCTAGGGGCGTAAAACGATAGCGCTTGTTGGGAGGCAACCCAATTTTATGTTTTTTGTTTTTTTGCAGTTAGGGAATAAATATTGCATCTAGCCTCTGATTAGATGTGTTTTCATGTTTTGTTTAGTGTTTGTGCCAAGTAGAACCTTTGGTAGAACTTGTGTGCAGTTTATTTGATCTTGCTGTGAAAAACAGAATCATTAGCGCTCGCTAAAGTAGTCTTCAGATTTTACTGGACATGCTTTTTAGTTGATTCTTTTTGCTGCTGATTGGTAGAAAAATTGCACAAATTTATCAATTTAGTCTGAATTTTTTGGAGCTCCATAAGTAGGCGAACCCAGCAGATTACTACAGACTTTTATGTTTTTGACAGATTCTATTTTTCGTGTGTTGTTTGCTTATTCCGATGCATCTATGAGTAATATTGGAGGACATGAACCATAGAGAACTTGGAGTACAGTAGGTTTAACACCAATAAAAATAATGAATGAATTCCTTGATGTACCTTTGAGTGGTGATTTGCTTTCTCTTACTAACGGAGCTCACGAGATTTTTTGTCTTAGTTTTGTGTTGTGAAGTTTTCAAGTTTTGAGTATTGCTTTGATGGACTATGGAACAAGGAGTAGGAAAGGCCCAAGTTTGGGGATGCCCATGGAACCCCAAGTAAATTCAAGACAATCAAAAGCCTAAGCTTGGGGATGCCCCGGGAAGGCATCCCCTCTTTCGTCTTCATCCATCGGTAACTATACTTGGAGCTATATTTTTATTCGCAACATGCTATGTGTTTTGCTTGGAGCGTCTTGTATAATTTGAGTCTTTGCTTGTTAGTTTGCCACAATCATCCTTTCTGGACACACCTATTTGAGAAAGTTAAATATGGCCTAGAAATTATTAGAACACTCTATGTGCTTCACTTATATCTTTTGAGTTGAATAGTTTTTGCTCTAGTGCTTCACTTATATCTTTTAGAGCATAGTGGTGGTAATATTTTGAAGAAATTGTTGAACTCTCATGCTTCACGTAGATATATTTGAGAGTCTATTAAAACATCATGGTAAAATGTTTAGGCTAAAGAAACTAGTCTTCACATGATAAACATCCAATGTCAATGTAGTAAAAAAAATCACATCAAGTGCATTGAATAGAAAGAGATGTTGGATGCTTGATAATTGTTTTGAGGCATCAGGATAGTGATATTAAAGTCATGGTAGTGGAGTAATTATGAAATTGAGAAATATTTGTGTTAAGGTTAGTGATTCCCGTAGCATGCACGTATGGTGAACCGTTATGTGACTAAGTTAAAGCATGAGGTATTTGTAGAGTGTCAACCTTTGTGCGGAGGTCGGGGGCACGCGATGGTTAACTCCTACCAACCTCCCCCCTAGGGGCATGCGTTGATTAATTAGTTTTGATGACTCCTAGATTTTTGCAATAAGTATATGAGTTCTTATGACTAATGTTGAGTCCATGGATTATACGCACTCTCACCCTTCCACCATTGCTAGCCTCTCTTGTACCGCGCAACTTTCGCCGGTGCCATAAACCCACTATATATCCTTCCTCAAAACAGCCACCATATTGTTCCTCAAAACAGCCACCATACCTACCTCATGGCATTTCCATAGCCATTCCGAGATATATTGCCATGCAACTTTCCACCATTCCGTTTATATGACACGCATCATATTGTCATATTGCCATTGCATGATCATGTAGTTGACATCGTATTTGTGGTAAGGCCACCATGCATAATTATTATACATGTCACTCTTGTTTCATTGCACATACCGGTACACCGCCAGAGGCATTCATAGAGTCATACTTTTTTGTTGTAGTATCGAGTTGTAATTTCGTGTTGTAATGAAAGTGTGATGATCATCATTATTAGAGCATTGTCCCATGGGAGGAAAGGCTGAATCTATAAAGCCCCTCCGCAAAAAAAGAAAAAAAAGGAAAGGCCAAAGAAAAAAGAAAGGCCAAAAAAAAGAAAAAAAAGGAAAAAAATAAAAGAAAAAAGGGACAATTGCTACTATCTTTTTCCACACTTGTGATTCAAAGTAGCACCATGTTCTTCATTGTAGAGAGTCTCATGCTTAGTCACTTTCATATACTAGTAGGAATTTTCGTTATAGAACTTGGCTTGTATATTCGAACGATGGGCTTCCTCAAATGCCCTAGGTCTTCCTGAGCAAGCAAGTTGGATGCACACCCACTAGTTTCTTTTGTTGAGCTTTCATTCATTTTTAGCTCTAGTGCATCTGTTGCATGGTCCTACTCACTCACATTGATATCTATTGATGGGCATCTCCATAGCCCATTGATACGCCTAGTCGATGTGAGACTATCTCCCTCTTTTTGTCTTCTTCACAACCACCTCTATTCCACCCATAGTGCTATATCCATGGCTCACGCTCATGTATTGCGTGAAAGTTGAAAGGTTTGAAAAGATAGAGCATGAAAACAAATGCTTGGCTGAAATCGGGCTTGTGCATAATATGAATATTTTGTGTGATAACAAGGGAGCATAGCCAACACTATATGATTTTGTAGGGATAACTTTCTTTAGCCATAGTATTTTGAGAAGACATGGTTGCTTTGTTAGTATTGCTTGAAGTATTGCTAATACTTATGTCAACATAGACTTTTATCTTTAATCTTTCAGATCTGAACATTCGTGCCACAATCAAGAGAATTACATTGAAAAACTATATTGGTTAGCATTCCACATAAAAAATTCTTTCTTTATCATTTACCTACTCGAGGACGAGCAAGAATTAAGCTTGGGAATGCTTGATACGTCTCCAACGTATCTATAATTTTTTATTGTTCCATGCTATTATTTATGAAGTCTTGGATGTTTAATGGGCTTTATCATTCACTTTTATATCATTTTTGGGACTAACCTACTAACCCAAAGGCCCAGTCCAGATTGCTGTTTTTTGCCAATTTCAGGGTTTTGTAGAAAAGGAATATCAAACGGAGTCCAAACGGAATGAAACCTTCGCAGGAGATATTTTTGGAGGAAATCACGCACGAAAGACTTCGGGGCCAAGCCAGAGGACAGAGGGGCCACCCTCGAGGGTGGAGGGCGAGCCGCCCTTCCCAGGGTGCGCCCCCTGCCTCGAGGGAAGACCCTGTGGCCCCCAGTGCCCCTCTTCTTCCTATATATACCTACGTACCCCAGAAACTCCATACGCAGAGAGAAAACCCTAATTCCATCGCCGTAGCTGTTGTTCCCGTGGAGATCCTATCTTAGAGCCTGTTCCGGGAGGGGGATCCATCACGGAGGCCTTCATCATCATCGTCATCACCCTCACCATGAGTTGTGAGTAGTTTACCACAGACCTTCGGGTCCATAGCTAGTATCTAGATGGCTTCTTCTCTCTCTCTAGATCTCAATACAAAGTTTTCCTCGGTCTTCGAGGAGATCTATTTGATGTAATCTCTTTTTGCAGTGTGTTTGTCGAGATCCGATGAATTTTGAGTTTATGATCAAGTTTATCTATGAAAGATATTTGGTTCTTCTCAGAACTTTTTATGTGTGCTCATAATATCCTTGAAAGTCTCTTCGAATTATTGGTTTAGTTTGGCCTACTAGATCTATAGTTCTTACAATGGGAGAAGTGCTTGGCTTTGGGTTCAATCTTGCGGTGTCCTTTCCCAGTGACAGTAGGAGCAGCAAGGTACGTATTGTATTGTTGCCATCGAGGATAAAAAGATGGGGTTTTCATCATATTGCTTGAGTTTATCCCTCTACATCATGTCATCTTTCTTAAGGCGTTACTCTGTTCGTATGAACTCAATACACTAGATGCATGCTGGATAGCGGTTGATGTGTGGAGTAATAGTAGTAGATGCAGGCAGGAGTCGGTCTACTTGTCTCGGACGTGATGCCTATATACAATGATCATGCCTAGATAGTCTCATAATTATTCGCTTTTCTATCAATTGCTCGACAATAATTTGTTTACCCGCCGTAGAATACCGCTATCATGAGAGAAGCCACTAGAGAAAACTATGGCCCCCGGGTCTATCTTAATCCTATTACTTTCCCGTCAATTTCTATTGTCGTTGTTTATTTGCTGTTTTATTAAACTAAAAATACCAAAAATATAATTATCATCTCTATCAGATCTCACTATCGTAAGTGACCGTAAGGGGATTGACAACCCCTTATCGTGTTGGCTGCGAAGTTCTTATTTGTTTATGCAGGTGTGAGGGACTGGCGCGTGGTCTCCTACTGGATTGATACCTTGGTTCTCAAAAATTGAGGGAAATACTTACGCTACTGTGCTGCATCTCCCTTTCCTCTTCGAGGGAATACAACGCAAGCTCAAGAGGTAGCAGAGCCTTGGAAGTTAAATATGATACCGTGTGCACATTGATCGAAATGATGCCCAATTACAAATATCTCAAGCCTACAGAAGTCATTGGAAGAATTATTGCTCATGAGATGTCACTCAAGGATAAAGAAGAGCTTCACAACAAGTCTAGTGGTGCTTACAAAGCTTCATGTGAGGCTCATACATCATCAAGTGAGAAACAAGTCTTCAATGAAGAATTGAGCTTAATGGTGAAGAACTTCAACAAATTCTACAAGAATAGAAGCAAAGAGAGAAGTTCCAAGTCAAGGTACTACAATTACAAAAGATCTTCTAGTCGTGACCGGATATTCTACAATTGTGGAAGACCCAGACAGTACTCTAATGAGTGTACGGCTCCCCACAAAACAAGAGAAGACTCATCTAAAAGGAGAAGTACAAGAGAAGAATCACCACCAAGAGAGAGAAGGGGTAGAGATGATCGTTATGAACGAAGACCCTCTCGTAAAAGCAAGGATTCGGAAAGGAAGGACAAATCATCAAGGAGCTATACAAGACGAAGACATCAAGCTCATGTTGGTGAATGGGTATCCGGTTCCGACTCCGATGACCACTCCGAGAGAAGCTATTACTCCGACTCCGAAGATACTCAAGATGAAGGTGTTGCCGGAATTGCTCTTGTGTCATCCAACTCCTACGACATATTTGACTCACCAAATGAAGGAATTGGAAGATGCTTCATGGCTAAAGGCCCTAAGGTATCACACCCCGAGTATCTTGATTTTAATAGTGATGAAGATGACTTGCTAGGAGATGATCATTTACTTGTTGATAGCAATAGTGATGAAACCTATGATGAAAACTATGATGAAACTGCTATTAATCATGCTAATCAAGATAAAACAAATGACAATGATAAGGAGAAGATTGAGCGTCTAACTAAAGAACTAAACACTCTTAAGTTACCTCATGAAACTACCTTGGAAGATCATCGAGAACTTTTAAAGACTCATGAGAAGTTACACTTTGAAAAGCTCAACCTTGAGCAAGAGCATGAGTTCTTGAAAGCAATCAATGATGATCTTCGCAAGAAAACTTCTTTTTACATTGCCAAGCGTTTACTCTTGTCTACTTACATGCCACAAGTAAATATCAACAAGAACAAGAAAGATTATTCCTCTAGTAGTAACAACAATCACGATATATCCAATATTGTTGCTTCTAGTAGTATTATTGATTCCAATAATGGTTCTCTTAGCCAAGTTACACTTGAGCAAGAAAATAGCTTATTGAAGGGAATTATAGAGAAAGGTGTTTACAAGAGCCTTGCCGGGAGTAAGCAATTTGAGAAAATTGTACGCAAGCAAGAATGGCACCGGAAGAATCAAGGTGTTGGTTTTGAACGAAATTTCAATGCCAATGGAGTTGAGTGGGAAGAAGATGAATACCCCAAGACGAAGTTTGTTCCTCAACAAGAGAAGTATGATCCTACTTCTTTTCAAGGGACACAAGTACAAGATGATCTTCCACCACAAGACCACAAGCTAAAGGGCAAGGACAAGCTTCAAGAGGAGATTGATGCATTTTAAGAAGCTCCCAAGGCCTTGGTCAAGTGGGTTCCCAAGACTACTTCAAGTTCTACTTCATCAAGTACGACTACAACTCCAAGGATTCCCATCAAGATGGTGTGGACCCGAAGAAGAAGAACTAGAGAGTTCTTGAGGGTGACTCCGCCAACATACTTCACTCATATAATTTTGGCGAGGACAAGTGCAAACAACTTCCATATCTTGCACTAGTTCAAGGAGTCACAAACCCTCTTTTTGGTAAGACAAGGGACAAGGCAACTTAATGCTTTCATGGACATCATCTTGTGTGGAATTAACTCTATGTCTATGGATATCCTTGTTTGTTCCTTGTGGGACTAACCTGTGTAGGTATTGAAAGTGCAACTCACTCCAATGGATTGCTCCAAATGATCCACATCAACATTGAGCATCCACATCTTCAATATCTACATGAAGTCATCATCGACAAAACCCATGGTTAGTTCATCCCTCTTAGGGAGGATATCACATCTAGGGGGAGCTTTACTCTAATCAACTGAGCTAAAGCAACTTTAATGATGTGAACACAACAATGCTTTATGTAAAAGTGGTAACCCCACTTGTGCTTAAACGGAGAGTATGACCTATGATCAAATGTTCTCATTTGACTCCTAAGTCAATATACTCATATATAGATGACCTAGTCAATGCCAATTGCTTGATAGATGCTTGAATGGTTGTCCTGTCCATGCTTTGCCACATGTTTCATCTGCTATCTTATTGTGTGAGCATGTTGAATGCATATTTTTCTCATTCAAGGACATCCATTTGTTGCTTTGATTGTTTGGCTCTTTTTTTGCCAAATGGATGGACAAGAATGCCTAAGAACCCCCTCTAGCTATCTATGCTTTTCTCGTCTCAATATATATTCATGCTACATCACAAAGTTTGATCAAGTCAGATTTGAACCACTCTATGTGAGGAGCACTCGGAGTCCCCGATTGGTCATAGACTTAAACTTCCAAAACCTCTTTGTGCATTTTGGTATGACCGAGTCATCCACTTCGGCCACACCGAGTTCACTAAGTTGATCTAGGTTTTCAATCTCGGTGCAACCGATTTGAACTTTTCGATCACACCGAGTTACAGTAACTGCTAGCAGTTTTGCATCTCGGTGCCACCGAGTTGTTCCACTCGGTCACACCGATAGGGTCAGGTTATATATACCGACGGGTCGACGCGTGACCTGCTCTGCCGTCTCGGGTCTCCGGGTCATCTCCTTGCCGCCAGCGACCTCCCGCCGCTGGTCTCCGCTGCCGTCAACGACAATCTGATCTGCCGTTACCTCCATAGCAAGCTCATAGCCAAGTTAGGGTATGAGCTTGATATTTGTGCTATTCCTTAACTCTGATTCATAGCACATTACTTTGCCATGATTCTTGCCACCATTGAAATCATCCTGTCCAGCAGAAACATCCTTAGATTAGTTTTGATTCCAAAAATTTAGGGTTAGGTCTCCGCCGAACTCATCTCGGACCGACCGAGTTGTAGAAATCGGTCTCACTGATTTGGCTTAGGCCATTGCACTTGTAGTTTTCGGTCTGACCGAAAATTGCAAATGGGTGCGACCGAGTTCCACTCTCTGTGAAACCCTAGCAATCTCAGTTCCATCGAACTGTGACTCGGTCTGACCGAGTTCACTAGTTTAGTGTCACGACCCGGATTTGACGAAATCCAAGTCTCTGTGCTTACTGTGCTATCCCTGGATCATAGCTAGCACACACAGCAACAAGAATGAATACCAGTAAAACATACATCATTTTACTATAACGGTTGATCCAAAATTAAGCAAATACATACCATTGTTACAGCTCAATGCTGGCATATAATACAGCGGAATCATACGTAGTCTCTAGTTAGGCTCCATCAACGCCACTGGGCTCGTTGAGTGTAGACCGTAACCCTATCATCTCTTAATCTGCTGAGATCTGCACATGACAGGTGCAGATGAGTACGTGGAATGTACTCGCAAGTTGCAAAGGAAAGTTTAACAGAATATGTATGTATGCAGGGTAAGTATTGGTGGAGGCTTCTTTGCGTAAAGCTAATTTTGTCCTATACTAAATTTTTGCAAACTTCTTTTGTAATAAAATAATTTTAGTATAAAAGGTAGGAGTGAGACTTTGGATAAACGCACCAAAGTTCATTCTCCGGTTTTAGTAAAACATTTATATAGTTGAAGTGAAACACAATCACTGTGCTCAATCCTCAACCAACCCTTAAAACAGATGTTTAGAAAAGAGAGGGGAGATTCTTCTTCAGTCCAAGTCTTCAGTTGCTCAATTTGCCCGTAACCGGGGGCGCGGCTAATCGATTAGGTTTAACCCTCTGTAGAGGTCGTACACGTTCCCCACATGACACAACCAACCCCGTTTACCATTACACACTTGGGTGTATGACTAGGAGAAGATTTTGACAAAGCCTTTCCGTAACAGCCCCCTATACCTGACCAAGCCGCCCGCAACTTAGGCAATGAAAGCCCCTCTCCGATGGCGGTCCTGAGGTAAGGGTTTCCCGTTAGTACTGAGCTAAGCCAGAGCCCATAGTAGCATGTGGCTGTACTGGAAGCTACATCAAACTGTACTTGGAAGATCTCATTTCCTTGGACGGCGGTCCCCACCAAAACCTGTGTGCAAGACCCCAGTCGGGCGCATTCACTGCAAGACCCCGATGGGCGCAATCACTTGTAGACGCTCCCGTCAATACCATTCCGCCCAGAGAGAAGAAATAAAATAATATATAGTTTTTGCTTTCAAATTTTTTCACAAAACGTTGCCTCAAAAGATGGCAAGTCTATTTGTTTAAAACTAGTTTGATTTTCAACCCACCCATTTATGCAAGCGCGGCCAGGCATGGTAGTAAGTCTTGAACCTAAGGATCTAGCTAGTAAGAATAGTTTGCAAAACTTTTGTAAAACATGCATAGTATTAAATATAAAGCGATATGCATAATATAAAAATATAGGTCAGAGCATGATCAAATTGCAACTTGGCTTCGGTTTTGGAGTCTCATGGTTCTACTTCCTCGTAGAATTCACCTTCGCACTCGACGCAATCTAATGCGATACATAACTTAAGTAAGATACTCCACTCATCAACATTCACATAACAAGTGCTCAAGCAAAACCATCCAACACACAATTCATGCCAAACAATCCTAAGTTAACCACATATGACTCAAGTTTATGCAAATTGGACCGGTTCATATGAATGCCATATAGCTCATGTTAACAAACTAATTAATAAATTTCTAACTCTAAATTTTTTATGATGACTACAACTAACCAGAGAAGTTTTTTATGGATCAATCTAATGATTTAAACAACGAAACAAATTTTAGTTTCACAAGTTTATTAATTGATGATCAAGAAGGTCAAAATTAAGGTATTGTGTTAAAACAGTAACTAAACCTTACTGAAAAATTATTCTATGAGTCCTAGCAGATTGGTATGGTTCCAAGGACCAATTTTCATATGTAAAATCTTTTCATATCAATTACAGAATAAAAGATATAGTAAAAATACTCAAATTCTCATTTAAATCAAAACTAAATTTTAATCTGCGTAAAAGTGAGATTTCAAAATTTTAAAATAAACTAGAGGTCCGTAGCTACCCAGGGATATCTTATTTGTCAAATTTGGATAAGTAGATCAAAAGATATGAATTTCTGAAAATTGGGCATTTGTGTGGAAATCAATTACGGGATTTGCTATAAGCTGCCACGTGTCGCGCTGCTATAGGAGGGCACCCCTTCGTTTTTGTTTTACAGAAAAAGAGGGCTGGCCTCACCGGAGGTTCGCCGGAGTTGGAGATGATGGTCTTCGGCGGCAACGAGCAGCCGAACGGCGTAGAGGTCGAGGAGGCGGTCGCGACGGACATAGAGAGGTGCTCGGCCTATTCCTCTGGCGGTCGTGAGAAGCTGCCGGAGTTGCGCCAAACTTCGATTGGTCACGTACTCGTGGACACAGCGTTCCGGCTGCGAATTTGAAGGAGATAAGAGGTCAAGGAGGTCCACACAGAGGTGCAGCATCTAGAGAAGGAAAATGGCCATGAGAGGCTCACTGGAATCGTGGCAAGCTTCGACGGAAGTGGTGACGGGATCAAATTCCGACGAGGAATTCCACGGGATTGGGAGGCAGATAGGTCTCGAAAGGAGGGGGCTTTGGACGAGGAGGAGGTGGGCAACGCAGGGGAGGATTTTATAGGGCAAGGGGAGGTGAGAGGCGATCAGGGCGTCGCTGGTTTTAATGGCGTTAATGGCAGCAGTTTCATATGCTTCTAATGTCCATTGGAGGGGGAGTTAGGGCGCACTAATGGAGGGGAGGGGTCGAGGGAGGCGAGGCGGTTCCGTTCAGAGTAGTTTCAGTGTGAGGGAGAGGAGGGGAGGGGGTGGGCACGGGTGGCTGTGCGTGAGCTCGGCCTTCTCGTACAGGAGGCAGAGGTTGAAGATGACCCAGGTTGGGTCGTGAGGGTGAGTGGGCCTTCGTCTGTTGGGCTGCGTGTGTGTGTGTGTGTTTTTTAGAAAAAGAAACAAAAAAAATGTTGGTAAATACCAGAAGAATATTTGTACTCCGGTAAAAATAGCTTTTGTCACAGAATAATGTTTTTTTTATTCTGCGCGTATTCGTATTATCACCTCTACGGACTAATTTAAATTACTCCAAAAGCCGATCTAGAGTTTTTTTTTCAAATTCCCAAAATGACAGTTGTGGGACATTAAATATTTCCAAATATGTTTTTGGAGAAGTCACATTATCTCCTCTCATAGATTTTATTTGGGTTATTTGGAAATATTTAAATGACACTAAAAACTCCCAAATAAATTCCAAATTCAAAAGAAATCCAAATAACAAATAAATCTTCTAGGAAATATTTATCCAACATATTTGAGGAAGTCATTTTATCCGCACTCTATAATATTGAATATGGTTTCAAAATATTTCATAGAAGTACGAAAGAGAACAAATCTAAACCCAATTTTTGTTTTGAAACAATACTCAAAACGATTTTAATTTCCCCTAAAAATCATAGCAATTCACTCAATAATATCTTATTATTAACATTCCAAAATTTGGAAAATTTTGGGATGTTACATTTAGGTTCCAGAATTGCTTCGGTCACCGAGTTTAACAAATCGGTAGCTCCGAAATGCTTTCTGTAGAGAACTAAAACTAAGTTTTTGAGTCATCTATTTTGCAAAAGCTCTACACTTTGTGATGCTCATCCACTCTACCTCATCTACATCTATTCACAAGGTTTGTTGTTAGTGTAATTGCCAAGATGTCCGATCAGAGTGACAGCCAGAACTTGTTTGAGGAGCAAGTTCACATGAGTGAGGGCACTAGTCCCTCTAGCAGTTCTGATGAGGGCAGCAGGATCACACCTAGCAACTTGCCCAAGGCAGATACCAAGACAAGAAAGAAAAAAACTTCTGACACTGATGATGAGGACTTTGTGGTTAATGAGGCCACTTCAAAGAAGAAGGTGCTCAGGAAAGAGTATGGCACATCTACTGCAACAAAGCCAGGTTTGAACAAGAAGGCACCTACCAAAAGAGCTCCAATGTCAAAGGCCAGAGCATCACCTCAAGAAACTATGGTGTTCACTCTTGAAACTAGAGATGATGAGTTAGCAGGAACAAAGAAGAGGGCTAGAAAGACCATAGCCAGAGTGATTGGGAAGCCATCCATGAGAGAGGATGATGATGATGAAGCTGAGGAAGAAGAAGAGGTTGCTGCACCAGCACCCAAAGCTCAGAAGCTTATGGGAGATGCAATCAAGTCAGGGGCTGCTCCTTCAAAGCCCAGACTGCTCCCAAAGCTACTGCTCAAGCCACCAAGTCTGCACCCAAGAGAAGCACTAGGAACATTCTAGCCCCAGAAAAGAACAAGGCCCCAGTGCCTGAGATTGATGAAGATGCTGAGGTCCAAGTGCTTAGAAAATTGAAGCCCAAGATCCCTGATCATGATAATACTCATATTGGTGTTGAGGACATGAAGTTGAGGAAGGATACATGTCACAGAAGACGGAGACAAAGTGACCCATATGCTGTGAGAAGAAGGACTGTTGTGGACTACAGATTTCATACCAAAGAATAACAAGACTTCTATGAGACAGTTCTGCTTGACAAGAAGCCCATAGTGTGTGACATGAGATGGGTTGATTGGGACTACATCAAGGAAAATGAAGATCATTTTCCAAGTGTGCTTAAAAGTTTCAAAGCTTGTGGTGTTGACAAGTTTGTGTGTCAGAAGCTAGCAAAATGGAATGATGAACTCATCATGCAATTCTACTCCACTACTCACTTTTATCCAGATAGAAGAATTGTGTGGTTGTCTGAAGGTACAAGGTACCAGTCAACTGTTGATGAGTGGGCCAAGCTGATAAAAGCCCCCAAAGAGCATGATGATGATTTGGATGTCTATGCCAAGAAGAAGAAATACCACAACTCTACGGCCAACATGTACAAAGAGATCCCAGATTCAGCTTTGGAGACACACAAGTTTGGATATGTACATTACATGTTGTCTGGTCTAGCTACAATCAACACTACCTTGAGGCATACATTGTTGCCCAAATCAGAAGATCATAAGATGATCAGAGGACATTCAATCAACTTGCTGCACATTTTTTATGTCCCTCAAAAGTTCAAGGTCATGAGTCTGATTGTTGAAACAATCAAGAGGACCGCTGCAGATTAGAAGAGATCATGTGGGTATGCTCCACACATTCAAGAGCTCATCAACTCCAAGATGGGCACATTCATATACTTGTTGGATAAGGAACATCTACCCCTATATCCAGACTTTGAGGACAACACAGCTGTCATGGATGAGAATGAACCTTCATCAATGCAAGCACAGGAAAAGAGAGCCAAAGCTAGAGCTGAGAAAGCTGCCAAGATGCCAAGTGTTGAAGAGGCATCTCAAGTGTCCCTCAAGTAAAAGCAAGATCAAATGGCATATCTGATTCAAGCAACTTTGAGGATTGACAAGGGCTTGGCCACCTTGACTCAAAATCAGGAGAGCTTTGAGAGGATCATTGAAACAAAGTTCTATGGTCTTGATCCGAAAGTGACTGAGATACAGACTGCAGTTGAGCAGCTCCAGGAGGAAGCAGAGGAGAGGAAAGGGCAGGCTACCACAGATGCCTTTCAGAGAGTGCCTCGAGATCAGAGATGTGCTGCAGTGCCAGTACCTGATACTAGAGCTACTACATCAGCACCAGCAGCCACAGGTTCAGTGCCACCTCTAGTTGCCACTCCACCAGCTCCAACTACATCATCTGAAGCCTTCGTCCTTGGAGTTCTCTCTACACCGCCTCCCGAAGACCAAGCCTGAGAGACGCATAGCACTATGCATTTTCAAACTTTTTGGTAACTTGTTGCCAAAGGGGGAGAAATATGTAAAGATCATAGGCTTCGAGAGAGAGTGCGTTGCTTCTTGGTCTCTTGCTATTTGGTTGATACATTTGTGTGTTTGCTTGATACTTTACATTTGTGTGTGAGATACTTGTTTGATCATGTGACTGATCATATGCTACTTTAATACTTGCTTGAATGATATTATCCTTTATATCTCTATATGATCATTCACTTTTCTTGGTAATGAGTGCATGATTTTAGTTTATATCATTTTGAGCGCTCCACCAAGATGTATTTGACATGGAAGAGTAACTGTGGGGACCCCGACTTAAGAGTCGAGTTCACCAAATGCACGTGTACAGTGATCCCAGAGATCAATGCTCACTGAACACACAGAAGTTGAATAACAAGCGTCTTACATCCATACATACCATCTTACACAAATTATGACCATTATGGCCAAGTCTTACATAGATAAAGCCTCATGGGCTGAATAGCAAATAAACTCGAATAGCGGAAGTCTTCATAGATAAGTAGAACCCATGCCATCTGCCTTAACCCTACATGCATTCTGACTGGGAAAGCGTCCTAGTTCGCATGTTCGTCTCCATCAAAATTTTCAACTTCCTGCTCCTCCATGCCTGACCAATTAAATAACCAGCGGCAAGCCAATGAGTACTTTGAATGTACTCGCAAGCAACCCATGATTTGGTTCAAGGTAACAATGCAAGTTGTACAACAATAAGCAGCCTAGCTACAAGCTAGATAAGATATTATACCATTTGTGAAACATGCATCAATGTACTTGGGTAACCTCGAAGACAGGTTACAGATATCAACATAAATAGAGTTCAATTCATTACTGGTTCTTTCAACGAGTCAAGTCATACCCTTGACTCAATACACACACACTTTCACCGAGGTTGCAAAATTCTGGACATAGTTTAAGCAGCACCTCCCAATTGTCCATGACCGTGGACACGACTATTCGAATAATTTTACACTCTGCAGAGGTTGCGCACTTTACCCACAAGATCCGGGAAGCTTTCGTGTCACCCATGATCCCGCAGTACCTCAAGTACTCGGGGGAAGCACCCGGTCATTACCTTTCCCTAGACGACACTAACATAGGGTCCACCCGTTGGTGCACGGCCCTCGTGTACAAACGATAGATCGTGGGACTTGCCCTTTTTACAATGTCACACATACACGAAGGGACCAACGGTGTGTCCAGTGCCCTGTAAAAACAGTCATGGTCGCCTATCCAAGCACCACCCCGTCCCGGGAGTGACCTCAAGTCTCCCACGTCACTAGTGATGTGGGCACCATGCTAGTATCAGCCTAAGTAATCAATAATGCCCCGTCCCATAAGGGGTAGAGTGGTTGCACATGTTTGGTTGGGACGGTAATCACACATAAATCTAATCCATCATTTTACCCACACACGAGAACTTTCTGTGGTACACCACTTCTTCCTCAAGTGGTGACCTTAACTCAACATCACCCTCGGGCATTAGGGGCACCCGATGGGGTTTTCAAAAGAAGGTAACCACGAAGGGTTCATGGTACATATGCAACATCATGTATCAACAACTAATCCTTTTTCATTGCATCTATGCACATGGTAAAGATTATGAGTAGGGGTATGCATCATGTGGTGGCTCCCAACAAGTTTACCACCGTCACTTTTTATCATCGTGCAATCGGAAAAAGGGTACCGATGAACAAGAGGGGTATCATGGTCAAAGGGCTGCTTGCCTGGATTGGCTTGGTCTTCAAAGTCTTCAAATCCTTGCCCTTCTTCTTCTTCAGCAACTTCGTCAAACACGGTATCTAGTCGTCGTAATAATAATGGGAAAATAAGACAATAATAAAAACAGAAAAAAATTCAAAGTGCTCAGAAAAATGTCAACTTATTTTTATAAAATACTAGAGGGAAAACTAAGATGGCAAAAATTCTTAGTTTGGGATTTGGAGTGACAGAATGGGGTAGATGGATTTTTGAATAGAGGTTTTTGTGTTCAAATTTAGATTTAAATTTGAACAGTACAGAAAAGGTTCATGAATATGTGTGAAAGTTATATCAATAAATAGGTTGGAATATTACAAGTTTTTAGGTTCTGGAATTATTTCATTTGGATAAATGTTTTATCCTCTGGAATATTTACAAAACAGACAGAAAAAGAAAAAGAAAACTGGCACTGTGCCACTGGGCCAGAACAGCCGCAGTGCAGCAGGCCCAGCCAGAGAGGCGGCCCAGCGCACTGGTGCCTGCGCACGCGCCAGGTTTTAAACCTGACGGGCGGGGCCCAGGCGTCAGCGAGGGAGAGGAAAGACTGACAGGCGGGGCCCGCCTATCATCCCTAACCCTGCGACAGAGGGCCGGCGAGCTCACCGGCGTCGATGTAGGGCACGACGAGGTCGGGCGAGGGCACGGCTGGACTCAGCGTCAAGTCGCCGTTCGGGTAGATGTGGCTGCAGTCGCCGGGGTGGCCTAGTTCACCGATGGCGAGGTCACGCGGCGGAAGTGCTTCAGGCGTCGATGGTTCTGGCCATTTCAGGCTGCAAAAGAAGTGGGGGAAAGAGGGGAAATGATCAGTGGGTTCCGGTGGTTCCAGATCGAGGGAGAGGAGTGGCGGAGAGGGCCTGTACCCTGAGGTCAACGGCGACCCTAGGCGGCGGAGCTCGAGCTCGAGCTCGTCTAGAGAGGAGCGAGTGGTGTAGGGGTGATTAGGGGAGTGAGAGAGTGAGTGGTGAGGAGAGGAAGGCGCGGGGCGTCCCTTTTATAGGTGAACGACGGGGTGCCGTGGACCCGTGCGCCGGCGAGCTCCTGCTCGGTGCCACAGGGCTCGGGAGGGGCTGGCGCCGTGGCTAGGGTGTTCCTGGATGCAGTCCAGAGCCAGGGGAGAGAAGAGAGAGAGCAGGGGGAGGGCAGGGCATCGCGCGTGTGTGCATGCTCATTAAAGCTCTCGGGTGGCCGTCGCTCGTGCGAGTTGGGGCGAGAGGAGGGAGAAGGAGGAGGGGGCCGACCAGCTGCCTGACATGGACGTCGAGGCGGCCTCTGGAGACACCATCCCGATGCCCTAGGTGGTCGGGTGCCACGGGCACGACGTGGCTACAGTGCGGGAGCACACTATAGCGTGCTCCAGAGCGCTCATATGGCTGGCATGGCCATGTCTCACGCGCTCTGCACGCGGCCACCATGTCCATTGGCTCTAGGGGAACGTAAAGAATGCGGGAGGGGCGTTGGATGCCAGGGAGAGCTTCTAGAAGGAGAGAGGGCTGAGAGAGAAGAGTGAAAATGGTTGTCCAGAATGTAAAATGGGGTCTTACCCCCCCCCTCAATCATTGAGCTGAGGCGAGGGGAGAGTTACTGGAGGTGCAAGGGGACTTGGGGAAGCTGTGGTAAAAAGCCTAGCTCAAGGAGAACAAGGAAAGAGGTAAAAGTGATAGTTTTGGAAAATCACCAGAAGGTGTTTGATGTAGTTTTGGGCAAGCAAATGATTTCCAATAGACATGACACTTAACAGGATCAAATGGTATATAGAAATAGGGTGTTCTACCAAGTTTGGGCTCAATTGAAGAAACTTGCCAATGTAGCTTTGGTAAACCCTAGAAATCAACAGAAATGGATTTTCCAAGTTTAAGTTAAGCAAATCATCCCTCCTTGATGCACCACTTGGTGTAGAGTCATCATTTGGGGTTGTGATCATGCCCACAAAATTGGAGGTCACAAGTAAAAAGTTGGTAATGTAAAGTTGTTCAAATTTGAATCTGAACAGAAATGGTTTTGGGGTACTCTGATCAAGTTACCCTTCTCCAAAACTTGTGCCATTTGGTCTAGATGCATTATTAGACCATTCTAGCATGTGTACCAAGTTTGAGATCATTTGGACAAGTTTGGCAATGTAAAGTTGCTCAAACTTAAAAAATGGTCAGAATGGTTTTGAGGGGTTTTGATGATGTTTTCTTGCTTCCCAAGGCATAGGGCTTGGCAAGATCATCAAATATGTCATATCTGACATAATAGAATTTTCCTGGAATTTTTAGAGAATATTTCCTTTGTAAATATTTCAAAAGCTTGAAATAATCCAAAAAGGGTTTCTGAGTGATTTGCCCAATATTTTGAACATGGCCAAGTGTTGAAACTCTTATATATGGACAATATATGTCCTAAGAATCTCTCTGAATTTTGGCAAATATTTTTGAAGTAGTTAAATAATTTTTACCTATTAAAAACCATTTCTGGCCTCAGTAAAAATCCTTTAAATAAAATAGGAAAATAACTTTTAAAATTATAATTTTGTGGTTTATGGGAGTCCTATATCTAATAGGTTTCAAATATACTCTTTGAAATATTTTTATCACCCTAGATCAAGTACTTGCAATGCAAGGCTCAATTTAGGGGTTTTTAGAAAACTAATTTTTGTAAATACTATTTGGCCAAAATATTTTTATATGAATATACTATTGTAACATCCCAAACTTTCAATTTGGAATGTTATACACTAGATCATCATATGCATATCATATTTTCTTGCTTTTGGTAGATCCTAGAAATTCTACGCAACTCAAGGACCCTTAGAGAGAGTTGGGGATTTCGTTATTTTCATATTTGAGGTTTCTCAATTTTTGAAAATAGGATCATTGATTTTATTTATTTTATCTTCAAGTATTTCTAAAAATGAAATATGAGAGAGGGAGTAAAATGACTCTCCCAAAATAAAGAAATACTGATGATTTGATAAAAAAATCAAATAAGTTTATATTTTGGAGTTTTTGCTATTTTATTTGAATTTAGGAAAAAATTGCACGTTTCCAAAAATGCATTTAGGGCCAAGAAAAATGTTCATCTTGTTCTAAATATTTCATTTAGACAGTGAAAATCTGTTTTGGCGTTTTTAGAATTTTATTTTATTTTCTAGAATTTTTTCGTAGTTTCGGCGAGTTAAAAAAAAGGAAGTTCCCGTGCCCGACTAGGCCAAAGGCCCAGATGAGCCAGGCCGGCCCGCGTCGCCCGCCGCCTTCCCTCGCCGCACCGGACTCCACCGCCGCCGCCGCTGCCTTGTCCCCTCCTCCAAGCCGCAGCCCCCCTCAATAAATACCGCCGCCGCCGCCCTCACCCCGCCACCTCGCCCCGCCTCGCCTCCCGCAGCTGCCGCCGTGCGCCGCCGCTGCGCCAGCTGCAGCCGCCGCCGCCGCCGCTTGCGCCGCCACCGGGAGCCGCCGTCGCCGCCTTCCGCCGCAGCCCCGCCACCCCACGCCGCCCCGCCGCCGCACCGGAACCCCGCCGGAGCCCCGCCGGAGTCCGACGAGGTAGCCCCGCCACCCGCCGGTTTTCTTAAGAAAACTGATCCGTTTTTTTAAGAAAAACCCTAGTTCGTTTTTTGTTTTATTAGATCATTTTTTTCGATTTAGCTATTTACCGAGCTTTCGCCCGTTCGTTCGTTTTAACGAACGAATTCGTCGTTTAGCTTCAGTTAACGAACGTTCGTTCGTAAAGATGTTCGTCAGTTTTTCTTTTCTCAGATTTTCGCGGTTATTATCTGAACGCGATTTCTAATCCAATCTTCGATCTAGTTTATCTTTTCACTCGTTTATCGGAATCAGGCGATTCAAGCGCCTGGAGTTTCGTCTCGAAACCCTCTTTGCGTTTAGCCTAGTCAACCTAGTTTTTGCTTCTGAAAAATTTGTACTTAGGTCCAGATTGGGAACGAAGTTGGTTCTTTTCGCCATTGACTTTCGTTGTTTCGTTTGAGTTGATTCTTTTTGCAAACCGGAGTTCTTAAGTTGAACTGTCTGGTTAGATCTCTTATTTGAGTTTTACCCGTGCATTAGATGAGTACTTATTGTATGCTTGTTTGTTTGCGATAGAGTACTTGGAGTGCGCCGCTTGCTACTTTGAATCTCTAGGTTCCGCGGATCATCAGCAAGGCAAGTAACACTTTGATCATACTTTCCAATACCCAGTTTTCATTGCATTAGATCAATCCTCAAACACTTGCATGAATAGGATCTTTAACTTGTGAGACTGGGAAGTAGATGAGGTAGTACCTATTACCTGTTTTATATTCAAACCCTTGGGAGTTACCTCTACATTGCTTATTATGCCATGCTATGCTAGTAAACGTGGATTGGGTGAGTGAAATCCATGACAGATGTGAGTTTGTTAAATTAATGGTTTTACTTAAGGTGGCAACTTAAACACACATCTGGGTGGATTGAGGCACCTGGGTATTCCAGCGATTGCCTGTTTCTTTATGGACCGCCACCCAGGCTCAAAGGGATCATGAGGTACTTAGAAACTTCCGTGTGCAGCCACAAGCTATTATGGGCTCTAGCATAGTTGACTAAGTCATGCGAACTCTTACAGTGGTAGACTAGCAGATGTATGGGATGTAGGTTGGTACTGTCTACCCGATCGTAAGGTGCTAGTGCTTCTGAAAGACTATGTCTCGGTCATCCATTTCTCAAACATCTTGTAGTGCGAGAATCTCAACGGAGGAGATCGAGTCTTGTGGGGAAAAGTGCACAAACCTCTGGAGAGTGTATAAACTAATCATGTTTAGCCGTATCCCCGGTTATGGACGTCTTGAGTATCTAGTACTTGGATTATCATGTGTATCCCATCACTCTAAAAGTTAATTTGTTGGGTTAATGACTACTTTAATTGGGATTGAGTTGGGTGAACCTTCTCAATGATGTTTCAACTACCATGATAGTTAAATAAAATCTATTCCTTTGTAGTAGGGAAAAATTGGCTTTATGCAAAACTGTAACCATAGAGCTTTCCACCAGCCATATAGGCATGTAGTATAGCTTTAATCTTTGTTACTCTCTATGTGTTACTTTGCCAGCATATTCCATGAGCTGGCCCGTTTTCGGGCTGCAACGTTCATGTTGCAGACTTTTCAGACGACGAGTAAGGTGCTTTTAGGTCGTGGTTCTATACTCAGTGATGCCGTTGGAGTTGATGGACTCACTTATCTTCCAAGCCTTCCGCTGTTATCATTACTAGATAGCCTTACGCCATTTTTATTGTAACAAGTTCATCTTTGGAACTTTCGATGTAATAAGTGTGTGATTGCCACTCTGTTATAAATCCTTCAAGTACTGTGCGTGTCAGCATTACTGATCCAGGGATGACACTGATGAACAGAGATCAGACTGTTTGAGGTCTGGTCGCTACAACTATACTGTTATATACACTTGGTATGATCATGGGGCAGAAGTTTGGGGTAAGGAGATGAAGTATATAAGATGGAGTAGTTGACTTTAAATAGCACTTGAAAATCACAGAGAGGAAAACTTAATTCCAAATAAAAGCCAAATGATGCCAAAAAAATTTGTTGGTCCAAAATTTCATGCTTTATTAATGCAAATGACATGTTACAAAATGCAGGGTGCGACAGACCTACCCCCCTTACAAGAATCTCGTCCCTGAGATTCCTAAACTAGGCCTTAGAAGTGATCGGGATACTCGGAGCTAAGATAGTCTTCATGTTCCCAGGTTGCTTCTGCTTCCGTGTGGTTGCTCCACAGGACTTTGAAGTACTTGATGGTGCGGCTTCGCGTCCATCGCTCTGCTTCATCTAGAATGCGAATGGGCTTCTCGCGGTAGGTCAAATCAGGCTGAAGATCAGTGGCTGGTTGATCGCCATCATTGTAGAGATCAGGCTTCTCCGGAACTTGGAGACACTTCCGGAGTTGTGACATGTGGAATACGTTGTGCACATCGGATAGCTCAGGTGGTAGTTCCAACTGGTAATCCACTTCTCCTCGTCGTGCAGTGATCTCAAAGGGACCAATGAACCTTGGTGCGAGCTTCCCTTTAACGTGGAAACGCTTGGTTCCCTTCAGAGGAGTTACTCGTAGGTACACATGGTCTCCAACATGGAAACTCATATCTCGGCGACGAGTGTCAGCATAACTCTTCTGTCTCGATTTGGCGGCCTTCAAACGTTCTCTAACTAGTTGGACTTGCTCTTCTGCTTCGCGGAGAATGTCTGGTCCAAAGACTAGCCCTTCTCCAGTCTCTGACCAATTGAGGGGTGTGCGACACTTGCGTCCGTACAACACCTCAAATGGTGCCATCTGAAGGCTCGACTGATAACTGTTGTTATAGGAGAACTCGACAAAAGGGAGGCAATCCTCCCACTTGTGCCAAGACACAGGCTCGGAGCATGTCTTCGAGTATTTGATTTACTCGCTCTGTCTGACCTCCGGTCTACGGGTGGAAAGCTTTGCTGAAAGACAACTTGGTTCCCAAGGCTTCTTGAAACTTCTTCCAGAACCTTGAGGTAAACTGGGTTCCTCGATCTGACACAATCTCCTTAGGAACACCATGAAGGCTTACTATTCTGTCGATGTAGAGAGTTGCCAGCTGGTTGCCATCATAGGTAGTCTTGACAGGAATGAAATGGGCTACCTTGGTCAAATGGTCGACTATGACCCAGATGGAGTCATGTCCTTTATTCGACCTTGGTAAACCAGTGATGAAGTCCATTCCGGCTTTATCCCACTTCCATTCAGGAAACTTGAGTGGTTGGAGCAATCCAGTGGGTCACTGATATTTAGCCTTGACACTTTGGCACACATCACACCTTGCAATATATGTTGCAATCTCTCTTTTCATCCCGTGCCACCAAAATCTTTCCTTCAAGTCTTGATACATCTTGGTTCCTCCGGGGTGGATGGAATATAGAGTGTCGTGGGCTTCTTGCAAGATCAAATTCTTCAGCTCCATCTTGTTCGGTACGTAGATGCGGCCTTTGTACCAAACAATTCCGTGCTCGTCCTCGGAGAATCCTGGGGCCTTGCCTAGCTTCATCTTCTTCTTGATGCCTTCAATGCTTGCGTGCCCACCTTGTGCTTTCTTGACTTCGTCCATCAGGGTTGGTTTGACTTCCAGATGGTCTAGAAATCCATGGGTGACCAATTCCAAACAGAATTGTTCCAGCTCTTCAAACAGGGATGGCTGCCTTCTTTGAATTATGGCATTCAGGGAGCAAGCCTTTCTGCTTAAGGCATCGGCTACCATGTTAGCCTTCCCGGGGTGATATTGAACACTGAGGTCATAATCCTTGATTAGTTCCAACCATCTTCGTTGCCTCATGTTCAATTCCTTCTGGATGAAAATATACTTCAGACTTTTGTGGTCTGTGTATATGTCACACCGTTTCCCTAGGAGGTAATGTCGCCATGTCTTCAAGGCATGAACTACTGCTGCTAACTCAAGATCGTGAGTAGCGTAGTTCTCTTCATGAGGTCGTAGCTGCCTTGAGAGGTAAGCTATGACTCGTCCTTCTTGCATCAGAACGCTTCCCAATCCGGTTCGAGAGGCGTCACAATATATCACGAACTCTTTGTGAATATCAGGTGTTGCCAGAACTGGGGCGGTGGTCAATCTCTTCTTGAGCTCTTGGAAGCTTTCTTCGCATTTTGGCGTCCATTTGAACTTCTTGTCCTTCTTCAGGAGCTGAGTCATTGGTCGGGCAATGCTAGAGAATCCTTCCACGAATTTGCGGTAATAGCCCGCAAGTCCGAGGAAGCTTCTGACTTCCTTGACGGTCGTTGGGGATTGCCATTGGGTCACAGCTTCGATCTTCCCGGGATCAACTGACAATCCTTCCTCGGTCAAGACATGACCTAAGAATCCAACTTTATGCAGCCAAAACTCACACTTGCTGAATTTGGCGTATATTTGGTGCTCTCGAAGCTTGTCTAGGACCATCCTCAAATGTTGCTCGTGCTCTTCCTCCGTCTTCGAGAAGACAAGAATGTCATGAATGAAGACGACAACAAACTTGTCCAAATATTCCATGAAGACTTTATTCATGAGATACATGAAGTAAGCTGGGGCATTGGTTAATCCAAAGGACATGACCGTGCACTCTTACAGGCCATATCTTGTTACAAATGCCGTCTTCGGAATATCCTGGAGTCTGATCTTCAGCTGGTAGTACCCAGATCTGAGGTCGATCTTGGAGAACACCTTGGCTCCACTGAGTTGATCAAACAAATCTTCAATCTTGGGAAGTGGACACTTGTTATTGATTGTAACTTCATTGAGGGAACGGTAGTCAATGCATAAGCGGATGGTACCATCTCTTTTTGCCACAAACAGAACAGGTGATCCCCAAGGGGAGGCACTTGGGCGGATAAATCCCTTCCTCAGCTGCACTTCCAGTTGCTTCTTCAACTCGGCTAATTCTCACGTCCCCATTCTATAAGGCTTCTTATAGATGGGCCCTGCCCCGGGGCATGAGCTCGATGATGAACTCAATGTCACGGTCAGGGGGCATTCCTGGTAGCTCATCCGGAAAGACATCGGGGTACTCACATACTACCGACACTTGCTCCAGTCCAACTTCAGATAGATAGTTGACTTGAGTGGTTTGAGCAGGAGAGGAGTTGGAGGCAAACTTAACCTCGACTCCTTGGTCATTGGTCACAGTAACAATCCGATTGGCACAATCTAATAAGCCTTGGTGCTTGCTGAGCCAATTCATGCCTAGGATCACATCCAAGCCTTGTGATCTCAGGATGATAAGGTCTGCTAGGAAATCTACCCCATTAATGACGATACTGACTCCCTTACAGCCTATCTTGGCTCTCATCTCTGCGGGGGGG